>OX638304.1:22320631-23520631 GCA_951812265.1 Taphrorychus bicolor
GGTTATGTATGCACTTTACCGCACACTGTGCAGGAATTTTATCTGCAACAAAGCTCGACGCTTTTTGTTACAATTTTTTAAAAAAACGGCAGTTGAAACTAATCAGGTGGGGCATGAAAGTTTAAACAGGCGACGAGCGTGGGCCGGTCGGATTTCGAAAATAGACCAAAATGTATAAATAAAACTTTTATAGTGGAAAACAGGACGATAACTCATGTTTACAGTAGAAAATGTGTGCATTCCGTTGCTGGTTTCTTTTGAAATGTTTTCGTTTCAGTTCTGACAACCTTTCAATGGAGATCAGCCTTAGAAAACGGCTATAAGATTATGCAATTCCTGACATTTGAGAAAAAAAGGAGACGTTTTTGAAAAAGTTCTGGAAAGAAACGAGTTGCTCTTACTCAACCCAACTGGTTATCCAGATGAGTAAATCTCATATGTTTTTCTATGGTTAGAAAGGAATGATGTTATTGCCGCATCGTTGATTGATATTAATTTGTCAATGTCTGGGTGTTTTGATGGTTGAACATCGTCGTCATTAACAGAAATATTTTGGCGACGATGCCAAATTATCCGGTTGAAGGACCACCTAAGAAACCAGCATAACAAGTGATTTTTAAATACTTTTTAATTACTATTGTAATATGTAAATCATGTTAATTTACATAGTAATTTTTTTCTATTAATTTACAATCACCTTTAATCAAACTGACTCATTCAGGATTAGATGCAAAAGAGAAGTGTTGCTTTAACATATTCAGGCTTTGTTGAAAGTAGTTCAAAATGTAGACATGGCTATTAACCCCTAATAGTGGTATTGACCAACTTCATGTAATGACATTACGTTCAAATAACCGAATATAGTTCTAAGAAAGACACTGATTGATTCAGCGAAGATAAACAGAAATTACACTATAACGCGCCTGTAATAGTACTACCTCCTGTTTGTTAGAGTTTTTACTTTGGACAAACACTCAATCGATTAGGGCAAAGAATCACCAACCACAAAAGCGCCTGTAAAGGGAAAAATTGGTGTTTGACTTTCAGAATCTAATAATTTTGAAACTGGTTCATTGAAATTCATGATATTACAAAATTAATTGGTTATATTTAATTACAAGCAATAATTCCTAATTTTCTAAAACTTCTCATTGTAATTTTGTGAGAGTAGCTTTTGGTTGAGAGTGTAGAGTTTTTATTGCATGGCGCAAACGATTAAATTTAACACGAGACCTTTTTTGCAAAAAAAAAACAGTTGGTTAAAATGATAGTAAAACAATGAAGCAAAGGTCGAACTAAAATATTTACAAGGCACGTATTTATTAATTCATTCCATCCTGATCCTAAATTTCCCCTTCTTTATTCGTAAAAGTTTAATTTTCTACCCATGAAGTTATGGTGTGGGATAATGATATGCCCTAGAAGGGAAATGTATTCCCAGAGAAGATTTTTGTTATTCAGGGAAACACCACTGGGACGATCTGAGATCATTGTAGCCTGTGTATGTGGTGTTGGCGTTTCGACCCAAGGTTTACCTTAGACCCGTCAGTAAGACGTGGTAAGACCCTGCCTTATACGCCGGGGTGTATAAGAATGTGTGTGGTGTCGAATTTCTATTTGAAGACAAATTCGACGAAGCAAAGTCGGTGTAATGTTATTAAGGATATGGACTAATGCTGCCACCTGTGAATCGGTGGGTGAAGTGTCGACGCTGCCACCTGGAAGTCGGTGGATGAAATTCCGCCACAAAGAAATACATATAGACGTGGAAGGAACACAGTAGCCGTGGTCTTCTTCAAAACTGATCAAAGAGTGGAAACTGAATCTTGTGGAGGTGAAGAGCGTACAGATGTGAAACTTGGATTCTTGTTCAGTTGAATTTTTAAGTTTTTTTTTCAGTCAAGAAATCATTATTTTTATACAGGCAAACAATGTCAAAGTCAGATTCGCTGGCTAACGAGACGCAATAATTTTGTGGATAGAAAGAAAGAGTTGTGTGGACAGAACTGCCATACTCGTGGACATAATCGTCAATTTTCTTACTCTTTCTATTTCATCAATTATTGCAATCAGTAATCAGAAATATCTGCTAAATATCTATCTGTAACTCTAGATTCAAAAATCGTTGTTCCTATGTTTTTGAGTTTTGTCTTAGGATATCTGGATATTATCTTTATAAACTTCACAACCACAAAATACCAAACAAACATTTTAAAGCCAGTTTACCATTGACCTGTTATTTACTAAACAGAAAAAAACTAATTTTTTACATTCGGGAGGTTTAAATTTGGAAAACATAAGGTAAAATATTATCTATTTTTTTTAATAAGGCAGGTAAAGAAAACCAAATTATCACCTATTTGAAGTAAATAAGACCAAGAGGATCAAGTCGACCTCCAGGAAATATTGCTCTGTTAACTTTGTTTTACTTCTGAACTTATTATTTATTCCCACAAATTTACGTAATTTTAGTTCGAAATGTTTGTTTGAAAAGTGTCATCAGCGTCAAAATTACCCAGGAATCTACGGGGAATTGGACACTCATATTTTAGGTTGAAATAAACGCCATTGTTTTTGAATGTTACCAAGAAGGCAAACTTACGTCATTATTAGCAAAACTTGTTTTAACAATATTGTTCTTTGCCAAAACTATATTCAAATGCTTCACCATCGCTGAAATTGGAATTTTTGCTGCTTTGCAAACCTAAGTAAAATAGAAACCCGATTAATTACTACCATAATCAAAAACATCAACTGGTCCGTTAAAGATAGTACCTACCTATAATATCTAACTATCTCACTCGGCAGGTATATGTATATAAAAAGATATATCAAACAAAAGGTCGAGACATTAAGGTGCGAGTGTACACGTCACCCTCAAAGTCGGGTTCAGCTAAACTCGACTGGTACTTGAATTTGCCCATAAGAAAACAGTCCATCCGCAGTGATGGGTACAAAACATCTTCATTTAATTCAGTTAAAGCCAAACGGCGGAGGAACTTAGAAGGAGAAACGAGGGTGCCTTATTCAACATCCTTATTTAGAAATGATGAAAATGTTGATAATATATGCCCAAGTTGACAATTTAGATATACAAATGAAAGTTCTGGCATTAAAAACTCCAGGAGGAAAAATTGCCTCGTCTAAAGCCACACCTAACAGTACTGCTCCGTGTGTCACAAGCACTGGCCATTTGACTGTGCCAAATAAAAAGGTACAAAGAACATCTAAGTTTTGTAGCTGTTGTAGCTGATAGAGGACAGTTAGAAACTCAGTCATCTATCGAAGAGCGCTAACGTTTCGACTCTATTCGTTAGTGTTCAACAGGGCTAACTTCTATGAAGAGAGGTAGTCAGTACTATTTAAAGGAAAAGCAATTAAGTCCTGGGACTGCCATGATAGTATCGCTAAAGAAAGTGAATGCCATTTAAGGCGAGTGGGCAGTTGTCCAGTAATTGAGGTCCTCTACCCGCTGCTTTATTAACCAATAATTAAAAGGTTCAAGAGCGTGTTTGTTACATCACAATTGAGAATCTCTTTCAAGCTGTAGAATTGAGCTCTCTTTTAACATAATTTTTATTTTCTGTGGAAACGAATGTAGGTTTAATGCACTGAGTCAGGCATTTTATTGTAGGCAGTAATTTGGCCTATTCACCCATGATAACTCAAACTGATGGGAAATTCGATGTTCTCATTTGCCTAACAATTGCGGTTTAGTTTAAAGCTGGACCAGGGATACATCTTTCAATAAGCCAGACATTGAATATTTTTAACATTCGATTGTTGACACAAAAAAGTATTAATGTGGGATCTTGGAGGTGCTCACTTTTACTCTATTACTTTATTAATCGAAAAATTGATGTTGTCAATAGCCCCAATAATAGCTGGGTCCGGGATTTTTTTTTAATAACCCAGAAATTGATTTTTTATTTTTTTAACGAAAGTATTAATTGAGCCCAACTTCATATATGTTTTGCGTCCTTTTGCCAAGTTTAAAGAAGTGGATAGTGGGTGTACGACTTAAGCAACACTTTAGTGAAATGCGGCAATGCCTAACGTTTCGACCTTTATTGAGGTCGTGCTCAGGGCTCTTTCATTAAGCGAAGTTTATCTGGAACTTCAGTGGAATGTTATTCTAGATAAACTTCGCATGACAGACTTCGCTTGTCGAAAGAGCCTTGAGAAAAACCTCAATAAAGATCAAAACTTTGGCAATTTCATAAAAGTGAAGTGTTGGTTATGTCCTACACCCGCTATCCACATCTTTTCGAGCCCAATTCTAATGAGACTCAGAGGGATCCTCACTTGTACTCATATTAATCGAAATATTGATGTAATCGATTGGGTTTTTGTCAGTAAGAGAGTCAGTTCGAAACTGGGTCGGGAGATACATTTTTGATACTGGACAGAACATGGTTTTTCTACAGTTTTGTCTCTTTCTTTTAGCCTTGGGACACATATTAATGATCGATATCGCGAATGGCAAATTGCAGCGTCAGTGGCGGATCCAGCTTTCTGTGGAGGGGGGGGGGGGAGGGCGAATATTTTTCTCATCCATAATTTTTCTCATAAGGGGAGTGTAATTTTGAAAAAATGTCAGCGGATATTCCACGTTGTCTAGATAACGGTTAAATTCCGCCTCTTATTGACGTCCTCTTTCACCTCCCATCATCGGAAGTTCCGAAGGTGCAATATTTTTGGAGATAAATGTCATAATATTGACTGAATCCGCATAACCTACGTCATTGGAACTCACACAACTTTAAAGTGATAAACTAAACCTAAAAGATGTTAAAAGAGGGGTATATCTGAAACTTTTTCTGACGTCGATCAGAGTTTGCTTCTTGACTTCTTGAGCTTTACTCAATTCGAAATGTCTTATAAATCTCATTGGGTTGTTATGTACATAAAGTTACTAGAGGAGAACAGGAAATAACAATCTGTTTCCTTGCAGTATTGTTCCGTTTCAGTGGAACACATCGAGTTCTAAAATGATCAAAAATTATGGCATAAGGCCATCTCCAACACCTCGTCTTGACTCTTCGCGTCCATCTCTAGTTAATTCAAAATTTATTCTAAATCTCATTGTCCTTCTTTTGTTGACTTAAACTATTGGTTGGGCAGGTATAAACTTCAGGTAGCGTTACTGTTCTCGTTTTTCTCCAGTACTATTCTGTTTCAGTGGATTTTTTGTGACGTTCGAGTTATCAAATTATCAAAAAAATGTGTGAATTGAGCTCACCTCTAATATCTCTCCTTGTTGCTCCCTTCACCCCTAATATCTCCTTCAGCTTCTTTCACCTCTAATATCTCTCCTTGTTGCTCCCTTCTCTAGTTAATTTTAAATTTTTTATAAATCTTTTTGGAGTTTTTTGTTGATATTAAGTTTCTGTGAGATGGGTAGGTAATACCTAACTAACAGATAGAATATTCATGTTATCACAATCAAAATTAATCAAATATACATTTCAGTTATTCTTGCCTTTTTTACATTTTTACTTGTATTATTCTGGTTGAAAGGCTCGTGTGTATCGTTCGATTTATATAATTATCGAAAATTATGTGAAGTGAGCCCATCTCTACCACCTCGCGCCCGTCCCTACTTATTCTTTTGTATGCAGGGTGCTAATAAATTGTCTCGGGATGGTGATTTAAAATCTCCTAATTTATCTAAAAAGAATTACAATTTCTACAAGAATATTATCTATAAGCCCATCTCTATTAACCGGCTTTGAAATGACGCTTCAATCTCTAAAATTATCGAAAAAGTAATATGTTTCTTCATCACTTCGGATAAGACTGTGCATGTACAGGGTATCCCATTTTCGGCACTTTTGAGGGGTATCTCCCTTATTTTTAAAGATAGAGGGTTGCGGTTTTCACGACAGTGTGCTACTTTTTTGTGAAACTAAAGATGGCGCCAGCAGAATTTTTATAGCCCTTTTGGTTTTTGAGATACAGGGTGGAATTGAAAAGTATCGCTTTTGAGGCACCCCCCGTATTACAGTTATGTTTAAACTTATCGAAGAAGTTAAAACGCATTCTTAAACAATTTTTTCCGTGGAATCCAGTGGCGTTGTTAGTTCTTTCCTAGCAACTTCAGTTTTTGAGTTACGAAGCAAATATATGTTTTTTTAAATGGAACACCCCGTATATTATCTTTTTATTTTATTAGTCATAATGTGGGATTTCCAAAAATATATAATTGTATGCAATTGTTTTCAAAACGAAGCTCAGAATTTAAGATTTTCTTAAATTTTCATTTTTGTCCAATTCGTTGGTAGTAGGCTATGGCTAGATGGCTAGCTTATTTGAAACAAAAGGCAATATGTCAAAAACTTTGTGGTTTTGTCACTCTTTGTTTTTATTAGTAATATGCTTGTTGTTTTGGTGTTTCTATTTTACTATTTAGCTGCTAATTAAATTAATTTTGTTACAATAATGGCGGTTTACGAAAATTATGAGAAGTATGATATGTTGGTTTGTTTTATACAATCTAATGAAAATCCCCAAGAAGCTTCGGAAGTATATTTCCAAAGGTAAAGTATTTTGCACGCTATGGTTAGGATACCATCTTAGGGGTCGTTTTTGCTATTATTAGATATCCAGAGAGAAGGCAACCTTTCCCAGACATATTTGCCCGAATTAAATCAAATCTAGTAGAGCACGGATCATTTGTCCAGCCCAGGCCTAATTCATACTCCAAACAAGATAGAGAGAGAAAAGAGATAAACGTATTGGGTTATGTAGAAGCAAAGCCTTCATCTTCTTGCAAGCATATAGAGGAAGCAACTGGTGTATCCAAGTCTGATGCTCAGAGAATTTTGAAAAAATATAGGTATCACCCCTATAAATTCCACATAGTTCAACGTTTACACCCTGGCGATGCCGAGCGCAGAATGTTGTTTTGCCAATGGTATTTACAACAAATCCATACTGATGAATCTTTTGGCAGACTCGTTATTTGGTCCGATGAATGTTATTTTTCAAGTGCGGCAATTTTTAATCGCCATAATACTAGACATTGGTCCACAGAAAATCACCATTTAACTTTTGAGAGGGCACAACAAGGACGTTTTGGGGTTGGAGTCTCGTGTTTCATTTTTGGAAGACGCATAGTCTACAGAATTATTGAAGGAGGTCTGACAGCGCATCGTTACCGAGAAATTCTTGAGGAAGTTATTCCAGAACTGATGGAAAATGTTCCCTGGCCCTTTATAATGCCGTTTTTTTTTCAACAAGATGGTGCCCCAAGCCACAACTCTGCCCTTTTAAGGGAATTTTTAGACGATAACTTTCCTCAAAGGTGGATTGGTACCTACGGACCTGTAAGGTGGCCCCCTCGATCTCCCGATCTTTCAATTTTGGATTTTTTTTTATGGGGTTTTATGCAAAATGAAGTCTATAAAACACAGTATCAGTCTCGAGCGGAGCTTCTTGCGGCAATCAATTTAACTTTCCAAAATTTGCAAAGAAGGCCTATGATTCTTTTTAACGCGATTAGAAGAATAACGAAAATGTGCCAATTTTGCATACAGGAAAATGGCCGTCATTTTGAAAACCACCTTTAAAAACTGTTTACTTAATTATGTTGAATGCTGTAATAAATAACTAATAACTGAGATACTGAGATTTAAAAAAGATTTTTTGTATTAAATTTGAAGATGTTATAAATTAGAATAATTAATGCTTACATCGATTTTGTTCCTAATAATATTTTAGCCATAGCCTACTACTTACGAATTGGACAAAAATAAAAATTTAAGAAAATCTTAAATTCTGAGCTTTGTTTTGAAAATATTTGCATACAATTATATATTTTTGGAAAGCCCACATTATGACTAATAAACTAGAAAAATAATATACAGAGTGTTCCATTTAAAAAAACATATATTTGCTTCGTAACTCAAAAACTGAAGTTGCTAGGAAAGAACTGACTGCCATTGGATTCTACGGAAAAAATTATTTAAGATTGCGTTTTAACTTCTTGGATAAGTTTAAAGATAACTGTGATGCGGGGGGTGCCTCAAAAGCGATACTTTTCAATTCCACCCTGTATCTCAAAAACCAAACGGGCTATAAAAATTCTGCTGGCGCCATCTTTAGTTTCACAAAAAAGTAGCACACTGTCGAGAAAACCGCAACCCTCTATCTTTAAAAATCAGGGAGATACCCCGCAAAAGTGCCGAAAATGGGATACCCTGTACATTCATTCAGTTTCTCGTTTCTGAATTTTTAGTTCTCTAATTATTTTGTTGTACTAGAAAGTTTGTGAAGTAAGAATTGTAATATTATTGAAAAACTTTATCACGCAATCTCTCATATCCCTTCTTAACTTTCTGCCCCCATCTCAATTTAATTGTAAATTAAATCAGATAGTTCATTTTCACTGTATTCGTTTTCACATTATGTATTTCTACTATTTTAATGGAAAAGTTTTAATGTGTGATGTAAAATGTAATATTAAGCGAAAACCAGTTCAAAGTCAAGCATCAATCAAGTTTAAAGATCCTTTTTTCCTATTTTTTTTTAAATTTGCTTTTTTTCACACTTTTAGAAAATTGTTGGGTCTAGTGGCATTTCGGTGGCGAGGAGGCTGTCAAAAAACTAAGCAGCTATAAGTACCACTTTTTTGGGAACAAAATAAAAACCACTTTATTAACTCTGAAAAATGAATAAAATACAATCCCACAGCCTATGACACGCTGAAAACTAGACTTTTCAGAACACATGTTTATATGAATTTTTCTACTTGAATTTAGTTCAGAAATGAAACTTTATAATTTCTATCATTAACTAGCACTCTGCATATTAAAATTATTTTATTATAGGTTTAGGTTTAGGTTTATTTGTTTGACCACAAAATACAAAACATGTATGTGTAGCAAGTCAGTAAAAAAACATTAATAGTAAATAACAAAGTAGGTAAAACTAAGACATACTACAGTAGTTATGAGACGTTAGACCAATTGACACAAAATATATAAAGACACAGGAGCCACATCCATAGCAAACAAAAGACGTTTTAGAACCGGTGTACAAGGAATTTCTCCACACTGTAAAAGCTGTTTGAATAGAAAAATGTCTCTATATACAAAGCTACGTTTACTGGCAATAGTTAGAAAGACGGGTTTTAAAAATAAGCGCGATTGCTAAGTAATATCCAATTCGAATCAAAAAAAGAGAAACAAATAGAAGCTCGTTTTTTTTATTAATTAATTTGGGATTTTATTATAATATTTTATAACCAGAGACTTTACAGATAATTTTTTTTTTACAGAGAATAGTAATTTTTCTCATGTTTACTTGGAAATTTGTGAATAAAAGACTATTAAACATGACTAATAAATTTTGATGCTCTTTTTAACCTTTTATTGTCAAAAATTTTCGAATACAAAAATGTCTTTCTGAGATCTTTGTTGATTGGTGAATCACGCCTGTCTCCGGAAAAGTACATTTACGTCAGATTGTGTATGTATGGACATTAAAAATTTGACGTTATTTTAGGGAAGATTTCGCAATATTTGTAACCGTAAAATAGTTAAAGTGTGTCGTAAAAGTATCTTTGGAGTCATTCAAGGCACCAGTGTTTTGTATGAAATGGAATAGTGTCTCTCATTCGGAATGGCAACTAATTAGTTACATTGTGTTCATAATGTATGTACCCTTTTTCTGCCTATTTGGTTCAAAATGTTTTTATTTGGCAATGTCAAATGCAGTGTCAAATAGTTTGTATCATAACCTCAGTTAACTATATTGTAAAATTATAGTTTTACCATTATGTTTTTCTTTTTTACTTTTTTGATATACATTACAGATAGAGACATTAAAATGTCTTTCAAAGTTGTTAAGGCTGTAGGGCATGGTAACTGTTGAACCAAATATACACGGTGTTTCTTTTATGTGTTCCCACCATTGGTATGCCCGAAACGATAAGGTCGTTTAAATTTAGGAAAAAGAAAGTTGCCATTTGTTGAGTTTCTTTAATTCTTTCCTTTCGAGTATTCCACTTTGAGGTTACCACATTTTCAGTGTCTTCCGAGTTATTTCGGGGATAAAGCGGGAAAATTTCCCAAAAATTCAATCTCGTGTATCTCCTGAACTATTCGTGATAGAAGAAAATTTTGAACCAGAAAGTGTGGTAACTCCTTAATCTCTACAAAACGCAATTCACATTGGGACAATTCAACAACAAAGCGAACGCTTCAAGTTTGAAATAAATTAAAATTGGAAAATTTTTGCGACCCCCAAACTCATTCTAGTGCGAAAAGGGTAACAAGGTTTTTGAACTATTTTCAGATTTGTTAAATTCTTTTGACAATCCAATTTTGAAGCCGTGGTTCATTGGAATTTCTTCTTGTCTTTTCGTCTCCAGCTCCAGCAGACATTATTATCAAAGGCGATGAGGCAATATGCGAAGTGATCTACCGTGCTTCCCGACGTTGACTGATTCAACTGTGGTGACCTCCATGGTATTTATTCACCCGCCGTCGCGCTGCAGTGGAGGGACTGGAGTGGGGGTAGTGGTGGCGCGGGGTTTCGGCGCACTTGAAGTAGGTCGTAGAACTCTTATTAAGAAACGTAATTTCCTCCTTCCTGTTGAAATTGTTGTCGTGTTAAAAGATCTCAATGGCCCCTCTTGTTAGTCTCGGATAGAAACGCTGCGATTGATATAAGATATCCACCTCGTTGAAAAGGATGTCGTAACTTTCGGAGAGAGCGTGCTCTGCTACTGCCGACTTTTGTGTTTGTTTGTCCCAGCCTGCAATTCTGCAGTTGCAGGCTGGGACAACGGCAGTCGATACTGCGTTTGCGACACTGCGTGGTGCCAGTGTATACCAAGCCACAACTGCATGGAACTTGGTAAATTCCGGATGCCGATTAGAGATCTCTGAGGTCTTTGGGCGATCTCAAGCTCTGTCGTATTGTACGGGTGGGTTTAAAGACAGTTTTAACGTTGTGCTTTTCCAGTAGCCTTCCGACCCTGTCCGTTGCTTTGGAGATATATGGTAGACTAGTCCGCGCTTTTCTTCATATTTTCCCGTTGTTCATTCCTGGCGCTTTACATTCCTGGAACGGACGGCCCTATCGAACCCGTGCCTGCTGTATCCATTCCAACCAAGGGCCCTTTCTAGATCCTTCATTTCCCGTTCCAATTCAGACGGCTCACAAATTCTCTTGGCTCTCACAGACGGAGTCTTTATGACTCCCCTTTTCTGTCTGGGATGATGATTTGAACCGTTATTGAGGTATCGGTCATATACCTTAATTGATGCACTTTTAGGGCATAAAAACGTCATTTCTTTTCAAAACACTTTATGACGTTCATTTAGAATAGCTCGATTGCTGATTGGGACAAACAAAGAAATTTTTTTTTTGAATTTTTGAAATTATTTTAAAGATGGAAATACTCTCAGAGCTCTCTGGAACGATTTCGAACGAACGAAAATAAGAGCAGAGGAGAGAAACCAGAGACCTTTCCATAAAAAATAACGCTTGTTGCACTTATGTATTTGATGACCTATTTTTTTGTAATGAACTACACAATCGCTATAATCCAATTGTCGTCTAAATCGCCCTTTTGAAATACTTGAAAGCCGTGCCCCTGGTACAGGGTTAGTCTGCAGAGCATTTCTAAAAAATTCATAACCCACTTATGTCCTGAATCCTTTCACTTGGCAATGCATTATTGACTTTCAGTTTTATCAGACCTATATAGGGGAGAGGCATGTCTGAAATTAATTTCAATGTGGTTCTACTTGAATGGCTAACCTTTTATAGCGTTTTTTTTCTTCTAAAAAAAGGCGAGTATCTCAGTCACAGATCTATCAACAACATTAGACTAAAAGCGATGATCGTATTATAGCTTTAAAAAAAACTGTTTATTTATCCGATTTAGATCTCTAGCAGCAGCACATCTGCTAATTGATTTAGCGAATTGTTTGGGTTGCCTAAGGTCAAACAATCCAGTCAAAGTTTATTTTTAATGCTGCTTAAAAACTTCGATCTCTCTCTCTCTCTCTCTCTCTCGCCCAAGATGATCTCATTGGCGCCCAGCTTTTTACTCGCTTAAGTGGTTCCTATGCGCGGTCAATTTGAAGATTTTCGACATAATTACGTTATATGTAATTGATTTAGCCTTTCAAATTTCGTATCCAACGCTCACTCGGTGGTTTCGGGTCTTTAACATGCAGTTTCCGGCCCCGATAGGACTATAATAACCTCAACTTTTATCAATAATTCCGGCGGTTTTGGTGTGGCTCTGTTGATATACGGGGCGATAAACCGACCCGCCCCTTTCCCTCTTTAAGGCCATTATTAATGAAATTTTGTTTGCATTGAGCGTGTTTACACCATATTGGGTGCAAACACCAGCACACCTCCGCATGACAAAGAAATCGATAGTTAGGGAGACGTCTTCGAAGTTCGATAATCAAATAGTGACCCCTCTGCTTCCAACAAAAAAGCTTAGCGATTTCCTTTAAAAAAATGTAAATTAATGCGATGATGTCATGATGTCAGACAGATGAAGTTTACAAAACCATAACGTGCCTGGCGTTTTCGTTCTCCATTGTGTCGTTTATGGTGTGTAGTTATGGTAATGTTAAATATGTGACTCGCTTGTTTAATGGGTTTTGTATTAATATGGTGTTTGTAATACCAGTAATTTGCTTCCTCGCATGTTATTATCTTTATATGGCCATTGTTTTTGGATATATGCTTAGCGGTGCACACATCAGCCCTGACCTATACTAAGACCATTGCTACCTTTAAAAAATCAATCAATATTGGTGCTACTGTCACCGTTCACTAATGAGGTGTTCGAGTGGCCGCTCTGACACTAGTTCTATAATTCAATTTCGGGTGGGGAAACAAAGGATGGGAATACTCTCTAGAGCGTCCACCCGAAAACGCTATGATATAACTAGCACACTTTCCGTCTCTAACGTTTTGCCTACCAAATCATCTGCCAAGCAGTGTGCACAAAAACAAAATTATCGGTATTTCGCATATATCGAACTGTTTCTATTACTGAACGGTGCTATTGCAAGGTTTTTTTTGCCACGTGGCCTGGCTCTAACTCGCGAATCATTATTTTTATCCGTTTTAGAGCCCCTCATGCAAATAAAAATAAGAAGTTGGCGGGAACCAGGGCCTGCTTAAGCGGTTTAATAATAAACGCCCAGAGGGCCGAAAGGGTCGAATTTGTGAACCAGTTTCGGCAAGTTTATATTGCCGGCCGTCGCTGTTTACTTGATTAAACAATTAGAAGCAAACCGGGAGCTGCTCCGAACGGAATCCATATTGCGTTCTCGCTCGAGCAATAATTGCGGCCACTCCCATGCAATTCGGCAAAGTTTGCGCCATGTTTTGGGGGGCTGGTACCCGCTATCTGCCGTTTGCCACTAACTTTTTTTTGAACGGCGCAAATTGAGCTCTAATGCAGTCGGTAAGCCTCCGGTTCGACCGACATAAAGTTAATAATTTGCAAGCGTAGCACAGATTTGCGAGAGGTAATGGGGGACCCATCAAAAGATAGTTAAAAGCTCGTAGAGCTTAGTCGGTGCGGGGTATTAGGTCGATGTCGGAACGACATCCCGTTTATCGGGTGAAGACTTTCCAGGGACGTATCCTGGAAGCCAAGGATATCATCAGATTTTAGTTAAAATTTTTTCAAAAATGTTGCGTTCATTAACGATATTACGATAGTTAGAGATACAACTTGTAATAAAGTTGACATTTTTTGACTTCAGAAATGGATAGATTTCTTATATTTATTTGCAATTTTCACAGATGAAAAAAAAACAGTAATTTATATGTAAAAAAGAGGTCGGAAAAGATTTTTCTCCAATTGCCACCAAGAAGTCAGATTTTCCTCTTTCTGGTTAAATGTTGGGCAAACATTAGTAAAATTCGCCTAGTTTTGGACCAAATTTCGACATTTAAAATCCTTTTTGTGCTACTCACGTTTGCTGACAAAGAAAGGAACATAATCTATATGGCGTGGAATAATGAAATGCCATAGATGGAAAATGTATTCCCAGAAAAGATTTTTGTTATTCAGGGAAACACCATTGGGACAATCTGAGATCGTTTTAGCCTATGTATGTGGTGTTGGCGTTTCGTCCCGGGGTCTACCTTGGACTCGTCAGTAAGGCGCGGTAGACCCCTGCCTTATAGGCCGGGGTGAGACTTCATAGTTGCAACTTGTAGGTATTTGAAGAGAAATTCGGTGCAGGAAAGGCGGTGTGATGGTATGAAGGATTTCGACTAATGCTGCCATCTGTGAGTCGGTAGATGAAGTTCCGCCACATATATTTTATTCCTTTCTTCGTAGAAAAGAACGCCAACTGGTAACTTGTAAGGTGTGTGACTTGTGATCTCACTTATTTTGTAACGAATAATGGCTTATGGCTTTTACTGTGGAGAAACATTTTAATATGTAACATAGCGTGTCACGTTTCGAATAACAAAATTTGATTCTCAGTTTAATCATAATATTATGACTCTTATCTCAATCTTCAACTTTGGCACCTCATCACTTTAGAACCAATGGACCGATTAGAGTGGGTCCAACGGTTTTTCCTTCTTTTTAATGTCCTCTTTGACTTCCTATAAACGAAAGGTCTATTGGTTCAATAATTTCGGAGATCGACCCCCTAGGTGGCGCTTTTAGTAACCACGTTTTTACTATTTTAAAAAAATTATTACAGGAAAGTTCATTCGAATTAAGTTTATAACGATTTTAAAGGATTGCAGTTGTCCAATTCCGATCAAAAAAATTGCATACAAAAATTGCTTATAAAAATTCCAAAATTTTTTTTATATCGAGCCCAGGGGAGTATATTTTCTCAATTTTTAACTTTGACACCCCGTAATCTTAGAACAAAAATGGACCGATTAGAGTGAATCTAACCATTTTTTCTTCTTGAGGTTATCCTTCACCTCGCATAAAGGAAAGGCCATTTGGTTCAATAATTTCTCTTTCGTGGTCGATTTGCATGCTCTTTTACTAACTACGTTTTTGCATAATTTTTTAAAAATTACTTACGGGACTATTTTTATTTGAATTAACTTTGCGGCGCTCTTAAGGAAGTGAAATCGTTCCATTTCGATAAAAAACAACATTCAAGAATTTTCATTTTTTTTTTAAATCGGTCAGAGGTAAAGAAATAAGCTTTTTTCTCAATTTTCCACTTTGGGACCCAATAACTTTATAAAAATGGAACGATTAGAGCGAATTCACCTTTTTATTTTTCTTCTTAATGTTCTCTTTTATCTCCCATAAACGAAATACCCATTGGTTCAATAATTTTGGAGATCGACCCCTTAAGTGGTTGATTTTTCCGCTCTTCTATAATTCACGTTTTTTTCGTTAAAAAAAAAACTTTCCAGTCTAATTCAATTCGAAATAAGTTTCTCGCGATCTTAGGCGATTGCAGGTGTCCCTTTCTGATAAAAAAAAAACATAAGAAAATAGCTTAAAAAAAATTCCAACATTTTTTCGAATCAACCAAAAGGGTGTTAAGTCTTGTTTCTCAGTGTTCAACTTTCACACCCCATAAGTTTAGAACAAATGGACCGATTTGAGTCAATTCAACTGTTTTTTCTTCTTCTTAATATCCTCTTTAACCTCCCATAAACGAAAAGATCTATTGGATCAATAATTTCAGAAATCTTACACCTCAGACCGTTCAGTGGTTCAATTTCACGCTCTTTTAGAATCCAACTTTTTTTTCATTAAAAAAAACTTCCCAGTCTAATTCCATTCGAATTAACTTTCTCGCGATCTTAGGCAATTGCAGGTGTCCCTTTCTGATAAAAAAAAAACATAAGAAAATTGCTTAAAAAAAATTCCAAATCTTTTTCAAATGTACCAAAAGGGTGTTAAGTCTTGTTTCTCAGTGTTCAACTTTCACACCCCATAACTTTAGAACAAATGGACCGATTTGAGTGAATTCAACTTTTTTTTCTTCTTCTTAATATCCTCTTTAACCTCCCATAAACGAAAAGATCTACTGGATCAATAATTTCAGAAATCTTACACCTCAGACCGTTCAGTGGTTCAATTTCACGCTCTTTTAGAATCCAGTTTTTTTTTTCATTAAAAAAAACTTTCCAGTCTAATTCCATTCGAATTAAGTTTCTCGCGATCTTAGGCGATTGCAGGTGTCCCTTTCTGATCAAAAAAAGAAACATAAGAAAATTGCTTAAAAAAAATCCCAAATCTTTTTCAAATGTACCAAAAGGGTGTAACGTCTTGTTTCTCAGTGTTCAACTTTCACATCCCATAACTTTAGAACAAATGGACCGATTTGAATGAATTCAACTGTTTTTTCTTCTTCTTAATATCCTCTTTAACCTCCCATAAACGAAAAGATCTATTGGATCAATAACTTCAGAAATCTTACACCTCAGACCGTTCAGTGGTTCAATTTCACGACGCTCTTTTAATCCATTTTTTTTTCATAAAAAAAAAGTTTCCCAGTCTAATTCCATTCGAATTAAGTTTCTCGCGATCTTAGACGATTGCTGGTGTCCCTTTCTGATAAAAAAACATAAGAAAATTGCTTAAAAAGATTTTCAAAATTTTTTCAAATCAACCAAAAGGGTGTTAAGTCTTGTTTCTCAGTGTTCAACTTTCATACCCCATAACTTTAGAACAAATAGACCGATTTGAGTGAATTTAACTGTTTTTTCTTTAATATTCTCTTTAACCTCCCATAAACGATAAGATCTATTGGATCAATAATTTCAGAAATCTTACACCTCAGACCCCTTAAGTGGTTCAATTTCACGTTCTTTTAGAATATTTTTTTTTTCATTTAAAAAAACTTCCAAATCTAATTTCATTCGAATTAAATTTGCAGTTGTCCCCTTTTGCTTTCTTTTCAAAAATGTTCAAAAAAAGCCTAAGAAAATTGCTTAAAATAAATTCCAAATTTTTTTCGAATCTACCAAAAGGGTATTACGTTTTGTTTTTCAATGTTCAACTTTCACATCGCATAACTTTAGAACAAATGAACCGATTTGATTGAATTCAACTTCTTCTTAATGTCCTTTTTAACAAAAAAAAAAAACAACAAAAGATCTATTGGATTAATACTTCCACAAATCTTACACCTCAGAGCCCTTAAGTAGTTCAGTTTCACGATCTTTTAGTTTCTTCCATTTTTTAAAAAAACACTTACGGGACTAGTTTAATTCGAACTAACTTTATAATACTGTTGAGGGCAAAATTGTCGCATTCTGATTTAAAAATTCACTTTAAAACATTTTGAAATCGATTATAATGGGGTAATATATCTTTTTTCTCAATTTTTTACTTTTGCACCCCGAATGGACCGGTCGGAGTGAACCCAACTGTGTTTTTTTATTCTTGATGTCTCTATTTACCTCCCACCATATCATTGGTTCAATAACTTTGGAGATCGACGCCGTCAGTGAGGATCGGTTTATAATATGATCTTTTAGTATCTTATACTACCTTTTTGCCATTAAATAAAAATTCATTCGAATTAACTATGTTCTTAGGAGATTTCCAATTTTTTTATTGATTTAAATGGGGGGGGGGGAGATTGTTATACCCCATTCACCTATTTTCGGCATTTCGTTACATTTGAAATCTTCATTTTTTGTACCTATCTTTTTTCGGCACATGTTGAGAAGATACGATAAAAATGTCAAAGTCAGATTTCCAAAGCCTAATTGACGGCAATAATGAGTGATTGGTTTATACGTCTTTTTTTCTCAATTTCCCACTTTGACAGCCTGTAACTTTAGAAAGATAGACTTATTATCGTTTATAGTGAATACTACTGCTTTTTCCTCTTGGTGTCCTTTTTCAGCTGTCACAAACGAAAGGCCGAGTGGTTAGTAGGTACAGGTTAGCCCAATGGTTCAATAATTTCGAAAACAGACATCCTCTGTGGTCAATTTTTAGGCATTTTTAGTATCCACTTCTTTGCCATTTAAAAAAAAATACTTATGGCCAGCCGCTTATGTCGAGGACGTCAGCTTACAACCATGACTCAATGACAAGCACAAGCCACACCCACATCAGTCACACCCGAAGCTCAGCTGATTCTATTCATCCTAGAATCGACTTTGTCTTATAACTTGAACATGAACATACTTCTAATTCATGATATGTGTAGTAGCGTCCTTGATTGGTAGCAGCTGGTGGAGGACAAAAAAGGCTCTTTATCATCTTTTGAAGAATGCCGACGTTTCGACGAAATTTAGTCTTCTTTAGGGCTAAAAAACTTTTAACTGACATAATTGCATTAATAACTGTATAACTAAAAGGGTAAATATACATTGCGATACACGAACTATTTTTCACAAAGTACAAATTACAAACTTCCCACAATACGTATAAAAAGAGGAAACGCCATATGAACAATGTCCATCAGGAACCCGCGATGATGACATTTACCATCACCAAAATGAATTCCTTCCTTCTTCCATTTGTCTTCTCAAATTAGAAGAGAAATTAGGAGAGAAAAGTAAGAGATAATTCTTGCCGAAAGTTTCGAAGATGTTCCAAGATTTTCTTTCTTTCGGTTGATTTGATGCCACCTCACGTCCACATCATTGACAATTTTTGAGTAAGATTGAGTTTTGATTGATTTGCCTCATCTCATAATGTCCTATGTTGGTATGAGCTAGCGTTGGGCCGAAAAAGTAACAGAAGGCTTTCCTTGTAACTCTCGCTACTAGAAATTGGAAATTCGCCTTTACTTTTGATGCCACCCTCACTTTTACTTCAATGGACGAATGGAAACTTTCAGCTTTGGAACCTTTCCCAAAACTGAAACTTTCTGGAAAAGTAAGAGA
Organism: Taphrorychus bicolor; assembly: GCA_951812265.1. Classification (NCBI taxonomy): domain Eukaryota; kingdom Metazoa; phylum Arthropoda; class Insecta; order Coleoptera; family Curculionidae; genus Taphrorychus; species Taphrorychus bicolor. The sequence goes on from OX638304.1 coordinate 22,339,472, forward strand.
TGACTCTTTTTTTTTTCAAAAAATTCAAGAAGTTTCGAACATTTTCCAGAAATTTTTAGTTGGTTTATTAGACTCGAACTCGGTACTAGAAATTGGAAACTTTACCTTTGATGCCACCTCACTTCCCCTTCATTGGTCAACATCCTCCTGAGTTCCGAATCTTGCAGCAGAAATCTTAATAGGGGATGTTCATTTGAAAATGTCATCTAGTAAGCAGTAAAATGTTAAGAAAAAGATGAAAGGAAAAAGTCGTTTTACTTTGCTAACGTCATCCTTTTCTAACAAAAATTCATAGTCTTCTAGATGCCTTTTTCTAATGAACATACCCATACTATTAAACAGTGCTCTTACCAATGGATTTGGATCGATTTGTATGTTACAATATTAACGAAGATTTAAGCAGAACGAACTCTTTTAACTTAAAGTATGTTAGTTTAGCTGGGGGTAGGCATTTCCAACAAATTGGCTCAGTAGCATTTCCAAAATCTTCTCCAAAAGCCACTACCTACCCAATAATTGTATTGTAGAATTTATAAAAGCTCCCATTCAATCAGGGACTCACTAAAATCTCACATTGTGCACTCTGAAGATATATTGTCAGAAACTGGAATTTACAAGCATTTAACAGGCTTGTATATGTCTACTTCCTGTGTGTATATATGAAATAGGGCCAACAAGTATGGCTGCCGAATAGAGTTTGACCTCATGTTTAAATTTTGATAACACCAAAGTTAACAAGTTCTTTAAACTTGTTATGTTTTACTAAATTATCACACGCAACTTAGTCCTGGAGGTGTACTGTCGCAAGAGGGGCGCCCTTGCGATCGGCTGACACTAAAACATACCAACAAGATAATATTTCACAGAAGAGCTGCTTCAGAAACCTTCTGAGAATAATCAGGAATGGTATACAGGCGGATCAAGAACGGCTGATTCACAGTCGTCAGGAGCCTGAATATACAAAGCAGGCCATGGAGAGGGCGAGTGCTTTCCCTGAGAAGCCACACGACGGCGACGGTTTTCCAGGCGGAGGTGTTGAAATACTGGACGTGGCCACACGACCAGAAGTCAAACAAGGAGCAGAACAGAACATCTTCATCTACTCCGACAGGCAGCCCAGCGCACCATCTGCAGGAACAGGACGAGTTTAAAGCTCGTTCAAGACCGAAGGACTCTAGTCACTGGCAGAAACAAAAAGGGTAACTCTGGGATGGGTTCCCGGACATAGGGGCATTGAGGAAAACGAGCCCGCCGATGAATCGGCAAAGTGTGGTTCCCAGACTTGCTGTACTGGAGTGGAGCCATGTTTAGGAGTAAGCAATAGCTACGTCTCTCACGCTTTAAATAAGTGAGCATGGGAGAGTATAAGGACAAACTGGACATAGTCAAGAATATGTAGACAGACCAAGGTAATAATGACCTAAAACAAATGTACCCTAACCCGGATAGATCCAAAGCCTCTTGGCTACGTGGGTGAAGTCGGCAGTGCCTGGGAGACCTTATAGGAATCCTCACTGGTCACTGCAGACTAAACAGACACATGCATCTCCTAGGAATGGTTGACAGTCCACTCTGCACCCACTGTAGAGCAGGGGAAGGGTCGTCATACCACTGTCTGGGAGTGCTATAGGTGGGCGCGACTGCGCTACAGGATACTGGGAGCCAGCTTCCGCCATCGAGAGGAGCTGCTAACTCTGAGATGGGACAGGATACTCTCTTTCATTAGAGGGAGGGGTCGACTCGTGGAGGGAATGAGGGCCCAGGCTGAGTAGGGAGGAGTGGATCGCGGGTCTGTGAAAAGGGCCTTTAAGGCCTAGTCGCAAGGCTTCGGCCCTCCCAATGTCTTTTACAACAACAACAACTACTACTACTAGTCCTAGAGGTTTTTAAACGTGCAAGACAGTTTTTTTGTCACAGTTACCTGAACTAATCTGGATATTTTCTATTAAATACTAACCAGATTACCGTAGTACCAGTACTTTTTAAAAGCAAAAAAAAATGTCTTGTGCATTTCTACGTATTTTTTGTTTTCTGAAGGCCCGCAGGATGCACCGTTTCTCAAAAATTGCGATTTTCTAAGTTTATTCACGCCAGAGAATTAGTCGAGCACCAGATTGTTTTATATAAATTTAATAAAAAATAAATAAATTGGATTTGTAGAAGAAAATAATTCTGGAATACAAAACTCTATCTTTCTAGCTTGGGGATATCCGATATATTATTTTCAAAACATGCCACTTATTATCACGTCATCTTCAAATGTGTCCAAATGGGTCTAATTTCATCCTTACTAAGTTTTCTTCTAAAGTAAAAGAGTTTTATAATTATTACAATATTTTCAGTTTTGCTACCCTCTCAGCTAAAACTGAAAGAGTCACATGTTCACCGAAACTTGCGATCTTTTTAGCTAGTCAGAGTGAGGGGTCAGAGGTAGGCGTTAAGGGGTTATTATCTTCTAGTTACAATCAAATCCTGCCGGACGTTTAAGTAAACAGTAGATAGAGAACAGTTGAATTCAGTGGCCCAGACATTTTGCAGGTCTAGCCGCTTTGAACGTCTTCTAATCAACAATGGATAACTCATTAAACTGCACACTCCAATTATCAATTAATGGTAATAGCAGTAAATTAACAGAACTCGCATTAGCATAATACTTTATATTCAGAGGTTCTTTGTAAATCGTCAAGTCGTCAACTGAAAGTAACACTGCAAACAATTAGTTATTAACACCGAAGTTTGTTTTTGTGACGAGGTGTTCGAAATGGCTTAATTTTTATCGTCGGCTGCAGGAAGAAAGGAATACCGTTACCGAAAACGACAACTGTAAAAATTGAATTACGTAAATATAGATTTTTATCGTCAGCCTAATGGCGGTAAATATTTACTTTTACCTTTTATAATGCCGTAAATATTTGCGAATACTAAATTTAATAAGGCCCGGTCCGGATAATGGAACCGAGGTTTCAGCCAGGAACGGCAGGACTAGCGCTTGACGCCCTTTTGTTTCCCGAATTAGGACCATCAGGTATGTAGGCTTTTGCTCGAATTAACAGTAATAATTATTTATTATACTCTAGACTTGTGAGGACAAAAACGCGACGAATATTCTTTAGCTGCCACGTTGACCGGCTTTATAATTGCAGGATTACGTAGGGAGCATTACGCCAAATCTCGATATAAATCCGTAAAGTCCACATAATTTTAAAGTTTCAACAATCGCTTTGTTATTCTAACAAAAGAGATTTCAGATATGATGTCGACAAGGGAACTGCTGTCGGGCCCATCTCCATTGTTTAACAAATTGTATAAAATTCGAATTGCCGCTTTTATGCGAAGTAGCCTGCAACTACAACCTTCTGCTAATGCTAATCCCGACATGATTCAGGATTTGAGTGCATTATACATTATCATCCCGGAGCCGACCTGCGTGGGTTTAACTTTCGAGGATCAGCTGAACATTAAAAGTGGGTTTACATGTCTAGTAAGCAAGATTTTTCGAAGGATTGGATAAATAAATAATCGTCGCCCACCGGGCCGCTCTCTTGAGAGAGGACTCTCCCATCCGATTTAGTATCAACTTATTTGCATTATGCCGCACCGGGTCATTAATAACAGCGACGTCATAACAAAGATGGCCGCGGCCCACGGTGACATTTTAAAAATGACCAGCACCCGGTGTTGCGACGTGCATTCCCCTAAACTAATTATTGACGATGGCACAATGCAGCGACGGTCCCTGTGTCATAAATGCGAAGATAGATAATCAATAATTACTACCGAACCTTTTTGAAGCTATTTGCTGATTTTTTTTCGAATAAGCCGTATATCTGAAGCGTATTGAAATTAGTTGACTTACTAAATATAGTGCCAACAGGCAGGTTGCGTTATACCAGCTTATATGCAGTTAATCCACACGTTATAGGACGTAACGTTTCCCTGAATCCCTCTTCAAAACATGTCCCAGCCAATCAATTATTAAACCTGTCGATAATTGAATCGGAACCACCTGTTCTGATTTACGGCGTCCAGCTTCGGCTTTATCGAATAAACGCGTAATATGATAAATGTAATCCCGAAATGGATCCAAAGGAGATTACCAAGCACGACCTTTTGGCCATTACGGCCCAACCACTTCGTCATTCGGTCGTCGACTCGTTTATCCCTCCAAAACCTGATCGATGGGTGACAGTTCCTAAATAGGTTATTCTCTCCTGTACGTGGATGTATGACCGATTTTTCGGATTCGTCGAAGCGTGATGCGCAAAGTGTAAACGGAGCATAACCCCGGTGTCTCGATACAATCTTTGAATTATTCATTTTACGCAAGACCATCGTTCATTATGTGAATGTATTAATTAACTGTATCGCCAATTTTTTTTTGTTAAAAAAACAGGGCTAATCAGATTTTGAGGAATTTGTGAAGGAATGTGGGCATCATTATATTCGTTTCGCCGTTTGGCTGAAACAATAGACGGTGATTGAATATGAGACTTTCTTAAGGCGGTTTGTCTTCTTATGGACACCGTCAACTAGGCTATAATGTGGCTTGTCCGCCTCTCTGGAAGTACTGACTGGGTAGTAGTAAGGTAGTGGTCGCACTTTCCTTTTTAAAAATTGGTGTTTCCAAAATTTTCCAACTTTTGTTTATCTCCCAGTTAATTAAAATCTCACATCGTTGTATCTAGCTGTCAAAGAGTGGTATTTATAAGCAAAATTGCCATGATTGCAAGGCCTTATATGAAAACCTCAATTTTCGATCCCCCAATCCACGGATAGCAGAGCATCTGCACCTATCTACCTCAGTCTAATGCTAAAATGCTCCAGCACATTACTTTTGTAGTGGCTTGGCTTAACACAAGATCCAGGCCACTTGTTTATAGGAAATTGCTTGGTAACAAGGGTGTCAAAGAACTTCACTCACTTAAATAAAAAGTGTCTTAATTAAGTACCTTTTCTGAACATTCAGTCCATTTATTGAACTAGTTCAATGGCATCAATGGTTATTCTTTCAAACGTAGTGCTGACATTGAATATATTATTCTTCTTTTGGAGCATCTTGTTGGATCTTTCGTTGCTCCACCGATGCCACATTTCCACATCCTCCACACCTCAACATCAACATTTAACGGCTTCACGTGTTGGGCTAATCTGCACAGGTTAACTCAGCAGAACCCAAAGGTTTGCCAAGGTCTTGTTTACCCCAAAATGTCTACTAGATGTTCGTTCCATTGGAGATTTCTGACAAAATAGAGTTTTTCCTTGTCTGTGGCATGATTAGTTGCGTAATAACTCTAGTTTTCTTTTGAGTGCATTTTAAATCTTCATCGAATCCTATTTTGAACAAATTTTTACTCCGCATTTTTATTCGCGACATCTCTCTACACCTGGTGGTCTTTTTTTAATTCCTATTTCAGAATTGGGCTTATGCCTGCGACCCGTAATTTATAAATTTTTGGGTCTCGTAGGTTCAGTAAATGATTTACAGTTAAAAAGAACGAGTTTGTCTCTCCTGTATAATCTTTAGGTTGTTTTTCGGAACGACAATGCAGCTGAATCGCATCCTCATCCTTGAAATGCGTGCAACCTCCCTCAACAGGTTGAAACTGAACTCTTTTGAAACTTACTCCAATCACCCACAATATCGCGGAAAACCCTTCTTACCCTAATCGCTAGCCTGCTCCTTTCCCAAGAGTTTCTTGCCCCTCATCACACTCGCATAAACTTACTTCTTAGTTACCTCTTTCCATGACCCAAGTTTCCATGACCAGCTGTCTCATGTCTATGTCTCAACCTGTCCATGCCGACTTCCATACAGACTGAATATTAGTCTCTTCTTTAGATGCTAGAATTAGAACTTGACTGTTATTTCTGTATTATTTGTGCAGTTAACTGAATATTCCTTTCTTCCCTTTAGGCTCGAATTACAACTTTACTGTCACTTCTGTATTATTTGTTTATTTCTTAATTCTCTTAATTCGTTCTTTTTTGTTTTACGAAGCTCGTCCTTCAATTCTGCGTCTGCTGAGGCTTTGTTTGTGCCGCTCTGCATGTCATCCTTTTCTTTTATTCTTGCTTTTCCAGCATATTCTTCAAGGCATGCTGTAGACATCATGGAGAAAGCTTTGAAAACTTGGCATCCCCAGGAAGTGTGGTCATTTACGTCTCCCTCTATGTTGCCCTCATGTTCCCCATTCTTAAGCCGAAATGTACTTGTCCATTTGTGGGTGCTTGATCCAGCCACGTTGGCTGCGTCAGCCCAAACGTGTTCATCCCATTCGTTAGCAAGTGTACTAAATATGTAATCCAATCACGCCGGGTACAACCCCTCTCTTTCTTTCTATCTCTCATTCAAATTGCTTTTGTTCTTAACCGTTTCATAGCCGTCGAATCCCTCCGAATCCCATGTTTTCCGCGACTATATTAACGAAGTGGTAATTACCCTAAGAGTCTCCGTGGTTGCAATTCTGTATAACTGCATATCATCACACACTCTACAACACTGGCTGTGGAGGGTTTTGGCAAGACTCTTATCTATATTTGGCGTTCTGGTACAAAATCGTAATCATTTTTCCCATAGTTTCTTTGTTTTAGTCCTTATTCTTTTCACATGGTCTATGTAGTTTCTCTTGGCTTCGATGGTGACTCCCAGTATCTTGACATTTGCCGGTAGTTCGATTAGCGTCTCCCCCAGATCCACTATTGTGGTCGAATCTTTTTTCAATTTACACCCTTATCCACCACTCTTTTCCATCTTCTCCCAATTTCTTTCACAAGTTTGCCCACCACCAATATTACCTGTGGTCGGTAAAAAATTGCGCTAACACCCCTTCATTCATGACCCCCATCATTCAGATTTTAACGCTGAGAACACCCTGTTTTCACCGCCTCCTTACTTTCCCACTCATCGCCATCATCACACAGAAAATTTCCACGAGACATTCTCCATTCTTTTCATCCATTTATCAATATCTTCTGTAGATACCATATTGAATAAATTCGTCATATTCACCCCAACGAGTATCTCTGGTTGTCTACTTTCTTTGGTGCAATCTGTGCGTTTAAGCAGACTCCTAATGGCTTCCACATCCAGCGTACTGCCTTCCTTTCCACTTTCTTTCCCTTTCGCACCATATTTTCACTTTCTCATTCACTGAGACAGATGGGTCTCACTGCTCTACCGATTTCGACCGCCATCTCTCTCTTACCACGTTCTAGACCTTTGGAGAAACTAACAGTCTTTCACTCCTTCTATTACTTCTAAGGCATCTTCTCTTCTATTATTAACGTCGTAGTATCTGTCAGTTGTCTCTTACGTACGTTGCATGTCTAGCGGCTATTGAAGACAGTCTCTGTAAGTCTGATGTTCTAGCTTCTTCTTCTTGCCGTCTGACAGGGTAAATTCCTCGTTCTCAAACCTCAACATCGGCTGTTGATGGTCGCAGGAAATTACATATTGGCGACTTTAGTCCTCCATTCCCAGTAAAAATTCATCTTTAGTATCAACTACAAGTGCTTTATGTCTGATTTTCACTCGCTTTCCAACTTTGAGACGAATTTCGGTTTCTTCTTTCTTTAACTGGTAAAGTTGATCCGCCCACAGTCCTCAGCACAATATTCGGTCGTCCAATTCCCTTCGGCATCTCTATCGATAGTGGCCAAAACATAGGTGTTTCCTTGACCAGTGCTTTCAGAGTCAAAGTTCTATCTCCAGCTTTGGCCACATTTATTATCCTGGAGGTTAAAACGGACTCATTCAGTCTTCGCTCCTTCACACTGATTGCTTTTGGTTTTCCTGATTCTTGCTTACTTCCGCCAGATTGAGTCTGAGTTCTTTGCCGCCAAATGGGGCAGGCTCTATGCTGCTGCGTTTAAAACAGGAACCTGGTCTCTATCTATCGATGTTGCTGCCATTGTCGAGCCCTGCTGTCCCTTCCGGTCCCCTTTATCTCGTCCAGCAAACTCAGTGGCCAGTCTACCCTAGAATTATCGACCTTATCAAACCAAGATCAAACCAGAGATTAAGAAAGACCAGCTGTGTCTTTCTTGCGTTGACAGTATGGCCATAGGTTTGCCATTCACTCCGAGTCGCTGCGGCTTCAATTTGGTCTTTGGAGAGGTTCTAGACGATAGGGCTGTTAAAAATGTCAGTCTTAGTAATATTAATCTTTTCAGAATCAAAGCTGATCCACTGAATCTCGGTCGTTTCTTCTCAAACTCTTTCCACTTCTTTTGACTTCATTTTCTTTCTTCTTTCTTTTAGTGTTTATATACTCATGCAGCGTACTCGCTTCTTTATGTCGCAAGCAGTAGTGTACCCCGATTCTGCTTTTATTGTCGCCTTCGTTCCCTTTTGTCTTCAGTCCTTAGCCTTGCTGGACAAGTCTTTCCTGTTTTTCTGTCTGGCTCTTAAACATACCTAGCAGTTATTTGATTTCCGCTATCCCGTCGAAGTCAGTCGACTTTAGTTCCTTCCACTTCTTCTTTTAGTGTTTCTATTTCTTGTTTTATTTCGTCCAACTTAGTGCTTATACATTCTTGCAGCTCGGTCTCGTTTTTTTTTTATAAATCAAGCAGTATTGTAGCCTTATCCTGCTGTTGTTCTTCCTTTTTTTGTCCCCTTCTTTCTTTTTATCTTGTTTTTTCCTTTTGTCTGCGGCCTTCTTGCTAAAAAGGTCTTAACTGTTCTTTCTCAAACAAGGCTACCAATTCTTTGATTTCAGCCATTCCGTCGAAGTCAGTCGACTTTGAAACCTTCCACTTCTTTTAGTTTTTCTTTTACTTTGTCCAGTTAAGTGTTTGCATACTCATGCAGCTCGGCTTCGTGTTTCTTTACCAAGCGAGCCGTAGTGTAGCCTCATTGTGCTGCTGTTCTTCTTTTTCCTATCGCCTTTTCTTTATTTTTTGCTAATTTTTCCTTTTATCTTTGTTGTTCTTTGTTGTCGCTCTTGATGGAGAAGTCTTTCCTGTTCTTCTTTCTGGCTCTTAAACAGGTTTAGTAATTCTTTGATTTCAGCTATTCCGCCGTAGTCGGTCGATCTTGTATTTACCATAAAACTAAGCACAAATGTTGTAAGTTCGGTTTTCTTGTAATTCCGCAAATTTCCTTTAGTCGACATCATTAACCACAGACTTAATTCCGCTTCTAACACCATTGCTACACTCTTTTATGGGTTCGATAAAAATCACAAGTTCTTTTTTTAAACTTATGCACTCTTTTACTCTTCTGTGCTTGCTTTTGTATACTTCTACGCTTCGCTCTTGTCTCGTAAGCCAAAAACTGACTTGGGTGTTTTATGCAACCTGATCCTTAACTTAGAAAGTTTCGGGAACGTAAGCAATTTGCTACTCTTTTCCAGAATGTTTGCAACAAACACACTGTCCAGGCTTATGGTTGCTATCAATGATAGCAACCGAAGGAGTCCCATTCTACCCGGCAGAAACTCTCTTTATGGCATGAATTAACTTCTCAATTGAGTCTACTAGAACCAGATCTCCTTAAATCCACTTTTGGTGACAAATGTGATAACTTCGTTCTTATTTACGTGTATGTAAGTTAATTTAAAAATAAATTAGTTAAACCAACCGTACAGATTGATCAGATTACTGTTAGAAAATGGTACAAATCAAAGCAAAAATATAGTTTTTGTTAGAAATTAATTAAACAGTTTTCCTGCTTTCCTGAAAATTTAGTTAAAGTGGATTTAGTGGATTTTGATTCCAATAGACTCAGTTGTATAATTCTTCTCTATTGCCAAGTCTTGACGCCTTTGGGCTTGCCTCTGTTTCTTTGGCTTTTTCTTTAATTTTGCCTCTTGTAATATCTCCAGCTGTTTTTTTTCTATTTGAAGCTGCTTATTGCCTTCTTCCTCAAGCGCAGCATTTCCTCAAGTTTCCTGAGGGCTTCTAGTTCTAGTTGCATTGTTTCTTGTTTTTTTCTCTCTTTGTATAGCTTTTTTTTACGGCTTGTTCTCCACTATTTCGGCTTTGCTTTCACCCGAGTTACCCTCAATGTAAGTCCCCAATTGACTTGTTGATTCACAATGAAGCCTGAAGGGTTTTTAATGCTAAAATAACAAAAATATGCAAAAAAATCCTCTTATCTCTCGAATTTAAAATGCTAAGAAATATAGTGTAAACCTCTTGAATGACTTCGTTTCGATTCACGAAAAGAACGACAACGAAAAAAAAATGCAAAATCAACATCTTAACATTAGCATTGGGGTAATTTTTTCCTTATGTTAAAACAGCAGAAACCCGTTTCAATCCCCGAAGCAATTTGCCCGTCAAGACGAACAATTAAACCGAAACTCTGCAAGAATCGCGAGAGGAAGGGGAGTTGTCTTTGGGTTGCGTCAACAATGTCATTAAAAAGTAATGCTGTCAAAGCGCCTCGGAGCGGAGAATTTTTGAATTAATTACTTACAAAGAGACGCTTTTCGTTTCGTTTCTCCACTTTGGGGGCCAACTCATAAAATTTCATAATGTAACGGATAAAATATTGCCAGTATTAAATTCCTCTTCCGGCTGGCTGCGTCTTGGGGAAACAGAGAGAGAGCAGTTTTTAATTGGCATTAAACACAAGGGGGCTTGTGGTGCGCCACTGGCCGCATTTTGCAGACGAAGCCGAAGGTGTACCCGGTGGGCAGCGAATGCTATGTGCGCCTGGGGGGAACTAACCTTAAACTTTAATTGTACCTTGTGGTACGACTTGCCTTTGTTGCTTAGTAACCCAGCTCCGTGGAAGAATGTTTCGACTTGGTGCAACTAAAGCGCGTTTACTGTAAATGGGACCTAATTACGTAATTAGCAATTACCTCAGAGCGTCGTTATTTCGGTTCAATTTTGTCTTCATTAGGTTAACGATGCCAGGTATGCAGTTTGGAATGTTGTTATTAATTAGCGACAAGTTTTTCGTTGCCATTTGACCCCTATGCGGAGCAGCCAACATTTCTGGCATACCTCCATTGCCGCTATGCCAGTCCTGTCTGGCACGACGTGAGTGGAGTCTTGAACGATCATGGGACCGGCTTCATTAACCTAAGAGGTCAACCGGGCTGACCGAATAAATTCCTGAAATTTTACTGCCGCTCGTATATTTAAATTACGTTTGAGCTTTATTGCCTCTAAACAGGGAGGTGGGATGTTCAAATGTGACAAAACCAAATACCCTTTAAGTTTGGTTTAAACGGTAATCATCGCCAAACCGCGCACAGTCAAATGAATAAGTATTATATTTATAGCGTGTGACCGTCTTCGTTAAGAGTCAGTCAAGTGATGAATATGCATGGTCACGTCATCAAAATCGTTTTGCATAAACGTATGTATATTTGCGAGTCGTCGTTTTAAACGAGCGCCTGGATGCGGCTTTAAGCATCCCTCAAACGCAAAGAGAGGTGCCTGATGCATCTCCTTAAAACGAGCGCCTAGAAACTCACTATTATTAGCCCAAAGAAAACTCTACGAAAGACGCGTCTGCCTGCATAGCTGAGCACTGACGAAAATTCGAAAGTCATATTTTTAGACTGGAGTATTTAGGTCGGCTTTATACTGCTTTCCGAAACGTGCGCTTCCACTCCACGACCAAAACGAGCCCGCTAAGCCCAAATTACGTGAATAATAGGTCGCGCTAACGAACAGGTGGTTCTTTGATTAATCACTCACGATCAAACAGGTTGGCGGGTACCGCGACTGAAAAAATTAAACGAAACCTCCTCCACGTGAAAAACAATGCCGTAAGTTGCGCAATTTCTTTAAATTGGTGATGTGTGATTGCGTCAACGAGGTGCGATTTAATGGAGAAATTTAAAACGAATTAATCATGCGATATAAGAGTGCACATTATCAGCAGTAATTTACTGATTTGGTCACACTCGCTATTAAGGATGGTCGAAAAAAATGAGAAAAATGGAGCTGCATTTTAAGATACACTTCAGTTCTATAAAAATGACGCTGTCTTATTGGCTCAAAAACATTTTTTGAGAACATTGATGAAATGTGAGAAAAGCGCGAAAATTGCAAAACTTTCACCCTAGTAAACCGATCTTCATCAAATTACTGTAATCACTACCTAATTATCTCTCGATGGAACATCTGGACCAAAAACCGAAGATTGGGTTAAGCAAAAGGTCTTAGTTGTTTCCACTGAACGTGGTATAGAGGACCTTATGAGGCTTATTTGTAAATTGAAACACTCAGAGTTTGCCAGCAATTCGCAGACGGTTTTCAAGGTCTTCTGTAAAGTCAAGTATGTTAAAATTTTATAATATGTAAGAATTACAGAAGAATAATCTTCCATAACCCAGTGAAAAAATTCATCGAAAAGTTGTGTGAGATCATTAGAGCGTTAGCTCCCAAGACGCGTTTCGCTCCCACCAGAGCTCGTCAGTTGGATTCATTCTGATGATCTCGCGACACATGAATCGCTTCATCGATCGATAAATGTTTCTACCTCACATGCAGTACTTCGGTATAACACCATAACCGAATGCTATAAAACTTGAAATAAAATAGTTATTTATGTATTAAGAGCGAAAAGTACAACTTTTTTGCTCGGAGAGTGAAGTTTGCCGCGCGACGCGAAGCGGAGAGCGGCAATCACTCGAGAGCAAAAAAGTTACTTTGTGCTCGTAATGCATATAACGTTTTTTCTTCAAACGATCAATTTCAAATAATGTGAATCACAACTGAGCATAACTGAAAACACAATCTGCTAATTTAAATCAAAGTGACAATGACGTTTTTAATAATTGGTTGAGTGGTGGTAGTTGCTATTGACAGCAAGCGAAAAAATCTTTTTCGCTTGCTGTCCTGGGCAACGCGCGGAAAAGTACACTCACATTCTGATCCTCAAAAAAGGCTAGGTTTTCGTTTGTCAAATGAAAGCGTAAAATGCGTCATTATTTGACGTTTGTAGAAAAAATTGATTTTCGGTTCTTGGCCTTAACATATACATGTAAGAATTTTGAATTTTTTTATTTTTATAATGTTTTGAATTTTATAATATAATGTGAAGAACCAAAACGATTGTTGAACATAAAGTAACCGCAATCATTCCGATACCCTTACTGTCCTGCATTTATTTGAGGACACCTTAAACATAGTTTGGCCATGGGCCCTCTCCTTTCCTTGCTGCTCAAGAATTTTTGAAAAACCACCTTCAGACTCACCAACAAAAAAAGATTCTCCATTGGTTTTCCAAAATTCCTGTCTATCAATGTAGACCTCAGTACACTTGGTTTTTTGCAGAACCCAGCTCTTTCGTTTTTGTGGCCCATCTCTAAGAAGAAAAACAAACCATAAGAAAAAAATCAGATCAAAAGACAGATCTAAAAAGAGGAATTTAAGCAACTAATTCCTAGAGGAGCTAGGGGCCTCGAAAAAAGTCTGATGAAATAAGTAAAAAGATTGAGGAGGAGAAAAACCTAAGAGAAGGGAAAGAAAAAAAGACCACTAAAAGGAAGAACGACATCTGAGATTCCTTGGAGATGATAAACGTAAAAGGGAGTAGAAGGTTAAAAATGAGGAGGCCGTCATCCAGCAGGTGGTGCTAACTTTGCGGGCCAGAAAGAACATATTTTAAGCGAAATTTTTTGCACATTGTTTAGTTGAAAGGTTCTAAGGTTTTTTTTTCTGTTGTAACATGACAACAATAATTTTATAAGACTGTGAAGGCTTTCACTGCCATTGTCAAAATACAATCTAAAGTGTTTTCCGTTCTTTGAAGCCGTGGTTCAATGGATTTTCTTCCTGACGTTTCGTCTACAGCTACGGCAGACATTATCAAAGGCGAAGAGGCAATGGGCGAAGTGATCTCCCGTGCTTCCCGACGTTGACTGATTCCACTGTGGAGAGCTCGGTGGTATTTATTCCTCCGATGTCGCGGTGTAGTGGAAGGACTGGGCAGTGGAGGGACTAGTTATGGGCAGCCCTTTTAGTCCAGTAATAGCCAACTGTTTTATGGAAATCCAGGTCAAATCGTGGGCAACCGCAAATAAGAGGCCAAAGTGCTGGTTCCGATACGTGGACGACACCTTTGTTGTTTGGAGCCATGGCGAACTTCAAAACTTTTTCTTACACCTCAACTCTATCAACCCAAAAATTCAATTTACTATGGAGATAGAAAAGGAAGGACGCCTACCGTTTTTAGATATCTTAGTATCAAAGAGGCAGAATGGGAAGCTTGCGTATAGCGTTTATAGAAAACCAACATACACTGACAGATATCTCAATAACGGATCAAATCATCATCTCAGACAGAAAATGGAAGTCATAAAGACTCTGTAAGTGAGAGCCAAGAGAATGTGTGAGCCGGTCTTTGGTTGGTATGGATACAGCAAGCACGAGTTCGATAGGGCCGTCCGTTCAAAGAATGTAGAGCGCCAGGAAGGAACAACGGAAGAAGACGAAGAAAAGGATGGAGTAGTCTACCAACCATCCACAAAGTAACGGGCATAATCGGCAGCCTACTAGAAAAGCACAGTGTTAAAACTGTCTTTAGACCAATTCGAATAGAACAGAGCTTAAGATCGGCTCAAGACGGCAGAGATCCCCTATTGGCACCCGGAGTTTACCGAGTTCCATGCAGTTCCGGCTCGGTATAAATTGGCACCACAAAACGCAGTGTCAACACGAGGAGTACGAAACACAAAAGGAGTTGCAGGCTGAGACAAACTCAAAAGTGAACAGTAGCAAGGCACGCTCTCTCCGAAGGTCACAACATCCTTTTCAACGAGGTGGATATCTTGTATCAAACACAGCGTTTCTGTCCGAGACTAACGAGAGAAGCCATTGAGATCTTTAAACAAGACAACAATTTCAACAGGAAGGAGGAAGTTACGTTTCTAAATGCCGACTGGAACATGTTTCAAGAGCGCCGAAACCACGGAACTCCCCACAGTCGAATCAGTCAACGTCGGGAAGCACGGCAGATCACTTTGCCCATTGCGTCATTGCCTTTGATAATGTCTGCCACAGCTGTATACGAAACGTCAGGAAGAAATTCCATTGGATCACGACTTCAAAGCCCGGAAAACACTTTAGATTGTAACAATGATTCTCCATTCGCGAACCCTGTATACCACCTCGAGGACATTATTAGTTAATATTTTCTTTCTTTTTTTTCTGCGGCTTTGCTTTGTTTTCAGTTTTTATGTTTCTACTAACCTTGTGTTTCGCAATGCATGTTTTCAATCACTCTTTTTCTTCACATGTTTTTGCCTTGTTTTTCAATTTCTTCGCTATTTTTCGTTTTTCATTTTTCCTTCATTTTGATGTTTTATGTTACTTCTAAACACATTTTTTGTGTCGTATTTCTGCCCTCTGGCAATATTTTCGATTTCATCATTCAACACATTTATGGTGTTTTGTTTTGCTTGGGTCTTTCCATATTCAGTTATCTCTAGTATATCTTCTTGTGTATTACGGATCGCTGGCATGTTTTTTGCTTTATACTTTCTTTTTATTTTTTTTCCTTTACGTTTTCATCTTTCATTAGTAATGTTGTTTTAATGTACGTTTTCCCTAGTTTTTCCTTTGATTTTTTTTGTGTAAATGAATACATTTGATCTTCAACTGAAAACTGTAAAATGATATTTCTTTGAGTTGGTGTCCCTTTAACATTATACCTAACTGCAAATTTCTTGATTCAAAAGCTTTTCAAATGGATGATAAACGCAGCTTTTGTGTTGAGATTTTTGACTAAAATCAAAAGGGAAAATTAGTAGCAAAAATTATTGACAATAATTTTTTTACTATTTTTTTTTCAGAGAAAAATAAATTGTGGCCGTTATCCATCAAATTATCTACATCTGATGAAATAAGAAACTTTAAAAAATTGAATTTTTGACCAAAATATCATATTTATGAAAAATTATCTTTGAAAAAATACTATTTTAGGATCAAAAATTTTGTTAAATGGATGATAAGCACTGTTATTCCGGAAAAATTGAGGTTTTCTTCAAAATATTTTACTATTGATTTTGGGTAGACATACTTTGGTTCTTTTTTAGAAAAATTCAATTTTGTGAGTAGTATCGATCTACCACATTGTCTAAAATTGATAAAAACAGCAACTTTCTAGTTAGAAAAATTGAATTCCTGACGAAAATTTGTTAAAATCGCCTTATATATCTGAAAAATTAAATTATTCTTTTAAAATTGCTAATTTTAAGAATTTTTTAAAATAACTAAAGTGCCACTTTATCTTCTGAAAAATTGAGGTTTTTACCAAAATCAGTAGTAAAGGTTAAACATATTTTAGTACACAAATTTTAATCCTGAGAAAAGTAAAAGTAAAATTGATAAAAAAAGTCAAAAAAGAAAGAATTTTATCCTAGTTTAAAGCGTCTCATATTTTTAAAAAATTCAATTATATTTGAAAAAAATGCTATTTTAAGGACCAAAACCGATCAAATCTCCTCAAATAGAAGATTTTGGTGAAAATACTAACTTTTCAGTCAGGATAATTGAATTGTGTTAAAATCGTATTGTGGTTCTTAAAAATTCAGTTATTTTTTGAAAAATGCTATTTTATGACTAGAAACCGATCAAAATCATCTCAAATGGATATCAAATGAATATCTGAAAATTAAAGTTATCTGTATTAAAGTATCTGGTATTAAAGTTTTTGACTAAAATCAGTAGTAAAGATTACTCTCAAATGTAATCTACAGTGTTTTCCGGGCTTTGAAGCCGTGATTCAATGGAATTTCTTCCTGTCATTTCGTCTACAGTTGCGGTAGACAGGCGATGACGCAATGGGCGAAGTGATTTCCCTTTCTTCCTGACGTTGACTGATTCGACTGAGGTGAGGTCCGTGGTATTGTCCCCCGCCGTCTAATGCAGAGTGAAAGAAAGAAAGACAAGTCTAATTAGAGAATGGAAGCCAGTTCTACGACATACTTCAAGTGCGCCGAAATGCCGCGCCACCACTACCCCCACCCCCAGACCTTCCACTGCAGCGCGACGGCGGGGAAATAAATACCTCGGAGCTTACCACAGTGGAATCAGTCAACGTCGAGAAACAGGGGAGATCACTTCGCCCTTTTCGTCTACCGCAGCTAGAGACGAAACGTCAGGAAGAAATTCCATTGGACCACGGCTTCAAAGTCCGGAAAACGGTTTAGATTATATTTTCACCGGCCGTGAAAGCTTTCACCGTCTTACTCTCAAATGCTTACAAATTTTAATCATGTAAAAATAAATGGTTCAATATTGAAGAATATTCTAACTAATATCAATCAAATCATCTAAAATTAATAAAAAAGCATTTTTCCATCAGAAAAATTGAGTTTTTAACTAAAATATGTTGAAATCGTAATATATATCCGAAAAATCAATATATTTTTGAGAAAAAATTAGGAGAAAACCGTTCACAATGGATGATAATCGCAATTTTAATTTCTGAAAAATTCAGGTCCAAAGTCTCCAAATTCAGTAATTATTGCCTTAGTAACTTTTTGCAGAGGTAGAGAAACATAGAAAGTGCTTCTAGTTCTACAGATGGGATTAATTAGTAAAACTGTAGTTAAGTGTACAGCTTCAGAGTCGGTAGCTAAAATTGTCCTCATCTAACCTGAAAACTCTATTTAATAAAATGCCGTCAAAATAAAACATGATCATTAGTATAATTCAAAAAAATCACTTAAATGTTACTAACCAAGAGTAGATAATTTTGCAGCACACATTGTGGGTAACCACATGAAACTTAGGGACTCTAAAAGTATATATTATCTACCAGAGGAGAAAGTAGTGAAACTGGTGAAAGGTCTGAACTTTCTGATGAAGAATTGGTGAAACAGACAAATAATTGGATACCTACATCGAAGAGTCCTACGTTGAGTTCAATTCAATTCAGAGTTAAGATGAAAAATTAATATAAGGGCAAACTAATGAATTGCAGTTTCAATGTCATTTAAAAGCATTGAAAATGTCACGTTATGTCTTAATTAGAAAGCGAACAATGTAAGAATTAGAAAAACAAAGCAACAACAGCGAAAACAACACTCCATTCCTGGAACCGCGTTGTTCGTGCCCACGCACCCATGAGTGTAAAGTGTAAATTGTTGTGTCATTAAATTGGTACTACCATATTATCGCGACTGCGGCCTTGTTTCGGTGCTAGATCTTCGGAAAAAAACGCTCGGCTTCGTTGCGTCATAAAATTGAATCAACAGAGACCGAGTCTGGACTGATCGCCGGCAATTTTATACACATGCACGTGGCAACAGGGCCAATAGTCCGGCCAAGGCCGTATCTCGCGCGTAATGTTATGTATGCATGCAAGAAAGGGTTAAGGGCGACGACGTCCATCTGGCCCTTGGCGCGGACCGGTCATCGATGGGCGATTTGTGAGATGGACCCCCGGTTGAACGTTATTATTATTATTATTATTGCTGATGGAAGCTGGATTCCTAAATAATGCATAAGATGCCTCGATTGTTTCGATCGAGGGGCGCATAATTACGGTCGGGTTTTTCGTATAAATTTGCGATTCGGAAAAGGGTTGTGTGTGGGAAAATGTTAATTCGATTTACGTAAAGCACGCTACCGGATTACGGACGGTGAAGGAAGAAGGTCTTGATCTTGTTTTTCATAAGAGTCATGGGAATCCAATATATTAAATTTTGTTTTCGGTTTTTACTGCCCAGTACGATTACATGCAAAATATCAAATATGCAAAGTACCAAAAAGTATATCAACCACCCAGAATCACGATCGCACAGTTTTCGTGCCTAATTTACCATGTGCTTATGTACTTTTAGAATACCGAATAATGATTAGGGGCTCGTCCTCTATATACAAACATAAATAATGCACCTTTTTTATGGTCCTAAGCAAATTCGTGTTTTCTGGTCAGATCCATCTGCAAAATAAATTCGTCTTTGATCCGTACAATCCACCTCGTTGATCGCGTAGTTTTGAAGGATTTATGGCACTCAACATCTGACCTCTGGTAAAGAAGCGGGTCTAAAAGGATAAAAAGCAAGACTACCGAAAATAAATAAGTAGGGATAACGATTTAACAACTTAGCTAATAGCTTTCGGACTAAATTTGCTTTAAAATCTAATTTAGCTTACTAATGTCCTTGATTTTTGAACATGTTTTCTTGAAAGCAAAAGAAGACCCTTTGTAACAGAAAAAAATTATCTGAGATCTTTGGCATAATTTTTCTGTTTTGTGTTTTGTTTCTTTTTAGATTGAAGATTTACCACGGATTAGCCCTTAATTAAGCCCAATTCCTGGATTTTTATTTGTTCTAAACTAACTACCCTGAACCGTGACGTAATAATAAGCACGCTAATTCGCATAATGTGAATGCAAATAAGACTTTTTTAAGCTTTTAAGAGAATTTTGACTAAAAATTGGCTTACTAGAGGCAAAATTCTGTAGTATCTACAATTTACAATAAACTATAAGTCTAAGCTTTTTGCCAAACGACTTATGGTTTTTTTCAATATTGGCCTGATACAATTGTACATTTTCGATTACTTAATATTGACATCAATCATGTTGGAAATCTGATTTTGATTTTTTTTTTCTATCTTTTCAACATGTGCTGAAAGGAGATAGAAAAAAAGATTTTAAGGGTAACGAGATGTCAAAAATGAGTGAGTGAGTTATAGATAGCGGGTCGATATAATAAAAAGAGCTACTTCACATTTATGAAATTGACGACGTTACCATCTCTTTGAAATGTCTTTCCCAAGATTTTGTCAGTTGGTAAATTTGCCAGCGCAAACCAGAAATATTTTAACGTCTATCCAAAGGTAACAATAACAGGATGTTTTGGCTTTCACTTGACAAGCTTTGAAAACTGAAAGTGCCCCGTGGAAAACCTCAGTAAAGTCGAAATGTGTATCAGTACATAACTCTTTTTGTTCTACACCACTTCCAACTTAATAAGAAGCACGCAAAACATATACCTATTAAGTTGGAGGATATGTGGCACGTGTAGGACTTTAAATGATACTTCACAGTTTCGAAATGGCCAACGTTTCAATTCTTTATTGAATTTTCATCAATGCTTTTACACCGAGTGAAAGTTCAGTATGTATCTAATTCATTATTACACGCTTACAAATATATTTCCTGCGGACTTCAAGTAGCTTCAGAGTACACTGTTGTCTTGCACAATACATATAGGATATCCGGACTATCCTATACTATACAGGGTGTCCCAACTCTAATTTGACGCTACATATTGCCGGCCCTGTTCATGCTAGGAAAAAGGGCTTCATCCAAAAAATTGTTTATGTATACAGATTATATATTTTCTTATCATTATAATTCAGTTTTTGAATTGTTTTTGTTCATATATAAAAACAACTTAAATTTTGAAAAATTTTGTTTATTCTGATTTTGCATGCAAAAAAACTTTCTCGTTTCTTCGTGTTTCGCTCAGCTTCGCAGAGTCGCAAAAGTGACGTACGTGACAGAACTGATAGACAATTATTGGTTTGTTCCAACACGCTAGTGAACCGTTCCAGAACCGTTAGAAAATCATTCTGGCCAACACACTGGTAAAAATTCGAAATCGAAATGAGCAATTTAGGTACTCTAGGAGCAATTTAGAGAACTTTATAAGGTTTGTTCCAACTCGCCGAGGAACCAAAATTCTTGCAGAACCACTCTGGTTCTCCCAATTTACAATGTATATTAGTGAATTGACCAGAATGATTTTTTAACCATTCCGGAACGGTTTCTTGGTTGGTTGGAACAAACCTATTAATGCCGTGACTGATGTCAGACAATCGTGCGAATTTGTACGAGCTATTGGCGTTTTTCCAAAAGCTCCTGTATAATTTTGGTCATTTTAATCCCTACAAAGGTCGACGTGTTGGCCAGTTATTCAATAAGGTTTTTTTATACGTCATGCGCCTGACGTCATTATGGCTGGGATAAAACGCGACGTCCCATTGGAAGACATTTAGCGCCTTTTGGGCAACGAAAATGTGACAGAATGCTTCACTTCAGTTTAAATGTTATGTAAGTCCTTTCCTGATTCCTGCACGATATTATGGTTGTGGACTTTAACGGCATACAAGTTTTGGTTTTTGTTGAATATTCAATATAGGAAAAGTAAAGCCAAATGAAATTGAACACCAAAAGATTTGTTATAGTAAATAAAGAAGGTAAGCACTTTCCGAAAGAAACTTTTCCAAGTAATCAAATAACGTCTATCAAAAAACGTCATTGGCTGACTATAAGACGTCTTTTAATGACGCATAAATAACGTTCCAAAACACGTGATTAAGTCCCACCATAATGACGTCATGTGATCTTTTTAACGCCTGATTCAAGTACCTTTATGGTGATTAAAATGACCAAAATTATATAGGGACTTTCTGAAAAACGCCCGCTATAAATTTACACAAATCTGTCGACTGTCATCTGTCGAAGGCGAGAAGGACAAGAGACGAGAAAGTTTTTTTTGCAGGCAAAATGAAATTTTTTTCAAAATGTGTTTTTTTTTTATATATGAACGAAAGCAGCTAAAAATCTGAATTATAAGGTATAAAATATTATTAAAATTCAAAGGCGAATCCAATAATAAGAAAATATACAAGGTGTTCCATTGAAAAAACTTAAGTTTATGCCAAGAAGTTCACTTTTGCTACATCGTGTATACATAAATAAATGAAGCCCTTTTCATATGAAGCCCTTTTTCCTAGCATGTACAGGGCCGGCGATATATGGCGTCTAAATAGAGTTGGGACACCCTGTATTTTAGGGTGTAATTCAATATTAAAAAAATAATTTTAAAAAAAATGCAATTCTTTCTCCATTTAACTCACTTCGTAGCTAGCCAACTTTCTGACATCTGTTCGCTAATCATCGGAGAAAACCCACTCTGTATATTTGTATAGGGGCATTATGTTTAAATTTAATATAAGTCCGACATTATGATACTTCGCCTCCTTCTTGATAGATTTAGGATAAATGGCAGGTATAAAACTTGAAGTGACAGTTTACACTTTGGTAACGCCTACGTTTGGATATTTTATTGAATCTTCTTCAAAGTTTTTCCAGTGAAGATAGTCAAGTTGTGTAGTTTTTCTAGATGCATTGATTTCTTACGGACACATTGCCTAATGCATAATTTGTACACAAGTACTGTATTTTTTAAATAATTTTGGTCTTCTTCTTAAAGTTTCTCAAAAAAATTAAAATTTGCATTTCTATACGTTCTGAGACATTTTTAACCGAATTGGCGCTAATATATAAAACCAAAACATAAACCACCTAATCTGAATTTCTTGAAACACACTTTTTAGACGCTTTGTGAAATTTTGAAACAATTTTTCTCCTAATCCTAACATGAATCTAAGGTGCTTTAAAAGATTTTTAATCGATTTTGATCCAATCCAAGCCTAAATTTCGCCAAACACCAAATTAGAGCTTTTGCACTCTTTGAGTCATGTTTTAGGTTTAGCTAAAACAATTACATAATATATAGAATATTTGAATCAGTTTTGCTTGATTTTGTCTTAAACGTGAATTTCAAAAAAAAAAAAAAACATTAAAAGTTACATTTGTATACAATATATAATAAATATGCTATTTTTAACCGATTTTAGCCCTAGTTCTGACCTTCCTTTTCTCCAAATTTGCATGTTTAGACCCTTTCATTCATTCTTAAACAATTTTTGGCCCTAATCCTAACTTTTTAACAGATTCTGGGTCTAAGCATAATTTTATTTGTTCTCAAAACTTTTTGGCCCTAATCCTAACTTTTTAACAGATTCTGGGTCTAAGCATAATTTTATTTGTTCTCAAAACCATAAAGTTTCTTCTTTACAGTTTTTGACTATATTTTCTCTGATTTTTGGGCCTTGATATTAACCTGTTTTTTTATCGTAATGTGACCTTAAATGTCTCCAAACTTGGATTTTTTATTCTGAGGCGTTTTGAGTCACATCTTACTAATTACCGGGCCAAAAATTAATTTGTTTAAAAACAATTCATTACAATATTAGGATTAGATTTGCCTCATTGTGTTCTAAAATTGAATTGCCCCAAAAACATCAAAAGTTACATTTTTACACAATGTATGTTATTTTTAACCGATTTTAGCCCTAATTCCTACCTTATTTTTTTCCAAATTTGCATTTTTAGATGCTTTGGATAATTTTTAAACTATTTTGCCCTTAATCCTAACATGCAATTTTTGCGTAAACTCTGAATTTGCATTTTTAAAGGCTTTCAGTTATTTTTAATCTATTCTATCTATCTCATCTAATCTAGTCTTTAATCTTAAATTTTTGCAAAAACTCTTTTGAGTTTTTCAAAATTTGCATATCTAAACGCTTTAAATCAACCCCTTTAACGATCTTTGTCCCAATCATAATTATAATTTTTTTTTCAAATATTCATAATTTGTTCTTTTACTTTGACTCATTTATCACTAATTATGGGAATTAATTAGGATATTTGAATCAGATTACTTGATTTTGTCGAAAAATTTTATTTTCCAAAAAAACATCAAAAGTTTAATTTTCTGACATTGTAGGCAATTTTTAACCGATTTTAGCCTCAATTTTTACCTTAAGTTACTACAAATTTGCTTTTTTGGACGCTTTGGGTTATTTTAAATTTATTCTTGCCCTACTGCCACTACTAAATTTTATTTTTTTTTCAAAAACCCAAAATTTGCTTTTTATATTCTTTACCCATTTTTTTTCTGATTTTATGCCTTAACGCTAACTTGGACTTTCTCGAAATACACCACGCTTTTATTTTGAGGAGTTTTCTCCTCAATTCTTCAAAAAGAGCTACTAAGGATATTTGAATCAGATTGGCTTAATTTTGTCTTAGAATTAAATGTTTTAAAAAACACCAAAAGTTACATTTCTTGCCAATGTGTGTAAGTTTTAACCGATTTTAGTTCTAATTCTGACCTTAAATTAATCCAAATTGGCAGTTTTTGACGATTTGAATAATTCTTAGTTGAACCTTCATACTACGTATTATTTTCTCTTTATTTGGGGGTTCAGGGAGAGTCTAATATATTTGGAAAATTAAAGCTTAAAGTTTGGATTTTCCATTATTTTGTTGTTTTGTTGTATTTTTTGCATGTTTAGCCACTAATGTACTCTTCATCCCTTCTCCAGCGAAAGTTTATTTTCACTTTGTATGATTTTTTTTTTTAATTATTTGTTTTCTCTATTTCTTTGTTATCTTGTCTTTATGGACATAAGGACATTTTGAGAAAATGGTCTGTTTTACTAGGTTCTAAGATTTGTTCAGTATAATCATTGAAAAAACCTCATCCTCTTTGTGTCCAAATTGGCTTATTAAATGACAAAAGGACTAATTACGATAAAATATAGATACACGCTTTTTTTAAGAGAATGTATTTTGATTCAAAACGTACTGCTAGACAGCAGGTGTCTGCTGCAATGTGAAAAGAGCTCCTTCACAGTTATGAAACTGCCGACGTTACGTCTTATTTTTTAGGTTTTCCTCAGGGCTTTTTCAGTGTGTAAATTATAGCAACGTAAAAAAATTCATTTTCTTCTATTCTGAGCTCCATTGATCCGAATAAAAGTGAATGTTTTTGCTTACTTTCAAAAAGTGATAAAGCCCCAAGGGAGGCTCCAATGAAATGAAAAAGCCCTGAGAAACACCTCAAACAAGCACTAATACGAATATTATTGATTTTTATTATATATTCTGACCTTCATTTTCTCCAAATTTGCATTTTTATACGCTTTTATTATATCTTAAACAATTTTGGCCCTAATCCTGACTTTTTAACAGATTCTGGATCTAATAATAATTTTATTTTTTTCAAAATACCTCAAAATTTGCTCTTTATAGTCTTTGACTATATTTTCATTGATTTTGGGCCTTAATATTAACCTGATGTTAGTCCTAATTATGACCTTAAATTTCTCTAAATTCTGAGGCGTTTTGAGTCACATCTTACTAATTACACGCCCAAAAATTAATTTGTTTAAAAACAACTAATTAAAATATTTGAATTAGATTTGCCTGATTGTGTTCTAAAATTTAATTGCCTTAAAAACATCAAAAGTTACTTTTTTACACAATGTATGTTATTTTTAACCGATTTTAGCCCTAATTCCTACCTTAATTTTTTTCCAAATTTGCATTTTTAGATGCTTTGGATAAGTTTTAAACTATTTTTCCCTTAATCCTAACATGCAATTTTTGCGTAAACTCCAAGTTTGCATTTTTAAAGGCTTTCAGTTATTTGTAATCTATTTAGTCCTTAATCTTAAATTTTTGCAAAAACTCAGAATTTATTCTTCCAATCTTCCAAACTGACCTAAAGTTTTTCAAAATTTGCATATTTAAACGCTTTAAATCAACCCCTTTAACGATTTTTGTCCCAATCATAATTATTTTTTTGGTTCAAATATTCATAATTTGTACTTTTACTTTGACTCATTTATCACTGATTTTGGGCCTTAGGCAAAAACTAGTTTCTTGAAAAGAACTAAGTAGAATATTTGAATCAGGTTTGCTTGAATTTGTCCAAAAAATTTATTTTCCAAAAAAACATCAAAAGTTTAATTTTCTGACATTGTAGGCAATTTTTAACCGATTTTAGCCTCAATTTTGACCTTGGTTACTACAAATTTTCTTTTTGGACACTTTGGGTCATTTTTAATTTAATCTTGCCCCGGTCATAATTTTTTTTTTCAAAAACCCAAAATTTGATTTTTACACCCTTTATACACCACGCTTTTATTTTGAGGAGTTGTTAGTCAAGTTTCACGTATTTTTGGCAAAAAATTAGATTCTTTAAAAAGAGCTAATAAAGATATTTGAATCAGATTGGCCTAATTTTGTCTTAAAATTCAATGTTTTAAAAAACATCAAAAGTTGCATTTCTTGCCAATGTGTGTAAGTTTTAGCCGATTTTAGTTCTAATTCAGACCTTAAATTTCTCCATATTGACATTTTTAGACGATTTGAGTAATTCTTAAACGATTTTTGGCATTGATACTATGTATTATTTGTATGTATTATGTTTAAAGAACGCTGAAGAAAAGATTTACAATTATTTTTTTGTTTGGATGTATTTTTTACATCTTTAGCCACTATTATACTCTTCATCATTTATTTTCACTTTGTGTGATTTTTTTTTTAAATTATTTGTTTGCTCTTTTTCTTTATTATCTTGTCTATACGAAAATTTTGAGAAAAAGGTCTGTTTTCTCAATGACCCAATGACCACAACGCAAGATCTCACCCTACCCCCCTGATTGAAAAATGATGAAAAAATTTAAAGAATTCGCAAAATTCACATTTTGAATATTTCTTTACATCTATCTAGCCGGGTTACCATTTGGTTCTAGAGAAATGATGTAGTAAATATAAAAGTTGTAGATACTTTTATTTTGAATAAAATCTAGCGTACCGTAAAATTTTTCAAATATTTGCACGTGGTTTTGAATTGTTGAAATCTCCTAAAACTGTAACTCTTTCTTTATTTAACCCATTTCCTTCCATCCGAATAAAAGTGAATGTTTTTGCTTACTTTCGAAAAGTGATAAAGCCCCAAGCAAGGCTCCAATGAAATGAAAAAGCCCTGAGGAAGACCTCAAACAAGCACTAATACGAATATAATTGATTTTTGTATGGTTTTGCCATAGGACTCTATAAACAAACGGCACAACAATTATACGGTAATTGCACAAAATCCTAAAGTTTAAAAATAGGTTTTTTGCTCTAATTGTGTGTCGTTGTCTTCGAGAGTTCAGTTCGCGAAAAGAACGGAAACCCATAAACTTCGTATCAAACAGGCTCCGTTATTAACTGAAGTCATATAATTTACAGTCATTCATTACGAACGCATCCTTTTGCCTTCAATGCTCTATATTGAAGTGAAGTTTAAGAGTTTCCAGTTTCAACGCATCGCGCCTTGAAAGAGTTGACATCAACTCCGCTAATAGCACTCTTAAAGTCACGTGTTACAAAATGCATTCTGATTCACAATTGCTCCATTTTTATAGTTTACTTTTTGAAGCATAGATAACTTTCCTCTATGGAAATTTGTTAATAATTCGTAATTTGTTGGTTAAACATCAAGCTAAAATATTTCAAGAAGCGAAATGAGGCCAAACTCTTCCTCCGGACGTACCTACTCGCTTCGACGCACCAATCAATCATTCGTATTCAATACCGAATAGAAAATGTAATATGTACCGATGATGAGTGAGAATAATAATTGACAAACTTGTTTTTCTCAGACCTACTCCAATAAAATCTCATTAGTCTCCACTAAATGTGGCAACGTCGTCCAATCATGTTCAGCTTCAGCATCCCGCGTGTGCTGGACCGGTCGCGGCGTTTCGCTGGCAGTGTTGCCCGAGCTGCCGCGACCGAGTGACCTATCTCGTCATCACAGTCCCGTGCTCTTATCACAGTCTAATCGGCGCTTCGCTTTTGTTTTGCAGACGTCAAAAAAACTCAGCACCACCACCCAGCACCAGGAAGTCTAACATGCGCTAGAACCCAACCAACCACCTCCTCCGACAAGTGACAATCGCTTCCGCTTATTCGCCAGTCCGCTACTAAGCTACGTCGCTGTTGTGTTGTTACGTTAAGTTTAGTTCGCGTCTTGTTACTTAACTTCATCCTCAAAACCTGTACTATACACACGGCAACGTTACTCGAAATGGACAATAATACTAGTTCGACATAATTAGTTCATTTTTACGCACACACAAGAAAACGGAAAAAAAGCGCTTACCAAGCGACGTAAGCGACGCGCGTAATTCACTCAAGTCCAAAACGGTGGTGTAAGCACCCCGAATTTCCGAAGCAGCAGTACCGCTAGAAGCGCACGATGGCAATGGTGAACCTCTTGAATGGCAAAGACTCGCGCTGGTTGCAATTGGAGGTCTGCAGGGAGTTCCAGAGACAGAAGTGCTCCAGGCCGGACACGGAATGCAAATTTGCACATCCCCCCGCCAACGTCGAAGTACAAAATGGACGCGTCACAGCCTGCTACGACAGCATTAAGGTAGGTAAGATTTATGATTTTTTTTCGCCCAGTGGGTCCACCTAGCGTCCGAAAAATGAACTATTCCTATAATGTACATGGCAAGTAAAGCAAACCAGAATTATTCTAATTGAAAAAGTGTTAATTTTATGAAATTGCATAAATATCTAGTATGGAACTCTAAGAGAACCAGGGACATTGTTATTCATGTTCGCTCTTATACCCGTCTTCTTTTTTCCCTCATTGACGACGCGCCGAACCTTTCTGACTCCCGACTTTAGATTTATGTAAATTTAAAGAAACACTTTGAAAACTTGAATGTCAACATAAAAGTCTGGTCTTATGGATGAACTTCATTACCGATTTGAAATGTAATAAAAGTTGACTTTGCCCCCAGAAACATTCAGGATATTTACAATTTGGAATGACTAGGTATCCAATGTTGTCAGATTTGTTTCGGTTCTGATTTTTTTAGCAAATATTATGCATGTGTGACTAACAAGGTGCCGTAACTTTACAATGTCTTCGGTTTTTCACAAGGATTGCTCAGTTGGGAGTATTGGTTTTAGTTGTTGACACTAATCTTGACTACTGAGAAGTGATAATTCATTTTGGTTTATAAAAAATTCGAATTTGTGTAGTTCTATTCTGGGTTGGGCGCCATTCCTTCAATCTGCATCTAAAGTTGCTTCTAAGAAACTTACATTCGATGCTAGTTCTTCATGGTTAGGGTAACAGGTGGTTAGACGATCAGCTTATGTTTCATAAATAGTTTTACTACTACTACACAAAAAAGAAAGTTAATGTAGAGACTGCTTCATCGATTCTTTTGTTATATCCTGCTAACTAAACTGCTAGCTAAACTTGCAGTGAAAGCCTTTTTTGATATATTCTCAGGTTATTATGCCCTCTTAGTTACTTCAGGTTAGTCAAAATTTTCTATTAGAAACCTTTGATCACTAGATACCGACATGACGACGCAATTTGTTGCCAAATTATAAACCGTACCTCTTTTAACCCATCTCTCTTGTCGCATAGAAATTCCGATATTCTATCTCTGTTAAAGAGATCTTTGTTAAATTCTATCTTAGAAAAAAAAAATGTTAGACATTTGGAAACAGTCCATTCTGCCACATATGGCCATGCATGTGATGTGTGAATGACAGGGTGGTCACTTTTACAATGCTCACCGTTATACAATCAGTTAAATTAGGAAGGAATTAGGAAAAAAGTTCCCATTAAGAAGCCTACGTGAAACTGGATTTATCTGTCAGGGTTCGAGCATTTAATTGCTCATTAAGGCAGAAACTTTTTACTTGTTCAACCTACCATGACTTTTACTATTTTGGAGATCCCAATGGGGAGCATTGCAAAAGTGGCCACACTGTATATACCTCTAGAACCGCTTAAAGGGTGGACTTTGAAGATGGTTCTTTATCGAAATCATCGCAAAAGTGTTAGATAAAGTCATAAAATTTTGTACCTCACTGAGATTTTTAGGCCGAATTCAAAAATTTTAACAAAATTCAAAAATTCAACTTAGCGTCTAAGTGTATTAACTAGGACCGGCTTAGTGTCGTTTTGGCTTAGGACAAATGTTCTAATAGTACTCGAAATTTAGCTCAGACATAATACTTAATATAGCACTAATCTGAACTAACCTGAAAATTAGAGGTTTTGAAGGTCGTTGCATCCTCAAATGTACGAATTATTTATTACACTACACTACATCATTAAGAAAGACCCCAAGCTTTAAATGTCTTTGTTAACAAAGGCTTCAAGACTATGCTTTATTTGTCCGTTGATCTGAAAAACTTTTCATTTGACGAACAGTACCTAAAATTTAATTACTCTTGGTTAGTTAACAGAGGCTTCAAAAGATTTTGAAGGTCCTTGCAACTTCATATTTACGGATTGTGGAAGCAAAAATATAAACCAACACTATCACTTGAGTAAAGTCTTCAAATTCTAAAAGTTTTTGTTAACGAAGGTCTCAGGACTTTCTAGGTTCCTATAGTTGAAAAACATTTAATTTAATCAATGCTGTATATATACATTACAAGTCTTAGTTAATGTTAATTAACAGAGGCTTTAAGGCTTTTGGAGGGTTATACAACCTCAGATTTAGAGAGTATTGAATAAAAGCCAACTATGGTATTAATAAAGGTTACAATTTAAAAAATTTTCATTAACGAAGGCTTCAAAACTATACTTTATAGATTCCTAGATGTGAACATTGAATTTGACAAATGCTTTAATAGTACTTTAAAAATGTTAGTTTTAGCTAACAGATGCTTTAAGAATTTTTGGGTTGCCTTCTAAGTTCCTAGATGTGGAAAACATTTAATTTGACAAATGTTTTAATAGTACCTTAAAAATCTTAATTAGTAATAGAAGCTTCAGGAGTTTTTGGAGGATCATGCAACCTCTAATTAATGGACTATTTAATAAAAATTAAAGCCAACACTACGGTTTAATGTCTGAAGCTTTGATTTCATTAACCAAAACCTCAAAACTTTGCTTTCTAGGTTCCTAGATGTAAAAAACATTTAATTTGACAAATGCTTTAATAGTACCTTAAAGATCTTAGTTAACAAAGACTTCAAGAGTTTTTGGAGGTCCATGCAGCCCCAGATTTAGTTAGTATTTAACAAAAAATAAAAAAAGCATCACAACGATATTAATAAACGCCTAAAGGTTTAGAAGCCTTTGTTAACAAAGGCTTCAAGACTATGCTTTTTAAGTTAGTAGATCTAAAAAACGTTTAATTAGACCACTGCTTTAAGAGTTAAGACTTAAGACTATGATTTCTAGGTTCATAGATTTGAAAGCCTTTTAATTCGCCGACTGTTTTAATAGAACCTTAAAAATCTCAGTCTTAGTTAACAGAGGCCTGAAAAGTTTTTAGAAGTCAATGCAACCTCAAATTTACGAAATATTACTAAAATAATAAAAACCAACACTAGGGTATTTTTAAAAGACTGAAGCTTTAAAAGCCTCCGTTATCGAAGGCTTCAAGACTATGCTTCCTAAGTTCTTAGAGCTAAATTTTTTTTAATTTGACGACTGCTTTAATCTCGCCTCAAAAATCTTAATTAAAGAGGCTTCAAGAGTTTTTGAAGCTCCCTGCAGTCTCAAATTTTCGGATTATTTAAACTAAAAAAAAAAAAAAATGTTTAAAATCAAAAAAGCTAACACTAGAACATTAATGAAGGCCTTAAGCTTCAAAAGACTTGGTTAACGAAAGCCTCAGTACTATGACTTTTAGGTAAATAGAACTGAAAAGCTTTTAATTTGCCAAATGCTTTAATAGTAGCTTAAAAATTTTAATTATTAACAGAGGATTCAAGAGTTTTCTACGTTATTTCAAAGGCAACACTACGGTATTAGTGAAGATATGAAGCCTTAGATGTTTTCACTAACAAAAACCTCAAAACTTGCTTTCTAGGTTCCTAGATGTAAAAAAGATTCAATTTGACAAGTACTTTAATATTACCCTAAAGATCTTAGCTAGACGTTAACAGAGACTCCAAGAGTTCGTGAATGAACGTCCATGTAACCTCAAATTCACAGAGTATTTAATAAAATTAAAAGCTAACACTGCGGTATTAAGGCCTCAAGGTTCAAAAGCCTTCGTTAACAAAGGCTTCAAGACTATGCTTTCAAAGTTATTAGATGTATAAAACATTTAATTTGACCACTGCTTTAAGAGTACCTCAAAAATCTGAGTTACTCTTAGTTAATAGAGGCTTAAAGGATTTTTGAAGCTGCTCCCTTTGAATTTGCGGATTATTAAAGTCAAAAATAAAAGCAATTACTACAACATTACTGAAGCCGTCAAGCTTTAAAAATGTTCTTTATCGAACGCTTCAAGACTATGATATCTAAGTCTCTTGATTTTAAAAACTTTTAATTCGACGAATGCTTTAATAAAACCTCAAAAAATTTAGTCTTAGTTAACAGAGGTTGCAAGAGTTTTTAAAGGTCAATGCAACTGCAAATTTACGAAATATTAATGTAAAAATAAAAGCCAACATTACGGTATTGTTCAGGCTTTAAAAGCCTTCGTTATCGAAGGCTTCAAGCCTATGCTTTCTAAGTTCCTAGATGTAAAAAATCTGTAATTCGACGACTGCTTTAATTTTGCCTCAAAAATGTTAGCTTCAAGAGGTTTTTGAAGCTGCTTGCTGTTTCAAAGTTACGGATTATTAAAAGTAAAAAATAAGAGAACATTAACGAAGGACTCAAGATTTAAAAGTCTTCGCTAACCAACGCCTCAAGGCTGTGATTTCTAGGTCCCTTGATTTGAAAAGTTTTAATGCTTTAATGAAATCTTAGTTACTCCTAGTTAACCGAGGCTTCAAAATTTTGTTAAGGTTATTAAATAAAAAAGAAAGTTGAACACTACAACATTAATTAAAACCTTAAGCGTTTAACGTCTTAGTTAACGATAGTCACAACACTTTCTAGGTCTATAGGTCTAAAAAACTTTTAATTTGACAAATTCTTTATCGGTACGTTAAATCTCTTAGTTGGCCCTAGTTAATAAAGATGTTATGTTTTTTTTTTATTTTCTTACAACCTTAAATTTTTAAACGGATTAACAGATCAGAAAATCCAACACAATAACATTAATGCAGGCCTGAAGATTCAAAAGTCCTGTTTAACGAAGGTTTCAGAACTATGCTTTCTAGGTTCCTATAGTTGAAAAACATTTAATTTGCTGAATGCTGTAATTTTACGTTAAGGGTCTTAGCTAGTCTTAATTAACAGAGGCTTTAAGAGTTTTTGGAGGTTTATACAACCTCAAATTTAGAGTCTATTGAATAAGAAATAAAAGCCAACTTTTTGGTATTAACAAAGGTCTACAATTTAAAAATGTTTCATTAACGAAGGCTTCAAAACTATACTTTCTAGGTTCCTAGATGTGAACATTACAGTTGACAAACGCTTTAATTGTACTTTAAAAATGTTAGCTAGTCGTAGCTAACAGATGCTTTAAGAATTTTTGGGTTCAATGCAACTTCGAAGGCCTCAAGACTATGCCTTCTAAGTTCCTAGATGTAAAAAACATTTAATTTGACAAATGCTTTAATAGTAAGTTTAAAACCTTAATTAGTAACAGAGGCTTCAAGATTTTTTTGGGGACCATGCAACTTCATATTAACGGATTATTTAATAGAAATAAAAGCCAACACTACGGTATCAATGAAAGAGTAAAGCTTTAGAAGTTTTTGTTAACAAAAACCATAAAACTTTGCTTTCTAGATTCCTAGATGTGAAAAACATTTAATTTGACAAATGCTTTAATACTACCCTCGATACTACCTTAAATATCTTTGCTAAACTTAGCAGAGACTTCAAGAGTTTGTGAAGCTCCATGTAGCCTTAAATTCACGGAGTATTTAATAATAAATAAAAGCTAACACTACGGTATTAATTCAAAAGATCAAAAGCCTTCGTTAACAAAGACTTCAAGACTATGCTTTTTAAGTTATTAGATGTAAAAACAGTTAATTTGACGACTGCTTTAAGAGTAGGTACCTCAAAAATCTGAGTTATTTTTAGTTAATAGAGGTTTCAAGGATTTTTGAAGCTCCGTGTAGCCTCGAATTTACAGATTATTAAAGTAAAAGTATTATTAAAGTAAAGGCCTGAAGCTTTAAAAATCTTTATCAAACGCTTTAAGACTACGCTTTCAAAGTTCCTAGATGTATTTTTTTTATTTGAAGCCTGTTTTAATCTTGCCTCAAAATTCTTAGTTAACAGAGGCTTCAAGAGGTTTTTGAAGCTCCCTGCTGTCTCAAATTTATGGATTATTAAAAGTAAAAAATAAAAGAACATTTATGAAGTTCCAAGCTTTAAAAGTCTTCTTTATCGAACGCCTCAGGACTATGATTTCTAGATTCCTAGATTTGAAAGCCTTTTAATTCGACGAATGTTTTAATAGAACCTTAAAAATCTCAGTCTTAGTTAAGAGAGGCTTGAAAAGTTTTTAGAAGTCAATGCTACCTCAAATTTACGAAATATTAATAAAATACTACGAGTGTTTGGCGTCCCAATAAACTAAGTAGTAGGTGAATTAGCGGGATGGGGACAAATAACGACAATTCAGCTTTTATCAATTGCCAACGTTTCGACCATATATTGTGGTCTTTATCAAGGCTCTTGATATGCCGTGAGAACCTCTGCCCATGACGTGGACAATGGACACGTTTTTGAATAGATTGTACAGGACTTCGGCATATCAAGAGCCTTGATAAAGACCACAATATATGATCGAAACGTTGGCAATTGATAAAAGCTGAATTGTCGTTATTTGTCCCCATCCCGCTAATTCACCTACTAATTAATAAAATAATAAAAACCAACACTAGGGTACTGTTAAAACACTGAAGCTTTAAAAGCCTTCGTTATCGAAGGCTTCAAGACCAAGTTCGTAGATGTAAAAAATTTGTAATTCGACGACTGCTTTAATCTTGCCTCAAAAATGTTAGTTAACAGAGGCTTCAAAAGGATTTTGAAGCTGCCTGTTGTTTCAAATTGCCGGATTATTAAAGTAAAAAATAAAAGAACATTAACGAAGGCCTCGAGCTTTACAAGTCCTCACTAACGAATGCCTCAAGACTATGATTTCTATGTCCCTTGATTTGAAAAACTTTTAATTTGTTGAAAGCTTTAATGGAACCTTGAAAATCTTAGTTACTCGTAGTTAACCGAGGCTTCAATATTTTGTGAAGGTTATTACATAAAAAAAAATTGTCGAACACTACAGCATTAATTCAAAACCTCAAGCGTTTAAAGTCTTCGTTAAGATAGTCTTAATAACACGCTTTCTAGGTATCTAGGTCTGAAAAACTTGTAATTTGACAAATGCTTTATTAATAACTTAAATCTCTTAGTTGGCCCCAGTTTACAAAGATTTTTAAATGTTTTTTGGCTCATTTTGGAGCTTTTTTGTAACCAATAACTAGAGAAGCTTTATGTATTTCCGGAAACTTACTG
This sequence comes from Taphrorychus bicolor, assembly GCA_951812265.1. Taxonomy (NCBI): domain Eukaryota; kingdom Metazoa; phylum Arthropoda; class Insecta; order Coleoptera; family Curculionidae; genus Taphrorychus; species Taphrorychus bicolor. Next base: position 22,374,454 of record OX638304.1, read on the forward strand.
TTACGGGTTCAGTCGATCACCAACATGACCTTGGAATGTTTGTTTACCTCACGTTGAAAGATTATTAGATTTTAGTGATGTCTTAGTGATCTTATATCCCTGTGATGCTACTCGAGCAAGTAGTTTTCGAAAAAGCCCTTTCTTCAAAATGGACAAAAAATGTTTTTAAGTTTTGGGTTTTGACGTTGAGTTTTACTTTCAATTTAAATTTATTTGTTAATTTATTTATTGCTTTCTACCGATACACTAGTTCTAACTCCCGTTTTTATTTTTTTTCCAAATTCAACAATTTCTGTTCAAAACTATTATTGTGTTTTTTTTTCTTAAAAATAATGGTACTTAATAACCTTTGAAACTTTAGTAAAACAAAAAGGACCAAAACTTCTTTTAGGCTAGAACAAAAATATTCTGTGGGGGTACTTAATTGCTCTACCACCTATTGGTAACTCACTTATTTTAGTTCTTTTTACACAAATTTGAGGACACTTTAAAAATATAAAACTAACTTTTGAATTAGTGCCTTTTCTGTGTTTTAATAGAGCGTCCTTTCACCCACCAACCGCCAGCCATTACAGCTGTCCATATGCCCTCCATTAATAATAATTAGGTCCGATTGTCTCCGTTGATTGTCCCGTTGACAATTATCCTGATGGATAAAGTTATAAGCTGATTAATAATGCACAGCTTAATGGGCCAGGGCTGTGGTGCGTGATTCGTTTAATAGATATAAAAGAAAGACAGGTTGAGTGAAACTTGGTTAATAAAAAAACTTTATTCATATTTTTGTTTGTCTATAACAACCCATACAACAAGCGTTGCCATGAATGTTTTCTTTACAGGGTTTGTAATGGACGATAATTAAGAACACGATTACAACACTATGACTAAGAACTTGGAAAAATCCGGTTTATATCAAGAGTTTTTCTAATTTAAAGGACTCTTTTATTAGGCCGGGGTTATCTAACTTCTGAGTCATAGTTGTAATCGTATTCTTAATTTATTACAAACTATTGTTTAATGAACAAAATATTCATGGCAACGCTTGTTTTATGGGTTGTTAAGGACGAAAAATATTAAGCATACAATTTTACGACTGGGATTTGCAAGTTGAATCACCCAGGTCTTAAGTTGCTTATAATAAAAATGTTAAACTACTTGGCAGCTCTATAGGGATTATATTACGCCATTGTGGAAAAGTAACTAATTTAAATCGCGAAGTCCTAAAGCAACGTGGGCTTATTTCCCAAGCTGAATTCAAACATAAAAAGTGAGCTTTTACTCAATAATTCGTGCTTTGGCATGTTCCTTTAAAAAGGCAAATAATTGCCTCAAAGATATATTTTTGTTTTCGATGTGAAACATTTTATTTATTCGAACGCGATGTGCGTTGGAATGTTAAAATATATTGAAACAAAGCAAACACATTTTAAGCATTTCAGTTTTATTGCGAATGTTTTACTGAAGTGGTCTATTTGAATTGAGCAATCATTATCCCCATTAAAAAATTGAAACTACCTACTTTTGCAGACTTTTAATCCAAAAAATGTTACTTTTTAAAAAGCTGAAAGATACTTAACATTTTTATTGTTTTGAATTGTTTTTTATTGTATTAGAGTTTGAAATAATGAAAATTAATTTATGCACAAAGGTTTTATAATTAAACACTATTTTGACAAATAGATAGTTATTGAGGTCATTTTATTGTTTTTTTTTTGGCTGAAAACAAGGCACTGTACTTACGTATAGAAAAAAGTTACAGCCACTTTAAACAGTTGAGATTGACATGCTACAGAAAATTTTACTACATTTTTCAAGACTCAAGTCAAGAGACTGCAGAATATAAAAAAAATCAGAAATAAAATTACAACTTTGACACCCTGTATCTTTCTTAATATCAACTTTCGGTATAGGATAATTCAGCTAGATTGTAATATTTTGATGTCAGGAATCTGCTGTTGCTTTAGGTTCCATTACTTATTGTTCACCTTGTATACAGGGTGACCGTTTTCCGAGTTTAACAATGGGTATTTCGGTTATTTGAAGTCATACGAAGAAGGTTCAATTAGGGCAAAGTTGGGCAATTAAAAGTGACCTTTTCAAATTTTGAAAAATTCCAACTGGCTTCAGAAATGTTCGCAAAATATCGTAATTTTGAAAAAAACATTTTAATGTGTTCTAGTCTTAATTTAAAGAGTTAATTAAAAATAATTGACGCTTCTTCGTAGTCGCTTTTTGCTCTCTTCAACGTGATATTTTTTAATTTGAAATCTGACGTTTCGTTGTCATGCAACCATCATTAACTTAATTTTTTTAAATACGGTTCTGTTTTTTTATATCGGATTCTGAATCTTCCTGCAATTCTTCATTTGGTGATATGCTACAAGTAATAATTGTAATAACTTTTAGGTTAGATTTTTCTAATTTTTTTGATGTGATAGTTAAAGTGTGTTGATAAAGTCGGGTCACGATCTTTTTGGCCCTCGCAAACTACAAACAAAATTTTCTAAAAAATATTTAAAAAAAAAGAATTAGTTTACAGTAATTTTATAGGATTATGTATAATCTTGGTCCTAGCCTAGACAGGGTATCTTTTTTTTTTAAATGCATGCAGTATTACTACCTCCGAAACGGCTGTAGTTACGAAGACGGTTAAATTCTTGCTTAAATTAGCAAAAAGCTGAGTAAAACTTTTGCAAAAAATTTTTGTAGTTTCTGAAATATTTTTAAAAATTTAAAAAATAATAATGTTGCTGGATACTACGAGTTCCAATAATTTATCTTCAATTAATTACACCCTTTTATTTAATTTTTTAAAATTACAACACGATTAAAACACAATTACTCTCTACTAACAATTCGCACTGTAAAGTGCGAATTGTTAGTAATGTGGTAACACTGCAAAGATTTTCGAAAAAATCTTCACAAAAGGCAACTTTTTGCTAATTTAACCGACCTTGCAACTACAGCCGTTTCATTGATGGCAATACTACATGCACTTAAGACACCCTGTAGATAGGACATTTTTGATGATTGAAGAAAGTTTTATCGATTTGCGCTTAAAAACTGTTAAGAACTGCTGATTAAAAAAAATTTTTTTGAAGTTTATTTATCGGATTATTTATAATATGGTTATATTTGCCAATAATCAAGACATTTCAAATACTCAAAATGGTGTTTTTTTTTCTCAAATTGTAGGGAGATGTATCGATTTATGCCTAAAAACTAATGGTTTTAGATGAACTTGGCCTTGAGTGGAAATACGCTATTACGCTTTTTCAAAGAACCAAAAAATTGTTTCGTTTTCGACAAGTTCAATTCAGCTTCATAGACTTGTGATCAAAAATTGATATTTTGAAATATTCATTAAGACTAAAATTAAATGGAACTGTAGATAGCGGGTGTAGGACAAATAAGAAGCTACTTCACAGTTGCGAATACGCCAACGTTTCGATATTTATTTAGATCTTCTTCAAAGCTTAGTTCAGTTTGAGAGACATTCAATTTGAGTAGAAGACATACATATAGCTTAGGTGACAGGACTCAAACTGAATTAAGCCCTGAAGAAGATCTAAATAAAGATCGAAACGTTGGCGTATTCGGAACTGTGAAGTAGCTTCTTATTTGTCCTACACCCGCTAACTACAGTTCCATTGTATTAGAAAGGACACAAAGCATACATAATATAATAAAATTAAATTAAGAGAAAAAATATCAGTTTTCAGTTATTCTATACGATTTTGTATAATGTTGGTCTCAGCCAATAAAGCGGACGTTTTTAATAACTGAAAATTCCCATTTTTTTGTCAAATTGATAGGAATGTTATCGATTCAAGTTCGAAAACTGATGATTTTGAATTAATTTGGCCTTGACCCAGACTAAATTTTTAATCACCAAAAAATTAGTTTTCCGATAAGTTAAGATGAAATGTCTCCAAAACTTCTTTATTAAGATTCAAGGACTAAAATAGAGGTTTTTGCCCACTTGAAATTCTAGCCTTGACCAAGTCTAAACAACTTTCTTGAGACCAAAAAATTGTTTTATCATCAAGTGCAAATGAGCTTTATGGTTTTTGGATTTAGAACCGAATTTTTTCATCACCAATTAAGAATAAAATTACCAGTTTTCAGTGATTTTAGACGACATTTGGTAACCTTGGTCTAGCAAAGGAATACCACATTTTTAATTGCGATTTTTTTTTTCAAGCTAAATTTTCTCAACAAATTTTGTTCTTTAGTCTGGGTTGGAAATCTGCGTACCTACCGATCAAACAGTTAGGTAAATAATCTTTGTAGTGTGCGAAGGTTCATCCCAATCGGACTCGGCCGATGAAAAAGTCTGTAGTCTTAGGGGGAGGGGGCAAAAAGCAAAAAGCTATTGACCCGACCTTATCAACCAATTTTTTTTAACAATGTCATCACAAGATAAGCAAAATCTAAAGGATAATAGAATTATTAATTGTCGCATATCAACTAATGGAGGGCGATTCAGAATCGGATAAAAAAAATCAGGACCGTATTTAGAAAAATAAAGTTGATAATGATTTTACGAAAACGAAACGTCGGATTTTAAATGTAAAAATACCACGTTGAAGAGAGCAAAGAGTGACTATGAAAAAGTGTCAAATAGTTTTAATTATCTCTTTAAATTAAGAGTAGAAAAAATAAAAACGTTCTTTTCAAGAATTTGAAATTTTGAAAATACTTGGAAAAATAGTCGAAATTTTTTAAAATTTGAAAACATTATTTTTGTAGACTTCCAATTGAGCAACTTTGCCGATGTTTCACCTTCTTCGTATCTGTTCAATAAGGGTTAACTCTGTGATGGGCTCCTGGACATAGGGGCTTTGAGGGAAACGAGCGCGCCGATAAATCGACCATGCGTGGTTCCCAGACATACTTTACTGGACCAGAACCATGTCTGGGAGTAAGCAATAGGTACGTCTCTCACACTGTAAATGAGTGGGCATCGGATAAGGACAAACTAGACACGGTCAGGGAATATGTAGACAGACCAAGGAAATCTACCCTAACCCGAATAGATCTAAGGCCTCGTGGCTACTTGGAAGAAGTCAGCAGTACCTGGGAGACCTTGTAGGTATCTTCACTGGTCACTGCAGAGTAAACAGACACATGCACCTCCTAGGTGGACAGTCCACTCTGCACCCGTTGTGGAGCAGGGGAAGAGTCGTCACATCCTTGGTCGTACCACTTTCTGTGAGTGTGTTATAGGTGGGCGCGACTGCGCCACAGAACACTGGAAGCCGCCTTCCTCCATCGAGAGAAGCTTCCGACTCTGAGATGGGACTGAGATACTCTCCTTCGTTAGAGGGGCGGGTCGACTGGTGGAGGGAATGAGGGCTCAGGCAGAGTAGGGATGGGTGAATCGGGGGACTGTGAAAAGGGCTAAAAGCCTCAAGGCCTAGTCGCAAGGCTTTGCCCCCCCCAAGTCGACTACTAGTACTATTACTACTATCTCTTCAAATAACCGAGATTCCCATGGATAAATTCGAAAAACGGTATGAACACACAGGGTTAAACCCTGTGTGCGCTACTTGAATGATGCTATATTTCCTTTATTTCTACTAACATTTGCCTAGATAAAGAAAAACATGTAAAACATGAAGCAAGTGGCAACATTGATTACATTTGTCATTTGTAAAAGAAGTCACTTGTTTTTTAAAATTCCCAAAACAAAAACAAAATATGGAGGTAAAAACTGTAGGTAAACTACTTAGGAAATATAAATATTGTTGGATAGTGAAACCTTTATCCTAATCGTTTGATAGGTAATCACACTTTATAATCTGCTATCAATAATCTCGTGGGAAAGAGTGTAATAGTTATTGTGATTAATGACTATTATCAAATGCATTTGGCAACTGACTATTATTCACAGTGTGAACCTTACATAGATTTCATAATGTCAAATAATAATCTTTATTTTTCACAAGGCATATTGGAGTCAGGCAAATTAGACAAAGAGTTGTCCGAACGTCTCTGGGCGAATCTCGCTTTGGCCGAGCGTGTCTGTTGCTAAGCAAGGAGAAAAGACAAAAACAGGTTCGGCTTTAAATTGCTTCATCGTTTAAATTACGATTCGATCGCGGATCGGCCCCAGACGCTCTCTCGGTGTATTGTTCGCGGAACCGATCGCTTTTCTTGCACCGGCTAACTAGCGGACTGCTGACCGATCGCTTTGACTGACGAAAAGTGTTAAATTAATGACCGACGGGAGAGGAATTTAATCGGAGAAAAATGTGTGACACAATTTGTTGGGGAGCGATAAGGGCCGTGATGTTTGCTGCGAACGATTAGACCGTGTTTGCTGTAAAAAAGCGATAACTTATCAGCCGGTTTTCCTTCAATTGCCAATAACTTGTGTATTTTTAGAATCCACCGTATAACCATCATCATAAAAATAAACGAATTTATTGCATGATATAAGAGAACTTTCCATTTCGAAGTATTACCGGCTCCGTAAATAAAAATGTTCGAATTTCGTTAAGAATGCCATGGTTGTTTAATAAAAAAACAGTTTTAAACGCAGCTTTAATATAGCCTTTTTGACTAGAAGACCGTAGAGAGAGAGAGAAGAACCAAGTAAAGTTTACTAAGGATGTATTGAAGACACTAAATTTGAGTTACTGAATATTGCTATAAGCAAACACTAGCTGTCTCACTGATAAATTTTCGAGAATGTGCCTGTTTCTGAGAAAACTGCGATATTTTGATGGAAATCACTGTGAAAAATAAAAAAATTAAAAATAACTTAAAACGAAATGAGAAAGCCTCTTTTGATTTTCTCTACACGCACCTGTTCTATGTCCATTTAGTTGTGAATCACCCTGTATTTCACTTCACCATTTCGGTCCCACTTCACCCTTAATGAGGCAGCCCTCCCTAGGGAATGATGATCCAAGGACCCATGGACTTCCCATAGTGATTTCGTCCAGGGTTCAAGGTTTAGTCATATCGCTAGCTTCTTGAGCCTAAATTGCCACAGAAAACCATTTCAAGCAGATTAATCTGTCTTTTTTTTTGTTTCCATACATATAAACAAATTTTTAAACATTTTAAGAGTTGGTAATTCGATGGGGTTTTAAGTAATAAAAGGGGAAAATCACTGGTAAATTTTGGTGTACACTCATATTGAGTTTAGTGATATTTAGAGAAAGTTTCTAGACGAAAATGTAGCTTCTTTGATTTTGAACTAAAAATGTATTCCTTTGATTGGGTGCTTTGTGTGGGTTGTGGTCCAAAAAGTAATTTTTTTAATCATAAAAAAGGTTTTGCTGCTCTCAAACTAATGAAACAAAACTTGATTTTATTGTTGCTACAAAAACTTATTTTTTAGAATGATAGATTTTAGATGAAGATACAATTCTAGTCTAAAAATGAAGTATCTTTAAAATCACAAAAAAAGCTTTTTTGGCGTTTTGAGACGATTTTGTTCTTGTTTGAACCGACAAGCAATGATCGAAAAATCTTTTTTTGATTGAATTATTTGTGAGGGCTTTGATCGATTTTGGCCTAAAAAATGTATTTTTGAATGATTTTACAAAAGAGCCTGAATCAAAAAGTGATTCTTTTTTTTAGGCGCGTTATGATGACTTTGAGCCAAAAAATACTTTTTTACATTTTCCGGATAAAAAATTGTTGTTCGGTGCGCATTATTTTGTAAAAAAAAACTTTTTTAAAACGCTTTTAACAAAGTTCGCGATTTGAATCCAAAAACAAAGAATCTTGAAAACCTAAAAAAAAAATGTTTATTGTTTCGAGACTTTTTTTTTAACTAAAAAGCCGTTTTATCGTCGTTAATGTTGAACTCAAGACGTGAATCTTTTGGTTGAACGCAATTTGACAGTTTCTGCAAATTTCTTGACTACTTTTTCTGAAACAAAGAACTTTTTGTAACTTGACTTTTGCTACAAAAACGAATTATTTCTTATCTGTTGATTTTGTATCAGATGCTTTACATTTCGGACTAAAAAATTGAATTTCTTTAAAATTGCAAAAATAACTCATTTCTATCTTGTGAGGCTCTCGAATTAAATGTTAATTTAGTTTTTTTCAGTTTTGAAGTAAAAAGTGAATTTTTTAATTAGTTGTGACTATATCTGATCGATTTTGACCCAAAAAAGTAAATATTTTCATAAATTTTTCGAAAATGATAATTTTTGTCCCAGTAATATCTTAAACAAACCAAATTTAGTCAAATCATTTTTTTCTACCAAAACTTTAGATTTTAGACCACGAATGGCGTTTCGTTAAAATTGCGAACAAGTGCGTTTTAATCGTTACAAAACAATTTTTGTTTCTAAACTAAAATGTAGTTTCTCTCTGATTTTGAACAAAAAATGTATTCTTTTGCGTGGGTGCTTTGTGAAGGTTTTGTTCGAATTTGGCCCAAAATGTAAATCTTTTAATGATTATAAAAATGGTATTTTGCCACCAGCCTGAAACAAAAACATGATTTGATTTTTGTTCAGAGTGCATTATTTTGCTACAAAAACATTTTTTTTTTAGATCGATTTTAGAGATTTTAGCCCAAAAATTAAATACATATCTTTAAAATCACAAAAAAAGCTTTTTTGCGGTTTTAAGTCGATTTGGTTCTTGTTTGAACTGACAAGCAATTATCGAAAAAGAGAATCTGTTGATGGAACGAATTGTGACAGTTTTCGCCAATTATAGCTCATAGCGCAAATATCTTGATTTTTCTTGAAAGCTTTTCTGAAAAAAACGCACTTTTTTTACATGGTTTTTGCTACAAAAACGATTTTTTTTTACTTATTGATTTTGTAGCAAAACTTGAAATTTTAGATCTAAAATGGAGCTTCTTTAAAATTGCAAAAAAAAATAGTTTCTATTTTTTTTTTAATAAAACAAAGGTTTTTTTCAGTTTTGAAACAAAAACTGATTTTTTTTAAAACTTTTCTCGATTAAAACTCGATTTCGGCTCAAAAAATGTATTATTATTTTTAAAAGTGAATTTTGTCCTGGTACCGATTTTATTACAACACGAGATTTTGTCAATTGATTTTGGAGCAAAATTTTAGATTTTAGTCCGTAAATTTAGTTTCATTAAAATTTGCGAAAAAAAGTGCGATTTAATCGTTGCAAAACGTTTAATTTGAATTTGAATTGAATAATTTGTGACGGTTTGGATTTTTGGCCTAAAAAATGTATTCTTAAATGATTTTACAAAAGAGCATAAACCAAAAAATGATTTTTTTCTTAGACGCGTTACGATGATTTTGAGCCAAAAAAATATTTTTTTTGACGTTTTTCGGGTGAAAATCATTGTGCGGTGGGCATTATTTTGTAAAAAAATTACTGTGATTTTAGAGCAAAATTTGCGATTTGAATCCAAAAACAAAGAATCTTTAAAATCGCAAAAAGAAATTTGTATTGTTTCGAAACAATTTTATTTTCAACTAAAACACGTTTTATCAATTTTTAAATCGAGAAGTGAATCTTTTGGTTGAACGCAATGTGACGGTTTTCGCAAATTTCTTGATAACTTTATCTGAAACAAAGAACTTTTTGTAACTTGATTTTTGCTACAAAACGAATTATTTCTTATCTATTGATTTTGTAGCAATTGCTTGAGATTTTGAACTAAAAATTGAGATTCTTTAAAATTTCAAAAATAACTTGTTTCTATCTTTCGAGCCTTCTTTGAATTAAATGTTAATGTAGTTTTTTTCAGTTTTGAAGCAAAAACTAATTTATTTAATAACTTTGATTTTGGTCAAAAAAATTTATAATTTTTTTTTAAGTGAATTTTGGCTAAAACAAACGCTATTTTGTCAATTAATTTTGGAGCAAAATTTTAGATTTTAGTTCCTAAATTTAGTTTCATTAAAAAAGTGCTCTTTAATCGTTACAAAACGTTTCATTTCGTTGAAATCGTTACAAAAAATTTATTTTTTGATTGAATAATTTCTGTGGGCTTGATCGATTTTGGCCTAAAAAATTAATTTTTGTATGATTTTACAAAACAGACCAAACCAGAGAGTGATTTTTTTTCTTAAACGCGTTACGATGATTTTGAGCCAAAAAAAAATTTTTTTTTCACGTTTTTCCGATGAAAATCATTGTTCGGTGGGCATTATTTTGCAAAAAAATTGTGTGATTTTAGAGCAAAATTCCCGGTTTGAATCCAAAAACAAAAAATCTTTAAAATAAAATGAAATATATTGTTTTGAGACATTTTTTTTTTTAACCAAAAGGCAGTTTTATCAATTTTGAACTTAAGAAGTGAATCTTTTGGTTGAACGCAATATGATGGTTTTCGCAAATTTCTTGATACATTTTTCTGAAACAAAGAACTTTGTGTATTCTTGATTTGTAGCATTTGCTTGACATTTTGAACTAAAAATTGAGATTCTTTAAAATTTCAAAAATAACTCGTTTCTATCTTTCGAGCCTTTTTTGAATTAAATGTTAATGTAGTTTTTTCAGTTTTGAAGCAAAAAGTGAATTTTTTAATTAATTGTAACCTCGATTGTGACTATATCTGATCGATTTTGATCCAAAAAAGTAAATATTTTAATAATTTTTTCGAAAAAGAAAATTTTTTTCCCACCATTACAACCACAGTTAAACAAACAAAATTTAGTCAAATGATTTTTTTTATCAAAACTTGATATTTTAGTCCGCAAATTGAGTTTTATTAAAATCAAAAATGCGGTTTAATCTTTACAAACTATTTTTGTTTCTTTTTGTGCTAAAAAAGTGTAATTTGATTTTGAACCATAAATGTATTTTTTCTGGAATGCTTTGTGATGCTGGGGTATCATTATCAACACATCATTTCACGTGTATACTGATGATCAAGGAATGTCTAAAATCAATCTACAACCGAATAAAAAGTAAAAATTTGCGCTTTCAAAAGAAAATGCAAATTTGCGCTTTTTCGAGGAGCGGGCTTTTTTTTTACTTTGCCGCTCGCCGAGCGACAAAGTAACCAAAACGCTCGCATAGTTACCATGGAAACCATAATAAAGAAACATTTACTACTTCTGCGATTTTTGACACAAAGTAAGTCCTGTAAATACATTTTTCTACGACTGTCTTGAAAATGAACAAATGCGCACTACAAACTACCGTTGAAAATCGCATTTTGCAAACAGCGTGCGCAAAGCGCCCATTGCGCATGCTCTCATACAGTAGCGTGTGCAAAGTCCACTTTACACACGTTTCTGATTTTTTTGCACACGCCTTGTAGATATGTTATAATTCGAATGATCATTTATGAAGCAAAATCGCAGTCGTAGAAAAAGTATAGTGTGCAACACGTATGAAAATCAAACTTCACACTCTTGTGACGTTATGTCAGTCGCCTATGGTTCGTGTCCAAACCGTCACACTCCTGTGAAAAGTGCAATTTTCGACACTAGTTGCACGTTATATTATTTTACAGTAGGAGTAAGATGTTTCTACACGAGGCGACAGCCGAGTCTGGAATTTTGAAACGAGTATTGTAAAACCTTACCGACCGTATGACGTACAACATTGTATTTCACACTTACTAAACACAGAAAAAAAATTATTTTATGGGAAGCAAATGTTTTTGGTAAATCCAGTATAGTTTCATTACGGTGTCCACTACTGTAAAATGCTATTTTCCGGACTAAAATCAAGGACGTAAAAGTGTCCTAAATGATACAGCATGAAAAGTCAAAAGTCTACTTTAGTATTTTTTCTTTTTTCTGAAAAGTACCATTCCTTTTTCTGGTTTTATTTACTGCTGTAAAAATTCACTCCACGCTTGAATCATTTACTTAGTACAACAAGCTATAGTTTCTGGGTAGTACTCTTTGGACCCTTTCTTATTTTACTTTATCCAGCGGTTGGGGAGCCCAAAACGCAGAAAATATAAAAATGACGTCATAGTTTTATTATGCAGGCAGGAATGAGTGAATTTTTAGTCATAGACACCGGACGGACAAAACGCTTCGTTCAAATTCGCCTATCGTTAATAGGCAAAGTAATTCAAACAAAAGCGTTCCAGGTCTGTGGCACTTAATTAAATCGAGGAAGTCCTCCATTGTTTCGCTTTAGAGACCTCTCGCTCTGCACAAATTGGGTTTAACCTATATTCATGGCTGTATTTATCGCTCGGTTCACTCGCCCCCTCGTTTTATCAGCTGATTCCTACGCCTCGACGTTCCTTTCATTCTTTATTTAGATTTGGACTAGGCTTGCAAAGGCTCAAACTCTGCCTAGATCGGGAAAATTAACATTCACCTGGAACAACGACTTTCGCTTAGCTTCGCAGGACAGTGTCCCTCTTGGTTGATTTGCCAATGTGTATAGAGGAATTAGGGGCGAGAAAAGGGGTAGGAAGGAACAAAGCGCTTCCTCCCTAGGGCGATCGAACAAAACGGCCAGAAACAATAAAATTCCTTCGGAGAAAAGGATTGTTATGCCGTGGTAACGATTGCGCGGCTCTCCGTGAGGTCGTAAGGGAATAATGGCGAAATTTCAGCATGGGTTTTCTTTTTCTCCCTAATGGCAATGGCAAGACTGAGGCGGCATTTCGATGCATTTCAACGGTTTCAATATGGAAAATGGATTCCTAAAAGCGCACTACACTCAACCTTAAACTGCTAAGTCAGAGTCTGATGGTAGTACAACCACCAGTAGCAATTGGAGAGACACACTCTCTTTTAAGTTAATTTCGTCGATGCTGTTATTACATTAATTAAACACGATATAAAGCGATTGCGTAACGAATTTCACGCGCCGAAGTTGTTATTAAACAAACATGAGCCGCGTTTCGCCAACAAACCAAACCAAGACCAGACTGAGATAAAATTAACATAAACATAAATTACACCTGGGTTTGTTCACCTTTGGAACTGCACCCAAGGCCTCGTCGATTGTATATGGTTTGCATGTATTACACCGAGTGTCCGGAAACCTCTTCTAATAATTGAACTGAAAAAAAAGTGAAAATTACCGGGTCCGATTGTTTATTCAGTTGGATGCCAATAGATAGTATTAGTGAGCGCAATAAGGGCAAAGCGTTAATTTAGTAAAAGGCGGCAATATATGGCGATGTAGTGGAGATTTGTAGATAGATGTTGATCCTTTCTCCTTTCCCTGGATACCATCTTCGTTCAGAATACATATCTGTTGTTCAACTGGCGATCCAATTACTGAAACAGTTCTATTGCTTTTTCATTATGTGCGGTGGATTATCCTTAGAAGAAATGAAAAGTCCTTGCTTTACTTCAAAAAATCTTTTTTTTTCTCAAAATGATTTAGCGTAATATTAACTATTTCAAGAGGAAACCATTTAAGGGGAGTGGGGGGAAGAAGTATGAGGGAAGCAAAACAGAGGCTTTATAAGGGTTCAAAATACTGTGATGTGTTTTAAAGAGATAAAAGGTTCGAAAAGCGCACATACTATGCGAACGTCACCTTTGGGTATGCTGGGAGCTAGATCATGGTCCAGAATGATTTAAAACCAGTTCTGAATGATTTAATACCCATTTAAATATGTGATGAGTTTGTAGGGCTGCGTGACTAGTTGGAGTAGAAGATCAGCGTAACATATGGAAATTAGTAACAGGACGATTTAAGACCTAAACGCTATCACCATATTACCATCACAAACGACTCCATCTTCGACTAACTATGAAATAACTGGATGGTTGACAACTTAAGAGTCATCTTCCTCAACTCTTCAATCACTTTTTGATTTAGAACGAATGGTTATTGAACAAGTAAAAAGAAATTGAATTTTGGGTACTCAAATTTTGAACCTAAATAAATTAAGAATAACTTAATTCATAAAAGCAAATAGGTAAGTAATAGCCCATATGGCTAAGTTGTAGCCGTTGAGGGATTGGCCCACACCTCCGATATGCCCTGGACAGAGGCCAGGATGGAGAAAAGCTCGGAGAAAAGAGACCAACAAAGGCTTGCACATGTCCTTCATAGGTAAAACAAAAGTGAAATGTCAAAATTATTGAGCCATTGCTGTTAAAAAATATTTAGGGAAAGTACTTGATGACCACATCTAAAGATAAAACTTGAAACAGATGGGTAAACGCATAGAAAACATGTAAAGGGATGCCAGTAGATTTGATTTACCTCCTATCAACGGAAGTTCCCATAGACGCAACATTTTCAGAGATAGATCCCTATGATGGTCGGTTTTTAGGAACCTTTAAAACCAACTTTCTTGCCATTTTATTTGTAATAGACCAAAGAAGGGGGGGGGGGGGGATATTACGTCTGTTTTCTCAATTTTCACCGCTTGTAACTTGAGAATCTTTGGACCGATTGGAGTGAATCCAACTATTTTATGTTCTTCTTGCTGTCCTCTTTGACTTCCTTCCAACAGAAGTCCCATTTATGCAACATTTTTATTCTGCGATTTTTAGGCACTTTTGAAATCGACTTTTTTGCTATTTTTGAAAAAATAACTTTTGGGTGTTCGAATTAAGTTTATTACGTTCTTAGAAAATTGCAAACTTCCCAATCTGATCAGAAAAGACTCATCAAATTTCTGTTCTATTAATTTTTTTTCCAAAAAGGGAGAATTACGTCTTTTTGCTTAATTTTCAACTTTGGCCGCCTGTAACTTTTGGACCGATTGGGCTGCATCCAACTGTTTTATGCTCTGCTTGATGTCCTGTTTTACCTCCCCCCATAGGTGTAATATTTTCGTAAATAAGTCCTTTCAATATTCGATTTTTAGGCACCTTTGGAAACAATTTTTTTATGACATTTATAAAAAATAATTTTTGATTCGAATTTAATTCGAATTAAGTTTCTTACATTCTTAGGGGATTGCAAATGTCTCATCCCGATTCCAAAAACAGGAGAAAAAATTCTAAAACTTTTTTTCTAATAGACAAATGGGGGTATTACGTCTTTTCTGCTAAAATTTCAACTTGGGCCGCTTGTAACTTGTGAATAGTTGAACCGATTGAAGTTAATTCAATTGTTTTTTGCTCCTCTTGATGTTTTCTCTCACATCCCACTAACAATCGTCCCATTTTCGGAAATAGACCCCTTCGATGTTCGATTTTTAAGCTTTTTCTAGAATCCAATTTTTGGTAATTTTTTGAGAAAGTTTTTTTTTTTGGGAGAGCGACCTGTGGGCGAAAAATCTTCAGATCTTCTCGGCAAGGGGCCGGACAGCCCCGCACTGTTGTCCGGTAGTGTGGGATTCTACCCACTAAAAAAACAAAAAAACCCGTCTGTGCTTGGGGATTCCGGGTCCAGTTGCCTATAAATCCCCGGTCTGCTACCGGCAGTCTTCTCTGGAGCACGCTTTTTCCTGTTTTCAATATCCATAGCCTCGCCAGCTTGGCTGGTTTGGCATGACTATCTTGCGGGGATATGGACCTTCTTATTCTTGCCCCGCTTGTTCAGCATTATCACCACGCCTTTGGTTCCTCAAGAGTCCTCAGGATGTCCCTGACTTCCCCGGGGGTAACCGGGTTCATCGCTGGGTAGTGAATCCTACTGTTTGCCCTTTTTAATGTCCTCTTTCATCTCCCACCAATGGATTTTTACTGGACAACATTTGGGAGATAGTTGAGCTACTAAGAGCGGTTTCGATGGTCAAATTCGGTTTAGAATTTTAGCGTTTTGATATAGTTTACATAGCTTACTCTTACGCTTTCTGTAAGGCGACGTGATTGGAGAATTTCTTCAGCAGGAGCTGGTAATATTATCGGAAATATCAGCGGCGATTACGTTGAAAGTTCTTGCAAAAAGAATATGAAATTGGTTTAACCCACCCTTTTAGGTTTCCAGGCCTTTCCAGGTGGGACTTTGGCAGATACTTTTACACTTCGATATTCTAGCTCTAGCTGATAAACACAGAAATTATAATGCCGCTAACAAAATATTTGAGTCAACGCCACCTATCATCCAGTTTGCTAAATTATGAGTTAAATCTCCAATACTTTCCACCAGAGATGTAGACTGTATAATTACCTGTAGGCTCGTAGAAATGTGTAGAAGTAAAAGTCCTAGCAAAACGCATAAAATTGGTTTTTATGCCGTGGTGCAGTGAAATAGAAAGCTTGCACTTTTTCATTCAACAAAATAGAAAACTTGCACTTTTTCTTACAAGCTCAAGCGTGAACCCATCGAGAGTAATTTCGGCGTCTATGGCTCCTCAGTAGGGCTGTGTTGAGCTAGGAGGTGGGCTGCTAAGATTTTCTTAGCAGCACCACAATTTCTCTGGTCGTCAGTCCAAATGTTGAAGGTCCAAAAATCGAAAATTTTTCCTTGTATTTTTGTTTTGCAATTTTACAGACTTTCTGGTAACTTTGAAGGCAGATAGTATTCAACAACTATAACATGAAGACCATCATTTTGAAGACCACCATTTTGAAAGGCAAAAAGAGAAACCTACCCAAACTAGGTACTAATTTTTAATGGCATTACCCTAGCTGACAAATTATGAGATGAACTCTCAGATATGAAGCAACATACATTCATTCTTAAAATTGCCCAATCCCTGGCCGTTAATATTTTTTTCGTATATATATAAGGGGCGTACCAAGCCGAACCTTGACCGATTCGCAGCAAATCGCAGATGTTCGCCGCTGATGGGTCGTTCACTTTTGCTGTTTACTTATTAAGGTTCGTCTCGTTCTATTGCACAGAAAGTCGATTCACTTTTGACATTTACTCTGTGGTGATTATGAATTTCACTCGGTAATTTTGATGTTAAGCTCTTCTGTACGCCTATATGTAGGTAAGCTTGAAAGCCGACGATTTCGGGTTAACGATTACTCAGCGGTACCACCGGCTATTGGTACTCCCAATAATGGACTTTCTAATGGATTTTGAACTATACAGCACATTTGCCATTGTTACCTCTAAACAATTCGCTCGTCTAATGAAGCTATTTATAACTCGCATTTTAAGGTTAACGGTTCTGATAAGGTGGGGTTGCTTGCGCAATGTGACTACTTTTCTTGACCTAGCCCATGTCTATAAACTTCAGATTTTATCGATTGTTTTGCTTCAAATACGTTGGTTCCAAATTCGCGTTCACTAAATCTATCAGCAGTGTTGAGTAACAGCCCAATTTTAGGTGCGGTCCGTCTTTGACTTAAGTAGGTAACGTTCCTTACAAGTTAGATTGACAGACATGGCAATTTAAAAATTGTATTGCGAAAGTCTGTTGAATTACGTAAGTAACGATTATTAGTACTTGAGACCTGCGTTGGTGTGTGCTTTTTTTTCTTTTCAACAAGTACACAATAGGCAAAACCCCGTATGGCAAGCAAACACACAAGGACAACATCCCCGGGAATCGCATTATTTGTCTTTAAACAACTGGAAGGAATACGGCTTTAATCTCCAGTTTTATTCGGTGTTCGCTCCTTATATTATTTTCGCGAAAACCCCAAGGCGTCGCTTTCCACCCCTCTTTTGTGACGCCAGTGACGGCACCAGCGACTTTTTGTTTGCCTTAGCCGCCTCCGGGCACCTTCTTAGTTTCGGCTAATTACTGTTTGCCGTTGTAAGAAATTGTCCTTCCTAAAGGTTTGAACAACTCCAAAAATTGTTCTCGGCGACTGTTTAACATAGAAATCGCCCCGTTCAGAGAAACGTGTAACGATTGAATTTTTCCAGACGACTCGGCAACAACTATTGCCATGTCTAATCGCATTGCTTGTTCCGCAGCAGAGGGCGAATGCAGCGGCGAAAATGCGCCCCAAATAAATTATTAAACACGCGCCTTAGGGAACAGCATCCAGATACGGGAGCTTTGTTCCGGAAAAGACGGCTTACAGACAGAATCTGGAGCTTCCAGGACGTCAAGTCGCATTAAGTCGCGGGAACCGCGCGAAGATTTGGAAGCATTAACACACTTCGAGTGCGACGAACGGAATCAATCAGCCGTGCATGGATACCTTTAGGTATTTTCCGGAGATTACGCGGAAAAAACTCCGGCCCTGCACCGGGCCGAACGAAATAATGCAAATTTAGAGGCGCCCGTGGAATAGAACAAGCAGGAGAAAACTAATCCGGCTGAGTGGCTGTGAGTGAAACCTGGTTGCTAGTTTTATGGAGATATTTTCCGAGCATGTCAGTCGCTTTTCCAGAGAATCTGTCTCGCCTAATTCGGCGATTGTAGCTGAAGGAAAACTCTGAGCGTCCGCGAAAGGTCGGATAATAAATCGCTTGTTTTTGCCATATCGAACCGAAAGTCTAGCGATGTCTTTCGTGGTTCGGAATGGATTTAGTTACTTAACATGGATGATGTAGGGCATCTCCTTGGATTAGGTAGTTGGGTTGATTTTTTTTAAGATTCTGCAATTTTGCTTTGTCCTTTTTATCAATGTGTACTTGATCTGCACTCCCGCAAGGGACAACACATCCAAAATTATTATAACGTTGCTTCACTCCCTTCACCGCTAACTCCCAGTGGTTTATAGCTTGGAGGCTAGGGAAAATCACCACTACTCCTTCTTTTGTTATTTTCCTTATTTATCAGTTCCGTCTTTTTCAATTTTATCGATTTTTTATTATGGTGTTTTTGATTTAACTTTTTTGCTATTTTTTTTTCACGTTTTTTTGGACGATTTAGTTTTTGATTCTTAAAGTAATATGACCCTTATAGAGGGGGGAAAAGAAAGCGAATATTTGTGCATGTATTTCGATACACAGCAATAACCATCTTAGGTTCTCTAACCTTTACATTTAGACGTGCTATGCTCAGGGGCAGACTGGAACTGATTGGTCCCCTTGGCTAAGTCACCATTGCTGACCTCACCCCATAGCTAAATACAGGTTTAGCAAGATTTAAAAAATTTCACGGGAGTCCAATGAGTCCCAAATCATCAGAAAACAGTTCAAAATGTGCGTTCTAACTGGCGCAGATTTCTGAGAGTCCGTGATTGGTTTTGTCCGGGTCTTAGTTTGGTTCTCTGTTGAAACTTATCCATAATATTATCAATAATTTTCTAATGAGTTTCAATAGAGAAGAGATTTACTTTGTTTCAATACAGAATCAAACCAACTCCGGAACCTCAGAAATCTGCTTAGTAACCCATTAGGGAGACTGGCACTGACTTTGGCCAGTTTTCTGGCGGTTCCTGACCGATTTGAGTGAGACTTTTAAATGAATTAAAGACTTTTTTCTTACATAAGGGTACAAGTGACACTGGTAAAACCTAAACGAGGAACAAATTTTACGTATTCTTAACTAACTTAACTAGAGAAAGTAATCGTTTACAAGAAACATAAGTTCATGCCAATATTAGGGCATTGTTGTCAAATACGTGCAAAGTAGTGTACATTAGAACGCACAATATGATGTGCATCAAACGTCCACATTCGTCCACCTTTTTATATACATGATTCGCAAACAGCATCTGGACCAATGGCATTTTCTGGATCTGCATCGTTGTTATCGCCTCAGAGTTATATGGTTTTGGACTTTCCTTATTATTTTCTGAGGGACTCACAAAGTCACAAAACAGGCAAAATCCTTTAAATTCATAGCAAACTAACAGCAAAAAAACAGTTTAAAGTTTGTTCCATTGGACACTGCATAACCTAACGCAATGTAAATTTCTTATTTTGTGAAAGTCTTGCCTTCAACCATCCCACTTCTCGGTTGCATTAAATCTCAAGTTTAGCTGTTCCAAACAAGCTACCACATTACTGTTACAGTTTTGACTACTTTTCAGCAGTAGTTCAACAAAAAATGGCGGCAAATTAGGCAGGTTACTTGACTCTTACGTCAAATGATCCGAAATTACAACGTGCTCTCATGATGACATTACGTCATGAGTCTCACAAACATCTCAGACTTCCGAGAAAACTGGACAAATTTTAGGAAAATGCCGATAGTTGTTTGCTATTTCCAGTGCTACCTCCCCTCTCTAATATAACACAGAACACGTTTGTTCGAAAATATCTCAGATTGAGCAACTTTTGAAGTTGTTGTTACGTTTTCACTCACTTCAATATATAGTAAATATCCATTTTCCCGCTAAAAATCCGCTAAATTATAATTAAAAAATGTGTTTTAGGCACCTTATGGCGTATGAGTTGAGGAAAAACGTCAGCTTTTCGAATTGAAATATGTCTGATATCTTGATAGAAGTTCGCCTCAAAGTAATAATAATAACAATAATAATAATAATAATAATTTGAATTTAATACTTCCCATAGAAAAACAAGAACATTCTAATATTCTTACATCTAGAAAATGTGGAAAGTAAAGGCCATGTCATTGCAGACTTCTGTGAGAAACAGATACTGTTTAGGCCTAAAAGTAACATAAAATTATAACTCTAATACAATCTTAAATTCAAATAATAATATTCAATAAAAAAGATTGGAAATACAAAATCATTCCTTAAATATAAAAAGTAACTATATAAAAAAAAATAGCATTTTACATCTAGAATTGATTATAGTATGGCTACAAAGCGCAAAAAACAAACAATAAGAAATAAGGAACGAGTGGGATTTCACTGGCCAGTAAGGAAGGAAGGAAAAATAGAGGAATCCAAGAGAATATTTTGAAATTGATCCAACTTTCCAGCACACTTTAAGTAGCAAACTGCTCATTACTGAGTATGATTATAAAGTACCAATTATAGGCCATTATAAAGTAGCCACCCAAAACTCTTTTCAGGTTAGTTCAGGGTCTTTATAAACTTAAACCGAACTGTTTTCGTACGTTGGTCATTAAGAATCATTTGACCCCACTAGCTTTTGCCACCAGGCCCCCCTGTCTAGTCCGCCCCTGAGGGTGCTGACAATAATAGTTGCGTTTGGCAACAACAACCAAATTCTTCAGACTTCCAGCTCCAAGTGAGTTCCACCTCTAAGAAGTGTTTTATCCCTCAAAGTAAAACATTTATATTGTCTAATACAATGATTTTGTCGTGGTATTCTCTTCCCAAGGTAATGGAAATAATGAAAATCTCAGAAGATTCTTGTAAATGGCATGAAATGGTTTTCTGAGCCATCGGTACCATCAAATAAAAGCTTCGAACTTTGATTCGATTTTTTTTTACCACCAAATTTTATCAAGCTGTGACTTAGCTTAAGACTAGTTTCACCGTTTAATAGTCTTTATGGTTTAATACTTGCCTGTTAATTGGTCCTAAGTCTACTAAATTTCGGTTGTTTTGTGATGTTGCCAAAGCTCCCTTCTACCCTGAATTAGTGCTGTCACTTCCTCTTCTTGTTAAAATTGTTCTTGTGCTTGAAGAAACAGTTTTTAATTTGCCTTCTTCCAGTACCATCACCGTGACTTTGTGGAATCTAACTGCAATATCATCTTCCGGTTGTTTCTTGGCGATCAACATTTCCTGGACAGACTGCTTTATCAAACTTGTGCTTGCTTCACGTATTGCAACCGAAACCTCTTTCCAGGTGCTTCTTTTACATTTCCATTTCAGGCGACTCATAAATTCATTTGGACACAGACGGTTTTTGTGAATCCTCTATTCTCTCCTCTATTTTGGCTAAAATGGTGGCGACAGTTTTCCATTTGGTTTCTTTGATACCAAAACATTCAAAACCAGTTGTAGGTGTCTTTCTTTTTCCATCTCCGTAGTGAATTCAATTCTGCCGCATATGAAGCGTGACGCAAAACTCTGTACACCCTGGACTGAAAATCTGGGCAAGAACAGAGGTGCTGACAGTCATGACCTACTGGAAGTGCAAGCAAGAACTACTCCAACCTTCCACTCTAGCGTGGCAGTTACGTACGTTACATACGACAGAGCGTTTAGTGGTCGAAACACGTTAATGAATCCTGTCCAGGCTCACGTTAACAGTTATGGGAACTTGTTGTTGTTGAACAGATGGGAAAATGAGTTAAATTGTGCCAGAAGCCCTGCTGCACATCTACTAGGACCCCACGTCCATAACATAATCTGGGTGTGACAGTAGTAGGGCCCAACATACAAATCACTGGTGCCAAGCTTCCTCAAATATCTATCATTGCATATTCAATCCACGATACACCTTTCGGTTTCTTAAGTACATGAAGTCATTTGTTTATCGATTTTATTGTAGGGCCTCATTTCTTACCATTATAATCTGATATCACCTACAATTTCCTCGACGTTACCGTTCTCTCTCTCCCTCGTTGAACCTTTTATATACCTGATAATAAATTGTCAGTTTTAATTATTGAATGTTGGCCTCTATTTTCGGAACGTATGCTCGTTGGATAGAACGTATGCTTGTTGGAGATGCAAAGGAGATTGCTTCGACTATTGCCTTATATTTGTAGTCGATAATATCCGTCGCAGATGTCAGCAACACGTCAGTAATAAATTGGATTGGACCACGGCTCCACTGGAGGTGAATCCTGTGAACCTGAATTAACCTGAACTAACAGTGGCACACACGTACTTTATGAACTACTTTAGTTGGTTTTCTGATTGGATTGTTGGCCTGTTAGTGGGGCACTACAGATGATCAACTACAAACCGTAATAACAATAATAGAAAAGTGCACCGTATAGAACGTACCCCTACATGTGGCCTTTATAGATTTTCAGGAAGAAGTCGACTCCCTGGTAAATATGGGATGTTAGAATAATTAGAAAACTCAAGATTCGATTCAAGGTACACAAACGTCATAAGAAACATATAAGAAAATGCAACCATTTATATAAAGCTGATGACAAAAGCGAACCCAATAAAACTACAAAACAGATGGAACTGCGGATTGAAGTTTTTGGTGTAAAAACAACTTTTCGGAAGTCAAGGCAGGCAAAGGAACCAAGTCACCTATTCTAACAAAGTTTGAGGAGAAGTGGAACCATCTTTCTGGAACTCAACGTGACTAAGCGCTAAAATTCCTCCCAAGGACAAATGGACCTATTCCAAACCAGGAAGGTAACCAAAACCGTCTTAGTACTAGATCAATAAGCGTTGATCTTCTCTAGCGGTTTTGGAAAAAAAAACGTGTCAACGAGGTTTTGTGCCATAATATCAAGAAAGACAGACATCCGCTTCCAAGAACTGTCAACCCTCTAACTTTGGACCTTAATAGCGGGTATTGGCAAGTAAAAATACCTTAAGAAGATAAAGAAAAACCTGCTTTTCCTCCAGGACAAGGTCTCTAGTTTAACATTATGCCTACATGCCTACAGCAAGGGGAAGTCGGCCTACACGGGTATCCACTCTGCTGTGCATAAAATAGAGAAGGCATACTCCAATAAGACAGTGCTGTTGTCATTCTTTTTCGACATTGAGGGAGCATTCGACAAAGCCAAAACAAAATATCTTCGAGTCCCTTAGGGCCCGGGGAACCCCAGCACAGTTGGTAAGCTGGGTCAGATCGGCACTCTGCAACAGTAAGGTTACGGCTTCTTCGGGAAATCATCGGAGTGAAATCGAGGTCGAGGGCGGCTGACCATAAGGCAGCTGCTTATTACCTCGACTATGGTTTCTCTTAATGGATGGTCTTTTGGAAAGGCTACAAGCCGAGGGGTACAGTGCGCAAGCGTATGCGGACGACGCACTGGTCATGGTACCAGAAAAGTTCGTTGGCAGCGTTTGTGATCGAATGCAAAGGGCATGTAGCAATAATAGAACAATGGTATACCGAGACGGGACTGTCAGTCGACCCTGGCAAGACAGAGCTTGTGCTCTACACCAAAAGAAGGCAAACTACATGCAATAAGGCAAGAGCACTGACATGGCAATTACGCAGGGCAGTGGGCAATAAGTGGGGTCTAAAACCACACGTCCTCCACTGGCTCTACACTGCGGTAATCAGACCGAGGATAATCTATGGAGCCGTGGTCTGGTGACCACCGGTGGACAGAGCATGCTATGTGCTGAGGTTGGCCAGACTGCAGAGAACAGTCTGCCTAGCCATAGCGAGTGCATTTAGAACAACACCGGGAGCAGCACGAAATGGCTTACTGAGTCTGCCGGAGCTTCCAATCTGGGTTAAGAGGGAGGCGATGGCGTCCTGCAAGAGGATGGATTGCTGCAGCCAGTGGAAGGATACAGCTATGAGAAGTGGTCACAGGCGAACGCCAGTCTCATTCAATGGGGCGTCCCGATTGTCTTGTCGCAGAAGAGGCGCCCACGCGATCAGCTGAGATTGAAACAGCCATTTGGGATAAACATCCCAACAAGGGACGAATTCAAGAATAAGCTGCTTCAGCAACCTTGTTTGTATACCATACCTGAGAATCTGTATACCATACCTGAGAATAATCGGGTATGCTGTTGTACAGACGGATCAAGAATGGCTAATACACAGTCTTCAGGAGCCGGAATACACAAAGCAGGCCATATAGAGGGCGAGGGCTTCGCCTTGGGAAGCCACACGACGGTTTTCCAGGCGGAGATGTTTGCAAATACTCGAGGGGGCCACACGAACAGAAGTTAGACAGGGAGCAGAGCAGGACTTCTACATCTACTCCTACAGTCAGGCGGCTTTTCGAGCCATTTGCAGGAGCGAACGAGTTCAGAGCTCGTTCAGGACTGCAGGGATGCTCTGGAGTCACTGGCAGAAACAACAAGGATAACTCTGGGATGGGTGTCTGGACATAGGGACATCGAGGGGAACGAGCGTGCCGACGAATCGGCCGAGCGTGATTCCCAGACATGCTTTACTGGAACCACATCCATGTCTAGGAGTAAGTAAAGGGTACGTCTATCACACTCTGAATGAGTGGGCATGGGAGAGTACAAGGACAAACTTGACAATATGTAGATAGACTAAGGAAATCTACCCTAACCCGTATCCAAGGCCTCGTGGCTTCTTGGGAGAAGTCGGCAGTGCCTGGGAGAACTTATAAAAATCCTTACTGGACAAGGCAGACTAAACAGGCACACGCACCTCCGAGGAATGGCTGACAGTCCACTCTGCATTTACTGTGAGCAAGGAGAAGAGTCGTCGTACCACTTTCTGGGAATGTGCCATAGATGGGCGCGACTGCGCCATAGGACATTTGGAGCCGCTTTTCTTCATCGAGAGGAGTTTCCGACTCTGAAATATTACGGGATATTTCCTTCATTAGAGGGACGGGTCAACTCGTGGAGGGAATGAGGGCCTCTAAGGCCTAGTCGCAAGGCTTCGCGCCCCCCCCCCCCCCATTGTTTACTACTACTACTACTACTTAACCTTATGCATTTCGAACTATGTAATAAACATTCCAAATTCGAAGGTCCTATATCTAGTTTGAACTTGAAGAACTAACATGGAAATCTTGTTTGGTTAACGGCTTAACTTGAGTAGCTAAATTAGAAGCAGTCCTCCTTCTCCTTCTTTGGAAGAGCGCGCGGTCTTTTGGGTTTTCGGAGGAGAAGCGTGCGCTCTCTTCACTTCTTTAGGAGGCGGATAGTGTGCTTTTTTGGGTTTGCGGAAGGAGGAGGACGAGAGTCGTCTAATATTCTCTACTACAATGTTTCGTTGGAAGTTTTCCGAAATGTTGAGGTTTTGGCATTCCTCACTTTCATAAAAACCTTTCATGAAAGAGATGACATCGACACAATGAAAAGAAACATTGTCACTGCAATAACTTTCAACACTCTAACAAACAACTGTCACTACAATAACTTTCTTGAATCCAGTATAATTCTTACCAACCGAATTACACAAATACCCTTGGATTTACGACGAAAAATCCAACTAAAAGTTGCATGGAAGACGTCGGGCGAACGTCAAAACGTTGTTCCCTGAGACGACAGTTATTTAATAATCCGCGACATTCCAGGTAACTAAGGAACTCTCATCGTTAGTTGAAAGTTACAAAGTCGGTCCCGAAAACTGGAAAACTTGGTCCAAAACGGCGCAATTGTAAAACCGCACGTACGCCTCTCGTACTGCAATCAGCATGGGAACGGAAATTCATCCGGATTGTTTGCCAGTTTGCCGTGTTCCTGCCATCCAGTGCCAGATTTCCCGCCCGCCTAGACGTTGATCTTTAAAGTTTGCCTCGCTGCATCCTGCCAAGATTTAACTTGCGTTTTACCTTCTTCTATTATTTAGTTTAAAGACTAATTTATGTTTCTCATCACCACGGGCCAGAAACGGGAAAAACAAAATCCAATTTCCATTTGCGTTGTTTTCATAAGCACGTTTCTGGATTATAAAGGGACAAAAACTGTTCCCTTTCAGTTCCTGCATCGTTAGCGGGAATTAATGTCCATAGGTGCTCGTGTACTTCAAATCCTGTATTGACAAAAAAGGCTTTTCAAAGCCTTGAAAAAAAGTAAAAGAGATTTCGTTTTCGAAATCGGGCGGCTTCGATTGCTCGAGCTAATGATGATGATGATGATAACTCGTGTTGGGAAAGGTCTTTAAACCTTTTAAATAAACGTCAGGTTTGTTTTTTTGTGTACTCGGCAGGTAAAGCGCGTTTTGATTAGAGGCGACAAAGAGTGATTGCTGAGGGCGCTTTATGTTAAACATAAAGCAAAAATTGGTATTTGGACAAAAAAGGAGGTATTAGGTTGACAGCCATAATTCCCAAAGTGATGATATAGGTGGAAGGAAGAGAGAAATTAGTTTCCCAACTTTTGATTTTTGGTATGAGCTAAGACATTTTGTCTCTTATAAATGCACGTTTCAATATTCTTCCAGCAGGGCGGAAATTTCCGAAAACTCAAATAACATACGTCTTTGCGTGTGTAAATAATATTCAAAGCTTTTCCCCATGGCCCGATATGAACTGTTTGCTTGAAAATTTAATAACCGCTTATTCGTTTTGCCATCAGTGTTTGTCGGGGAAACCTCCGCTTTATCTCCTTTGAAGCCCAATCCCCGAGGGCCGGATCGATGCGATATTGAAAACTTCTCTCAGTTTGTTCATTACGTCGTGCACTTCATTCCTCCTCAAATGAACCGGATACTCTGTATATAGTACAGCGAAATACGTGCGGTATTAGAAGGTTGGCGTTTTCATAATTGGTTTGCCATTAATTTAATTAGTAGCGTATATAAGGCGATTAGGATCAGCTACAAGGCAGCGATGTTCCATAGTTCGCGAGTCTTTGATTTATAGCAGACCGAGAGTCGTTTGTTGGGATTAAAAGTCACTTTGCGCTTAATTAACTTTATGACGTTTGCGATTGTGTTTTGTGCCTTTTTCTCCAGGTAAACCATCTTGTTTTTGTCCTGTCGCAAAGGGCAACGTTTCCTCTTGTAAGTACCTCGACTAATTGCTCGCTCAACCAAAGCACCATCAATTTCTTGCACACAAACATTTAGCTAATGTAATTTCTTTACGACGAAGTTCCGTATACCGGGCTATAATAGCAATTATCGAAAAAAAAAACTGGTCCATCACGTCGACCGGATTTTGCAGGAATATCTTTTGGTGCAGCAACTGAAAGTCTCATTTAGTATTCAGACTGCGTCCTATTGAAAGTCGTTCTTCTCAAGTTACGCCGGGCTCCGGTGATGGAAGATTCTGCAGATAACGTAGGGCTACGATCAGCATTTTTGAAAAGAATCATTGATGGAAGGCCCCGTTTCGCTATTTGCTAAGTTGGAATTGATGCGCGCTCCAAGAAGGAATCGATAATGAACTCCGGTCTATCTCGCTGTCATTCGCCTAATAAAAAATAATTACGTTGTTCTTTCTCACTCTGTTCGGGCAACGGCGGGAAATCGAATATCCGCCCTTTAAGACCTCGCAAGTAATTCGGCCCCGTAATAGCAATTTCATAGGGCGTCGGAAATTTTTTAATGGTCCATGAAGAGCACCTCGCCAAAGAGGAGCAGTGGGGTTCGAGTAATATATTTTTGTAAATAAGGGTTTATTAAAAGTTATAACCTCAAATGGCGCTCGAGCAGAGTGGATGAGCGCGAAGTGATAAATTTTCCTTTTCATTGAAGGAAAAGTTTCAATTTTATCCGTTTACAAGCGAAAAATTCTCACGTCTGGCTGCCGCCATAAATCCGAGTGCAACATATTCGCCTGTTTATTCCTTCCAAGGATACGATTTAATCTCGCATTTGCAGATTTCATTAAGCCCCGACTTCGCAATAAAACTCCTACCTGGATTTGGTCTGATATCGCGTCTCGGGCCCCGGTGTTTTTCTTTGTTCTTCCTCCTTAATTCCCGCCTTGGCTCCGGACCGAAACACGTTTTGCACTTTTTTTTTTCAACTTTCGGAGTCGTTATCTGTACTCCCTTCTAAGTTATCGTCGATTTAATGGTCCCGGCAATCGACTAGGAGACGCCATTTTCGCTGCCCCGCAAATCGAGTTCGTCTTTAAAAATCGCATTTTTATGGGGTTGTAAACTAGGGCAATTGGTGACGGTTGACAATTGTTTGGCAACGCCGAGCCTGTTTATGTAAGAAGTTAATCGTTTTCGCATAGGTTTTCACATTTTTATTCGATTTGGGCTGTCAATCCTGCTTTTTTTTCCAGAAACTCCAAACTAGCCGCTTTGAAGGGTTTGAACAGTTTTTAAACATTTTTGGCCCTAAGAGTCAGTTTTGCCCTCAGTTTTTGTCTGATTTTGTTCTAAAATTGAGTCTCCTCCCACAATGTGGGATATTTTTAACCGTATTTCTCCCTAATTTTGACCTAAATTAACCTCAACCCTGAATGCAACCCTGAAGGCAATTTTAGATTTTTAGCGTTTTAATTTGAGTAATTTTTGAACGATTCTTAACCTGATTTTTGAAACGCACTCCAAATTTGCACTTTTTTTAAATCTTTAAGTAATTTTTAAACCATTTTGACCTTAATTCTAACCTGTATTTTTTAAAAAATCCCAAATATTGCTTTTTTAGACGTTTCAACTCATTTTCTACCATTTCTGGCAATAATACAACCTGTTTTTTCCACAATCTCCAAGTTTGCATTTTTAGACGACGTAAATAATTGTGTAGATTTTAACCTACATTTTTTTCGAAAAATTTTAATTTGCATTTTTAGACGCTTTGATCTACTTTTAACCGATTTTAGATATTATCTTAATTTAATCTGCCCCGAACTCTCCAAATTTGTATCTATTTCTGCACACTTAAACCATTTTTCACCCATTTTGACTTTAGTAGCCTGAATTATTCCAAAAATTTCAAATTTGCATTTTTAGATGCTTTAAGTTATTTTTTATCGATTGTTGCTCTAATGCTACCGCTTTTTTTTGACAATGTCCAATTTGCATTTTTAGTCGATGCAAATAATTTTTAACCGCTTTTGGCCTTGATTCTAATCTGAATTTTTACAAATACTTTTAATTTGCATTTTTAGACGTTTTGAGGTGCTTTTAACCGAATTTAGCGATAGTTTTAATTTGAGTTTCTTAATTTTTTTTTATTTTGAACCATTTCGAATTGTTTTTCAGGATTTTGGCCTTAGTTTTAACTGGCATAGTTCTAAAAATTCCAAATTTGCTTTTTCAGACGCTTGAACTCATTTTTTTACCGTTTTTGGCCCTAATGCTACCTGCTTTCTTCCACAATTTGTAAGTTTGCATTTTTTGAGGCTGTAAATTATTTTTAACCGGTTTTGGTGGTGATCTTAACTTGTTTCTTTTTTTTAAAAAAATTTTAATTTGCATTTTTAGACGGTTTGAGCTATTTTTAACCGATTTTAGACATAATCTTAATTTAATATTCTCTGAACTTTCTAAATTTGTATTTGTACACACTTAAACACCATTTTGGCCTTAGTTCTAACTTGTATTATTCCAGCAATTTCAAACTTGCATTTTTAGTCGAAGCAAATTATTTTTAACCGGTTTTGGCCTTGATTCTAATCTGAATTTTTCCAAAAACTTTTAAATTGCATTTTTAGACGTTAGTTTTAGACTCTTAATCGAATGTAGCGATATTTTTAATTTGATTCTGTCCAAATTTTTTGTATTTCGACCATTTCGAATAATTTTAAAACATTCCAAATTTGCTTTTTCAAACGCTTCATCTCATTTTGTACCGTTTTTGGCCCTAATGCTTCTTGCTTTTTTCCACAATATGTAAGTTTGCATTTTTAACCGGTTTTGTTCCTGATCTTAACCTGTTTTTTTTCAAAATCTTTTAATTTGCGTTTTTATAGGCTTTGATCTAATTTTAACCGATTTTAGACATAATCTTAATTTAATATTTTCCGAACTCTCCAAATTTGTAGTTCTACACACTTAAACTAGTTTTCAACCATTTTGGCCATAGTCCTAACCTGTATTATTCAAAAGTCTTTAAGTCATTTTTTATCGATTGTTGCGCTAATGCTATCGATTTTTGGCCTTTATTCTAATCTGAATTTTTCCAAAAACTTTTATTTTCCCTTTTTAGACGTTTTAAGTTACTTTTAACCGAATTTAGCGATATTTTTAATTTGAGTTTCTTCAAATTTTTTTACTTCGACACTTTTCGAATAAGTTTTCAGGATTTTGGCCGTAATTTTAACTGCTATATTTCCAAAAATTCCAAATTTGCTTTTTCAGACGATTCAATTAATTTTTTACCGTTCTAAGCCCTAATGCTACCTGCTTTTTCCACAGTCTAACAGTTTGCATTTTTAACCTGTTTTGGTCTTGATCTTACCCTATTTTTTTTTCAAAATATTTTAATTTATGTTTTTATAGATTTTGATCTACTTTTAACCGATTTTAGAAATAATCTTAATTTAATGTTTTCCGAACTCTCCAAATTTGTATTTGTAGACACTTAAACCATTTTTCACTAATTTTTGGCCTTAGTCCTAACCCGTATTACTCCAAAAATTTCAAATTTGCATTTTTAGATGCTTTAAGTCATTTTTTATGGATTGTTCCTCCAATGCTACCGTTTTTTTTCCACAATGTCCAAATTTGCATTTTTTTTTTCGAAGCAAATAATTTTTAACTACTTTTGGCCTCGATTCTAATCTGATTTGAATCAAAATTTGCTTTTTCAGACCCTTCAACTAATTTTTTACCGGTTTTTGGCTCTAACGCTACCTGCTTTTTTTCACAATCTGTAAGTTTGCATTTTAGACGATGTAAATTACTTTTAACCGCTTTTGGAGCTGATCTTAACCTGTTTTTTTTTCAAAATCTCTTAATTTGCGTTTTTATAGGGTTTGATCTACTTTTAACCGATTTTAGACATAATCTTAACTTAATTTTCTCCGAACGCTCCAAATTTGTATTTCTACTCACTTAAACCATTTTTCAGCCATATTGGCCTCTCATTTTTTTATCGATTGTTGCACCAGCTTTTTCCACAATGTCCAAATTTGCATTTCCATGAAATTCTTACATCTTCCCAACAAATTCTTGTAAGTTTCTTTTTATTCCACACTGTATGCAAAATTTATTAACCACGTATCCACCCTCTATCTATAGTAGCAAAATTAGTATACTACTTAAAACTGCGTAAAGTTGACTTTACACGTGATATTACATTTACTGTACATTTAACGCCCTGTATCTCGGAAACTATTAACTTCTATTTTCATTTGAAAATGCCCCTAGTATGCTGTGAAATGTCAAAAGAAAAGGATGAAAGTACAAAAGTCCATTTACTTTAATTATGTCAACCTTTTCTGTCAAAAATTCATAGCCTTCTAGATGACATTTTGTAACGAACACCATGCACATATGAGCTATTTACAAAAGGTTGTCATCTCGTTAGCCTTAGATATTTGACTTTGACGTTGTTTCCGAATCTTCTTGAGATGAGCAAAAGGGAGATGGGTGGAGAACAAATGAACATTCCATGGCTACTAAGATGCCAAAAAATCCTGAATGGGTAATATGAATGTGGTGGTTCAATCGACTTATTTTGATTCTTATAATCTGCGGTCGAACCTTTCTGGAACGTCCTGATATTACTATAAACTTAACGAAACAAAAACATTGCATCCGAGCGCGCTCAACTTAGTTTTCATAAGGTTTACGTGATCTAGGCGAATAAGCTGCCGCATAGCTTATCCCCTTATGAGGAAACCACTACAGCAAATCAGTCATTTATTGTAATTATGTCATTAAATGACTCGAGGTTCCGGTTTTGTTGCAGATCTTAACTTTTTTTTTAAAAATCTTTTAATTTGCATTTTTATAGGCTTTGATCTGCTTTTAACCGATTTTAGTCATATACATCTTAAATTGAATTTCTTGAAACCCTCCAAATTTGTATTTCGACACACATCGAATTATGTTTTATTTATTTAGGCATTAATCCTAACTTGTATTATTCCAAAAATTCCAAATTTGCATTCTTAGATAATTTAAGTAGTTACCGATTTTGACCCCAATGCTACCTGCTTTTTTCCCAATCTCCAAATTTTCATTTTTTAGATAATGTACATAATTTTTAATAGGTTTTGGCCATGGATCCTAACCTGAATTTTTCCAGAAACTTCTAATTTGCATTTTTGGAGGCTTCTAGTTACTTTTAACCGATTTTAGCCATAATTTTAATTTGAGTTTCTCCAAAACCTTTGGAGACACACTTCGAATAATTTTTCAGGATTTTGGCCTTAATTTTAACTGGTATCATTCCAAAAGTCCAAATTTGCATTCTTAGACCCTTTAAGTATTTTTTTGCCGATTTTGGCCCTGATGCTCCCTGATTTTTCCTACAATCTCCAAATTTGTATTTCTAGACAATGTAAATAATTTTGAACCGGTTTTGGCGCTAATTTACCTGAGTTTTTCCAGAACTTTTTAATTTTAAGTTCTAGGCGCTTTGAGCTCTTTTAACCGATTTAAATATAATCTTAATTTGAACTTCTCCAAACCCTCGAAATTGGTATTCCTACACTCCTTGAATCATTTTTACACCGATTTTGGCCCTAAGCCTAGCCTAACTTTCACAAAAAAAAAAAACCATTAGAACTTGCTTTTTTGGATGAGAGGGTCTTTTTAATCAATTTTTGTTCTTTTCCCAACCTAAATTTCTCCAAAGACTTCAAATTTGCATTTTTAGACGCTTCGAGCTACTCTTAACCGATTTTAGTGATAGTTTTAATTTGAGTTTCTCCAAATGTTTGTATTTCGACACCGTTCAAATAATTTGTCAGAATTTTGGCTTTAATTGCAGCCTAGCTTTCATAAAAAAACCACAAAAGTTGCATTTTTAGATGAGGTGTGTAATTTTTATACTATTTTAGCCTTAATAATAACATGAATGTGTCAAAATTTGCCTTTTTAGATGCGTTGTTAGTTTTTTTAACCAATTGTTGCTTTAATTCTAATCTGCACTTCTTTAAGTCATTTTTTTCCCATTTTGACTCTAATTTTATCTTAAATTAAAAAAAAAAAATTATTTGCGTTTTCAAATGCATTTTGTAATTCGAATCAAGTGAATAGAGAACAATTTGCTCCGTTGGGACGGCACACCCTTCTTCACTCTAAGACTCAAGGGTAGTGAAGGGGTGTTGAAGGGTCATTGAATATAGTAGCTTGAGAGTTCCACCAAACCCAACAATGGGACACTTAAAATCCGACTGTTATGACCCAAAAAAGTCCACATATAAAACAGATTTCTGACTTAAAACTACGAACGAAAATAGATGAATATCAAAAATGTGTATTGGTTTAAAAAAAATTTTTGAAATAGATGCCGGGATTGTTCCCTTGGTTCATCCCAACATCGACAAATTTTAATTGTTTGCAAAGTTTTAAATCGTCTGTGCTCTTCTTGTGGTTAGAATATTCTGTGAATAGCCATAGAATGTGGCCTAACCCTCAATCCTAGAAGATTTAGCACATTTTGCTCGAAGTGTACAAGCTTCTTCCTTCTCAACTACCAGGGAGTCGTTCCAGAATGGTTTCTTGGACCGTTTTGTACCTAACACATGTTGAAGTGTCTATACCGCACACCGCACTTGATTGCTGACCGTTCAACTGCAATCGGTAAAGAGCCACTTTTCGCGTTAGGAACATAACTATTAACTGTTTGGTATCCTGACGAAACAGCTTTATGCTGACTTTTTATTTTGATCTAACTGTCAGCACAAGTTGTCTCTTGACAAGTTTGAGTTTGTCTCTTCTAGCTCTCAGCATGAAATTTTCTGTTTTCATGAAAATCTGGATAAACAGGAAGGTCTTGGTTGAGGGCTGCAGGGTTTCTAAGACTTCTTAGCCAGGTCATAGATAGTGTTCAAATACTGGATTATATGCCGAAGTAACAGTACCGCATTGTCCATAATAAAAATGGTACGTTTACCATTTTTACCTCTTCCTGTTGTCACTTGTTGGAAACTGCTGTGGTCTCAAGGTTGCGATTGCTATACAGTGCAGATATATGGTCAGGTTTTTCAGTAACTTGTTGAAAGTATCTTTCTGACCTAATGCTTTACGTTTTACACAATGTTTCATGAGTTTGTCTCTTCTAGCTCTCAGCATGAAATTTTCTGTTTTCATGAAAATCTGGATAAACAGGAAGGTCTTGGTTGAGGGCTGCAGGGTTTCTAAGACTTCTTAGCCAGGTCATAGATAGTGTTCAAATACTGGATTATATGCCGAAGTAACAGTACCGCATTGTCCATAATAAAAATGGTAGGTTTACCATTTTTACTTC
The DNA here is from genome assembly GCA_951812265.1 of Taphrorychus bicolor. Classification (NCBI taxonomy): domain Eukaryota; kingdom Metazoa; phylum Arthropoda; class Insecta; order Coleoptera; family Curculionidae; genus Taphrorychus; species Taphrorychus bicolor. Next base: position 22,408,915 of record OX638304.1, read on the forward strand.
TTCCTGTTGTCACTTGTTGGAAACTGCTGTGGTCTCAAGGTTGCGATTGCTATACAGTGCAGATATATGGTCAGGTTTTTCAGTAACTTGTTGAAAGTATCTTTCTGACCTAATGCTTTACGTTTTACACAATGCTTCAAGATCTCCAGAACTTAAGTGCAAATGACCGGGTCTACCGGACCCTTCTGACGCCTGAGGGCATTCCTCCTCAGATGCCAGATAGTTCTTTCAAGCGTCAAGATGGCCTTAGACCTTTTTTACTTAACTTAAAGTTGAGTGACTTAACTTAAAATAAGCTGATGCCTTGTCTGTTATGATTTCCACTTGGAATTGAGTTCGACAATCAGCGCTTGTTGCCAACCTAGGAAAATATGGAGATCCTCCTTCTGCAATGTGTCATGCGAATGCTTGTATGCTATACCCACGTAACTTTCATCTGACCAACGCCAGAAACTGCATCAATTTCGGTGTCCTAAGTACCAAAGCAATGGTGTTCGATGTCTTCTCTTACCAATTATAGGCACCAAGAAAATCAAAACTTCTTCGTAAAAAATACCTAGGTTTTGACATTTAATTACTTCACTAACAGGCTTATTATCTACAACAAAAGAGGATCGAAGTATATCCATGCATGAATTCAGTAACAGCAGGACAATACTATCAACAACACCGTCATCAGCAACAGATCTTTAAGAGCCCATAAAATCGGTTTCGACCACCCGGACCATTTTCACACATTCACATGCCTTGGTTTCTTTTTATGGGCTCTTAAATATCTGCTGCTGCTACAGTGTTGTTGATGGCGTTATCCTGCTGCTACCCACTGCATCATGGATATAGTTTATAGATCATTTGACACAAACTTGATAGGATGCATACATTCATGACTGTTGGAGGTGCAATGGCTCTTGTGGCTGCAGAATTCAGTCTCTAATGGAGAATGCAAACTATTCTATTCTTTAATGAAGTAATAAGTATTAAATCCTTCCTCAGTGCTTTCAGAATTCTAGAATTACCCCACACACCACAGTCAGAGGTCAAATCGTAATTAAAGCGGCTTCAAAATAAAGACTATTACTAATGGAAAGATAAAGCTCTGCACAGCTCCATGCAAATCCAAGCAACTAGAGCTTTTAAACGTCATCGTAACAAGCCAAGTTAAATGATAAATCTGCTTTACCTGAACTTTACGGGATTAAACCATTAAGGCAGCACTCCCTAGTTAGCTGCAATAACACAAGCGAAATTTCCAGAAATAACACACAATATTCCGTTGCCATACAGTTATGCAAACGAGGTTATGTTCTCGGGGTTATGTTCTTTTTATAAGCAGGATTTGGGTGGCCTCGAGGTCGGGTGGCTCAGTGAGTCAGTTTTTTAAACCTCCCGCGCTCTCGACGATAAAACTTCTCTGGAAAATGCTTTATGAGCGCCACTAAATTAGAGAACGGGGACATAAATTCTTAACAGAATGCCGTTTAGTTTTTTTCAAACGGAGATTTAGTGGTCTGGATTTGGAACTACTATATATCAGATTTTTCTTTAGGCGCTGACAAAACGCAGAAAGATTGACGTCTGGAAATCCGGGCGCATCAATCAACGTCCCTCTTTCTGGCACACGAAACTTTCAATTTCCCGATTCGACAAACATTAGGAGGCGATTTCGCACAGTGTGTTCGGAAAAATGTATCCGAAACTTGTGTTGCTGGTCCGGGGCCCCGGGCCCGATACGAACTTTCCTTCGGGATAAGTTAAAATAGGAAATAAATGTTTCAGAAAGTTTCTTGCGAGCGGCAATAACGGATGGGCCCGGGACGCAGACGGAACGGATTATTTTAAGCCGTTTTAAAATTCAGCCCGAATGCGGGAAATGTCCCGGAAAATTTGAAAATATCCGCGTTTGATGAAGCTTTTCCTCGAGACCTATTCATATTGTTTCGTTGCTCAGGCGCGCAGGAAACATCCGATGATAAAGAAAAAAAACTGCGAAGCAGATGCTGCCGGAACACACAAATTCTGGTTTTATGAACTAATTTAGTGCCCCCGGTGTTTCAGGTGGAGCAGCCTTTCTTGCCTCCGGCAAAGGCTTACCGATAATGAGACTTCTGTAAACCGTTTTGCCTAATTTATTGACACCTTAAAGACTGGTTCTTTCAGCTGCAATTTCGTCCTCGTTCGTTCTTTGTGTATAATAATAGAGCGATCCGGGGAGTAATAGGCGAGAATCAGGGACGGACCCGTCTATAAGAAAGTTGGTTTATTGGCTGTATTAAGCAAGTAAAAATGGAAATGAAAGCTGTTTTAGCACAAGGAACCAACTCATATATTTCTTCTCTTAGATAGTTTTTTTGGGAATCAGAGAAGCTGTCTGATTCGTATAGATTTGTGGCTCTGTTGTTCCGCTTTAATCAAAGAAAACTATTGTCTTGTCAATCTAAAGTGTTTTCCGGGCTTTGAAGTCGTGGTCCAATGGAATTTCTTCCTGACGTTTTATACTACTGTGGCAGATATTATCAAAGACGATGAGGCAATGCGCGAAGTGATCTCCCGTGCTTCCCGACGTTGACTGATTCGACTGTGGTGAGCTTCGTGGTATTTATGTCCCCGCCGTCGTGCGGCAGAGCAGGGACTGGGGTGGGGGTAGTGGTGACGCGAGGTTTCAGTGCACTTGAAGTATGTTGTAGTAACTCGCTTTTAGCCTGAGTTTAGATCTTAGATAATAAATTCCTCCTTTTTAAAATTGTTGTCGTATTTAAAGATCTCAATGCTGTCTCTCGTTAGTCTCGGATAGAAACGCTGTGATTGATATAAGATATCCACCCCGTTAAAGACCTTCGGAGAGAGCGTGCTCTGTTACTGCTGACAAGAGGAGTTGCAGGCTGGGACAAACACAAAAGTCAGCAGTAGCAGAGCACGCGCTCTGCGAAGGTTACGACATCCTTTTCAACGAGGTGGATAATTTATATCAATTGCAGCCTTTCTATCCGAGACTAACGAGAGAGGTCATTGAATTCTTTAAACACGACAACAATTTTAACAACGTTTCTAAATGCAGACTAGAAGGGAGTTCTACGACATATTTCAAGTGCGCCGAAACCCCGCGCCAGCACTACCCCCACTCTAGTCTCTCCGCTGCAGCGAGACGGCGGTGGCGGGGGAATAAATACCACGGAGCTCACCACAGTCGAATCAGTCAACGCCGGGAAGCACGGGGATCACTTCGCCCATTGCATCATCGCCTTTGAGTCTGCCGCAGCTGTAGATGAAACGTCAGGAAGAAATTTCATTGGACCGCGACTTCAAAGCCCGGAAAACACTTTAAATTGTATTTTGACCGGCCGTGTAAGCCTTTACAATTGTATATCCTCTTATCATTAGGTCTGTTTTCCCAGCAGTGTTAATAAACAAAATTTAACGCTTTTGCGAGGTCAAAAATTACTTAATTTTGACGGAAAAACTGTCCTTTAGGTTTAAAAACCGGCAACATATTGGGTAACATTTCAGTAACAAATAAATAAAAAAATTACATTTGGGTTAAAAAAAATTATAATATTTAACTATGAAGTCAAACTTTATTTGGCAGCCATATTTTTTGGATTTACTACAGAGTGTTCCTAAATTACCTTGCAATAATTTAACAGCTTATTCTTGACAAAAAAGAGTACGAAGAGTTTATATAAATATAAATATGTCTTCAAGTTCTTCTTTATAAAGATACAGACTTAAAAAAGTTAATTATTTTTTTTTTACCTAGCACGCCCAGTTTTAGAGTTAATCACTTAGATTTTGGAATGGGGGTAACCCACTGCGCTGCACATAGATATATTTACTAACTGGTTTTTAAAATTGAGAGAAATTTATTCTGTTGGGTTCAGATCGCCTTTTCCACAAATTTTTTTACTTTACGCCACTGATGGTTTATATCCTAAGATTATGCCCCCTTTTGAATTTGTAAAAACTTTGTAATTCTACCGGTTTCCAGATACTTCCGAAAACATTAATAAAGACATTAATAATTTTAGTTACAAAATAAACACATTACCCTTCAAACTGGTGAAATCTTTTAAGTGTTTTAAACATTTTTAAATCTTTTTACACTGGCTATTAACACCAACTTTTGATATTTTATTTTAGCACTTCTCTGTAACAAGATTAACCGTTTAAATTGATATTTTTTTAAATAGATTTGAAATATCTCGAAAACGGTTAGACTCAAAAAGTTCATGTAAGAAGACATTTTTCTTTACCAGTTGAACAGGGAGCATAAATCTTAGATAATGAACTTAACCAGTGCCGTACGATAACAAATTTTTAAACGGTAAAAGGACGCCTGATTTCAACAAAATTAATTTAAGTAGACAATAACGAATCACTTTTAAGATTATGTAAATCACATGTGTTACCAGTATTACATTTGTCTAGTGATTTTCTCTGAATCTGACTTCAACACTCTATATATTTGCAAGTAGACGTTTGAAAATCTGTATTTATATAAAAAAAAATCATCTTTTTTCGACACCCTGTATATATATTGAAATCTAGTATAAGTGTAGCAAGTCTTGTAGAAGTTAAAAAATGCCAATTTAAAATGTAGTTTTTTTGGGATCTAGCTCTCCTTGTTTAAAGACAAATTTCTGGCATAATTTAAGTTTTGCAGAACAAAAAGCGAGAAGGTCTTGAAAACTGTCAGAAAACCTCGTTTCGACAGAGTAAAAGTTGCTCAAAACTGGGCCAATAAACCAAATTTCAGAAATCTCGTCATACTAGGATTTTCAACTTTTTTCGAAATTTTTATTATTTTTTTGGCTTTCCATTAACCGATTTGGCAAAAATTCACTCCCTAAAAGTTTCTTAAAAAGAAAATTTAGAACTGAAACCAAAATTGGAAAATCGTTGGCCTACTTTGATCACTGACACAACAATTTGTAGGTTTTTCTCAAAAAAAAAAAAAATAAACAAATAAAATAGACGTGATAGTCGCCCGAGGATTTTGAGTTTAGCTAGCAGGCGTAACTGATGATTGTAAAAAAAATCTCTAATTTCTGTCGTACGTTTCATAAAAAGGAAACTTTATTCTAAGGAGAAAGATGTTCAATGTTTAAAATTTGAAAAAACTTATATCAGAAATTGGCTTTTTTAATCAAGCAGGGTTAAACTACAAAAAATTAAATTTTACATTGGCATCTTAGTATGCAAATGACATTTTAAATCCCTGTTTCAAGTGGTTGGGCTGGTCTTCAGTCGTTATCACAACTGTTTGTTTGCTATAAATCTCCCTTATGCCATTTTTTATTTACTTTTTCACTTGTTTTTTTTTTCTTTAATGTTTTCTTTATTACAATGCTATTGAATTATACCTTTATTAGTTTCTTTCGCACCATCTGTGGTTTTACAATATTTCTTTGTTAAATACCAAAGAATTCTTATCTACTCGTGTTCTTGCTGCCAATTTCCTCTTTATTGATTTCATCAAGATTTTATTTACCGTTCTAGAACACCGTTCTTTGACAGATCCATAAACCATTCTTGATTTTTCTCCGCAGTAAAGACCCGTTGATACTAAACATTCTTACTGGAAAAGAGATATCTGCGAACAAAACTGGTGGTATAGGTATTAGAAGCCCTTAGGGCGACTTTTACAAGTTCAAGTAAAACTTCAGATTGAAGATAAAACACCAGACTTGATGTACATTGTATTGTTTACCCTGACAGATAAACAATGCAATGTAGGTTATATCTGGAGTATTATCTTCAATCTGAAGTTTTACTTGAACTTGTAAAAGTCACCCTTAGTCCAGTAGTAACTCCAACTGCCCAAGTAATTTATGGATAAGACTGTGAAGGCTTTCACGGCCGGTCAAAATACAATCTAAAAGTGTTTTCCGGGCTTTGAAGCCGTGGTCCAATAGATTTTTTTCCTGACGTTAGTAAACGACATTCGGATGAAGGTGGCACTCGAGCCAAAAAAGAGGAATCAATCATGACTTCATTTCATCCTATTTAAAAAAATTAAGAAAAATTTAATTTTTCCGAGTATAGAGATACTTAAAAGTAATATCAAAATGATTGTTGTCGTATTGACAAAGTGTTAGTTATTGAATTCCCAGTTCTATAAAATTAAATTGAAGTAGTTGGAAAGTACTTAAAGTGAGAAACACTTAGACAAGCTGTAACTCCATTTCCAAGTCAACGAAAGTGCTTAAAATGCAAATACTGGCTACGACAGAAAACATCTGGAATGAGAAAAGACGTCAGCTTAGTTTCACACAGTTTCAGCCTTCAAATTACGTTAAGCACCAGAAGGTGCTTTTGACCACATTTTGCATTTTTTGCAGTTTAAAAAAAAAATCAAATATCTACGGACACGTGGTTGATTTGATTTTGTCAAAAAAAAAGGCTAAAAAAACATATAGTTTTATCAAAAACGCTGTCTGGTGTTTGACGTAGGAAATAATTTTTTTTTCTGTCGGATAAAATAGAACTTTCTCTTTCTAGTGAGACCTTATTTTATGAGATTGGAGTAACTAGTCTAAAGTTGTGAACATTTATATAAAACAAACTTTAACTTCTCCCCATTCCCTTATTTTGAGCAGGAAGTGAAAAAAACCTAGAAACTGTCGACTTTCTTTTTAAGTAGAGTTAACGTTTAAAATGTTGTGATAACATTTCTGAGTTTGTAGTTAGGAGTTTTCCATTTTTTTTTTGGGCCACTTTCCTCAAGATTTTTTTGTGTAAGACTGTGCGATTAACGGATTTACCCACCTAGCCTCATCCTGCATTAAGCAATAACCAGATAATAAGTTTTCAAAATTTTGATTATACAAGTACTTATTATTTTTTGTTTCATGGTACATAATAATTGTACTATCCATAAACTGAAAAAAAAATCTGAGACCTGAAACATGTTATTTTTCTATTAAAAAAAGGTGAATAATGATTATAATTCTTTCCCTACTCGTACTTCTCGCACCATATAATCTTGACACATCAATAGCAGTTTATTTATGTAGATTTACCGCATCTTTTGGGAAAATCATAGTATTGTGTCAAAATTCTTCACCACATATTACGTTTAAAAGATTTAGCAGTTTTGACTTCACGGAGGACTTTGAGATCTTCCTTTAGCTCGTCTCTTAGAGTTATTGCCAAGGTTATTGCAGTTACTGCAGTTATACAAAATTGTGCTTTTCCCAACAATTTACTCAAATTGCTGAATTATCGGCCAAATACCACTCTCCCGTTACAGCTTTTGTGAAAACAACGCTGGTCCTACAAAGTATAGCAATACAAAAAAAAACAAAGAACTTCCTCAACAGTACAATACAAAATCCCCGTTTTGTTTTATCTCACTCAGCTAGTTATAGAAAAACCATGTTTTCCACGCTCCAGCTGGCTTTTTCCGACACATTTTAATGGACTCATGATGCAATTCGACCCCGCCATTTTGCCATTGGTCCAACTAAAGCCTGAACTGCAAAATCTAATTACGCTCGAATTTTGCTAGCCAAAATAAATAGTGCCAACTGTTATTCGTCCTAAAAGGCGGATTTAGTTTTAAACAACTTTTTGTTGTAGCGATCTAAATTTAATCGCCCCCTCCTGCGCCTAAGAGGAAAAACAACGCTCTGCAATAGTCAATCTGAAAAAAAAAACTCTGATAAAGTCCTCTCTTGTCTTCGTCCAAATTGAAATAAATAAACAAATAATCTAAAACTGGGAAAATGTGTTTCAGCGCTTGGAAATGGATTTTTAATCTGCAATTTTGGAATGGGCGACAATGTGTCCGATAATAAATGACACGCACAGGTTGGAATTGAAAATGCATCGGCCTCCATTTCAGGGATTAGTTTAATATTTATAAACATCGAGGTCAAACGGCTTGCATGTGGCCATTTTATATTTATCCAGACATTGGCGTTCCAGTTTTCTGGTTATCAGATGCTAGGCTTGGACGGACTTTGACCCCGAAGCAATCTCGAGTTGAAAAAGTTTTAATTGCTTCAGGTCCAGGTCAGGTTAGATTTCGTGTCTCATAAGTAGTTGTTTTTTCTTTATAACCTTCAATTAAACTTGACCTTTGGTGGTGATAATTCGCACCGAAATCCAGCCGTTCAATTCGCACGTTTTGCTTGGAACGGCCCTCGAAGAATGGCTGCCAGGCGGAAACAATAAAACACAACGATTCCAGCTCAGGTCTTGGACGGATGAACAGCGCAGTTTTCCCTGGGGATATTGAGGCGCCCAAACTTTCGCTGCATAAAACGGGTTTTATTCTTGTTTCTTAAAAATGCACTGCATCATAAAAAACAAACTCTAAGGCTAATTAGAATTTTTCTTTTATTCCAGGTGAGTCGCTGTTTCGGATTAATTCAGTCCCTCGACGACTGCCGGAGGGCATTAAGATAAGGTAAAGTCTCCAATTTATGTAAGGCTGAATTTGGAAAATTTTCTTTAACGGCCCATTTAGCCGTGGCGGCCAATTTGTTTCTGGAAATTGCCCGACAATAATTTTGAAAGCCTCGAAATCTGCAAACGTCCGCCGATTGACGGTTCGATTTAAACTGTTGCAGTTTTGCGGCGGTGCGAGTACAGTCGCAAATCACTCCCGTCCCCGGGAATAAATAGGCAATAATTAGGATTCGTAATGATACCGCCCGCCCTAAAATATCGCCCAGGTTTAAGCGGGCCCTGCAATATCGTTTTTAATCCGCCCTTTAATTTCGGCACCCCGTTTCGCGGCATAAATGGAGCAGTAAAAATGTCTCGACACCGCGGAACGATCCTCCAATTCGACGTTTACACAACTCCTTATCCGCCCATGGCCGTCAACTTTCCACCGGAGTTTCGGCTAATTGACTTGGGGAAACTTTCCCTCCTCCAAAGTTCTATTTTGAATTTAGACAAGCACATTTCGACGCCCTTTACGGGCCTTTGTTACGACTAAATGTGCAGTTATTTTTCGCGCGCGAGTTGACGTTAAAAGTCGCTGATGGTATTTTTTTGTAGTATCTGTGGGGAAGGTGAAATTGAGTTTCGAGCAAAGGAGGGAGCAAGCAAAAGCGTTTTTCCTAAAAGCTTTATTAAGATAATAAGCATCGAAGCATTCATTACTATATGAAAATTATGCTCTCCTCTGTTCTTAACATCGTAAAGCCTCAACTGCAACTTGATATCATATCGTGCTTCCGCTTGTCGCAAAGTCTCCTCAGCTTTGACTCTTTCGATATTCTAGGTATAGATTTCTGTGTGACTATTGCACACTGGGGCATTTACCACCAGGTAGATGTAAATGTCTTCAACAGCCTCTGCTATTGATAGGTGGGCCCTCGCGTCACATGTCACATCCTGATGTTGGATGGTTAATCCATTTGTCAGGATCAGCCTCAGTAACAAGAGCTTTCCATTCTCGGCTAGATGGCATCGCCGGTTGAGGAGGTTGTACAGTGAGGTCAACTACCTCACTGTACAACTACCTCACTGTACAACCTCCTCAACGACATAGGTGCCTCAAGTCAGCGTTTTATCTGTTGTTACCACCAGCCGATAACAGGATGTGTTTTCAAGGCTCTTTGCGGAATGGCATCACAACCTCTACTTATTAGGATTGCCTGGCATTTTGTTGAATTTATTTTAATCATCTAATAAACCAACCACTCCTGGAGGTCGTCTAGAGTCTTCTGCAACCTCTGTTTTTTCTACGGTATTTTGCTATAAGGCCCGTGTCATCAGCGTACACTTGACGTACAGGGACACGTCCTGGGAATATCGCTCGTATACACTGTATAGGTGCGGTGTTAATATCGAGCCTTGGGGTACCTGCAGGTCGAGGGGGTATCCACTCATGGCAATACATGTACAAATTAAGCGACAATACTTCACAATGCCATGACAATACTTCACAACACAATGAAAATTCCTCACAATACTGTTACAATACCTGGCACTACTTTGACACTACATGACAATACCAGGCTATACCAAAAAGTATTGTGGCAATACCTTACAATACCGACAATATCAACCGGCAGTAGGTACCTGCAATGACCAGAGAATACCACAATACCTGAGACAATTTGCCATTAAAATTAGCTTTGGCGACGCTGCAAAATAAACCAATATGGCGCTGTAACAGGTTGCATAAAGTGACATTTGCAAAATTCTATGAAGATAAAAATCTTTTAAAGGATTTTTTTCACTTTCTAAGATGTTTTTACTGTATAGTGTGTTTTAGACATTGGCTATTTAAATTATGTACGTAGTTAATCATTCTCTAGTTTAACAGTGTTTTCTGTAAATATTTTAAAGTGTTTCTTGAAAGCAGTTGGAAGCTTCCATTCAAAAAATTTTAGTTTTTAACTAACCCGTTAATAGGGCACGTGAGATGGTCCGAAAAATTGGGATTCTTCAAATTGTCGGCTTCCTAAGTAAGTACCTCCAAACCCGGTGCTAGCAACTACTTTTTTCCGGGCTACACGATGGTGGCGCACCCTCTGTGTTATGATTGTGGTCTGATGATGCCTTTTTAAGCGAAACATGTAGCCTTACAACATAATAAATTGTTGACTTAAAGTTGACTAATTTCAGACTTGGTTTCTTAACAAACATCCTGTATTTTGATAAGAATTTTTTGAAAATCAGTTAGTTATTGTTTAAACCTCTGTTGTGTTTCTCTCTGTTAATAGCCATTTTTTGTTTTGCAATTTATGGGTGTTTTCTAAAAATACCGATATGTAGTGTTACTATTATTTTTTTTTCGATAGATAAAACTGTCCTACATTAAAAGTGTCCAGGACACTCTGACGTGCAATCACACTTATTTGTATTTCATTGTTGTAATTAGCGTCCTTAAGTTGTAAGTAGTTGGTGAAGTTAGCGGGATTAGGACAAATAATGCACCTCTTCTTTATTCGAAAATGGCCGACGTTTCGACTGTTTATTTAGTCTTCATCAGGGCTATTCTTCGTTCTACGCTTCGCAAGTTTTATACCTTGTGCGGCGGACGTGTAGTTTGTCGAGCCTAAGATACCAGGGTCACCGAACATTCGAATGGAGTTTGCTATTTTAACCATCTTGAATAGAATTTTAAATGACTACCCTCTCGAAGTGAGAATAGCCCTGATGAAGACTAAATAAACAGTCGAAACGTCGGCCATTTTCGAATAAAGAAGAGGTGCATTATTTGTCCTAATCCCGCTAACTTCACCAACTACTTATTTGTGGTTTTTAATTTTTGTCTACCCCTCAGACGGTAAACAACTCTATAAAGTGTATACTGGAACATCCCTTGGCCCTCCCCTAATAGAACCATAGAGGTTTAATTTTGGAACGCGGAGACTAAAAGTGTCCAGGACACTCTGAAGTGCGATCACACTTATTTATAGTTTTTAATTTTTTTCACTCAGCCTTTTGCCACTCAGACGGTGAAGCATTCTGTAAGGTGTGTACTAGAACATCCCTTGGTTCTCCCCTAATGCAACTATAGATGTTCGCTTTTGGAATGTGGACAATAAAAGTGTCCAGGACACTCTGAAGTGCGATCACACTTATTTATAGTTTTTTTTGGGGGGGGGGGGCTCAAGAGAGAGGCCCACGATTTAAAAAAAAAAAAAATTTTTTTAGATTCCAACATCCCCCCCCCCCCCGACCCTCTAGGGGCCTTTTTGGAATAGTTATATCGAATTTGTTGAAATTTAGGTCCTGTTTTTGGCCCGTGTGCCAACCCTAATTGTCCCAGCCCCAGCGGGTGGTATCACTGCTTAGTGCTTACCTCATTGATTAACTTTTGAAAAAAAAGTTGTCCCAACCTACTTAGGGAGGCCGTGGGGACTAAATACCGCATTTGCAGTCGGAGGGGAAAACCTCGTCACATATGGGGTCTTGACTCCCGCTGAATTCAAAACAATTAAAATTATAAAATTACCCCCCGGGGGGGGGGGGGGGCTCAGGGGATAGGCCCACGATTTTTAAAACAATTTTTTTTAAATTTTACTTTTATCCGATTGTAGCTGTCGGCGAGCCCTTTCAAACGATGTATATAAGTCTGGGATCAAAAATATACAAGTCCTCAAAAATCTAAATTTTTTAAATTTTCTGGAAAATTGGGCCAAATATTCCAATTAACGGGACGGGATAACTATGCGTTCGGTCAGCATGAGGTCTACACCCACTAATAAATCGAGAGCGGGCTATCGAGTGCCGTAAACTTTGCGTCCCCTTGGTCCCCCTAAATTGCAATAAAATTAGATTTCAGAACCATTTCTTCCACCCTTTTAGTGGGCGCGTTTTAAAATTTTCCACAGTCATTTTATAGCACTTTAATAGACCTTTCCAACGAGGTACATAGGTCCCCACCTTATTTTATCGTAAAGCCCCAGGATGGCTCCGAAGGTATGCTTAACCAAATGTGTTTAGCTTAACCCCCCCCCACCCCCCCCCCCCCCCCCAATTAACGAACCAATTTTATCATTTTAATTTTTACAAGGAGATCGATAAGCGCATCGATAAAGTAATCGAGTACGCACTCTCAAATGGCGTAACTTTTTGTGCTTTTTTTATTTTTTGATAAAAAATCGTATTTTGGCATTTTACGGCCTGGTCTTATTTTTTTCGATTTTTTTTTAATCTGCTACAATTTTTTTCTCGCAAAAATGAATTATTTTGCGATTATTATAAATAAAATTAATATTAAAAATTAAATGACTTTATTCCTATTCAATTTAGAGAGCTGCGGTTTTCACTGCTATACTTCTTTTATTAACCCTAATATGACATAAAAATATCAGATAAATCGGTGGGATAAAAAATTTTCACAAAATATTTTGGGCCTCACGAAAATTTCAATTTTTAATTTTTTTTTCATTTTCTGCCGAAACGATTTGGGATAGGGCAAAATAGGTAACCACAACAAATACGCGCATTGACACTAGTAATTCGATGAATGTAATTACAATATTCTATCATTTACAGTAAAAAAAAAATGAAAAAACTGAAAACACAAAATTGCAATTTTCTCTGAAACTAAAAAAGTTACATTCACTTTAATTTAGGCAGATAATAACAAGTCACAAGGCCAAAAAAAAAGATTCTATACTTTGTTATCTTAAATGTTTTGTTATTAAGCTTACGGCAAAAAACTCTTTACTTAGGGGGTACTTTTAGCACTTTTTCTACAATTTTAGCACTACTGTTAAAGGTAACTTACTTTTAACACTAGTGCCCTAAAATGATATTTTTAGTAGTTTATTAGCGTAATTTCAAAAAATCCTATCCCAAGTTCGCAATTCTTGCCAGTACTTTACAATACCTGGCAGTACTTCACAATACCTGGCAATACCACTTGCAATACAGACAATACCTGAAAATATCTCTTGCAATACTCACAATACCGCTCACAGTCCCGACAGTACCTAAAAATACCACCACAATACAGGAAATACTTGACAGTACCTAGGTCAATATCCTATTTTCACAACACATGTACAAAAAAATAAGCAAATGGATACCCCCTCGCTGCAGGTGATATAAAAGATCTAATTCTTACAACGATTGTCCTCTCTGTGAGGCGGACCTACCTAGGTCACTCAACTTGTAGATCAGGCGTTCATGCTAGACCCTATCGAACGCGCTCAATGTCCAGCAGGATGAGTCCCGACAAGGCTAGTTTATTTTTGAACTAGAGCCCCGATAGAGCTATGTTGACGCTCTTTAGCAAGCTAGATTTCACCTGGCTTCTGACTATGGCAAAAAAGCTTCAGGCATGAGGAAAACGGCATACCGCCCTTGCCCAGCGCAAATAAGGCGTACAGCAACAATGATAAGGCAGAAGCGTTTAGCCAAACCCACGAAAGAGAGTGTAGGCAAAATGAGGGACGAAGGAACTCAGACGAAGGTGACAGTCAGATCTGTATATTGAACTAACTCTTTTTTTGCCTTAGTTATATCGAAGTTAAATCAAAGAAAACATAGAATAATGTATAGGAAAATAGGTTAACGTTTCGATTGCGTTTTGCAGTTTTCATTAAGACCATTGCTCCCTTAATTATATCAGTATCACTGGATTTTCGTCATTTTTAGATGTGTTACTATTGGTGAGTTTTGACGATGCCACATGTGATAGTCTGTTCATGTGGCATTGTTTCATTCCTGCTTTCCGCCATGTTCCCATGATTTTCAATACCTAGAAGGCAGCTTCCTAAATTCATACAAATCTGACAATAGTGGTCTCTGACTAGTACAAGACTGCTTTATTTTTAAAGTAGTGAAATCTAACTGTTCTTTTTCAATGTAAATGTACTCTCCCTGCCTATCTTCACTCCGTTGCATACGTTTTTCCCATTGTTCATAACAGTGGAAGAAGTCCTCAGATGATAAGCTGTTAATTAACCGCGTCGTATCATTCTTTACATCTTACAAACACTGAAAACGGGTTTCTTTCAAAAAATGTCTTTATTTTTGGGGGAAAAAAAGAAACGTGAAGAAGGTCCAGCTTTCACATCCATATAGAAGGACCGGGAAGATATAGCAGCGTAGCATTCGCACACGCATCTGCAGACTCAGGTCACGGCAAGCGAAGAAGCTCCTCATTGATGTAAATGAGCGTCTAGCCTTGCCAGAATTTCGACTTTAGAGTCGTTGGTTTCGTTGACGAGCGCGCGAAAATATTTTAGACAGAGACTTGTTGTACAACCGCGTTGTTAATTCTGAGGGTTGCTAGTTTCGGTACCTTGGAGAATATAACAATCTTGTCTTGGCAACGTTCATTTGGAGTCCGTGCTGCATGCTATGTTCGACAATACGGTTCATCATGCTGTGGAGATGTGGCAGGCTGTCAGCCAACACGACCTTGTCATCAGCAAAGCGTATGTTGTTAACGCAAATGCCTTTGATCTCTCACATCCTCCAATGCTTCACGAAAAATGGCTTCGGAATATATATTGAAAAGAAAGGGCGACAGAACACAACCCTGTCTCACTCCCTTCCGAATCTCCACCTCTTCAGATGTGTCGCCCTCTATTCTGACTACCGCCGTCTGATTCCAATATAGCTGGGTGATAATGCGCAAGTCTCCCTCGTCAACACCAATGGATTTGAGGATCTCAGCAAGTCTCTGTTGCGAAACGCAGTCGAATGCCTTATGGTACTCAATAAAACATACTTATATATCTACGATCATGTCCCTGCACCGCTGCGTCAGAACGTTGAGTGTAATGAGAGCCTCGCTTGTACCCATTCCGTTCCTAATTCCGAACTGCGTGCTACCAATCTGTCCCTCGCATCTGGGATATATATGTGTGTGGATGATACAGAGGAATACCTTGAGGACATGAGACATCAAGCTAATCATGTGGTAGTCATCGCACTGGAAGCATTCGGTTTTTTGGGTATGGCGATGAACGTCGATTTTAGTCAGTCCACTGGTATTGGTAAGAGAGGTGAGGAGGGCTAGGCCCTCCCCATCTGCATCCGCAATGAGTTTGAGCGTTTCGGCGTGCATCTGGTCAGGTCCCACGGCCTTGTCGCTTTTTTGCAGCATTATAGCGCGTATTACTTTCTCTTTGGTGATTCCACGGCTAGACTCATTAACAGCGTCACCTTTAGGAGGTTTTTTGGTTCGGACATCGTTAAAGAGGGTCTATATTCCTCCTATCGTTTACTTTTTTCTTCAGCACCCACCAAAATCCTCTTATTGCCATCTCTGAAAACACCCTGCTGCTGTTTACGCTGCGTGTTGGTAAACTCTTTGATTTGTTTGTGGAGATTGAACAGGTCGTGCTTATCTTGTAGTGCCTAGTTTTCAATGCATCTTTCTGGTAACCAACGCTCCTTGGCCTCCCGGCACTCTGTTCTCACCCTTCGATTCAGTTGTTTGTACTAGTTGCCTCTGGCCTTTTCTCTTCTTCTGTCGTCCATAAGTCGTAGGATCTCATTCGTCATTCACTGGCATTCAAGGGCCTAGCAGAGCTCTCCGTACAGCCTATGTCTAGCTCCTGGGTATCTATAAGGACCTCCTTCAGAATACTCCATCGGGGTTCCACATCACTTCCGTCACGATTATCGGCTGTTTGTAGACGCATCTCCAGGTTCTCGCTAACTCGGATCCGCACCTCAGGGTGTCCAAGCTTTTTGATATTTATTGGCTTCTGTCGGATTTTTCGCCGAACCTTTTTGAAGAATTTCATCATTGTCCTGATACAGAATCTATAAGATTTGACCTGACTGATGTATCGTATCTTCTGAACATGTACTGAGATGAGGTAGGTGTAAAGATTTCAAAAGTAACGAGATGTCAAAAATAAGTTAATGAGATATATGTGTCCTCTTGCCACAAATCCAGTCCACGTCTCCTGACCCGGTTAAGAAGAACACCGCGAAGAATGCCACTTTAAGAGGCTTCAAAAGTTGCTCTAGCTCCGATTATGACGCCAAAAAAGTAATACGTAAAATTAAAAAAAATATATATATTTTTTATTATCTCAAAAACCAAAAAATGTTTTGGGGATTTCAAAATGGCATTTCTTTAGGATTTTGATTGCGCAACTTTTGCCCATTTAACCTCTCTTACCGTGTACAAAATCTCTGCAGTGCCCCTCGCGAGACCCGTTTCTAACTCGAACACAAGGAACACCAGTGCAGGATTTCCTGATTCCTATTTTCAGTCAGAATAAAGTTATCTTTCTGAATTCTTCATGCACAGCTCCTAACCACAGTATCCAAGAACTATTACTAAGATTCTATTGCCCAGACATTCGTCGAAATGTCGCCAATCATGTTGAGCAATTTGTTTGAAGGTGATCGACACATTACTAAGTGAAATATCTTGTACTTCCATCTTATTTATTGACTTTTACACGACGTTTGGGGGCAGTGAAATCTCTGTTTGTTATCAACTGAATTTTCTTGCTTATATGCGAACACAGCCATGCCCACCACTCTTATTGATTGACAATGCGGTCGCGCTCAGGAGACCAGCACCGGTCCATTGTATCAACGGATGCCATACCGAAGTGACTTTGACACTCGGTTTAGTGAAACTTCATTACAGCTTCCTTAAGTTTTCGCTTTTTTCAGTGAGGTTCTCTATGTAGAACTTTGGTTTATGACCACTGAGTACCATGGTGTTAGGACCAAGCGTGCTCTGCAAACAGTTGGAGACGGTGTGTGAAAGCACCTCGGATCACAATCTAAAATAAGGCCAACTCTTGAAGCGAATTCCGAAATCAAAAGGACTCGTTTTCAGCATATAAACTAAAAATTGTTTTAAGAGCACTATAAGACGATTGCAACCGTTCCAGTAATTGCAGATGTGATCTATCAGGAGAGTGTTGTTTAAACGTTTGAATTGATAATGTGCTGCAGGCTCTAAGTCTATCCACAACTGAGAGCGAAGTACAGAAACCACCCGGACAACATGGAGAGACTCCCGAACATCGGACAACAAATGGGGAGACTCTCGAACATTGGACAACGTGGAGAGACTCCCAAACATATACAAGTGCTCACTGAGGAAGTCGCCTCTGACTAGGAAGATCCTACTTTAGTAAATCTACAGGGGAAGATTGTGGGCTGCTTAGCGAAAGAAGCTAACGATTGAAATCTGCCTTACGGGAACACCACGGTCGCTGTTGGGATGAAAAGCTGAACGAGTTAAAGGTCGGGCTCATCTAGCTTCTAGCGTTGGCAAAAAAAGGCGCGAAATAAACGCTGTTTAGCTCTTGAAAATCTCAAACGATTTGGTGTTTAGCAACAGAAAATAAGGCAAAAGCATTTTCCAAAAAAAAAAATCCAAAAAGAGAGATAACGATGGTCTGGCGGTTGAGAGAATTGTCCGGCATCTGAGAAGGAAGGATCCCAAGGGACAGTAAAATCCATTAGGTCCGGTTACCTTTGGGGAAGTAAGTCTTGGAGATCATGAGGACCCTTGTACAAGGTAAAGTTTCCTGGCTGAACGATATTTTCAAGAAGATACGGAAAAACCTGACCAGAAAGGGTATAACTTACCTCTGTTAGTGGTAATCATGCCAAAAAACAGCCGGGTAAGGATAAGAGGTTCTAACAAAACTATTCTTCATACTAGACATACTTCTATATCTGGTTTTTGCGTAAAGAAGGCCGATTTATTTGAAAGCCTTTCTTCAATTTAGACATTTATAAACACAGTTATATTAGGTAGTACATTTTTACAATCTATCACTCTTCAATTGAAGCATATTTTTAATTTTCAAAGAAACAGAAAAATTTAAAAAAAAATATTGCACAATATATTAAATTAGTGAAGATCTAGATTTGTTGCAAAAAGCAGTTTTGCATTTTCGAATCGAAACATCTGCTGTATCTAGTTCTTCAATAAATAGGAAACATTTCTGAAAACATATAAAGGTTTACTTTTTAACATATATTTTTTAATTTTAAAAGAAAAAGTCTTCAATATCTAGTTTTTCCGTAAACAAAATCAGCTTATTTGAAACCTTTCTTCCATTTAGACTTTTAAAACGACAGTTATATTTTGTCATACATGTTTACAATTTATCATTCTTCAAACTACAACAAAAAAAAGGGGGGGGGCGGTAGACATACTACTGTGTGGCTTAAGAAGTCGTGGAGCATACTGTCCTGCAAAGAATTTTAGACGAGTGTAAGGGTGTGGAGGGGGGGGGGGGACCATAATAGAATAACATCGGGTTTGATCCTGTTGAAAAACATGTGCCACTCTTTGCTTTGACACTCTGTATAAAGCGTAATCTCTAACTTTTGTGATTGTTTGTGATAAGGTTTCTTTTTAGTCAACTGGCTTGCTCCAAGTTAAATGGACCGCCCTGTACAAGCATATCGTGAGATAGCTAGCGGTGGCATGGTCTGCTCTAAAGGTGGTGTACGATGAGCAAAACAAAACAGTACGAGTTCTGTAAAAAAAATATGTTCATTAGTGTGGATATAGAAGCTTCTGTCAAGAACTAAAGACTGGAACCATGTCCAGAAAGAAGCAAATTTTTATTAAAACAAAAAAAAATTAGTTACCTAGGCAGTCCTATAGAAGGCTACATAAACCTTTGTAGTAAGGCAATCAGGGTCAGCTATTAACACGCAGCCAACTTCTAGGCCTTCCATGAAGTTAAGTCTGTTAAAAAATTTTGATGTGATTTGGAGAAACATTGTGGCGCCAGAATTTAGGATCAAATATATGATTTTGTTCTTTAAGATGATTCACAAAGATAATGGTAGAGCAGTTTAGTGACTATCAGTGTTTGGAGGAACTAGGTGGTCCAACCATCCAATGAGCCATTACAATTAGCTCATAAAAACCATTCTCAGTCTGAAATGAAAGATTCGTTTAATAGATACGTGCGGTTCAGAGGTTTTGGAGATTTCACGGATCAACGTGGATCAACACCTCCAGAGTAGACTAAGCCAAATTGGAGAGCTCATTCTGCTTGAATCTATACTAAACCACCTGCCTATTATGTTAGTATCATATCAAGGCACTATTCTTGATAGTGTTTACCACATGATTGAAACTTTCACAGTTCAAGAGCTGTCTCCGAACTTAGAGACAAAATGCTGGCATTTTATGTCGTACAGTGTGGTAGGTTTTCAGGGGAGTAGCATGATCAGTGTCTGAGTATGCTCGCTGTAAATGGAGAAAGTTCGACATTTGATCAATATAATGAAAATAGTGATAAAGAGCGAGAAACAGCAGGAATGTTCTTAGAGCATATTGCGTTGTACTCATAAAGTCTATATCCGAGGTTGTACTGACAGAAACTCAATCAAGAACCACTAGCAAAATTGTTAGAAAGTCCTCTTGATTACAAAAATTAATAAAACCATACACGTAACTCAATAAAACATGGTAATTACTGTAACTTGCGTTACCACTTTTTGACCACACAGTTTCACGACGCTTTTGAACTTCACTCTAGCGTATTTGAGTCTGGGACAGTAAAACTTCATTATTTAACTTCGTGTTAGCTTTCAAAACTTCGAATAGTTGTCGCATAATAATTGAAGCTATTATCGCGCTCTCGAAATTCCTCTCCACCAGTTCGTCCGCTAACTCGATCTTCCGGGAATTCGAATTCGCTGAAGAAACAATTTGCTGAAGAGCTCGCAGGAATTTTGGATCACAATTGCTGGAAATAATCGGTTCCCTGTCGCACACACACACACACACACACAGAGACCTAACTCGAAGGTATACGGCTTAGCACCGAATAACCTTCAATACAATAACGTTGTCGTAAAATTTCTAAGGGAAACTTTGAACGTCACTTTATCTGTTGGAGTGTGAAAGATGACAACACACGAGGGCGGACAATGGCATTGTCCCGAATATGTGTAACGACGTGTCGCCTCCGTTACAAAGGGCCGGCAAACTGGTGCGCCCCATAAAGTTTCATATCTCGCGAGAGGGGTCGAATTGACGCCGCCTGCCACCACTCGAAAGTGGCGAGATTCGCAAAAAGAACGAGAAAGAAAGAGTTTTCTTTCCTCCCAGATAGACACCGAAAGGAATTTCCTTTTGGAATGGAAGCACGGCCCAATTATCAGTCTCGCTCGCTCGCTTGCACACTTGTAGGAAGACCATTATTACGAGACTGTTTGCAGCCAGGGCGTGACGACTCTACGGAGACGATAATTTGAGGCAAATGCATGTTAAATGGGTTAGCAGTTTGTTTTGCTTTGCAGCTATTAGACACCGACCGACATCTTGTTTGTTCATCCATTCACACGTCCCGGCTTTGTATCACGGGTTGATATTAAACACCGAGTAATGGTGTACTATGACGAAAATGCTTTTGAATGGATGATATAGTGTGGAAATGTATCCTACTTAAACTAAGTTGCAAATTAACGAAACATGTAGGATTTCCGTAAGGTTAGCAATGAGTAAAGGCCAAAAGAGATCAACTTAAACCACCGTTCAGTAACAGAACAAGTTCGAGCACGCCACAAACAAACCCTCCGACCTTTTGGTTACCAAACGTATACAGTGTGCACCTAATAAGTAGGTGAGTTCTTTACCTAAGTTCTACCTACATCTACATATATACCGTCAAACAACAAAATGACGGTATTTCTGAATTTCGAACTGTTTCTATTAATTTTTCCGTGCTTAAAAGCATATCGATCACTCTTGACTCCCGTATCAGAATTTCGCATTCCGGACAATCCGGTTATTAGTAAGAATCATTACAAGCATTGCGGACTTTTATAAGACCCTTTGAGAGCGTCACGGGCCACAACTTCCATTCCTCAGAAATCTAATTCCCGTAAAAGTCGTATTTCCTTTCCCGGAAAGTTTCAGTTAGCAATTCGGCAAAAGACACTTTCGAATACTAAGGATATTATAAATGTGCATCAGGCTTTTCGTATATACATTCAGAGGGAAGCTCGTGGTATTAAAAGTTTGTTTAAGAACAATAATGAATTTCATTAGGTTATTAATTTAAAAGCTTGAATAGCACGTTTTAGAGTGTTTCGACGGTTTTAATTTTTTGTTGCTTTTTAGCCGAGTAAAGTGATGAAGAAAAACTATTTAATTCAATAGTGGCTGTCAGAATTCAGAAAAATCGTGAGTTGGAAACTACTCAATCACTTTAATTGTTTTACATAGTAAAATTTTTACAAAATGTAAAGAATATGACGAAAAAAGTGAAAAGGTCAGGAGATGATCGAAATCCGACGAAAATAGCGTTTAGAAATACCCGAAACATTTTTTAAAACTTAGAAAATACTTTTTTTAAGTGATTCTAGGCTTTTTTTTTGTTGTCTGTTTTGGTTGAGTAAAAGACGAAAAAGAAAACAATTCAACTCAATAGTGGGTAAGGCAAATCAGAAAACTTGTGAGTTGAAAAAATCATCCACTCAGTTTAACGGTTTCACAGAGTTGGAAATGTTGAGTATTGTCTGGTAAAACTTCTAAATTGTAAATATAGGGAAAATTGCGTTAAATAAGACAACAGTTTTGCAATCAAAATCCTAAGAAAGAGGCGTTTGGAAACCCCTCAAA
The DNA here is from genome assembly GCA_951812265.1 of Taphrorychus bicolor. Taxonomy (NCBI): domain Eukaryota; kingdom Metazoa; phylum Arthropoda; class Insecta; order Coleoptera; family Curculionidae; genus Taphrorychus; species Taphrorychus bicolor. The sequence continues at coordinate 22,430,921 of OX638304.1, forward strand.
ACATTTAGGTTTCTTTAAGAGATATTTAAGAACAAAGGAATTTTTTAATTTTGTATATTATTTTTTTCTAGCGTTATTACTGGAACTAGAGCAAAACCGATTACACTTCGCCATAGCAACTTTTAATGCCTTTTTAAAGTGGCAGTGTCAGTTTTGTAATAGGACGTTTTGTTTTTGCAGAACCATCATCAACTTATTTTTTATTTCGAAATCAACGATGTATAATTCTTTATGGTTTAATTGCGCTTTACTCTTTTTTTAGATGGTTTCTAACTTTTAAAAAAAAAGCGTTCTTAATGGTTGACGTATGCATTAATTTAATTGACTAAAAAAAAACAAAATAAATGAAATAACGTATAAGACCAAAAAAAAAAGAAAGACAACAAACAAAACTTATTTTTTTTTTAAACACGACCGATGCGATATTGGCTTTTTTGTTGACATTAACGTTGATATTTTGACACTGTAATTTACTGTTAATAATTACATTCTTTTTTTCTAATAATTATGTTTTCTAAGAATGAAAAGTTTGATGGGTTACCTTTTCATATGTCTTTTATCCCGAAAGGGTCCTAATGTTCTGTAAGCGGTCACTGAGGATCCTTGTACTTTTCCGGTGGGTTGAAGGAACCTTTGGTACACCAAGATCAAGGACACATTAATTTTACATAAACTAAAATTATATCATGCGTTCAATTAAAAAAAAAAACACAAGTATTCCATGGAATTAGAACACTAGGTCTGAGATGACTCCATAAAAAAAATTGAAAGTCGAAAATGTCATAAAATGTTCTGATTTTTATTTTTTTATGAACTTATCTCAGACAAGAGTTTTAATTCCATGGCTTGCTATGAGGTTTTGTTTTCATGAACACCCTTTATTTGCCTGAGTATAGATTTTGTCAAGGACTTAAGCCAGGAGATTTAGAATGACGTCGCCATTCTGTGAATGATATAAAATGCCAGGAGAATATGAATTTTCCATATCAAATAATATGGTCTGACGAAAGCATGATTACGAATGTTGGTATTTCCAATAGACGAAATGTCTGAAACCGATCCAAGTTTAAACAATACCTCAAGCCACCAACACCATTTTAGTTTTAATATGTAGCCTGCTATTTTCGGTACAACGATTGTAGAACTATTTATTTATAATTACCATAACCATATCTATATTTACTATAATTTATATTTACCATAACTTGACACATCAGAGCGTTACCTCCATTTGCTGCAAAACGATTTAGAGAATGCTATCGATAGTACGCCTCTGGCGATAGTCCTCAACTGTTGGTTGGTTCAGGTACACCAATCAGTCAGATGGTGCACCTGCTCATAATTCCAGAACCGAATATCTTTCATGAATATTTACAGATACGGTGATTAACACACATTAGGAGACACTCTGGCCAGCACATTTACACGATTTAACCCCTCTTGATTTCTTCGGATAGGGTTAGTTAGGTCATTATGTTTATCAGCATAATTTTGCTACAGAGTAAGAAAGAACAGAGAGTGCTGGTTTTGGAATTTTTTGGAAAAATTGGGAAGATTTGTAAAAATTTTGGTATTTGCCCCTATTATTTCACAAATGTTGACTACAGTGTTAGAGTTACCAGTGGCTCTAAGTTTTGTTGTTTTGTATTCATTTGTTGTTGCTCTTTATTTTTTAAGTGTTCTGTTAATTTAATTGAACTTGTTCTTGTGTTTATTGTAATAAATCAGTGCATAAGTTCAGCCCTTAGGCTATTATCAGACATAATCTGTTTATAGGTAAATTGTCAAGGGGTCCACTACTACCCTAAAAAGTGTACAGGGATTCCCATTTGTTGGAAATACTTTAATGAAATCAAGTATTCCTTTTTATTTCTTTGGTATTCCTAGGTACTTCCCTGTATTCCTAGGTATTTCCATCTAAATGTTTAGTAATTCCATATTAACGCCAGAACCATTAGAGCCTTTTAATATCTATATAGGGTGCCTTTTTTAAGTGCGTGCAGTATTGCTATCTCCGAAACGCTGTAGTTACAAGGTCGGTTAAATTAGCAAAAAGTTTTCTCTTGTGGAGACTTTTTAGAAAATCTTTACACTGTTGCCACAATTTAAGTTATTTAGTTTTTGAAATATTTGGAAAAATGAAAAAATTGCGAAAATTTTAAATGTCTTTTATTTTAAAAACTATTGATGACACAAAAAACTTTAAATTTAAAAGTTTTACTCTCTAACTCTACACTCTAACCCCTCCCATATGACATCTCGATTAACTTCGTGTGACGCTTATCAACTGAGTTACTAGTATAAAGTTAATTTTTTTTAATACGAACCTAGTTTTGGTATTTCTTACATTTTTTAAAATATTTCAGAAGCCACTCAAAACATGGCAACATTATAAAGGGTATCAAAACAGGCTCTACAAAAGTCAACTTTTTGCTAATTTAACCGCCTTCGGAACTACAGCCGTTTCCTAGATAGTAATACTGAACCCACTTTAAAAAGACACCCTGTATATCTTGTAAAGTACTTATGATGTAAAGTATATTTGAATTGTGGTAATTGTGTAAATGATGGGCAACCAAAGAACTTGCTGATGAAGACATTCCTCTGGTGAAACTAATATCCTACTCTTCATTTTTCTGTCCTAAAAAAATACAAAAACTACTGAATTCGAGATTAAACTGACATTTGCATAGGTTACACAGAAGCTTTCGTTACGTGATTCATAAAAGATAGTTTTTAATTTGTGTGTAAGTGATGAAATTAATGCATGAGAATGAGGGAGAGTGTGCGCAAAGTGCACATTGCGCACGCTTTTATACAGCCCAAGTAGCATTAATGGCCAAAAGTAAGTCATAAAGTAGTAAAAAAGAGCAAATATTTGGTTATTATTTGACCATTTGTGTAAGATAAATTTTGGTCAAAAAAATTTGCCATAAAATCTCATCTATTGCCATATTTCGTCATAAAGTAGCATTTTTCTTGATGGCAATAATTTGGCAAAAATTTTGGTAAACATAAATTTTTTTTTTCCTGGTTAAGATTGCCGAATATTTACTGGATAAAATTTCTACTTTATTGCAGTAAATTTGTGGCTTTTTTTAACCAGAAATATAGCTAAAACTTGTGTTAGCCAAAATGACTACAAAATTTGGAAATAACAGCTAATTTATGTAGCCACGGAATATTGATATAAGACAGCCTTAAAGTAGCAATTTTAACTTTACCCAAACGCCAAAGCTTATTTAAAAACTTTTAACCTTAAACAAAATCGAATTCTACTCCAACAACTCCAGAAACCGTTATCGTTCTTCTGTAACTTCTGTAACTTCCGTCAACATGTAGTATAGGAAGTACCTATAAATACCTATTCCACTAGAATTTCACAAATCGATTAACACGAGGATTAACCCAAATGTTTTTTTGGGCAATGTTGTTAATTATTTTATTTTGATATTTATTATTTACTTTATAATGCAAAGTTTTTGTAACAACAAAAGCATTTAAACGTGGCAGCATGTGACTTTACATTTTACTTCGTTGAGAGCCGTCAGAGGGCATAAAATAAACAACATGACCGACATAGTTATTTTTTTGGCCACTGATTGGTTTTTATGACGGAACGGTCGCTCCTAGCCTCTTGTCGATCGCTGTAGCCTCGATAAATATCTGCAATAACCGGGCGGCCATTACTTATAGACTGTTAGCAGCCATTTATAAAATAATAAATTAGATCCATGCAACTATTGAATAATATTATATTCTTAGCGTTAACCTAAAAACATTTTGATGCATTGAGTCGTCAAAATGCGTGTAGCAGAGAAAGTAAAAAATCAGAAAATTTAATTTAAGATTATTTAATTTTTATTATTAGTGTAAATGATATGTTGCAAAATAATTAAAAATACCTTGGCGCATTGATTTTTATCAACTGTCTCCTCTACATTTACAGTAAATTTGCCTTGCCACTAAGATTTTAGTCCATTATTTGCGACAATTTGCTGTAAAATGCAATCAAACTATTGAGAATATATCCACACAAAACAATCAGTCATGCATGTCATGTCGGCATTTTGAATCTCCATGCACAGTTCGTTTGCAAGATATCAAAATGTAGAAACATTTTTAGTCATAAGCAATTTTTTATCACTCAAATTTTAGCTATAAAATCTAGCCTTTTTTACTGAAATATGGCCAAAATATTGGTCAGAAAAGCCGAGTAATGACGAAATAAAAGTTCCCCAGCTTTTTTGGCAGCTTTTTTAACCAAATGGTCGCCCAATTTAGCAAGGATTACAGAACAATCGCCAAATTATGGCTTAAAATGCTACTTGGGAGAAGCGTGTGCAAAGTCCCCTTTGCACAGAGACCTAGAGAATAGGTACTTACTGTGAATTTGTTTTTCTTCAATACACCACAACACATAGAAAACCGAGTAGAAAACACCTTTTCCTTTCCCTTTCCGATTCCCTTCGGTATTCCCACTTATTCCTAAAGTATTTCCATGTATTCCCAAGTAATCCTAGGTAATTCCAAAGTATTCCCAAGTATTCGCAGGTATTCCCAAGTATTCCTATGTATTCCCTAGATATTCCCAGCAAAGTGTAAATTGATTCCCACTAGTGGTTGACCCCTTGTAAATTGTTTATTTTTAAAAACTATGTATCATCCACAGATCCATAATATGAATTTCCTATTTTCTTTTCTTTTATTATGTCTAAAGGAAGACTAAAGTGCAATTAGAACCTAAAGTGTTATTATACTTCATTGAATTCGGGTTGAAAAGAACTCTCAAAATTTGATATAAGTGCATCAGGGTTATATTTAGAAAATATAAGTTGATGGTGGTTCTGCAAGTACGAAACGTTGAATTAAAAAACTGACAATGCCACTTTAAAGGGCATTAAAGCTTCTGTGGACAAGTGCAATCGGTTTTCCATTAATGACGCCAGAAAAAAATTATATCTAAAATTAAAAAAAACATCTTTTTTTAAATATCTCAGAAAGCAAAATATATTTTGCGTATTTCTAAATGCCATTGACTGTGAATTTGTTTCGAAGACCCATGTTTTGATAGAAAAAACGCTATCCGTCCCTCTTGATGAAGTTCTTCAAAAATATTCTTGTTTGCGCACCCAGCGATGGCAGGCCAGTCCTACTGGCGCCATCTGTTTCGCTGAGTCGGCATTTTGTACTGCACGTAATGCAGATACTGACCATGAATCGCTTCATCGATCGATAAATGTATCTATCTCACATGCAGTACTTCTGTCTAACACCAAAACCGAATGCTATCAGGCTGTATCCAGTATCTGCGTTAGGTGCAGTACAAAATGCCGACTCAGCGATACAGATGGCGCCACTAGGACTGGCCTACCGTCGTTGGGTGGACATTTGCCTTTAATTTTCGACTATTTTGAGATGTGAGATTATCAGAGTGAACCCAACTGACGAGCTCTAGTGGGGGCGAAACGCGTCTTGGGAGGAAATACTCTGATGATCTCACACAACCTTTCCGTGAATTTTTTTACGGTTGACTGTTAACAGACAGACTGGGTTATGGAAGATTATTCTTCTGTAACTGATAGGCCTATATGCACCGGACACAGGCTTGATGTGCTGTGTCAGTCTTACATACATTAGGGCCAAGTGCCGGAAATCAATCTTTAATTTCAAGCTTCATTAAATTTATTATGACATAAAATTAAAAATATGTGTAAGCTACTATGATGTGCGCAGACATTGAATATCTAACATTGTTAGACAGCAAAAGTACAAAAAAAAAATTTTTTTGGGCAAAATCTTAAAATGCCACAAGCTTTTGCCAAGAAACTTCGTAATAACATTATAGTTTTAGATTTTTAAAAATAAATCGATTCAGACTACCAAATAAAAAATTCTGGTTTCATAGGCTAGATTGCTCTTCGATAGGTCTAATCCTTTTCATCCTACAACAAAAGTTACTTTACACATGAATTAAAACAGACTCTCAATTTTGCAGATCTGACCATCCCAAAATAGAAAACAAGCTTGACCTTTCTATTTATCGTAAGCCTACTCAGACTGAGTCAATTAAGAATCCTATATATGTACTGGTGAATGTAGCAGGATTAGGACACCTCTTCTTTTCGACTATTCGTTTAGTCTTTCTTAGGGCTGAAATCTCTTAGCTGAAGCATTTTTGTGGTTGAATGTTGAATGTGAGTCCTGGAATTTGTTACACTGGCATTTTCTTGGGTTTCAGCCCTGAGGAAAATTAAATAAATAATCGAAACGTTGGCCATTTTCCGATAAAGAAGAGGTATTATTTGTCCTAAGCCTACTACCTTCACCAGTACATACAACTCAAGGACGCTAATCACAATCATGAATCTTATCTATGTTCTTAGATAGCTTAACATCCCCATCCGCTGAAACTTTCAGAATGAAGGCCATCAATACTAATAAACAGAATCCTTAAATAGCAGATTCAACCAGAAGATAATCTTTAATGTGTTTTACTCCTAATGTACTAAACTTTTTCATTTCTACTAAATTGACCTTTGGTGCACCTATCTAGTTCGATATCTATCAACTAGAAATTTTCTCAAGTTGAGACTTGAGATCACAGTGTTATTTTTTTCAGTTTTCCTGTCAAGTGCTGACAACAACAGCCTTCACGTTACCTCACTAAACCACTCGATAACAAAAAGTGAGAAAAACATCATCAAGGCAATCTTTGAAGCCTTACATGCTTCAAAGACAAAACGACGCTGTTCACTAGAACACTTCAAATTTCTCAACTTAATTGATTCACAAAATACAACTTCTCGAGACAATCATGATTTTAACTGATTTTAATATATTAGAGCAATAGAAACAACGAATTAAGGCCAACGACTATGAGACGAGCTGGAGCGGGTTCAAGTTCCAAACACTTGTTATGAAGAGTTTTCGCAATCCATTTATTTAACATTACCGTATTTTATATGAAGCTAAGATTACTTGATCATGTCACATTAGAAAGTTATAACAGATTGGATTTTCATAGAGGACCTGGAAAAGTCTTCAACAGGTTGCCAACTTTATATGGTATTTAAATGATGAGGTTTTATACATAACAACGCTATAGAGTTTGTTTAAGTTTCTCATCAACGCTGATCTCTTATATACCATCAAGATGGAGGTATCACCTTGACTCACCTTTGACAAGTCTTAAATTTTTGATTGGACCTATGGTCATCGAAAACACGTACCGCCCAAATAAATCTTCATTGTTATATCCGGTGGCGGGCAATTCGTGCAAAACGACACGGAAAGCCGTAAAATATTTAGCAGCTGCAGCTCGTTCGGCTGAGGGTCTATTACAGGAGAACGGCGGCAGTCGCTTTATATTAAATAAACTTTCGGATTTTGCTTCCTGCAACTCGAATTTGTCTTCGCCCGTTGTTTCGTTCACTCAAATGCGTTTTTCAAGACGAGTCGACCCATCAGCCAAGGCAGCCAAATAAATTACGCAAACGTTTATCTTCTTGCGGTGAACACTTAACGTTTTTTTGGACCCTTCCGTCGCTAAGTTAACTATTAAGAGGGATAATCCCTTTGAAGGGGAACCGGCAGGAGGATCGGCTTTGCCCGGCGCAAAAAGACGACGAGAGAAAGTCTGAATTTAATCAGAACCATAGTTGAAACTGTAACGGCCCGAAACACCTGAAAAATTTAAACCAATCTCCTGCACCTTCTGCTGAAATATTCAAAGGGGGCAATTAGGGCGCCCCGCGCCGCCACCGTCGAGAATTTATCTCCGATTTCCTCCAACCTTCGAGACCTATCCAGGAGCGAACGAACCTGAATCCTGGGGGATTGCTATCTGCAGACGTAATGCATAAGATGGTAGCGCTCAGTCCCCACGTATAAGAAAATCATTTCGGATACGTTTCGTTTCTCTCGTGCACGTTTTACGGCCATCATCAAATATTCACTTGTTGGGTCTTGTCTTGAATGTTGCACCAAGGAACTGCCCAAGTAATAAATAAAGTTGAAATTACGTCAATTTAACCTGTCACAGGGCGAAAACCTTTTGCAGACCACATCTCAATACAAACAAATTACTGCAAATTGCCTTTTTTGTAATTACTAATTTGGAAGTATAAAGTAGGTTAAAACTTGGTCATGCAGAGGTCGATTTTCCTTCTACATGTCTCTTATTCGACCTAAAGGTAACATCTATTTAATGCGAATGTTAAACAAAGAAAAAAGGTGCTTTTTGCTTTGTTCAACTGTAAAAGAAAAAGGAAAGTGGATAAAGCAGTTCTCTTGAATATATCGGAGTGGTGCGCAATTTATTGCCATTGCATAAATGATTACACCAGACCAAAAGATGACCGGAATAATATAACGAACGCCATAATGGATTTGTAAGATTGAGGGTCTGACTTATATTTTGGCTTATACTATCACATGTGCAATAGGTTCATTTTTAAAGATAAAAATTACTAAATTTCGACCAAAAATGAAGACTTAAGCTATAAGTGTTTTCGTCGTCCTTTATTTTTTTTATATAAAAGAAATGAACAAGTGATAGTAGGTAGTGCCTTTCAGGACCTGAATGCGAGTGAAATCAATTTAAAGATACCGACGAATTTAACGAACAACCGCAGAAGAGAGGCCAATAAAACAGCCAGCGAGCAGCGTTCCGAAAAAGTAGGATATCAAGAGCGCTTTTCCCACCTACTACGGAAATAAAGCAGGTCCTTATCTCTTCACAAGGATTGCGAAGTTGAAAAATGATTTTTCGGAATTACAGACGTTCGACTTGACGGGATTGATGACAGGCCTTCCTCGTACAAATAGTTTTTCCTCCGTCTTTTAATCTATTACGCGCGACAGTCGAAATTGTTTTTGAGCTTCGGGAAGGCACACTGTTCATCCGGCGGGTCTCCGATAGCGATTTAATAAACCAACTTCCCGGAGAAATCCGACCAAAGAAGGTCAACGAATCGAAAATGAAATAGGAAACCCCAAGGGAGAGTCGGGCGGGGGTGTAATGAAACATTCCGCGGTTAGCTGGCGAAAATTGCGCCCATTGTGCGCCTTTAAATCATCTCAAATGCGACCGAAAAGAGCCGCGGTTAACCGACCGGGCGGAAAATTTAGGAGATCAGGTGCCCGGGGGGGCTCAAAACGCAATTATCGCGGCTCCAAGAAACCAGAGGTTAACATTTGGACCGCTATGAACTATGGTCGGTTTTGCACACAAGGGGAGGAGGTACCAGGCTTATAAAGCAGTTTCGTTTTAACTATTCATAGATCCCCTCGAATTGGACGACTCTAAATGTTGAGAACTAAGAATGGGTGTATTCCAACTGGTCAATCTCAACTAGATAATAACTTAAATTTTTGTCTTGTTATGTCTCGAGAATGAGTAACAAACTTTCTCTTTTGTAATCATACTTCCAACTAGCAAAATTGGTAAAATCTTACCAACTTATAACTTAAAGTTTCCCTTTATTGTTAAGAAAACTTATTAGGTACTAGAAAGGTGTTGGATCGCAGGTGTAGGACAAATAGCCACTTCACTTTCTCGAAATCGCCAACCTTTATTTTTAGGTCTTCCTCGGGGCCTTTTCAGTCAGTGAAGAGCGTCAACAAAGCATACACAGACAGTCATATGTCAGTCACAATGGCAGTACATAAAACCAAAATTGTCGTTAAAATCCAGATGGTGTACGTAAAAGCCAAGCCACAAACACACGGGCCAGCGAAATTTTGGTTTTATGTACTGCCATGACAGTCTGTATATGCTTTGATGACGTTCTTCACTGACTGAATACGCCCTGAGGAAGACCTAAAAATAAAGGTCGAAACGTTGGCGATTTCGAGAAAGTGAAGTAGCTATTTTCTACAACTGCGATCCAACCAACACTTTTCTAGTTATTGATAGGATGCAAAGCGCAATATGATGACTATTAGGTACTTTAAACTGGTTATATCTTACATGATGATAACATAAATAATTTCTTTCCAATCGTACTATTTAGTATGTTATTCTGGTCAGTATTTAGTAAGTGATAATCACCTTGTAGGACTTCAAAGCCAACCATTACCAAGTGGGATAATTTGTAGTTATATTAACTTGAAATTTACCAGAATTCGGCTTGCAGGTTAAGGTTATTTTAAGTCACATTCACTATAGGTTTAAAATTATTTAATTAAGACATAAAACTTTCCATCCATGTCTAAAATCTGCAGATGCTTTAGTAAACATTAACAATAAAATCAATTATAAATTCGGCTTGCAGGTTAAGGATTTTTAATTTTTATTTGGAGGGTAAAAAATTACTTAATTATGTCGAAAAAACTGTTTTTTGCAGTGAGAATTTTTAAGGTTAAAATTTAGTCAAAAGCTAGACGAATTCTTCTAATATTTGCCCTTTTTACCTGAACGATTTTTACCGGTACTTTTTAACCTGAAAAAGAAAATCTAACGTCTTAGTCTTTTTAACCAGCTGGAACAAAATTCCCTTTTATCTTCTTTGTTACTTGTAAATTACTTATTTTTTGCCCAAGTTGGGAAAAAGGCAGACAAATCTAAGTAATTTTTTCCTGTTAAGGCCAAGAAATTAAAAAAAATTCAACCTCATCACAGGTTGAAATGTGGTCATTCTATAGCCTAAATGGTTAGTTGGGGTTTAATTCTTCCTAATTACGTCTAACAGAGGACTACCACTTTGCATATTTAGAGTGCCAACGATCACAATTTGTTGAAAAATTTTAAAGCCCACATTCCATTTCTTGCTTGTTATATCTCGAAAATAGCTGGAGCAACATAAGCAGATTTAACTCTTTCTATTGTAATCCTGTATACAGCACTGCTTTGTTTCTCTGTAAGTAGATCTAGCACAGGTTACTTACCATACTTACTACCTAGTTAAATGAACACAATTTGATGGAAAGTTTTGATATCAAAGTTTCAATTTGTTGTTTGATTTTTCTTCAGAATAGCTGGAACAACATGAACAAATCCAATTATCTCTATTGCAGTCCTGCATTCAACATTCCTTCAATACTCCCTAAGTATTCTAGAGTTTCTAGAATACTTAGGGATAGTTTCTAGAATACTACTTTCTACCCATTTCTAGAGTTTAAATGAACACAATTAATCGAGAATTTTTGAAAAAAAAAAATCAATTTCTGACCTGTTTTATCTCCGAGAAGTGCTTGAGCAACATGAGCAGGTTCGTATCTTTCTTGCAGTGCTGTATGCAGCTTTGTTTTAATTTTTCGAGAGCCATTCCATTTCAGGTCCACTCTATTTCATCAAAACTTCATTTTTTTTTGCTATATCTCGAAAATGGGTGGAGCAACATGAGCAGGCCCAATTTTCTCTATTTTAATACAGCATTGCTTTAATCATCTTCTAGTAGTTCCAACACAGAACATGTTCCATTTTTTATTCTAGTGCTATATAGAGCACTTCTTTAATTCTCTTAAGTAGTTGGACTCATCTTCTTATGTTTAGAGTTCAAATGAACACTTGTTATTAAAACATTTAAAAATCAAAACTTCAATTATTGGCTTGTTATACCTCGAAAATGGGTGAAGCAACATGAGCAAACCCAATTTTCTCTATTTTAATACAGCATTGCTTTAATCATCTTCTAGTAGTTCTATCACAGGCTCATCACTTAAAAAATCAAACTTGTTGGAAAAATAGGAATTAAAGGTTCAATTTTTTACTTTTAATATGTAGAGAGCTTTTGGAGCAATTTGAGCATTTTCCATTCTCTATTGTAGTGCTGTATAGAGCACTTCTTTAATTCTCTTCAGTGGTTGGACTAATCTTATTATATTTATAGTTCAAATGACATTGTTCTTAAAACATTTTAAAGCCGAAACTTCAATTATTGGATTGTTATATTTGGAAAATGGGTGAAGCGACATCAGCAAACCTAATTTCCTCTATTTTAATCAGCATTGCTTTAATCATCCTTAAGTAGTTCTAACATAGGGCTTTACTTTAAAAATTCTATTTTTGGTTTTTTATATCTCAAGAATAGCTGAAGCAACATAATCAGGACCAACTTTTTCAATTGTAATACTATATACAGCACGCCCTCAGTTTTCCTGAAGTAGCTCTAACACAGGACTGTTAATTGACGTTGGCTAGAGTGCAAATAAACAAACCTTTTTGGAAAATTTTGAAGTTAAAATAAAAATTTTTGGTTTGTTATATCTCGAGAATGGCTGCAGCATCATGAGCAGTTTTAGCTCTCTCTATTGTAGTTTTTGTATACAACTCTGCATTGATCCTTCTTAAGTAGTTCTGACACGGAACTGTTAGTTGACATACTATATATGACAAATGGATACAATTTCTTGAACAATTTGGAGACTAAAATTTTAATTTTTGGTTTGTTATATCTCGAAAATGGCTGAAGCCACATGATCACATTCAACTCTTTTTATTGTATAGCACTGCATTAACTCTTCTTAAGTAGTTCTAACACAAGACTGTTCTTTGATATATTAAAGTGCAAATGCACACAATTTGTTGAACAATTTTAAATTTAAATTGGTTATATCTCGTGAATGGCTAGAGCAATACGATCAAATTCAGCTCTCTCTATTGTAATTCTGTATAAAGCACTGCATTAATATTTCTTAAGTAGTTCTAACACAGGACTTTTCGTTAAAATATTGTAGGGCCAGTGGACACAATTTGTTAGAAAATTTGAAATTAAAATGTTACTTTTTGGCTTGTGATATCTCGACAATGGCTGGAGCAACATGATCAGATTCAACTCTCCTTATTATAATTCTTTATACAGCACTGCATTATTACTTCTTAAGTAGTTCTAACACAGGACTGTTCGTTGACGTATTGTAGGGCCAGTGGACACAATTTGTTAGAAAATTTGAAATTAAAATTTTTGTTTTTGGCTTGTTATATCTCGAGAATGGCTGAAGCAACATTGTCAAATTCAATTCTCTCTATTTTAGTTGTGTATACAGCACTGCATTAATTTTTCTTAAGTAGATCTAATGCAGGACTGTTCGTTGACATATTAAAGTGCAAATTAATACAATTTTTTGGAAAAATTTGACTTGAAAATTTAAATTTTTAATTTGTAATATCTCGAATATGGCTGGAGCAACATGATCAGATCAACTCTCTCTATTGTAATCTTGTATTCAGCACTGCTTCAACTCTTCTTAGCTAGTTCTAACATAGGACTTTTAGTTGACATATTATAGGGCAAATTAACACAATTTGTTAGAACATTTGAAATTAAAATGTTAGTTTTTGGCTTGTTATATCTCGAGAATGGCTGGAGCAACCTGATCATATTCGATTCTCTCTATTGTAATTCTGTATTCAGCACTACATTAATTTTTCTTAAGTAATTCTAACACAGGACTGTTCGTTGACATATTAAAATGCAAATGAACAAAATTTGTTAGAAAATTTTGAAATTAAATTTTTAATTCTTGTCTTGGTATGTCTCGAGAATGAATGGAGCAACATGATCAGATTTAATTCTCTCTATTGTAATCCTGTATACAACACTACAAATAGTTTCTTTCCTATAGTCGAAGTGTCATTTACGGATATCTGGTTAGTACCTAGTTAGTGGATGATAACTACGTTATACAACTTCAAAACCACCCATTATACCAAGTGGGATAATTTATAGTTATATTTAACTTATCAGAAGTTCGGCTTTTGTGGCTATTGTGACAAAAAACTATCTTTCATGTTTAAAAACCTGCAGCACTATATTGCGTCGTGTCATGTTTTAGAAAAAAGTAACAAATTCCAGGAAATCCAGGCGAATTTTACTAATGTTTGGCCACCTTTTAATCTGAAAGAGAAAAATCTCACATCACAGTCTGGAAAAAAATCTTTCCTGACCTCTTTTTTCCTTATAAATTATTTTTTTCTAGTTAGCGCTAAGCATTTCCTAATAAAATTTATTGCACATGGCCCGAAAAGTTCTACTTGTTCTTTATATTACTGTCAAATTTTTGCCTGTCTTCTGTTAAGAATAATAATAAAAATTTCACAAATAAAAACTTTAAATCATCTCAGATAAATACCACGACTTTATTTAAGTCGTCATTGAATTCCTTATACCTAATCAGCATTTATCCCTCAAATCTTTAAAGAAAGAAAAATTTCGCGAATACTCCGTGAATAGAATTTTGCTATTTTTGCTGTAAACTTTCAACCTTTACAACGTAAATACAAATATTCAAAATTAGTTTCATCCGGGATCTGGAGCTGCACTTTTCTCTAAAGGTACGAGAGGTATTTATCTTATGAAATTGCTGGCAATTTTTACAGGCATCTCCCACTATAGTTAATAAGGCGCTCGCCACTAAATTTCAAACGCAAAACGAAAGGGAGCAAAGAAACGCGAGAATTGCGTTGGTAATTTCGTACTGGAGGCAAACAGACCAGTCAAAAGTGACTTATTCGGAAAAAGTTTTTTTACCATTTTCCATAATTTGGCGAACTTTTGTTTTAATAATGTCCTGTGTGATATTGTGTTTAAGAATAGTATAAATGGATATGTTGTCATGGAAAAATGTTTTTTTTTTAGCCTCATCTTTTCTGAAAAACTTTATTTAACAATATTTTTGATACATGAAGGTCCAATGAAACATCTTTATTACTTCAACTTACAATTGAATCACCATTTTCGACTGTCCTTTCTCAATGCTGGTTCTCATTTCCATTTTTCATTTTCATTCGTCAGCTATAAGTGGCAGTTGCAGACAAATAACATAAAACGGCCGAAAAAAACAAACTAGCTAGTTTCACTACCAATTCACTATCACTTCACGATATTCAGAAAGCAAACTATTAAGCGTTCAAATTCAATCCAACGGGGATGGATCGTTGATGATCACTATTGCCCAAGTGTCAGGATTTAGAGGGTTTCCACGGGCATTACTTGATGACCAGCAGAAATAGCACTACTCAAAAATAGTAAAAAAAAAAGTTCAGTAAGGCAGTGGAGATACAAAAATGAAAACCTTTAATTCAGAAATATAGTGAAGTGAGGAATCATAGTTATTTATGTCTTGGTGTTTTCTCTATTGCACCTTCACATCAGAACCCAAACCTTAATTTAACAATAATTAGGCTCCAACATCAAAATCCAAATCGAACATAATTGCTTTAACTCGTGTAGGTATCCAGAGCCGCATTACAACAAGCACGCTCTGTTTAAACCGAGTCATCAATTATCCACAGCTTGGAAACTCCATAAATAGTCCAGCGGTTCCTTGATTACCAGTTTGTATCAGTTTCCAGCTTAAACAAAAGTTAAGGCTTTCTCAGAAACGATATATTTAGCTAGACGATCGCAAAATTGCCTCTGCAAGAGGCGACACCATTCTTTTTCATTAGATACTTCCCAGTTTCTATATACAGTGGCGTCCTCAGGTCGTAGTAATATTAACGGCGGCATGGGTTTGCTTAAACCGTATGGGGTCACGTATTCAATGCTAATGCCGTTATAATTCGCTAAGATATGATACACGCATTTGCTTCTAATGTATTGCGCGCCAGCGAGGGGTGAATTTTTGGGGGTGTCGGGACCGACAATGGCATCGTTTCACGCGAGCAGGATTACCGTAGTTCTGACCCCCTTTTTCACTCTTTTTCTCGAATACTGGAGCTTAAAGCTCGAAGCCCCGGGGGAAATTTCGTCTTTTCTCCAAGTCGAAAAAATATCGAATTAAACTGGCTGATGCTTGCCCCCTGCGCCCAAGGGAACCCCCGAGGTGGTGGAGAGGTGACTCAGTCGAACAAGCAAAAGCAAGTTCATTGCGGCCTAATTAGACTGTGTTGAAGTGCTGGCGCAGCTAAAAGTTTTGAATTGAAAGTTTCTAAAAATCAACTGAATCGAGAATCGCAATTAGCAAAGCACCGGCATAATGCGAAGTTTAATTATATTTTTTAATAACGAGGTCTGTTCCGGCCGGGGAAATAAGATTGCGGCGGTGCCTAGACGAAAGTTTTCCCCCGACCAAGCAAAACTTGATCATCTAATTACAAGTTAAAAAAATTCCCTTTGTAGGAGGGCGCGAGTCAAAAGAATTCCCAAAGCGCAACCGAAATTATTAAAATTCAAATTACGTCCCGCGCGATGACATCGTCGCGACGTATATTCTTACTCCGGGATAATTAAGGGTGTCTGCGAGTCTTAGGGCGGCTACGTCATAGCCCATTAAGTCCGAATAGCTACACGTCTGCCAGATTATCCTTAGGGACCGTGTGCGGCAACCCCCATACGACCGTTTGATGTTTTTGATAATCTGCCAGGGTCAATTTTCGAGGCTGTTAAATAATTTTGATGGCAGCGCGGATATCACTCATATAATGCTCTTTGAACAGGGTCGTCATTGTTTTACAATGCTCACTATTGAGATCTTCGAAAAAAGGTAAAAAACTCCGACTTTTGAAAATCTCAATTTTTCCTCGTAAAGGTAAATGGACACTATGCTAAACGATTTTCAATTTTATAACAGAAACACCTGAAGTCTAGACCAGAACTTTGGATTCAAATTTTGACCAATTTGTCTTAATACTTTGAACCATACCGAAGTAATTTTCAAAAGAATCTCTTCATAAACACGTCGGTGCAAATGCCTTTTAATGGTAGAATTTTGATCTATGATCCAACGTGATTTTGATCTAGATCATATATTTATACAAATCTACTATTTTGTAGGGCAGTTGGCGTAAGAATTTTAAAATTCGGACTTGATGGAGGTCCCGACGTTGACTGATTCGATTGTGGCCAGCTCCGTAGTATTGAGATCTTTAATCTCGACAACAATATCAACAGAAAGGAGGAAATTACGTTTTTAAATGGTGACTGGAAGCGACTTCTACCACATACTTCCAGTGCGCCGAAACCTTGCGCCACCACTATCCCCACCCCAGTCTCTCGACTGCAGCGCGACGGCCGGGGGAATAAATACCACGGAGCTCACCACAGTCGAATCAGTTAAAGTCGGGAAACACGGGAGATCCCTTCGCCCATTGCCTCATCTGCTTTGATAATTTTCACGGCTTCAAAGCCCGGAAACACTTTAGATTATATTTTGACCGGCCGTGAAAGCCTTCACCCTCTGACACATATTTTTTTTGTTAGTTTAGGTTAGTTCCTTTATTCCTATTGTTAGATTGGACGGCTTTCGCTTCATTTTGGCGTAAATTAACAGATTTTTTCCGCATTTTCTAGTGATAAGTAGGTGGATAGGATAGGAATCAATGGATTTTTATCTTTTAATATGTTCTATAGATCATACGCTATTATTAAAAAAAAAAAAAACTTAAATTAGAGTGACAAACCTTACAAGATCCCAAAGTTGGGCTGTACAGGGTGTTTCAAATTCGAGCCACATCATTGGGATCTCAGTAACGATAAGGGATACACGGTTAAATTGGGGCAAAGTTGCGCAGTTTAGAGTTGAATAATATGCCGTTTTTGAAAAATTCCGATTGCTTCCGGAGATATACTTGATACTTACTTGAAAAGATAATTCAAAATGATTGACACTTCGTCATTGCAACTTCTTCTGCCCTGTAAGATGGCATATTTAGTTTCTTCCTGCGACGTTTCATTTTTTGGAAATCATCATCAACTTTACTTTTTTAAATACAGACCTGGATTTTTTATGTGTTATTTTGTTCGCTCTTTTTAATCCAAACAACGTGACATATATTGCAATTAAAGTCTAACTAAAAATCGTTTTTTCTTTAAATTTTATTATATAAAATTCTTATTTAATATATAAGACCGATTTTATTACTAAACGAAGCACTATGCAAAAAGATACAACATTAAAGTAAATACTCGAATAACTCTCTTTGCACCTTAATAAATTTTTGAGTTCTTCTAGACAAGTTGCTGGTAATTGACCGTTCAATTGTTCTAGCTCGTATAGCCCTTGCTTCCGTTATTAAATTTTCCCTTAGAATATTGAGATCATTGGTTGGGTATTTGAATATGCGGTTTTTCAAATAAAGGTGAGGGGGGGGGGGGGAAATGCGTTGGGTACCTACACACTGCTAAGCACGGTTCCCTTATGTTTGTCCACGCTTTGTCCGTTTTTGTTTTAATGTACGTCACTCCCCGTGGTTGCTCTGATGGACAATAAATATCGTTACTATCTGACGATAAACTTCTACAGTTTAAGTGGAATAGCCTTGAAAAAGACGTAAAATAAACGTCGAAACGTCGGCAATTTCTGCGGGAGCGTAGAAGTTTTATTTTGGGTCCTTCTCTCGCTACCTTTCTCCTGGAATTAAAAATCTTGAGGTCGCTACACCTAAACCACTTTTTTATAACTCTCTTCTATCTATAACCCTAAGATCTAATCTATAACCCTAAAGAAAGTAATCCAGAGGAGAAAGATCGGGACTTCTTTCTGGCAAGTGGCACGACTCCTTGGTTTCTGACTGAATCATTCTTAGCATTTAAAAACCTATATTATTATCTTAGATGGTTAATTGTAATTTATGTTATTTGTAAAATATCTATTAGAGTATTTTTCTTGTTGCAAGTTATGTATTTATAAATGAATTCAAAAATTCTTGATAAAAAATAGGAAATATATTCAACGGGCCATAACCAGGAAATTGCTTAGAAGACGTTTTGGTTAGTGCTTTGTTTGATAGTTAGACATCCTAGTACCAATAGGTAGTAAAGGAGATATTAGGTATATAAAAAAAACGATTTTTAGCTAAACTGTGATTGCAAAATATCTCATATTGCATATCGTGTTGTTTGGATTAAAAAGAGCAATAAAAATAACGAATAAAAATTCCAGGTCCGTATTTAAAAAAATAAAGTTGATCATGGTTACCAAAAAACGAAAGGTCGCAGGAAGAAAGTAAATATGCCATCTTACAGGACAGAAAAAGTTGCAACGACGAAGTGTCAATCATTTTGAATTATCTCTTCGAATAAGCTCAAAACAAAATAAAAACGATTTTTCAGAATTTCGTATTTTTTCGGATACCTCCGGAAGTAATTGAAATTTTTCAAATGTTAAAACGGCATATTATAAAACTCTAAATTGCGCAACTTTGCCCTAGTTTAACCGACCCTGTATTACAGTTGCTGAGATCCCAATGATGTGGCTCGAATTTGAAACACCCTGTACAGTTCTTCATTTCAAGGGTAAGATAACCCTTGAATTATTTTCTTTTTAGTTGTCATAAATGTCCATTTTAGGAAACTAAGAAAACTACCGGGTGCAGCAATCAGACCTTTGGCGGCTCGTTAGGGCCGCTCCGTAATCAGACCTATTGCGACCCGTTAGGTTAAATAAAAATATAAAAAAAAATATATATGCAAAAAATAAGCAAAAAACAGTCATAAGACAAACAGGAAAATATAATAGCAATAACAGTTGATAAAAATTACTATTAAAAGAAGAGGAAAAAGAGTTGGGGTTATGATAAATTAGAAACAAAAACAGTTTAGTAAAACCAACAAACTCCAAGAAAACAAGACAGACAGAATATTGAAAATTAAAGTAAAAAGACATGAGAAGTTGAACGAAGAGAGTTCATAGGACAAATACATAAGACGAAATCAAATTTTATAATTCAAAATAGTGAAAGGGTACAAGACAAGTTTGCAGAGAAGCTTTTTAAAAAATTGAAGAAAATAAGTTGAATCAAAGCACAATATATAAGAAAAAAATAACACAAGAAACAGAAAGTCAGTACTAACAATGAACTAATGATATGAGAAGAGAAAGAGAAGAGACAAAGAAAAATCTAAAAGCCAAAAAGTTTCTGTAAACAAAAAAAGCAATTTCTTAGTAGAGAACAAAAAAAAAACAAAGAGGAACCTACTGCAAAAAGTTGCTAAATTGTTAGCTTAAACAACCGTCGGAAATTAAATATTTAAATTCGCCGCTCTTCATTTTGAATTTCGAAAACTTTAAGAGGTATAAATTCGATTAACTTGGTGCAAAGTTGTTTAAAAACTAAAGTTGATGATATCACACAAAAGTCGAAACGTCGGACTAAAAATTGAGCCACACCTTGACTTGTAGAGGAAAAAATTGCCGTTTTTATGAGAATGAGCAATTTAGTTTAGAATATTACTTCAACCAGAGGATTATACGATTTTTTCCCAGAAAAGAGAGATTTTGAGATTTACTGGGATGTTGTGTTCATTGCTTATCAAGTTTCTGAGTATTTAACGCTGATATTCAGCAAACTCATAAAACTATAAAACACCCATTGAGAGGCCTGCTGTATGGTTGCCACAACATTTGGGTGATTTGGAGAGTGGTCAAGACCAAAATGCTGATGTAGATGCCAGAATTTCTTTTGGTGCTAGTAAGGGTAAGAGTATCAAGACAAATCCGTAGGATAGTGCCAATCATAAATATCTGGTGTCCATCTGAGTCTGCATAATTTCAATTTTTTAACAATCATTTGAATATAGTCAGAATGACGAAAAACCAATGAACTTTATCTCCTGCACAGTTCATTAGCAAAACAACTCTATTGGTCCGGTTTTCTCACATAAGTATGTCTTATTTCATTTCTATCAGAAATTTGGCTCAGACGCTTGCTATCACTGTAAAAATACTTCCATCCAATGACTTAGGAGATATGGACAGAGCCAAAAAATGTCTATATTTCCCTAAAAATTGTCCCTTTTTTTTAGTCCGCTATTTTTACCCACGACGTAATTTCATCGTCAGAGCACATTAATTGACGAATCACAACTTCAGAAGTCAAGTGACCTCAATTCAACCGGATATCGCCGCCATTTTTAAGGTACTCACTGCTAAAAAAAAGGCCAAAACTGTAAAATAGGACAGTCTCTTCAGATGTAATAAACTAGCTCGTTGCTTCTATCTTTAATTTGGAGAGTTTTCGCATCAGTTTTGACGTAAATTTACAATCTTTTTTTTTCCTTATTCTTAAGTGAAAAGTGGGCATTCCATTAATGGTAAATCTTCGTTTAGCGAGATAGACGATAGATAGTGCTAATGTTTAGATTTTCTTAGACACAATAGTTTCTAGATTAACCACCTCAGAGATTGGAGACTTAAGTGTAAGCCAAAATCTTACTGACCTGATAGATATTTCGCCTTAATTTAAATTTTTTAAGCTTCATAGCTTGTATTTATGCTACAGCAAATTCTCACTTTGCCCATTATCATCGTTGCTGTTTAAAAAACAATAGTAGACGCATGTGGAAGATTTGATTGAGCTTCTCTGGTCATAATTACATCATTGAGCTTCCGTTAATTAAAACAAGCAGAAAATCTTAAATATTTGAATAATACCCGGATTATCTGCCTTTCGAGGCGCAATTCTTGCCGGGTTCAATTACGCCAAGAGGCAAATGCCGGAATAATTATTTCGCGAATTTAATTAAAAACCGCTGCCGCGAGAGGACGCTCAGTTTCTTCCCAAAACTGGGAAATTGGCAACTTTTCCGTAGTAATTACGTGATGCCTCCTACTCGTTGCCTAATTGGTTTCTCCAATTGAGGTCGTGTCATCCCGTATACTTTTATGTCGCGAGTTTCCTCGAAAGGTTTTACGACGGCCTAATATTGACGTGAGTCATATAACACTTCCAACTTCTAAATGGCGCGGAATTTATTGACATACGTTTGACGTCGTAAAAGTATATTTTATGTATAAAGCTAGGGGGAATTGCAAACAGCCGGCCAACTGATCGTCTTATATGGATCCTCTTCGTGGTCATTAGGTATATACGTTCGGCTTAAGCACTCGGGGCGATCGATAAACTCGCCCCCAAGAGAGCAAATAACGAACGCCGCACAATTATTTATAAAACTGTTGCGAGGAATCATATTTCCTGCAACGGTTTACTTTTTCCTTTATGATTTGTTTCTTCGTGCGTTAATGTTTTTGCCCGATCCGGGTTTTAATGCGGCCATAAAAGGCTTTTTCTTTGACTTGTTGCGTCCCACTCAATAAATCGATTCGGGTTTTTATGTTGCTGCGGGAAGTAAGTGGACAATAACATGTATTTCTTGCAATACCACCCAGCAAGATTTCATCTCTAGGGATTTAATGAACCACGTAGAGCGGAAGTGTTCCACCAGCACAAAAATGTTTAACGTTAATAATTCATTTTCCTTATCATTTTAAACGGGACAAAAGGTAAATGTGGCGCAGTCGTACGGATACAGTTACCGCTCCGGACAGGCGGCGGGATGAAAAGCATTTAAAACTGCATTCGAATGTAGATTGTTTCATCCCTCAAAACAAAACAGATATTATGCAAATTTCCTGAGCCGAAAATTTGGTCGTATTGTTCCGCAATGGCGACCAGCGATGGAAGGACGCTTTAGCCCTAGACTGATTCGCGCTGAACAATGACATGCGAATTTTCCCGTGGATGGAGCTGAAAGTCGAATTTGGTTGTTAATTGGCGTAGAGAAATATCGTTCATAATCCTCTTATAACCGTAGTATTGAGACGACGAGGTTTCAAATAAATTTTCTAACATTAACTGGCACGACACGCCTTCGTCACCTTCGTTTGACAAGTATTTAACCGGGTTTCAAAACTAACTTTAGAACGAATAATGTTTTCGAAACGTTTTCAATTTGCATAGAAACTGAGCAATTATAAAGCCCTGGACTCAAACTCGTGACGATTTTCTTCTTAGTGGATTCCGCAGGTTTTTTAGTCTTGGTAGTGTAAGGAAGTTAACTAAGTGTTTCTGTTAAAATGGGATGGCAAATTTATTGTGGGAGATAAAAGTGAACATGGGCGTTTCGGAACGTAGACAATCCAGTGTCAAGTTAAACATACAAGGTTGACAGATGTTGTTTATTATGAGAAATCAAGTGGTTTTTAATGTCACGTATTTTCTTGCAAACCACGACTGGATGTTAGTTTCAGGCATTCTAGCTCCAACCCTTAAAGTATTAATATCCTTTTAGAAATTAAGTCTAACCTGCACATAAGACAAGCATATACTTTACACGGCAAGGCAACAGTGGGGCTCCCTTACACTTACACCGAACCTGGTAGTAGTCGAGACCCAATACACAAACACAAAGCCTGGTAGCCTGGTCACACTACATTAGATATAATGTGGTATTAGCCAGGCCCCATTTCACCACTCATCGAGCCTCGCAATAGTTCACCCTCCACTCGTCTGCTTAACACAAGAGTTTTGCAATAGTTGGGGGTAATAGTACTGCCTGGCAATAGTCGGGTCTGATTACACTTACACCGAGCCTAGCAATAGTTGGGCCCCCGTCCGTAAACTCAAACTCTGTCAAGCTGGGCCTCACATTACATATGGACGGATATTAGTCGGGTCCCATAACACCATACACGAAGCCTGGCTATAGTTGGGCCCCATTCCGCATTACATAATGCCTGGCGCTCTGAACAAAATGACTAATCCCTGAAGTATAACCTTGCTGTACCACTTTTATCAAATTCTTTGTCCCACTTACATAATCTTTCAAGTAACTCATCTACAAATATCTGCTAGTCACCAATTTATCGATAAGCTCTTCTGCATATCGGTTTGGTACACTCCCCTCCCCCCCATCCCCCCTCAGGGACGTATTATATCAATACTAAATGGCGCATTGAGAGCATTTAGTACTTATATAATACTTTCGTTATTTAGTATTTATATAACTTTGCTCATGCACAATATCTCTTCGATCTTGCGATTTTTTTCTGGTTTAAATTGCCAGCGACCCGGTCTCCAATTTGTCGACCAGTCAAAGATGTACTGATGAAGAGTAGGCACCGAAACCGGGTAGCATTGAGAGCCATCTATCATATGCTATCAATGTCTCCTACTCTTGCATAACGTATAACCGCTTTTGTAAATCTTCCTCCTTGACCATTACATATCACACTTTGTGAATTATCGTTGGTCCTTATTTTATTCTCAATCTTGATGAATCCTGGATGATTCCTCTTGATGAAATTCTCATTGATCATTGAACTCATCTCATTCTCTCGATGAAAAGTGCATATTTTGTACTACAGTTTCCGTGAAAATTTCAGGTCATTGGGAACCTGAAAGGCAGGGTAGGGATGTTATTGGCAGTCTGATGTATTTGAGGTTTAAAAATGTATTAATTTTTATTCCGTTTTTAAATCAAACAATTGGCTTATCAAGCTTACATCTGGGTGATATTTTAAAATTAAGTGCCAGTTTTGAGTTCACTTTTTATATTTTTTATTTAGAATTTAAATGATTTTATTTGTGTGTTTTCTTTTTCAGGTATGTACAGGCTTACAGAGCATTTCAACATTTATTGAAACTTCGGCCGTTTGTGTTCAGGTTAGTGAAGCGCCTTAATAAATAAAACTGAAAATAGTTCATACTTTAACATACCAACAACCAATCGATGCTTACAAAATGAAAGTATTTTGTGTCTAAACCTTGTAATACTTTTGAATTTCTATTGTCAGCTCTACATTCGCTTTTAACATTCATTTTTTACATTTTAATTTAATGTTTTTTATTTTGTCACACTTTTTTCGGTTTGTTTTTTGGTTTCTTTTTTGACAGCTTGCCTTGAAATAAATAAAACTTTTCCCCCATTAAAGAGTTCTATTACGATATCTATATCGAGGTCAAAATACTGCTATTAACTCAAGCGGGAATTTCTTAAATGCTGATGTTTTTTGAAGCTTTGGTGTATGTTTTCTGAGGCTTGTGAATATATTTCTTGTTAAGATGTTCGGGGTGTTCATTAGAAAATGTCATATATAAGTCTGTGAATTTTTGACGGAGAAAGATGACATAGTAATCAAGGAGAATGTACTTTTGTGCCTCCATTCTTTTCCTTTTGACATTTCACAGCCAACTGGATGACGGAACACCTCATATTCATAATGGTAAATATTTGTTCTTAAAAAAAAATTTATTAAGTTCAGTGTGTCTTACTCAGAAAAAGAAGAATTTTAGACTCAGAGAAAACCACCAAAGGAACTTCTGAAGTTAGTAACCAACAGAAAGATATTGAAGTGTGAGATCTTTTCAAGTTATTTGGTTGTTAGTAATCTTAAGCCGGAATCCAAAGCAAAATAAACTTTAAAATAACTGACTTAAAAAAAAATCACCTAGAAACTCAGAATGTCATAGTTCAAATATCTGTTTTATTTCAAAAATAGACCATTAAAGGACTCAGAAAGTGAACCTGAAATGTCGAGGTTTTCTGAGGTTTTTGAAAACAATTTTTTCTAAGATTTATTATGTTGGTTCAGTATTGTGTTAGAGACTTGCAATATAAAAATTTGTTGTCCAAGTTCTATCTCATTCAGAAACCATCAAGGGACTCAGAAAATTACTTCTAAAATGATGATGTTTTCTGAGGCAGATGAAGCTAATTTTCGTTAAGAGTTATTTATTTTGGTACAGTAATTTCTCAGAAAATTGCAGAATAAAAGTGTATTTGTCAAACTCTTACCCTTATTCAGAAGAGGAAGGGTTTTATCTCTGAGCAGAACTTTAAAGTAACTACCGAAGTGTGTAAGCTTCAGGAGAGTTTTCAGAAAATTTAGTTAAAATAAGTGTTTTCACCGAGGTTTTCACATTTAGAAATGGAGCGTCAGGGGACTCAGAAAGTAAATTTTAAAACGCTGATGTTGTCTGAAGGATCAGAAGATAATTCTCGTTAAGGTTTATTTATGTTGGTTTATATTGTCTCACAAAATGGCAAAATAGAAATATATTTATCATGCTCTTACTCTTACTCAGAAAAAGAAGGTTTTTTTGGGAAAGCTAATTTTCTATTTAGTAACTAGGGTCTAAAACCATATTCAGAGTAACTGGATTCACTTTTAAAAATGCGATCAAGGAATTCAGAAAGTATTTTCTTTAATTTTAATGTTTTCTGAAATTTGGAAAGATCAAACTGTTTTTTCTTCTTATGATGCCTTATTTTTCCTCCCGTAAACGAAAGTCTTATTGGTTCAATAATTTTGGAGATGGTTATGGACTTTTAGAATAATCGTAACTTTTAAAATTGACATTTTTGACATTCTTTTAAAATAAATTTATGAGTCTCATTTCAGTCGAATTAAGCTTGTTACCTTCTTAGGGGAATGAAGTCGTTCCATTTCGATCAAAAACAGCACAAAAAAATTCCCAAAAGGTTTTCGATTTTGACCAAAAGGGGAAGAATTTTTAGTTTGTTTTTCTCAATTTTCAAATTTTTACCGCTTATAGCTTTAGAACGACTGGACCCATCAGCGTGAGTCCAAGTGTTTTTTTCTTTTTCTTGATGTCATCTTTCTCCTCCCACAAAACCAAGTCCAATTGGTTCAATAATTTCGGAGATATACTGCTTCGGTGGTCTATTTTTAGGTACCAATAAAATGGAGGTTCTTGCCATCAAAAAAAAAAAAATTCTTTTGGGACTAATTTTAGTGAAACTAAGTTTGTGACGTTCTTAGGGGATTGCAGTTGTCCCATTCCGATCCAAAATAGCAGAAAAAATTTCCCAAAATGTTTTCGATTTTGACCAAAATGGGGCGAATTTTTAGTTTTTTTGTCTCAATTTTCAAATTTTGACCGCTTATAACTTTAGAAAGACTGGACCCATCAGCGTGAATCCCAG
This sequence comes from Taphrorychus bicolor, assembly GCA_951812265.1. Taxonomy (NCBI): domain Eukaryota; kingdom Metazoa; phylum Arthropoda; class Insecta; order Coleoptera; family Curculionidae; genus Taphrorychus; species Taphrorychus bicolor. The sequence goes on from OX638304.1 coordinate 22,457,533, forward strand.
TGTTTTTTTCTTTTATTTTTCTTGATGTCCTTTTTCTCCTCCCACAAAACCAAGTCCAATTGGTTCAATAATTTCGGAGATATACTGCTTCGGTGGTCTATTTTTAGGTACGATTAAAACCGCCGTTCTTGCCATTCAAAAAAAAATCTTTTGGGACTAATTTTAATCAAACTAAGTTTGTGACGTTCTTAGGGGATTGCAGTTGTCCCATTCCGATGCAAAATAGCACAAAAAATTTCCCAACAGGTTTTCGATTTTGACCAAAAGGGGGAGAATTTTTAGTTTTTTTGTCTCAATTTTTAAATTTTGACCGCTTATAACTTTAGAACGACTGGACCCATCAGCGTGAATATAAGTGTTTCTTTTATTTTTCTTGATGTCCTCTTCTCCTCCCATAAAACCAAGTCCAATTGGTTCAATAATTTCGGAGATATACTGCTTCGGTGGTCTATTTTTAGGTACCAATAAAATGGAGGTTCTTGCCATCCAAAAAAAAAAAAATTTTGGGACTAATTTTAGTGAAACTAAGTTTGTGACGTTCTTAAGGGATTGCAGTTGTCCCATTCCGATCCAAAATAGCAGAAAAAATTTCCCAAAATGTTTTTGATTTTGACCAAAATGGGGCGAATTTTTAGTTTTTTTGTCTCAATTTTCAAATTTTGACCGCTTATAACTTTAGAACGACTGGACCCATCAGCGTGAATCCCAGTGTTTTCTTCTTTTATTTTTCTTGATGTCCTCTTTCTCCTCCCACAAAACCAAGTCCAATTGGTTCAATAATTTCGGAGATATACTGCTTGGGTGGTTTATTTTTAGGTACCATTAAAATCGCCGTTCTTGCCATTAAAAAAAAAAAATCTTTTGGGACTAATTTTAGTCAAATTAAGTTTGTGACGTTCTTAGGGGATTGCAGTTGTCCCATTCCGATCCAAAATAGCACAAAAAATTTCCCAAAAGGTTTTCGATTTTGACCAAAAGGGGGAGAATTTTTAGTTTTTTTGTCTCAATTTTTAAATTTTGACCGCTTATAACTTTAGAACGACTGGACCCATCAGCGTAAATCCAAGAGTTTTTTTTATTTTTCTTGATGTCCTCTTTCTCCCCCCACAAAACCAAGTCCAATTGGTTCAATAATTTCGGAGATATTCTGCTTCGGTTGTCTATTTTTAGGTACCATTAAAACCGCCGTTTTTGTCATAAAAAAAAAATTCTTTTGGGACTAATTTTACTCAAACTAAGTTTGTGACGTTCTTAGGGGATTGCAGTTGTCCCATTCCGATCCAAAATAGCACAAAAAATTTCCCAAATTTTTTTCGAATGTATTACGTTTTTTTTTCTTAATTTTCAAAATTTGACCGCCTATAACTATAAAACCAATGGACTGTTTTTTTTTCTCCTCGATACCCTCTTTCACCTACCACAAAAAGTCTCATCGGTTCAATAATTTCGGAGATAGATTTCCTTTAAAGATAGGCGTTTTTACCATTTTTTAATAATTTGTGGAAACCTGAACTAACCTGAACTAATTTCAATCGAATTAAGTCTGTTACGTTCTTAGGGGGTTGGAATTCTTATTAAAAACAGCATACAAAATATATGGGAGGGTGTTCTTGGGGTGTGGTCCTTGGTGATGGGAATCAAAAAAAAAAAAAAAACACATTGTTTTTTCCTTTCCCACAAAAAAAAAAACCTGTTTTTTTTTGTTTCCCATCACCAAGGACCACACCCCAAGAACACCCCTCATATATACAGCAAGCTCCAAGAACGACGCACGTTTATACGTCACAACTATATATTTAGCATAAAAAATATTTTTGATTTTGACCAAGTGAGGAGGGGGGGGGGATATTACGTCTTTTTTTGTCAATTTTCAACTTACCGCCTGTCGTAGTAGTAACATGCGGGTAGCAGCAACAACGGGGGGGCTTTGGCCTTGCGACTAGGCCTTAGAGGCACTTTTCACAGTTCCTCTGTCTACCCATCCCTACTCCACCAGGGCCCTCATTCCCTCCACGAGTCGACCCGTCCCTCTAATGAAGGAGAGTATCCACTGTCATTTCAGAGTCGGAATCTCCTCTCGATGAAGAAAAGCGGCTCCGAGTGTCCTATGGCGCAGACGCGCCCATCTATGGCACACTCCCAGAAAATGGTATGACGACTCTTTCCCTGGCCCACAGTGGGTGCAGAGTCGACTGTCAGCCATTCCTAGGAAGTGCATGTGTCAGTTCGCAGTGGCCAGTGAGGATTCCTATAAGGTATCCCAGGCACTGCCGACTTCTCCCAAGTAGCCACGAGGCCTTGGATCTATCCTGGTTAGGGTAGACTTCCTTGGTCTGTCTACATATTCCTGGCTATGTCCAGTTTGCCTTTGTACTCTCCCATGCCCACTCATTCAGAGTGTGAGAGACGTACCTTTTACTTACTCTTAAACGTGGCTCTGGTCCAGTAAAGCATGTCTGGAAACCCCGCTTGGCTTATTCGTCGGCACGCTCGTTCCCCTCTATGCCCCTATGTCCAGGAACCCATCCCAGAGTTACTATTTTTGTTTCTACCAGTGACTCTAGAGCATCCCTGCAATCCTGAATGAGCTTTGAACTCGTTCCTCTCCTGCAGATGGCTCGCAAACCGCCAGATTATCAGAGTAGATGTAGATGTCCTGCTCTGCGTTTTGTCTGACTTCTGTTCGTGTGGCCACCTCGAGTATTGCAAACATCTCCTCCTGGAAAACCGTCGCGTGGCTTCCCAAGGGGAAGCCCTCGCCCTCTAGATGGCCTGCTTTGTGTATTCCGGCTCCTGACGACTGTGTATTAGCCATTCTTGATCAGTCTGTATACCAACTTTCTGTATTCTCAGAAAGTTGCTGAAGCATCTCTTCCTTGAATTCGTCTCTTGTTGGGATATTTATCCCAAATGGCTGTTTCAGTCTCAGGTGATCGCGTAGTCGCCCCTCCTGCGACAGGACAATTGGGATGTCCCGTTGGTTGGTGATGTCCCGTTGGTTGGCGTGCGACCCCTTCCCATAGCTGTGTCCTTCCACTGGCCGCAGCAATCCTTCTGCAGGACGCTATCGCCTCCCTCTTTGACCGCCTGTAACTTTAGAATGCACCGATCGGAATAAATCCAACTGTTTTTTCTTCTCCTGGACGCTCTCTATTCCCTCCCACAAACGAAAGTCTCTGGTCGTTGGCTCAAAATCTCAAAAATTCAGTTTTGGGACTAAATTCAGGAGAATTAAGTTTGTTAGGCTCTTAGGTCGTTACGATTGCAACTCGCTTCTGTTCGATCAAAAATAGCAAAATAGTTTGAATCATTCTTGGGTTTTGGCTAAACTCTGTTTTCTTAATTTTAACCGCTTAACTTTGACCGCCTGTAACTTTAGAACGATTGGACCGATAAGCATGAATCCAACTTGCGAAATCGTAGTCAAAATAACTTTCTGCGTCTAGATATAGGTCAATAGTGCTAATTTCGGCTCTATCTGAGACTTGCCTCACTCAGAAAAATATTTTTATACTCAGAAGAAACCATTGAAGGAACTTTTGAAGGGTGCGTTCAAGGGGACAACTTTCGGAATTGAGATTCTTTCCAGTTTTAAAGTAACTGCGTTTTTCTTTATGGATCAAGGGACTATAAATGTAATTACTGTAATGTTGATGTTTTCTGAGCTTTGAAAGAAACTTCTCGCATAAAGCAACCTTGACTTGCTGATCTGCTTCCAAGATTTGTTACTACGGTGTTATGGATGATGTTGTGAAGACATAAAGCAAACGTTCAAATTTAGGTATTTTTCGATTTACATTTATGTAATTGTTATTTGTTATATTGTCGTTTATTTGTCCTACATCTTATATCTGATGTTCAGGGCCTGAAATTTCGAGACTCAAATTGTCATTTTTTTGCGATGTATTTTTATCTCTGTTCTGAAGATTGTTTGTTGTCATTTTTTGTTTCCTGATGTATAAAAAAATAAAGGTAAAATACGTATAAATATTCATACATAGACTGATCCCGGACCGCACAAAATTCAGAAGAACTAAGATCTGGAAACCTCGGTGGCCATTTAACCTAAAACTGCTACTTTTTAATTTTATTTTCTATGTAGATATGGAAGAATAATTCGTGTAACTGAATTCTCATGTCATAGTTTTTGAATTCTGGTTGGTTGTCGGGAAGATACTGCATTTTTTTATATGGCAGAAACCTGAGTACCTAACACATATTCTACCCAAATTTGACAACATTTGTATTCTTCCCCTTCAGTTGTGAGGTAAACGATTATTACCACCCTAAAACCGTAAACCATATTCAAATGACCCCATCACCCATCGACCTTAACCCAAAACGCGAGCCGAAACTCCGCCGCCGCTTCCGCAAGCCATGTTTTTAAATGAATCCGGGCCCGTGTTCCATCATCAAATTTGTGCGACAAACCTCGGCGATAATGAAACCTCATTTTTCAATATCAGGCAACCGATTGAACTTCAAAGATCTATTTACATATTTATTGGCGTAAATATGGCGCATTTCCAGATCCCCCTTATGGTTTTTTGCCTTAACATGTAGAGGCACCGGGGCGAGGAGTTTTCTAATAGGTGAATTGATTGCTTGGTTCAGTCGGGCGTTGTTAAAGGCAAGATACGAGGGGCAACAAGAAGCAGCAGGGGTCAGAAATATGTAGGGCAGTGTACATTTTCCGTTTGGGATGTCCTGTTTCGATCGTGACTTTCGTGGGACCCAATCGAGTGAAAACTTCAATTAAAATCGAGAATGCCTCAGGCCCCAGATGCGGCCCCAATATTATTGTTATTGTAGATAGATGTTCATATCTTAGAGACGACGACGACGGTACATTTGCCGTCTCCGAGTTCCGCAATATAAGACGTTTCCCGGTCGTCTTTTGTCATTGATGAAATTTTATTTCGCCCGTGTCTTTGAGATGTTTTCGTTCGCTTATCGGAGGCGATGTCACCGGATAATACAGATTTATATTACTGGCATTTTCCAATCCGTATAGTTATGTGTAAGCGCACCACTTTTAAGCGGGGTGTAACATAGGGACAAGGAAAAATGCCCCACCGGGATAATAATAATGTCTCCATCACCTAATACGAGGTTCATCAAAATGATTTAGGGCGTTCCGCGGGGAGACGTGCGAACATCCCTCTGGGGGCCGATTTTTTAGGTCGGCTTTAACACTTCCGCCCTTAAAAGATTTAGAATTAGGTCTAAGGCCCCGGCTATATGTCTCTCGTTTTCAGGACGTAAGTTCGTAGTAGTCCCAGGAGCCGAGTGGGATGATAAAGCTACGCCTTGCAAGCGGAAACTAACCTAAATGCGGCGGTTAATGGCAGGTGGTTTTGGCATCTGAAGCCGGGGCAGTAATGACCTGATAGGGCGACACAACACCGGATTTATGGAGGTCATTTCCGATAATAATTATGTTTATTGGTGTTTTATTTCGGCGCGAATATTTATTGGCAGCGAACCGACATAAACTGGTTAGTTTAATTGCGCAGAAAATGTTCGAGCGCACGGAAACCAATTTGGAGCGAATCGGAGAGTCCGTGGGCCAGATAATTTTCAATCGCAGATAATGGAAATAATTGATTGATATTCTTGGCTATGATCAGATTAGTTTTGGCTTAATTTCGCTGCCGAGGGCTCGAATGTTTCGTTGCACGGGCAAATATTTCGCTGATAATCGAAAGTAATGTTATATAATGTTACATATTTCTGATCCCAGGTATATGTAACATATTTGATTTGAAATATGAGTTTGGAGATTGTTGTTTGGCATTCCTAGCAACAGGGTCGGTCTATGTGTGTATTAATTATTTCGTCTGGTGGTGAGTGAAGTCACGTACACTTTTTCGTCCATTTCAAACAACTTAATATCACTGATTCAAATCAATTTACAGAATGTCCAGAAACAAAACTGACAAACGAAAACACCAAATTTTAGAGATGATTTCATGGCGATTTGACATAAATCGTTTTATCCAAAAATGCCTTTTCCTAAAAGAACTAAGGCTTTTTGAAGATATAGTTGTAAATTGTGAGTGATTGCTTCTTATTTAGAGGGAGCAAAAGATCATTAGTATGTGCGTAAATTTTTAGATGAGTGATCTTTTTATGTAAAAATGATCATTTAACTGTAATCATAGGCGTCGCAGTTTTTTTCAAGAGGTTAAGGTGGTATTTTTGATATATTTTTTCTCTACTTTTTAGAATTTCTAACATCAAAATCGAAAAGGTATAAAAAAAGGTGATCTTATTCCAAGTAGCTACAAGTACTGCAAGAGAGAAGAATTAATTTAAAATTTTTGTGTTTTTTTATTTGCATTATTACAAAACTACACAGTCTTTGCTAAATATAGTTTTTGGCTTTGGAAAACCATTTAGTTGAAATTTTGTGTAAAAAGATGGAAAAATTTATAAGGAAAGAACGACTGACCAAAACAAATAAAATTATAATTTTTAAAAAATGTTCTTCATGACGATCATTACTTTTAGGACACAAAGGTATTCACTTTGTGTCTCTCAGTTTTGTTACTTTGTAATATTATTTAACACCAAATTTCAACTAATTGGTTTTTTGTAAATCTAAGTTTAACAGAGAATGTGTAATTTTGTAATTATGCAAAGAAACAACAAAAAACGTAAAATTTTTATTTTTCTTGGTCACGGTAGATTTTATCAGCATTAAAAACACCAAAAAGCCTGTTTGGTCCTAATGTTGAAGGGTTCTTTAGGAGGCATTTTTGGATAACATCTTTAGAATTGCTGTCTCCGTTTGTCGGTTTTCTTCCGGACACCCTGTGTATATGTAGTTTTTCATAAAGACCTCGATTAGTTTTCCGGAAAGTGTAATGTACCACAAATTAAATCAAATCCTTCAACTTTCTGATCTCTTTTTCTCTCGTGCCTGATCTTCTTTAATACTGTTTCATATCCCCTCAATAGGTTGTCTTTTTTCAGTTCGTGCAGTCCAAAACGACTTTAGTTCTGAGGTCGGTTAAATTAGGTTAAAATGTTGCCTTTTGTTTAGTCTTTTTAGAAAACATTTACATTGTTGCCAAACTTTTAGTGGTTTCTTTAAATGTTTAAAAAAATATATAAATTGCCAAAAGCTTCAATACGACTGTGAGGGCTTTCACGGACCGTCAAAATACAATCTAAAGTGTTTTCTCGGCTTAGAAGCCTTCAAAGGCGATAAGGTAATGGGCGAAGTGATCTCCCATGCTTCCCGACGTTGACTGATTCGACTGTGGTGAGCTCCGTGGTACTAATTCTCTCGCCGTCGCGCTGCAGTGGGGGTGGGGGTAGTGGTGACGCGAGGTTTCAGCATACTTGAAGTATGACGTAAAACTCGCTTCCAGTCTGCATTTAAAAACGTAATTTCCTCCTTCCTGTTGAAATTGTTGTCGAGTTTAAAGATCTCAATTGCCTCTCGCGTTAGTCTTGGATAGAAACTCTGCAATTGATATAAGATATCCACCTCATTGAAAAGGATGTCGTGACCTTCGAATGTGTCACTGAGACCCATCATGAGCACCGTAGGAAGCCCGATCTACAAAATCGCGAAACACTTCACCAAACTGCTACAACCTAAAATAGGAAATACTGACAGCTTTCTACGAACAAACTGGTGGTGTAGCTATGGACAGCCCCCTTAGTCTAGTAACAGTCAACTATTTTATGGAAATGTTCGAGGCCAAGGCGTTGTCAACAGCAATTAAGAAGCCAAAGTGCTGGTCACGATACGTGGACGACACCTTTGTTATTTGGAGCCATGGCGAAGGCGAACTTGAAAACTTCCTCTTACACCTCAACTCTATCAACCCAAAAATTCGATTCACTATGGGGATAAAAAAGGAGGCCTATTGGGAAACTTGCGCACACCGCTTATAGAAAACCAACACACACTGACCAATACCTCAATAGCGGATCAAATCATCATCCCAGACAAAAAGGAGCGTCATAGAGACTCTGTGAGAGCCAAGAAAATTTGTGAGCCGGCTGAATTAGAACGGGAAATGTAGCATCTGGAAAGAGCCTTTGGTTGGAATTGATACAGCAAGCACGAGTTGGATAGAGCCGTCCAAGGAATGTAGAGCGCCAGGAAGGAACAGCGGGAAAAGATGAAGGACAGCGCGGATGGACTAGTATACCATACATCCACAAAGTAACGGACAGGATCGGCAGGCTACTGCAAAAGCACATTGTTAAAACTGTCTTTAAACCAATTCGCACAACACAACAGATCTTGAGATCGGCCAAAGAACGCAGAGATACCCTATCGGCACCCGTAGTTTACCGAATTCCCTGCAGCTGTGGCTCGGTATACATTAGTACCGTAAAACGCAGTGTCAACACGAGTATTACGGAACACAAGAGGAGTTGCAGGCACAGGGACAAGTACAAAAGTTAGCTGTAGCAGAGCAGGATCTCTCCGAAGGTCACCACATCCTTTTCAATGAGGATGATACGTTATATCAATCACAGCGTTTCTATCCGAGACTAACGATTTTGAACTGCGCCGAAACCCCGCGCCATCACTGCCCCCACCCCAGTCCCTCCAGTGCAGCGCGACGGCGGCGGGTGGGGGAATAAATACCACGGAGCTCACCACATTTGAAACAGACAACGTCGGGAAGCACGGGAGATCACTTCGCCCATTGCCTCATCGCCTTTGATAATGTCTGCCGCGGCTGTACGAAACGTTAGGACCATCCATCGGGCCACAGCTTCAAAGCCCGGAAGACACTTTAGATTGTAATTATAAACGGTTCGGTACATGTTAGCATCTATGGACAAGGGCACCTTTTTAACTGAAATTACTATGTAGTTTTCGATTTTGATAAAGAAAATAGCATAAATCGAAGACAAAAGATATGATTTAAAGTATCAGTTGACCCCCTCAAATGTGACGCCTATGGTTACAATTAAAAGAATATTTTTACACATAACCTAAGTTTGGTATTTTTAGTTAGAAAGCAATCTGAGGAATATTAAAAAAGAAACAATGTCGAAGGGCCATCTTCAAAGGGGCCCTAGGTCTTTTAGAAGAAAGTATTGAATAGTATCTCTAAATTTGCTATCTTCGTTTGTCGGTTTTCTTCCGGATACCCTATGCATATACAGCTTTTCAGAAAGATTTTGAGATTAGTTTTTCAGAAAATTCTAACCTGCAATCAAAAAATCAAATAAGCTGCTTCTCTTTCGATCACCCGTTGTGGGACAATTCTACAACTTTCTGGCCTTTTTTCTTCCGTTCCTGATCTTCTTTAATCCTGTTTTATATTGCGTACACATGGTGTCTCTTGCAGAGAAACTTTTTTAGAAAACCTCTACAATGTTGCTAATTTTTGAGTGGTTTGTAGAAGTGTAAGAAAGAATTGTGCTTCTCTTTCAAAAACCGAATCCAGAACCCAATTTGTGGTGAGAAAACCTTTAGTAAATGTCATTAAGAAAAGCGATAAAACGTAGATTTTTTGGGTGTCAATTTTGAATTGAAAGATTCGATTCTGATTAAAAAGGGATAACATTTTTGCTTAAAAAAAAGCACACTTTGGTCAAAGATTCCCAGGTCTATAATATCTGCTAATACGTATAGCAAATTTGGGCAAAAACTATATAAATGCTATAGAGAGTAAATTGTTTTATTAGGACGTCGAAAATAATAAAAATTCAATTTCGATTTTGAAAAGTGTCACTTTTAAATCAATTTTAACAAAATTCTACACAAATTACAAAAAGACAGTTTTACTAATTTCAAACAATTTCGGCCTAAACTGTTTGAGGGTGCAAAATACTAAATTATTATAAAAACAAAACGTGTGATGATGAACAAAAAAAAAATGAAACCCAATGTTTGTCTGCCTTAGTGCAGGTCTGCCTTTGCAAATTTTCTTTATCAAACGCATAAAAGTGTATACCAATTTCATCATTTCTTAAGATAATCTGGAACTAGAGAATCAGCATCTATTTTTGTGTTTTCATTTGGATGCGCAAAAGGTTATTTTAAACTTGATTGCAGAAAAAATCGTCAACGGTCAGAAGACAGTTATAGTGGGAGTAATTCTCTGTGCTATGGAAGCTCAAAGAAATGCTTTCCTTAGAGGAGAAATGGACTTTCGTCATTGGACTAAAAAAAACAGCAGTTCTGGATAAAAAAGTCATCTTGGACCAATGACATTGACATTTTACATTGGCTGTCTCTTGCAGCTTTTGTTAGCTTTATTGTTTTAACTAGTTTTAGTTTTACACTGAACTTTGTCCGCTTGTAAGAAGCTATATTTCTAACTCTAGTTGGAGCTCTGATGACGGCCTGTCTGCCGAAACCCTGTCCGCTACTAATAGCTATTTATCTATCAATTACTTAATGTAAGGTTTTATGAGACGAATCAGTTTATGGTGAAGGGAGCTTGCGAGCGAGTTCATAAATGAATATATACTGACGTAATTTAACTTTTGGTAAAAATTACATCTGAAATACCTTTTTTTCTACGACTGCTGCCTCGAAAATGAACAAATGCGCACTACTAACTGCCGTTGAAAATCGCCTATTGCAAACTGCGTGCGCAGAGTGCACATTGCGCACGCTCCGACACAGAAATCAACTTTGCACACGCTTCTGATTATATTGCGCACGCCTTGCATAATATATTTTGTCCATGACCACTTAATAACTCATATTCAGCTTGTTGACAAAAGTTAAATAGGGCTCATGTAGCGTCAGAGGGATATATGAGTTGACGCTCGCCATTTAAGTTACATATGTTGCCTTGGCAACCAGTAAGAGTAGGCAACAACGCAATATCAAATGCCGCAGCGTAAAAAATGCACAGGTGGCACCGGTTTTGCCGTCAAACGCGAGTGTCACTGTGACATTTCAATAATTTTATTTACACTATCTATAAGATTTTGTAATTTGTAATTATTAGACAATGGCCGTGGACAAAGTATAGTATTATACTCGCTTTTTATGGCCATTTTTATGGCCATCGGAGACTTGCGCTCCTCGCCTGCGGCTCGTGACGCAAACCTCCCCCTAAGGGAATAATGGCTTTCATAAAATGCTCGATTAAACAATATACTATTATCAAGTATAATAGTGTGATTATTACAGTATCGTACTATAACAATCACATTATTCTTGTACATTCTCAAGATTAATGCTAATTTTTATTCATTTGTGAATAATGAACATTATTCACAAGTGAATAATGAGTTGTCGTGGAACTCAAAGAATAAACTGCCCTAAACATGAAATCGGTAGTTACCACTAGTTCATTCAAATAATTATTCTCCTATTAGGATGTATTGAAAGAAATGTAGGTTATAGTGTCACTTTTTCACAAAAAAATACTTTAAATAGGCCATAAAATGAAGTAATTTACCGTCCACCCTCGTAGCATTGAAATGAACATGCGCGGGCGACTAGACTTTCATCTATCGACGCATCAACTGTCGCTCCGTCGATTAGCGAAATCACTCGTGGTCGTGGTTTTAAAATTGTGAATTATCTTTGTGGCACCTATAACCTATCATATTTGAGAAAACCCAGAATCTTGAACGTGGATAAAGTATAGTATTCAATATATATGATAAATGTATAGTATACAATATTCAACTCGCATTTAATGAGCGTTATTCTCTCATTAAATGCTGATTGTGTAATTTACTATTATCCACGACTATACTTTATTAATCACATTAATCTTGTACATTCTCAAGATTATTAATAATCTTTATTCACTTGTGAATTGAAACGAAACATGTCGTAGGCAACTGGCAACTCAAAAAGTAGACCGCCCTATACGTGAAATCGGTAATTACCACTGGTTCATTCAAATAATTATCCTTCTGTTAGGATGTATTGAGACAAATGTAGGTTACGGTGTCTCTTTTTAAAAAAAAAAATGTACTTTTCACTAAAAAATACTTAAAATAGGCCATAAAATGAAGTAATTTACCGATCACCCTCGTGGCATTGAAATCAATATGCACGGGCGACTAGATCGTCATTATCTGACGCATCAAACGTCGCGCCGTCGGTTACCGAAGTCGTGATTTTAGAATTGTGAATTATCTTTTTCTACGACTGCCTCGAAAATGAACAAATGCGCACTACTAACCACCGTTGAAAATCGGATATTGCAAACAGCATGCGCGAAGTGCACATTGCGCACGCTTCCATACAGAAACGTTAACAAAGCCCACTTTGCACCTGCTTCTGATTATTTTGTGTGAAAAGTGCAATTTTCGACACTAGTTGCACAATATACTATGTCACCTACAATCTACCATATTTGAGGAAAACCCGGAATCTGGGACGTGGATAAAGTATAGTATTCTACTGGCATATAATGAGCGTCATTCTCTCGGGCAACTTGTGCCACTCGCTTCGCTCATGGGCTCAAACGTTACCTCATTGCCTTAGCAAGAATATTCTTGAATCATAATGTTCCAGAGAATATCTTCAAGAATTTTTCTGTAGCGTTAGCGCAGGTTTAACTTTTTAAGAGTCTGTCTACAGTGAGTGTCCAACGCATAAAGTCGACAAGAGATGTCATATACAGGGTGATTCATCAGTGGTAGTTTTGATATAACAATAATAAATACCCTCATTCTTAACTCTGTTAATATTTGGCAATATTATTTGCCGGATACAAATCTAGTGATTCAAGAACAAACCAACTTTCGTGTCTGTTCTCATTCTGTCTCTCTCAATTTTTAGAGCTATTTAGAGCGAGAAAAATTGAATGTGCGATTTATGTCGTTATTCATAACGCTTTGTCAGAAAAATCAATTTTCTTTGTTATTATTAATAAATACATAAATAATACATAAAATCTCATACAATGAACCCTGTTAAAAACCGAAACTGGGTTCTACATTCTTAGACTACGACTTTCAAAAGTCTATTTCATCTCTATATGTTCTCTATAAAGTATTCGGCTGCTGTATATGAGCTCTATGAAATTTTTTAAAATGGCGTAAGTGATCTCAGTCATTTCAGCTCACAACTCCCAATAGAATTGAAGCAAATCCCAGAGGCACAATTTTTGCAAACTGACATACTGAACTTCCAACCATTATTGGTTAATTCTTGTATCAATTCATTGCACTAAAATACGTGCATCTTACAAATAGCGCTTTTTAAAAAAAAAACTATTACACTAGCACTCAAGTGCAGCAACTACAACAGGTCTCCACTAAAAAGTAAGGGAATTTTACACAATGCTCTAGAGAAGCCAGTTAGTCCACAAAAGCTCGTCAAACAACGATCGATCATGTACAATGTGCCTCAAAACAAACACGATTATTAACAAAATTAAAACAATGCGTAATTTTCGGATCCTCTCGACACAATAAAGTGCGCTCCACTGCGATTCATTGCTATTGTAGCTGACCCATCAGCAATTTTATTTGCATTATTTAATTATAAACCCCTTATTCAACGAGACCATTGACGTTCTCGCCGTTTTATCGTCCCGAAAACGAAATTGCTGTTTAATTTCCATTAAAATTTTATTAAATTCCAAATGCGTTCAGGCCATACACACTCATACTTGATAATGGTTTTATAGTTTACGGGATGACGCGTCATCGAGGTCAGACTTTATGGTAGAGCAGCCACAACCGTTCCATTTGCAATATACACTTCTTGAATTCCGCGTGATTTGCTTTCGCTCTAATCTCCCTTGAGGCCTTATCCATTAATTGGCCTTGATGCATTCCAGTAATTTAATCCGGCATTTAGCTTCTTTATCGTTCCGACGAATCCAATCTAACGGCACGTACAGGGCTCTCAATTTCAGCTGCGAAGCTGTAAAATAAACTTTGCTCGGTTAAGTGATTTCCTTTTGCAAGAAATCCGCGCGACTGCGCCAAACTTCCGAGTCCCGGTCAGGGATTTGGAAATTATGAATCAAAATTGCTTGTCTACTCGATGTTTTTGAAGGAAAAACTAAACCATGACGTTCGAGAATGCGACTTTTGGCATTTACGAGACGTGGATATCGTTGCAGCGAGCCACTCGACCGTTTTATTGCCTCCGCTCTAAAACTGCGCCCTCAACCGATACAGGGTTTTATTTTTCAATATCTCCCTCTTATGGAGGTTAAATGGATTTAAAGCGAAGTTGTAGGGAGTAAAACATATTGTGCACGTTCAATACAGACACAGGAAAAAATGTATTCTTCGGGTCGAATTGATGGATTATGCCATAACATGATTGCTTCAGCTTTCAGAGTGTACGTATATTAAATATGCATTGGTTCCGCTGAACTTGAAACGTGTCGGAAGAGAACCGCAAAATTACGTCATTACAACGTTTCTCATTTGTCATTATTAAGCCGTTTCCCGCACATGCATCATATAAACTTCGGGTCGGGCAATATGCGGGGCAGTTTCCTTCATAAAATATCGCTTATAAAGCCGGGGAATGGGAAATTTACTAGTAAAAATTTCATTTTCGGCATGCCGATGACTCTCTAGGGTTTCAGATGCATGGGCCTTACCTGCAACGTCATTTTGAAGAAAACGATAATATGTGTACACCACATGATATTACACAATACTGTAACAAAACCTTTTCCGTCTCCTAATCAATACTTACTAATTTCGGAAAAATAGTATCTTACAACAAGAATTTAATGAGAGTCGTTTGAGCGAAGCGAGTGGCACAAGTGGCTTGAGAGAATAACGTTGATTAAATGCGAGTTGAATACTACACTTTATCCACGACCAAGATTCCGGGATTTCTCAAATATGAGAGGGCATAGGTGCCACAAGGATAATTCACAATTTTAAAACCACTACTGGTTTCGCTAATCGATGGCGCTACGTTTGATGCGTCAGATAGGTCACGGTCTAGTCGCCCATTCTTATTCATTTCAATGATACGAGGGAGAACGTTAAGTTACTTCATTTTATGTCCTATGTTAAGTATTTTTCAGTGAAGAGGACATTTTTTTGTGAAAAAGAGACACTGTAACCTACTTTTGTCTCAATACATTCTAATAGAAGGATAATTATTTGAATGAAGCAGCGGGAACTACCGATTTTATGTTTAGCGCGGTTTATTTTTTGAGTTACCAGTTGCCTACGACATGTTTCATTTACATAACAACTCATTATTCGCTTGCGACTAATGTTCATTATTCACATGTGATTAAAGATTAGCATTAATCTTGACAATGTGCAAGAATAATGTGATTATTATAGTATGGTCGTGGATAAATATAATTTATTCATTGTGGTTACCACTTTTTTTATATTAACCTGTGCCTTGATGCATTCGGGGTGAGTCTCGAGGTTAGTCAACAATTTACAGTAAATTTTCAGGTCTTCTGTGTCATCTAAATCTGTTAAAAATGACTCAAATCACCTAAAAATGCAAATTTGAGAATTGGAAATTTCAGGTCTTGTTTGAAATCAAATCGGTTATAACTTTTTTCCATGTAAAAAGAAGCCAACGTTTTGACTACCATTGTAATCTTCTTCTGGGATTTTTCAATCACTGGAGAAGGTCACCGTAGCAGACCTTCTTGATAGTACGTAATCTCAAAAAGAACAAAACATATTTCAATAACACAACGAAATCTGTTAAAAATGACTCAAATCATCTGAAAATGCAAGTTTGGGAATTTGTAAGAAATTCGAGTTAGTTCAGGTTTAGTTAACTTTCAGGTCTTCTGTGAACTCGAATCTGTTACAATTTTTTTTCCATGTAAAAAAAAACGCAACGTTTTGACCTCCATTGTAATCTTCCTCAGGGCTTTTTCAATCACCGGAGAACGTCACCATAGCACACAGATATTCATGATAGTACGTAAACTCAAAAAGAAAAAAATATATTTCAATAACACAACGAAATCGTTTAAAATCATTTAAATCACCTAAAAATGCAATTTTGGGAATTTGAGAGAAATTCGAGTTAGTTAATTTTCACGTCTTCTGTGAAATCGAATCCGTTATAATTGGCTTCCATGTAAAAAAAGCCAACGTTGTGACCTCCATTGTGATCTTCCTCAGGGCTTTTTCAATCACTAGAGAACGTTACCATAGCACAGAAACCTTTATGATAGTACGTAAACTCAAAACGAAAAAAAAGTATATTTCAATTACACAACGAAATCGGTTAAAATGATTCAAATCACCTAAAAATGCAAATTTGGAAATTTGTAAGAAATTGGATTAGTTCAGGTTAGTTAATTTTCAGATCTTCTATGAAATCGAATCTGTTATAATTTTTTTCCATGTAAAAAAAGCCAACGTTTTCACCTCCATTATGATCTTCCTCAGGGCTTTTTCAATCACTGGTGAACGTCACCGTATCACAGAGACCTTCATGATAGTACGTAAGCTCAAAAAGAAAAAAAAATATTTCAATAGCATAACGAAATCGGTTAAAATAATTCAAATCACCTAAAAATGCAAATTTGGGAATTTTTAAGAACTTTGAGTTTGTTTAGGTTAATTAATTTTCATTTCTTCTGTGAAAACGAATCCTTTATATTTTTTTCCATATAAAGAAAGCACCAACGTTTTGACGTCCATTGTAATCTTCCTCAGGACTTTTTCAATCACTGGAGAACGTCACCACAGAACGGAGACCTTCATGATAGTGCGTAAACTCAAAAAGAAAAAAAAATATTTCAATAACACAACGAAATCAGGTTAATAGAAGATTTAATAAGATAAAAAGAGTAAGAGAGAGAGAAAAATAAGATTAAGATAAAAAATTTTCAGCTCTTCTATGAAATCGAATCTGTTATAATTTTTTTCCATGTAAAAAAAGCCAACGTTTTGACGTCCATTGTGAACTTCCTCAGAGCTTTTTCAATCGTTGGAGAACGTCACCATAGAACAGAGAGCTTCATGATAGTACGTAAACTCAAAAAGAAAAAAAATCAATAACGCAACGAAATCTGTTAAAAATGACTCAAATCACCTAAAAATGTAAATTTGTTAATTTGAAAGAAATTCGAGTTAGTTTAGGTTAGTTAATTTTCAGGTCTTCTATGAATTCGAATCCGTTTTAATTTTTTTTCTTGTAAAAAATGCCAACGTTTTGACTTCTATTGTGATCTTCCTCAGGGCTTTTTCCATCGCTGGAGAACATCACCATAACACACAGACCTTCATGATAGTACGTATACTTAAAAAGAAAAAAAAATTCAATAACACAACGAAATCTGTTAAAAATGACTCAAATCACCTAAAAATGCAAATTCGTAAGAAATTCGAGGTAGTTCAGGTTAGTTATTTTTCAAGTCTTCTGTGAAATCAAAACACTTTATAATTTTTTTCCATGTAAACAAGGCAACGTTTTGACCCCCATTGTGATCTTCCTCAGGGCTTTTTCAATCACTGAGAACGTCGCCACAGCATAGAGACCTTTATGATAGTACGTAAACTCGAAAAGAAAAAAAATATTTGAATTACGCACAAAATCGGTTAAAATGATTCAAATCACCTAAAAATTCAAATTTGGAACTTTGTAAGAAATTCAAGGTAGTTCAGGTTAGTTAATTTTCAGGTCTTCTGTGAAATCGAATCCGTTATAATTTTTTTCCATGTAAAAAAAGCCAACGTTTTGACCTGCATTGTAATCTTCTTCAGGGCTTTTTCAGTCACTGGAGAACATCACCATAGCAAAGAGACCTTCATGGTGGTACGTAATCTAAAAAAAAAAGAAATATTTCAATTACACAACGAAATCGGTTAAAATGATTTAAATCACCTAAAAATGCAAATTTGGGAATTTGTAAGAAATTCGAGTTAGTTCGGGTTAGTTAATTTTCAGATCTTCTGTGAAATCGAATCTGTTATAATTTTTTCCATGTAAAAAAAGCCAACGTTTTCACCTCCATTATGATCTTCCTCAGGGCTTTTTCAATCACTGGAGAACGTCACCGTAGCACAGAGACCTTCATGATAGTACGTAAGCTCAAAAAGAAAAAAAATATTTCAATAGCACAACGAAATCGGTTAAAATAATTCAAATCACCTAAAAATGCAAATTTGGGAATTTTTAAGAACTTTGAGTTTATTTAGGTTAGTTAATTTTCATTTCTTCTGTGAAAACGAATCCTTTATATTTTTTTCCATATAAAGAAAGCACCAACGTTTTGACGTCCATTGTAATCTTCCTCAGGACTTTTTCAATCACTGGAGAACGTCACCACAGAACGGAGACCTTCATGATAGTGCGTAAACTCAAAAAGAAAAAAAATATTTCAATAACACAACGAAATCAGGTTAATTAATTTTCAGCTCTTCTATGAAATCGAATCTGTTATAATTTTTTTCCTTGTAAAAAAAGCCAACGTTTTGACGTCCATTGTGAACTTCCTCAGAGCTTTTTCAATCGTTGGAGAACGTCACCATAGAACAGAGAGCTTGATGATAGTACGTAAACTCAAAAAGAAAAAAAAATCAATAACGCAACGAAATCTGTTAAAAATGACTCAAATCACCTAAAAATGTAAATTTGTTAATTTGTAAGAAATTCGAGTTAGTTCAGGTTAGTTAATTTTCAGGTCTTCTATGAATTCGAATCCGTTTTAATTTTTTTTCTTGTAAAAAATGCCAACGTTTTGACTTCTATTGTGATCTTCCTCAGGGCTCTTTTCCATCGCTGGAGAACATCACCATAACACACAGACCTTCATGATAGTACGTATACTTAAAAAGAAAAAAAAATTCAATAACACAACGAAATCTGTTAAAAATGACTCAAATCACCTAAAAATGCAAATTCGTAAGAAATTCGAGGTAGTTCAGGTTAGTTATTTTTCAAGTCTTCTGTGAAATCGAATCCGTTATAATTTTTTTCCATGTAAAAAAGGCAACGTTTTGACCCCCATTGTGATCTTCCTCAGGGCTTTTTCAATCACTGAGAACGTCGCCACAGCATAGAGACCTTTATGATAGTACGTAAACTCGAAAAGAAAAAAAATATTTGAATTACGCACAAAATCGGTTAAAATGATTTAAATCACCTAAAAATTCAAATTTGGAACTTTGTAAGAAATTCAAGGTAATTCAGGTTAGTTAATTTTCAGGTCTTCTGTGAAATCGAATCCGTTATAATTTTTTTCCATGTAAAAAAAGCCAACGTTTTGACCTGCATTGTAATCTTCTTCAGGGCTTTTTCAATCACTGGAGAACATCACCATAGCAAAGAGACCTTCATGGTGGTAGGTAATCTCAAAAAAAAAGAAATATTTCAATTACACAACGAAATCGGTTAAAATGATTTAAATCACCTAAAAATGCAAATTTGGGAATTTGTAAGAAATTCGAGTTAGTTCGGGTTAGTTAATTTTCAGGTCTTCTGTGAAATCGAATTCGTTATATTTTTTTTCATGGAGAAAAAAACCAACGTTTTGAACTCCATCGTGATCTTCCTTAGGGCTTTTTCATTCGCTGGAGAACATCACCATAGCACAGAGACCTTCATGATGAAACGTAAACTCAAAAAAAAAAAAAAATAGAAATATTTCAATTACACAAAGAAATCGGTTAAAATGATTCAAATCATCTAAAAATGCATTTTTTTTAGAAGAAAATCAGGCGGAACTGATTCAACTTTTAATTTGTTGTTTTGGATAAAATTAATTTCTAGACGAAAATAAGTGAAATTAAGTAAGAGTTTAAAAACGTTAAAAAAAAACAAAACTCAAAGCTGAAAAAAATACAATTTTACTGTGTTTGAAAAAATGCAGTTTAGGTTTATGGTTAAAATTGATTAAGAATTTCAAAAAACCTTTGAAAAAAATAAAATTAATAAAGTTAAGGAAGGATTAGGGCCAAAATCGAAATAAAAATTATTAAAGTTTTTGAAGAAATTCAGGTTATTCTAAAAAGTTAGACAAATCATCTAAGAGTACAATTTTGATTTTGAAGAAATTCAGATTAGAATTAGGGTTAAAATTAGGGCTAAAAGCCCAAATTTTTGTTGTTTCACACTTTTGCATGTTTCTAAAGCAATTCAATTTTAGGGCAAATACAGGCAAAACTGATTCAAATCTTCTGATTTGTTGTTTTGCATTACTCAAAGCATATAAAAATACAAATTTGGTAAGTTCAGGTTAGGTTGCTAAAATCGATAATCGAAAAATTACTAAAAAGAAATCTAAACAAAAATTATAAAAGTTTTTGAAAAAAATGAAGTTAGAATTAGGGCCAAAATCGAAATAAAAATTATAATTAAGTTTCTGGAGAAATTCAGATTAGGATTAGGACCAAAATTGTTTAAAAAAAAGCGTCTTAGAATACAATTTTGGAGCCTTTTGAAGAGTTCATGTCAGAAGTGGGGCTGAATTTAGTTAAAAATGTTTTTAATTTTTTTAAAGAAATTACTCAAGGCGTTTGGAAACATGAACTTGGTGGGTTTGGAGATATTCCAGTTCGGCTTATGGTCAAAAATTATTAAATGTATGAAAAAAAAATTATTTAAGTTTTCGGAAATAATGTAGTTAGGATTAAGATCAAAATCGATAAAAAATTGCTTAAAGCTCCTAAAAGCGCAAATTTAAAGTTTAGAGTAACTCGGGTAAGGGTTAAGACCAAAATTGTTAAAAATTACCCACAGCGCCTAAAAATGCAAATCTGGAGCATCTGGAGAAATTTAGGTCGAAATCAAGGCTAAAATTGGGTCAAAATGACCGACATTGACTAAAAATGCAAACTTTGAGGTTTTTGAAAAATTAAGTTTTAAGACAAAAGAATGCAACACTAATTCAAATAACTGTCGAATAATATCGTCCTTCCTAACCACAAAACTAGAAAGAGATGGAGTGTCTCGGGGAATAAGAGACTGCTTCGTCAATCTATTTATTGAGCGACGTTTCTTTAGAAGCCGGATGATGACCTGGAGTAGTGTTGAAACGTCGCTCAATAAACAGATTGACCAAGAAAACTCGCAGTCTCTGATTTGTTGCTTTTAGTTAAATACA
This sequence comes from Taphrorychus bicolor, assembly GCA_951812265.1. Classification (NCBI taxonomy): domain Eukaryota; kingdom Metazoa; phylum Arthropoda; class Insecta; order Coleoptera; family Curculionidae; genus Taphrorychus; species Taphrorychus bicolor. Next base: position 22,478,508 of record OX638304.1, read on the forward strand.
AATTTGGAAAATTCGAGTTGGGATTACGGCCAAAATCCAATTAAGAATTATGAAAGTCTTTGAAAAAATGTAGGTTAGGATTAGGAACAAAATTGTTTAAAAATTACAGAGCGTGAAAAAATACAAATTTGAAGTCTTTGGAGAAATTCAGCTTATAATTTGAACTGAAATCAGTTAAAAATTACCGGCGTCATCTAAAAATCCAAATTTTGTTGGAGTTAAAGCCAAAAATCGTTGAAAAATTACTCAAGGCCTATGGAAATACAAATTTGGTGTGTTTGGAGATTTTCAAGTTAGGCTTAAGGCCAAAATCGATTAAAAATTATAAAAGTATCTGATATAAAGATTATTAAAATTAAAAATTAAAATTAAACTAAAGCTCTTAAAAGCGCAAATTTTAAGTTTGGAGAAATTCAGGTTTAGGATCAAGGCCAAAATTGCTTAAAAATTACACGAGTCGTTTAAAAATACAAATTTGAAGTTTATGGAGAAATTCAGGTTAGAATTAGGGATAAAATCAGTTAAAAATTACCGACGATATTTAAAAATGTAAATTTTGATTTTTCTAAAGAAATTCAATTTAGGGGAAATCAGGCAGAACTGATTAATACCTTCTAATTTGTTGTTTTAGGTGAAATTAATTTTTGTACCAAAATAAGTGAAGTCACATTGGGGTTAGAGCCAAAAATCGTTGAAAAATTACTCAAGACGTGTAGAAATACAAATTTGAGATGTTTGAAAATATTCATATTGGACTTATGGCCAAAATCGATAAGAAATATCTGAAAAAGTTATTTAAGAAGAAAATATTAAAGTTTCTGGAAAAATTCAAGTTAGGATTACCGCCAAAATTGATTTTAAGTCCCTTAAAGTGCAAATTTAAAGTTTTTGGAGAAACTCGCTTATGGAGAATTACGCAGAGCGCCTAAAAATGCAAATTCGAATTCTTTAGAGGAATTTATGTTGGAATCTGGACTACAATCGAATATGGGAGAGTACTAAATTAAGTAAGATTTGTGTAACAATGCCTTAAAACGAGTTTCTGGAGTCCAGTCCAGTCACGATTAGTTTAGAGTGCTTGCAGAATGTTAGAGTGGAATTATGGTCAAGATCGTTTAAAAATGACTGAAAGCAATTGAATAAACAATTTAAATTGTTTTAATAAGGCAATACTGTAAAGGCTTTCACGGCCGGTCAAAATACAATCTAAAGTATTTCCGGGCTTAGAAGCCGTGGTCCAATGGAATTTCTTCCAGACGTTTTGTCTACAGCTGCGGCAGACATTATCAAAGACAATGAGCTAAAGGGTGAAGTGATCTCCAGTGCTTCCCGACGATGACTGATTCGACTGTGGTGATCTTGGTGGTATTTATTCCCCCGCCGGCCAGCGCGCAGCAGTGCAGGGACTGGGGTGGGGGCAGTGGTGGCTGACTTGAAGTATGTCGTAGAACTCGCTTCCAGTCTACATTTAGAAACGTAATTTCCTCTTTCCTGTTGAAGTGGTTGTCGTGTTGAAAGATCTCAATGGCCATTTTCTCAATTTCTCAATGACCATTCAGATCTTCGAGATGGCGAGTTCTACGACAAGTGCGCCGAAACCCCGCGCTGCACCTACGTCCACCCCAGTCTCTCCACTGCAGCGCGTCGGCGGGGGAATAAATACCACGGAGCTCACCACAGTCGAATCAGTCAACGTCGGGAAGCACGGGAGATCAGTTCGCGCATTGCCTGATCGTCTTTGATAATGTCTGGCGTAGCTGTAGACGAAACGTCAGGAAGAAATTCCATGGCCGCTGCTTCAAAGCCCGGAAAGCACTTTAGATTGTAAGTCAATACTTATTGAAATATTCTAATTTGTTTAAACAGCGGCTCAAAATAAAAAAATAGTATTTTTTTTTTTCGAGAAAGTCAATTTAGGATTAGGGCTAAAAGTTGGTGAAAAAGTGATTCAAAGTTTGTAAAAATACAATTTTAGAGTTTTTAAAAAAAAAACAGGTTCTAATCAGAGGAGAATCGGTTAAAAATTGAGTTAGAGCCTCTAAAAACGCAAACTTGGTGATTTTGGAGGATCTCAGGTTAATTAGGCCCAAAATCGATTAAAACTTCTTTGGATGTGAATTATAATGGAAGTTTAAAGGTTTTGTAAATTTTTAGATTGGGATTAGATCCACAAAAACATTCTTCATTTCGTTGACCCATGTGTCTGTTGCCACATAATCTTTTTCGAGTTTATGTATGTTTTGGCGACGTCATGAAACACAAGACGATGACATGACACGTGTTAAACAACGTTCACTTGAAATGAACTGATTCACCAGAAAGCTCCTACAATCAACTCTATCAAATTGGAGGTAACTGAAAGACCTTAGTCGTTAAAAGGGCGATTGAATTTTCTGCACGAAGTGAGAAGACTTTGTGATACTAATCGATTATCTGCCTGATATTATTATGAGTGTGGGAGCATGTACAATCTAGTTACATACCATTATGTTAGTGTAGTTTAAGCTTAGGGCTTAAACTGTTAAGTTAGAGCTTCAGTACAATTTATTGATTGATTTTAGGCGTTCTGTAAAGACCACAGCTGGTGTTATGAAGCACCGAAGAAAACAATATTAATTACATCACCCAAAAAGGGTGTTTATTCATAAAGCCCGAAATTAACCCGAGTAATAATCTAGAACAACAACAACAATGGGAAAAATGAGCCGTGCCATGCAGCAGGAAGCCGTAATAAGTTGAGCGAAAAGGTTTTTAGTTTAATACCGTTTTGTAATTAGGCTCTGTTTATTTTGCCGGCATTCAACGGTACATTGTAAACAGCGAACTTAGTGCTCGGATTATTTGGCATTTGCTGGGTAATATTGTGAATAGAACAAACTTTGCATGTTGCTCCTTGTGTGTACCTGGGCCTCTCTCCTGCGGGAGTTAGCTCGGCGCCGGGCAAATAGGCCGTGATTCCTTCTAAGCCGTGATTCACTTAATGGAAGGCTGAAATACGTTGCCCTTGCAAAATAGAATTCTCCATGATAACGATGAAGCTTCCTCAATGATAATTTTATTAAAAAAAATTTGTACTGTCTCTCTTCCACTCTATCTCCTCTTTTCTAAAGCAAAAGTAATTCTAACCGACACCATGTGGCGCTACAGCAGACCTCAACGTTCTTCCTAATCTAGCATGTTTCCCCGACCTTGTAAAGTCACTGCTATTGTTAATGTACTCTATCATTTTTTTTTTAAATGGCGTACGTGACCTCAGTCATTTCAGCTCAAAACTGCTGTAGAAATTCGATCAAAGACACTTACTGAACTCAATTACTGAACTTCAAGTAATCTTTTGTTGATTCTTGTGCTAAAAACGATTAAAAAATTCGATTCTTTGGCCATAATTCCCTCTAAACCATGTTTCACTTAATGAAAGGCAGCCAGCTGGAATACGTTGCCTTCCCGAAATAAAATTCTCAATGCTAACGATGAAACTTTCTCCCGCTGATTCGGATTAGAACCGAAACCGAAAACTAAAAAGCGAATAGTTACTGCCTAAAGCTTTTAAGGCGGGCTCTAATCCGCGAAAACAAAATAGCGCAAAAACGGTGAGCGATTTTGCTTTTAGCAGAGTGAGAGATCGCCTTATTCCCATCAGCCCTGGGAGAGCCGAAAAAAAAATTACGTGTAACTTGGCACTTTTTGGACGGAGCGAAATCCAATTTAACGAAAACTTGGGCAATAATTTTCGGGGCTCGTAAACGCTCGCCACGCGTAAATTATGCACGACGACACGGATGAAAATTCCGGTGAATTTATTATGATTGGCCGGCTCGTATGGATGGATCATGGAGCGCCATGAGGATTAGGCTTCCAGTTATTAAAAATTAAATCGGAACATTTTATACGAGAATACGCCGTAATTTACAGCGCAACAAAACCTATGTATTATTTAAACATTTTAAATGAAAATGGGCATGATCGCCACCAATCGGATTTATTCTGATAATTTGTAGTTGGCTATATTTTTCAATAAAAGTGAAAATTTACTATAAAAACTTGTCAATGGTGAAGATTTTTTGTCGATCTCCCCTGGTCGAAATACCCTTGAGGAGTTTGCTGCTAATCTTTCTATAGGTTGAGCTGGAATGACTGAAGTCACGTACGCCATTTTAAAAATTCTGCGATGGTGTCAGTTTGGGGAGGGTTGGGGGATAGATAGAGGGGAAGCGAGAGAGTACAAAAGTTTAGTAATAAAGTTATCATTTTTTAGTTGAAAAATGATGAAATAAAAGAATCTTCATTTTTAACACCAGAATCAGCTAATGATTACATGAAGTTCAGTATGCGAGTTTGGTAGCATGTGCTACTATTCTATCGGTAGTTTTGAACTGGAATGACTGAGATCACGTATGCTATTTTTTTAAAATTTGATAGAACACATACACAGTAGCAGAAGACTATAGATAACACATACACATTTGTAGAAGTCTTAGTCTAAAAATGTAGAACACAGTTGCGGCAACACGCTTTAGACCAATCTCAGTGACGGGACCGTTGCTAGATTACAAAAAACCTTAAAGCCTGCTGTAGCGTCACTTGGTCTCAGTTTGAACTAGTGTTTTATTTAGAAAAAAGAGATAGAGAAATAGGAAAAAAGACGGTAAAAAGTTTTGCAATAGTTATCATTTTACTTGAAAAAAGGGACGAAATAAAAAAAATCTAATTTTTAATCGTTTTTAACACAAGAATCAACTAACGGTTACTTGAATTTCAGTATGCGAGGTTAGTAGAATCGAGCCTCTGGAATGTGCTACTGCTCTATTTGTAGTTTTGAACTGGAATGACTGAGGTCACGTATGCCATTATAAAAAATTGGTAGAGCACAATTGGTAGAGCTACAATAGCGCTCGTAGCAGAAGACTTTATTTTGACACATAAAAAGAAGACGTAGACATTTGTAAAAGATGTCTTAGTCTAAAAATTTAGAACACAGTCGCGGTAACGCCCTTTTGACCAATTGCAATGACGAGACCGTTGCTATATTACAAAAAAAGTTGAAGCCTGCTGTAGCGCCACATCGTGGCATTTTGAACTACTTTTCATTTAGCAAGATGAATAGATAGATAGAGAGGTAAACACAATGTTGTAATAAGTTATCAGTTTCCAGTTGAAGAAGAGAGAAGAAAAGAATCGCATTTTTAATTGTTTTTAACACAAAAATCAACCAATGATTGCTTGAAGCTGAGTTTTGGAGTTTTCATCTGGAATGACTGAGGTCACGTACGCCATTTAAAAACATTTGATGGAGCCCATACTCAGTAGCAGAAGACTATATAGAGAAGACATTTGTAGAAGTCTTTAACTTTGAGATTTTCTTACTATTTTGCTTTATGGTGGTATTACTGGTTTAGAATTATTTAGCAAATGTATAGAAATTTGAAAATTTTAAACTCTGTATATGGAAAGGAGGCATTTGCGGGATATTTTGTGAATTATATTTTTCTGTATCATTTATTGAGCGAAGCTCAAAGTTCGTTACACGATCGCATTAATACCCTATACCTATATAGGGCGTCTCAAAAATGTTGGAAAATCTCGCAACTGGAGGTACCAGGGAACTAGGAACCAAAATAGCTCGATTGAGCCACATATACCTTAATCCAAAAGTCGATAATTTCTGAGGTACCAGCAGGTTAAATTGGCAATTTTAAATTAAGGGGTATATTTTTTTCGTTGCTAGATGATGGACCTACACGGTGGAACAAAAATGTTACAAAAGAGTTTTTCAAAAGTGGTGCATCATGGAGCCGTGGAAATAGTGGCGCACGCAGCACACTCTACACCAAATTTGAGTGAACATGTAATTTTGTAAGTTTTAGAAAAATTATATTCGAGTGTGCCACACAGTTCTCTAAAAAAACTAAATTAAAACTTTAAGAGGTTGAATATTTTTTTATTTTTGCAGAAACTCTTAATAGCTAAAATATGCAAAATAGCAATATTTACAATTTGGAAATTTTAAATTTATTTCCTTATTATATTTCCAAAATATTGCAGCTATTAAGAAGGAAACAAACCGAAACAACTACTCTGGGGGCAAACCTACACTGTTTGTTTCAAAGGAGAATATACAAGGAGAGTTTTTTCAATGTTGAGTGAAGCGATCTCAGAAAGTATCAGAGTTACGGGGTGGGTTAAATGGGGAATGAATTGCAGTTTTAAAACATCAATTCCAAACCATTTCCACATTTTTAAAAAAAATTAGGAACTAATATACTTAATTGGCAAAAACCAAATTTTGACTACTTCCTTAAATCTAGCTCGAGTTCGAAGTACGAAAGTAGGAGATACTTTCATACTTAATAATCTGAACTTGTTAGATTTTTCTGTATAACTTGACAGCTGTCATTTTAAAATTGTGAAGTAAACCGACTTTTTTTTAAAGAGAAGATACAAAAGAAGTAATTTAGTTGAAAAGGCCTTTTTGCTAGTTTCAAACTGATGCCAATAAGTGGACGGTTGCTTTTCAAAATGACGGATTTACGGCCTTTAAAAAAAAGTAGGTTTGTATCATTATATGGACAAGGACAGCGCCATCTGTGTCCATTTGTTGAACTAACGAGATCGCACTCGTCCAATATCAACGTCATTGGCCCGGTCTAAGGAAAATGATGCAGATTACCATAAAATACAGATATCAGTTTTTAGCCGTCGGTACTATGAAAGCGGTTTTCAACCTTTTAAGCACAATTAGAGCTTACGAAATGATGGTTCATCATTCGTTTAAAAGGTCGAAAACAGCGTTTTTATAGTACGGACGGCTAAAAATTGATTTCTGTATTTTACAGTAATCTGCTTCAACTACCAGATTGATTTAAAGAAAGGAATCGGCAAAATTTTGTTTTTGCCGATTATCTAGTGAGTTACAAACATTTTCAAAAATGTGGAAGTTATTTTGTATTGTTGTCCTAAAACTGCAAATTTTTGGCCATTGAACCCACTCCGTAACTCTGCTAGTTTCTGAGATCTTTTCACTAAACATCGAAAAACGCTCACCCTGTAAAAAGCAGATAAGTTTTCAATTTCCAAATTGTAAATATGGCCATTTTGCATAAATTAACTACTAGATTTTCTACAAAAAAGCTAAAACATTCAATCTCCAACATACCCCGCAAAAAATGTATTTTAACTTCATTTAAAACTGTACTTTTGACCTCCTCTATCCCACAAACTCTTAACTTTGGGGTCTGGAAAAAAACGTGACTCGATTGACCTCTTTTGGTCTCTAGTATCTACAGTTTCAAGATTTCCCAATCTTTTTGTGTCACCATGTATACAGAGTGTTTTCCTGATATAAATTTAAATAGAAAAATTTCTTTAAACTTGGGTCCTAAAAAGTCTGGTTTTCAAGATGTAAGGGGTGAAAGTAAGAGAAATATACAACCACAAACTTGATGATGATTGTTAGTTTCAGGGTTGTTCCTGAGGTTCAGTCGTAGGATTAATATTGCCAAAAAAATGTACGCCACTGACATTTCTTGTTTTTTTTTCGGTTTATCTAGCTAAACATACAACTTTTTTATTGCTACTATTCCGTATCTCACTTTATTTTCGTTAAAAAAAGAATAAAACCGCTTTATTGCATACCGAAAAACTATTAACATGAAATCTTAATTAAGTAATTTTTTTTGACACCCTGTCTCTTGAAAACCCGACTTTTTAGGAGACAAAGACACATAGAATTTTCAACTTGAATTTAGCTCAGAAATGGGCTTTTGAAATTACTGCCTATCATTAAGTAAAACCCTGTATATATAGAGTGTTACAAAAAAACTTGGCCACAGATTCTGACGGATTCTTCTCACTTACCCTACACAAAAATAGGGTAATAAAAGTCACATTATTTTGCATCAGTGGTTACTTTTTTTGTTACATCCTGTGTATAAAATTGTTTGTAGACATACAAAACAAAATTTCTAGACCAGACATTCGGCTTTTATGACACTCTTCACAAGAAAACGGCCCTGCAAAGTTTTTTCATGCCTATATGGAATCGTCTACTCTTATTTTTTGTAGAAAAGTATAATATCATTATTATTATATTAAATGATTATTGTGTTTTGGTAGTCATACGTTTTCATCGGAGCTATAGCGACTTTCATTGCGCGGCAGGTAAAAGCCTTATCTGCCCTCGACTGGCGGCAAGGAGAGACTTTGCCTGCCGCCAGTAATTAAAAGAAATTCAAATGCGTCAAATAAAGTGCCAATTTAGCTCAATTTCGAGGAAAATGGTATTTTGTGAGTGACCAAAAAAATACGTTTTCTATCGTTCCAAGCGGCACAGCGGACCACATTATACGTACTCAAATTGACTATATAATCGACTGCAAAAGATTCCGCAATGCCATCAAAACCGTTAATGCAGACCGAGGTGCACTTATTTGTAAATTTGAAACAAAACTAAAAAGAACAACGAAAACCCAGCGAAGCAACAAAATAGATATTCGCAGCCTCAAGGAAGACGCAGTTAAACGTAAAGTAACAGAAGAACTACAAACCGGATTGGAAGAAACAGTGGCAACCCCAGAAGAACCCCCACAAAAATGGAACAGAATCACGTAAGTTATTAGGAACACCAGTGAAAAGTACCTAAAAAAGACACGTGTGAAGAAGAAGAAGAAGTGGATGACAAACGAGATCCGGACCCTAATGGACCAGAGGCGAATACTTAAAAATAAAAACAGGGAGGAGTATCGACCAATACACAAGCCAATAAAGAGGGAAATCATGGCTGCAAAGGAAGAGTGGCTGGCAGGGAAATGTAGCGAGATTGAGGAACTAGATAGAATGCATGATCATTTAAATACACACAGAAAGATAAAGGAAATGACACATACCCGGAAGAAAACCACAACAGGAACACTGGTAGACTCAGACGGTAAACTTATAATAGAGATGATAGATAAACTAAAGAAATAGAAACAATATATTCAAACAACATTCTCAGATGATAGACCAGAACATTACGTCAATGTCGAATCTGAACCATGCCCACGCATAACAAAAGGAGAAATTGAGAGAGTATGTAAAACAATAAATCGCCTGGACCTGACGAGGTCCTCGTAGAACTGATAAAAATATTATGTGACAGTAGCTGGAAAGTCTCTGGAAGAAATCTTCAATCTCATCTATCATACAGGAAAAATACCTTCTGACGGGTTAATGTCTTCCTTCATTACCCTCCCTAAAAAAAAAATCGAACCCATACCCGCGACCAGTACAGGCTCATTAGTCTCATCAATCACATCGTCAAAGTGTTCACCAAGATCATCCACAGCAGAATATATAGAAAATGTGACTTATACACCAGCGAATCCCAATTTGGATTTAGAAATGCCCTGGGAACTATACAGGCAATCTTTTTATTACCTAAGTCCTAGTACAAACTTGTAGGGACATGAACCGAGATGTGTACGCAGGCTTTATAGATTTTTCAAGGGCTTTTGACAGGGTAAAACACACAAAGTTGGTGAAAGTAATGAAGGAGGTAGGCCTAGAGAGCAATGATATACGAATTATAGCAAATTTATATTGGAGCTAGTCAGCTTACGTGAACATACAACCTGCAACCAAACAGAGGAGGTAAAAATCCACAGAGGCATTCGCCAAGGGTGTGCCCTCTCGCCGACTGTATTTAACATCTACTCTGAAAAGATATTTCAGGAGGCACTGGAGAATTCTCCTGAAATGATTAAAATAAACGGCGAAAACATAAACAACATCAGATACGCAGATGATACTGTTATCCTCGCAAGTAGCCTGGAAGATTTTCAAACTCTTCTGGAGAAAATCAATACAACGAACGAGGAATAGAGGAATACACCACAAGAAGAGGAAGATCATTCGAAGAAATTAATTCAAAATTGTCCCAGGTATTTTTGAAAAAAAACGGGATTAGGAATAGCTTTACTGGCTATTCACTGGAGTAATGATTTCACGGCTCTCATCATTTTACAAGGCCTGAACCATTGTCTTTATATCCATAGTTTATCAATGTTTGGTTACTATGAATCCTCATTAATAGACGACTAACATAACACTTTAAAGTGTGTTGACCAATCGCGTTTGATGACTTCCAGCTTATATGCATCTTTCTTTTTTTCATTGCCGTTTTAAAATATTTCACTTTAACACTATTATGGGGGTGTCATATTCCATCCATAATAAAATTAATGGTTAAGGAGTTAATACAATGGAGCGTGCACCACATTACAATAAACAATACGCTTTCCACAAATCGTACTTTTATTACTCATGCAATTTATTGTTAGCTGCAGGAAACCGCGTATGTATTACATATTATACATTCCTCCCCCACTCGACCTTCAGATTGCCATCACATTGCGGTTTGTTGGTTTTCAATGGCCTCGGATCAATTTGCAAAATATCGTTTTCTTTTGAATACTGACTGTGGTCGCAATGGCCCCACGAAATCCTCCACAATCAGCGTTTGCATAGATTACGAGGACCTTAGATTGTTTTGGCTTTCTGTTTTTGACATATCAATTAAACTACCACCTGCTCCCAATACGAATGTTCTGGTTCCTTTCCTGGGATAAGAAATTAGGTATTTTTGGGACGTATATAAAGTGGAAGTTTATGGGTTGCATGGTGTGTTCGGAAAGCTCCCTAAAGAGCGCCCGGCAATATTTCCAGGCGAAGATTTCGGTGAATTTAATCCTCTTACAACGCTTCTTGGATCGTTAATAATAAAGTATCATTCCGCCTGTAGGACTTGGGGGCGCTTAGCTTGACGTTTTTATATTCGGCCCAATTTACTAGATAATACCTGCGGTATTAAATGTGTTTCGCGAGTTTCGTGTTCTCCGACAGCGCCACCTGCTAGAGGCGTTTGTATCCAGATAAAACCGAAAACTAAAATTAAAGGGCGAAACGAGCAGTTGCCCCCTTCAGCTTTGATTTTAATGAAATAACCCTTAAAATGATCGGTAATTCGTTGTCAAGCTCCCCTTCAAAGGAAACGACAGCCGTAATGAAGAGTGACGTTGAATTAACGTAACTTTTGAATATACTTCATCTTTATTTAAATTGATGGTTAATCTTCAGGCCGTAGTAATTCGGACTTTTAAAAAGTTTGCCTCGTTGCTTTCTAGGACACATCGTGACAGGAGGGAAATTTATTATGTCGGCGTGAATTACTTTGTAAGTGAAATAAATTTAAAAGCTGCATCACAATTGATCCTTTCTGGCGGTTTTTATTACATCAATTAAGAACCAGTGGACGCGAGTCAAGCTCAAAACTGTCAGCATTATGACGTTTTTTTAATCAACTTACTAAGAGTCTGACTAAACAAACAAAAAATGAAACGTCGAAACGTCGGTAACTTCAGTGATTTTGTGTATAGTTTTAGCATCAGTGCAAGTACGTCACTGCAGCATTCGAAAAACTTCTCTTTGTTGCTCAGTGTTAATTTCCAGTTTTTAGCCCAATTCTATTATTATCATTTATTGATGTTGCTTGTACCATTGTTGTTGATTTAATATCTGATGAAGCAAATTTAGTAAATAGTCTTCTGTAGAATTGTTTGTTTTGTTGAAATACCCTGTGTGTTTAGACAACCAGGATTGACTGGCAATTTCAGCTGATGTTAAGATCTGCTGTGAAGTCCAGTCTATTGCAATTTGTAAAAGTGGTATAATGACTCATTTTAGACTGAGGTTTTTTTAGTCAGTTCAAGTTTCTTTACTCTGCTTGGTTAGTATGGAGGTAGTTTCCAAAAAAGACTATATACTTTACCCGACAGAACTAGTTATTAATTACGAAATAATCCTGATCGAGGCAAATTTTCTCGTTTCGTTATTATATATGTTTTGTTCGTTATTTGTTGTATTCCGATTGTTCTGACATTTTTAGAAATTAAAAGGGCTGAGTATCACGGTGAAAGATTGACAACCTCCAATGCTGCATCACTAAACAGTGGAAATGCCTGAATTCTATATTTACCAAATCTTGTCAGTTATTGACGCTGTTTGTTGAAAAGATGTAATTTTTGATAAGGGATTCAATTAAAATTTGCGGGTAGTTCAAGAGCTTGCTAATTTTCGGATAAAGTACATGGAGAGGAAGCTGCACCGTCCACCTGACGTAATTAAATTTTTTTAATTGATATTCATAAGATATTAAATGCCCATGAAATAGGCAATACATATTAGTTGTAAAATTAAAATTAATTAAAATCCCCATTAGTTTGACTGTTATAAATTGTCGATTTTCTCGAATACTACACCAAGAAAAACACAACCTTTTATATCTGATAATCCAAATATCGTTGATTATCGGACGATATTTTTTCTTTCCGGGAATCGCTGTATCATTGTCAGTTTCCCAAAGGAATGACTACTATTTTATAGATATTTGTTGCTAAGTGCATAAACTAAGCTGATAATGGCTACGTTCTTGAATATTCAATTTTTTAAACACATTAAATGTGACATAAATCTTTCTGGGCAACCTCATACAGCAATCTTCAGATATTAGGCACCCATCATACAGCGAGTGGCAAGATTCTTGAACTCCCAAAAGTGTCTTAAGTAAATCTCACAGCTGCAAAGAATTCTCGAGATTTTGAAGATGGAATCTACTGGTACCATTGTATTGTATTGTATTGTATTCAATGGGAGTGGACTTGTACAGTCCTCCACCGCCACCTGCGGTCTATTGTGGCCAACTCGTAGTGTTGGCAGGAAGGTTTGCCCCTGCTTGCTTCACTAATTGTCACGCGTTATGCCCAGACCCTCAACGAATCTGATGAGTCTCGAGCGACACTGAGTTTGCATCTTGAGACTCAATGATCTTGTTTCCGAAGAGTGAGTATCTCGATCTGGAAATAGCCGGGTAGTCAAATAGGACGTGCTCAACTGCCTCGTCGTCCTCCCAAGTACAGCCGACACTCTGTCTCTTCGGACAGTCCGAGTCTGTGCATGTGAAATCTTAGGTGGCTATGTCCTTTGTACAGTGCAGTGACCATTGGAGTTGTTTCCTATTTAGTCTGAGGAATGTTTGGGCTTTTGTCCTCCCTCTTCCAGTGATACATTTTTTGGAGTGTGATAGTCCGGGTAGGTTCTCTCACCAGTCCTGGGACTTGGCAGTGCTCCATTTCTGGAGTTCAGCCTTGACCAGAGAGTATGGGACTTCCAGTGCCGGCTCCGGGCCTACAAATGTAGAGCCCGCCGCCTTTCTAGCTAGAGAGTCGGCTCTCTCATTGCCTTCGTGACCACGGTGGCCCGGAATGCATACCAGTGTGATAGTCGCTGCTGTCCTGCGATAGGGTGTTCACAGTCCTGTGGCCAAACAGTTTTGGAACTGCCAAAGACATAAGGGCTAGAAGCGTAGGTGTCGGGCACACAATTCAATGGCATGTTGTCTGCCTGAAACACTGTCGTGAATCGCCCCAAGATCTCTGCTATGCAGATGCCATCCGTTCTTCCGTACACTCCGGAGCCAGCTCCTTCGGCGGTCTTGGATCCGTCCGTGTACCAGGTACTTGTCAGTTGCAGATCTTCACCTCGTTCGTCCCAGTCTGTCCAGGGACCATGTTCAATACCGCAAAGCCTTCCAAGCCAGCCTGGGCTTTGTTGGTCTCTACTGGTACCATTACTTCTCACAAATCTGTTCACCGTGATCCCAGGAATTAAAAACCTTTTAATCTCGAAAAATATAGAACGCAACCCTTTAGTAGTCGTACTACTACCAAAAATTATCAATATTTGCCTGTTATCAATTTTTTAGCGTTTAATAAAATTTCAAAAGATAATCTAAAATTCATAATGCAAGGAAAACTGAATTTCTTTTAAATAAGCTGAATGACATTCATCGTAGAATCCTACAAGGATCCTTTACCTAACAACTTGGAAGTAGAGTTCGTTTTTACGATTTAACTAAATTTTAAATTTTAATGACCAGTTCTATCCACAGTAAAATGTTCTGGTCATGATTAGTTCTCTGTCAACTTTTCTTGTATAATGTAACACGGATGCCAAAGAGGCTGAATTTCTCTGGAATCAATTGAAGGAGGGGGTGTAAGAACCAGGCAGCTCCATTTCTCAAAATTTGTGGGAAATAAAAAAAAACTTTCCAAAAATTTAAAAATTTTCATTTTATGGTTAAAATTGTTTCCTACTTCAAAAACGTGTACTTTTTCAAAATGATGTCAGTACCGGGATAAAGAAAAATAACTTAGAAAAAAATGAAGCTGCCTGTTTTTTGACTCAAATTTACAAAAAAAAAGAGTTTTTGTATGATTTTTTATTGTACAAAAAGTTAACAAAACTACCGAAAATGTGCGAAATACATTATTAAAAAAAAAACAAATTAAAAAGTTGGGTAATAATACATTAAGATGTCGTTTATTCATCTTCGTAATCTGCCTCTGACGTCAAACATTCTTCCGTTTCGGCAGGAAAAAGTTTTTGATAATACCACATTTCAGCTTCACCAACATACTGTCTGGCCAACTCCATGACATTTGATAGTTTTTCTTTCTTTAGAAGTATTGGAGCATTATAAACCTTGTTTTCTACCCCTGGAAAAGTCGGTTCTCATGATTTCTTTAAGAGCACAAATTTTTCAAAGGCGAAGCCGCTTGTTGATTCTGAGCACTTAACAGTTTCTTTCTGTTCATCACTAAACTCGATGATTCTATATTTCGATATAAGGAATTTTTGACCGGAGCTGTTCTTAATGTTGCCTTTTTTAAACAATGGCGCAAGAACCGCTGTATAGTTTAGAATCATTTCTTGGGCAAGAGCTTTGACAACAAACTTCTTAAGTGTATTTTCGATCATACGAATCCACTCCTCCGGCAGATAGACCCTTCCCTTCTTCCTTTTTTCTTTCTCGACCAGAGAAAACGATTTGTCGCACGGCAAAAAACTGGGCCCCGGTTCTGGATAACGATGCCTTATTCTCTTAAATCTACCTTCTAACAGTAGACATTGCCACAATTGCAAAAGAACTGCGTTCTTGTTTTGTGCTGCACAGTTGTCGCTAAACACGTATACCGTAGACACCTCCGGTCCAATGTCGTTTTCGATGAAATCATGTAAGCAATGTATTACTTCATTTGGTGACGTCCGACCTGTGACTTCATCGAAAAGGTAAAAGTAGCTCATTGAGTAAGTAAATTGTGAAATTGAGAAAAGTAAGTCTAAAAGCTGCCCTTATGAATGCAAAAAGGTAAAACCACAACTGGCGCTTATAGAAGACGTCACCAGAAGGAATATGTGGCAGTGGCATGTTTTGTTCAAAATCAAAAGAGGAAACTTCTACTGTTGGATCTTCCTTGGCCAAGGCAGTTTTTTCTTTTAGATCTTTATAGAACGTGTCAGCTTTGGTCAGGTGCAACTTTTTTTCCACATTCAGCTTAGTTGAAGTTTCGACATCATCTTTGGCAGATTGCATTTGGTTTTCAAACATATCACATCGTTTACAAGTATCCTGGGTCTCCAAAACTCAAATTAAAGTTTTCTTGAAATACACGTCGATACTATGTGTATGAAACTTTCGGCTTAAACTCTGGTTTATCCAGCAGATTATGTTGTTCTGACTCAAACTTTTTTAGATATAATCTGTGATGGACTGAAAACTTAAGGACCTCTACTGATGAAGATGCCATAGGGCATCGAAACGTTTAGAACAATAGAGGTTTGAGGAAAGGAAAAAATACTGTGTTTTTTTTTGTTTCCCATCACCAAGGACCACACCCCAAGAACACCCCCCGTATATACTGCCAGGTCCAAGAACGACGCACGTTTATACGTCGCAACTATATATTTACCAGAGCAGGAGAAAAATGCTCTCATACAACAACATCACCGCAAGCAACATATGGAAATGACACCTCCGCTATGATGAAGCAGTCCCTGAGCCTTAGCACCATGATAGCGAAACTTAAGAACCTCTACTGATGAAGATGCCATAGGGCATCGAAACGGGGACATCGAACGGATGCAATTTGGAGACGCGCGTAATAAAATAATACACAAAATATGACAGGAGTTAAGTGCAAAAATCAGGCAACTCCAGGAGCTCCCTGGTTCTTGCGACAATTAGCAATATACGGTTAGCAGGATGTATCCGGTTCTTGTACTCAACGATCGGCCTATTTTTTCCATGTGTATTTACGTAATAAAATGAATTTCGTAAAAAAGTGGAGTTGCCTGGTTCTTGCACCCACCCCTTCAATTGAATTATTTATATTCATCTTACCTAAGAACATAAAGTAGAGCACACTACTCTGCTTTAACTTCATTTCGAAATATAACAATTTCAAATATTTCAATTACTTATAGAACTTGTACTCCTATCGTCCTGTCCCAATTCGTAATTACTGGCTTTGGTATAAATTTTATGTATTTTTTGACTCTTTTAACGTGTTTATGTCATTTTCTTTGGTTTGCTGTGTTCGAGTATTTTTTTTTAATTTTGATCCTACTTTCCACCTCTCTGTCTTGTTATATTGTGTTGTTTATTAAAAAATGTAAGTTTTTCTTTGACAATGTTTTTTTTTTAAATTTTTTTAATCATACTATTTGTCTCTTTCTCATGTGGAGTTCACATGTGGTACAGCATAAAAAATAAGACTGTGAAGGCTTCACTGGCGGTCACAATAAAATCTAAAATGTTTTCCGGGCTTTGAATCCGTGGTCCAATGGAATTTCTTCCTGCCGCTTCGTCTACAGCTGCGGCAGACATTATCAAAGGCGATGAGGCAATACGCGAAGTGCTCTCCCGTGCTTCCCGACGTTGACTGATCCGACTGTGGTGAGTTCCGTGACATTTATACCCCCGCTGTCGCGCTGCAGTGGAGGGACTGGGGTGGGGGTAGTGTTGGCGCGGGGTTTCGGCGCACTTGAAGTATGTCGCGGCACTCGCTTCCAGTCTGCATTTAGAAACGTAATTTCCTCCTTCGTGTTGAAATTGTGGTCGTGTTTAAAGATCTCAATGGCCTCTCTCGTTAGTTTCGGATAGAAACGCTACAATTGATATAAGATATCTACTTCCTTGAAACGGACGTCGTGACCTCCGGAGAGCGTGCTGATAATGTCTGCATGCCTCAGCTGTCAACGAAACGTCAGGAAGAAATCCATTAGACCACGGCTTGAAAGCCCGGAAAACATTTTAGATTGTATCTTAAAAAATGTTCGAAAAATTCGGTTTTTAAGATATTTAAAGAAAGAAATTCGTAGAAGTTGGTTTTTAATTTTCGAGTTTTTTGACGAAATAAACAAAACGCTTTTCCACAGCAACTTTTTTCTTCTATAACATCCTGTTAAAAAAAATTGCGAGCTCTCTTTAACGCAAGTGTCAAATCAGCTTTTCATGGTGAATAAATGACACGACTAGGTCACAGCAAAATGTTTGTCCTGCCTACAATATACCAAATGTGAGTCAATTTTTAATAATCACTACACACTCCCCAAATCCCACCATGTGTCCCATCAAGTGGCCCGCTCGCTCACCGGACTTGACACTGATGGATTTTTTCTTTTGGGAAGATCTAAAAAATATACTTTATTTTTTAGGTGAAATTCTTAACGGCGGAGGTAAAAAGTTAATGCGTAAAAGTGATTTAGTTTTTGATATCCCGTCAAAAAAATGTAATATCCAAATAATAATTTTTTTTAATTTTTAATTGTTCTTAAATAAAAAAAATGTTTTTTTTTCAACTGAATTAGAGATGTCCATGTGACTTTCTATCATTTTTGCAATCTAACCGAGGCAGCGTCTTGAATAATAATGATTATATCTGTACTGTCCGCATGAGAATGGGACAGATTGTATCTTCATCTAAATCCCCATTTCCTTAACGGACTTTTTTAATCTTTCAGCTCTTGGATTATTTCTCCTTCTTTTTACTAGGGGACTTTAACTTTTGATCACTTCATTGTGTGTGTTCTGTTTTTGTTAATTCTTTTCAATAATGGAGTTGTGAATTGTTATCGGTTCCTTGTCTTGAAAATATCTCGAGATTTCACCTCTAGATAGAACTTTCTTAACTGCTATTGTGGGTTTTGGTCCCGCAGTAAAGAATCGCAACTGAAGATTTGAGGTCTGTTTTTATTCTATCTTGATGACCCCACAAAACAATCACAAAAGCCTTAAGAATCAAGAGAAGGCGACATCCACTAGGGTATTGTATAAATACCATATGGTGGACGCTGCTGTCGAACGCATAAATAACAATAAAAAGTAGTTACCCACCTTGTTGTTGCAACTTGAGTTCTGACTAAATTCGCACTTCTTTCTTCAAACTTGGTTCCTAGGTTCAAACCCTGCAGTTTCTCATGCCCTTTCTTTTGAGTAATCTACTTTGCCCCTTAGCCCGACTCAATGGTAACTGTCCACTAAGATTGTCATCTATTAAACCCCAAGAACAACACACGTGACTTCAGTCAGCACAATACATAAATCACAATAAAATTTAGTTTCGGAAAGTTACTGATGAAACTTGAAGTGAAGAGATAAATTATCCTTAAATTCCTCTAAATACCACTAAGTTCCACTAAATTTTCCATTTTTTTTTATAATTTTTTTAAATTCCATTAAATAGGTACTTTTTTTGCGATTTCTCGTATGCCAAAGCAAATATTATTTTTGGTTTTGGGAATTTTTCTGTACCAGTTTTGTGTATATAGAATTATTGATTCGTGATTACTAATTCGTATAACAAAATAACCTATTTTACACCAAGTTCTTGGAATTATCACCTGAAAATAGACACTTTTACACATAAAATCATTATCGATTTTTCGGTATCGAGATTATCGTTATCGGAAAGCTGACATCCGCCCAAGCTTACTTTTAATCCGGATCACGTAAATTTGCATGTGATCTTTAAAAAACCAAATATTTTACCGGTGGGTAGCTGAAGCTGACAATGCTCTTTGATTTTTATTTTGGGTCATCTTCATGTAATACCCTTCTAATCTTTAGATTGTTGAAGGCCCACCAGTCCAACTGGTGAGCGGTATTTTGCTGTCATGTAACAAACTATTGTTATGATTTTTTGTGTGACATAACCATCAAGTACACTTAACTTGACCCATCACACTAAATGTTCTGCTGTTAAATTAATACCGTAATATTAGTTAATCGCAAATGGCAAATGCCTGTTACACTACTATAACAATATCGTGAGTCTTAACTATCAACGAAAAAGAATCTGATGCTTTTCGGAAGTCTCCCGTGCGGCATACCTGCACCTCAAGACGCCCCTTTTAATATCATAAAATTTATGAATTGTGAGTATGACGGTCATAAAAGTTTACACAATGTAACGTCGGTCCAACTTTCGTAATATGGCGTTAAAGGTGGCGTTATATTAAAGCGAGCACCTCCTTACTACATCCACGTAAATCACCAGCGCCACCAGGGCCCGTAGCCGGCCGTAATCGAAAGCCGGCGACCTTTCGTCGGGAAATATCTTTAAAAGGGCCGTTTACAAAACGTATGAAAACATTATACAATCATTACTCCCGTAGTAGTAGATTTACATTCATGCATATGAAACAGTCCCAAAACAATCGAAACGGAGGCGCGACTCAAGAGGCGCTTTCGCGCGTCCCGTAAAGGATAAGATTCAATTAGAGCACCGCCCTAATTGGACGGTAAGGGCGCACTTGCTCCTCTAGGAAATAATTTGAATATAAGCTGTATTTAATGTGGGGTTATTTGCTTTTATAATAAAGTGCTCCCTTTCTGGAATCAGTCGAGTGGGGGGACCAGACCTTAAACCGCGTTTTGAGGTAGCTACCAGCCCTCGCTGCTAATTCCGCATGTATCGGGTGACCTAAAAGCGAATTTTATCGCGGCCATATCGGGGAATTAAAAGCCATTTTACTGCGGTGGGTGTGCGCTTTTTTCATTTCACTTCGGTCACGCCATGGTAGAAACCAAAAATAGACGTTCGTTACCATCAGGGCTGTGCCGTGTCACCCCCTAAAGGAACGCAAAAATTATCGATAACATACTATCAGGCGTTTAAAGAGGAGAGTCGATGCAAGTCGACAAAGGGCCGCGATTTGTTCGCAATTCATCGGCACATTTAATGAGCCCTCCTTTGATGAAAAAAAAGCCTGGGAGTTTTCCAAAAGCCCTTTCAAACTTGATCGGCAGTGTAATCAGAGAGGGTCATTGGTTTTAATTGGATAATCGAGTTCGGTCGTGAATATTTTAAGCCCGTTTTTTCGCATAGCGATTTCTTGTTTAAGTATTAAACCAACAGAAGCGCAAAACATTAATTTCCCGCGAACGCGCAGCCTTCGGGAAAGTTTTTCGCTCCGGAGAGCAGTTACTTCCGACCCTTTCCGCCGGGGGCGGTATTTATAGTGACATAAAGAAGCATTTATGTAATTCGAGTTTCGTAATTAGAACTAGTTGCGAAAATCTCCGGGGAAACCGTTCAGGGCATACGTCACGTGATAATATATTGGTGCGTCTTTTCCCCGCAAAACAGAGACGGACTAGCCTTTGAATTTTCAACCATATTATTAGGCATTAATTAAACTATTCAGGCGGCCTCAAACTTCAACAGTTTGAGAAGATAATCGGGATTCGGGGCTATTTATTAGCAACTTAAGACCAAACTTTCCGGTCGGGGCTACTAATTCTGACACCGTTAAACTCAAGGCTTAGTAATTAGTCCGATCGGGTCACTTTGACGGGCCCTTGCGACGACGACGGCAAGAAAAAATGCTGCGCAAGCTAATTTCAAAAGAATTAGCTGCAGCCGAGGTAATTACGCTGCTTAGGTCCTGAAAGTCTGTGCCTCGAATCTGCAATCCTTGGAAAATGAAGACTTATAGGAGCGACGGAACCGGGGGAGGAAAAGAAAGATGTATTTATACTAATGGAAGAATTATGAAGGAATTTTTAATATAGCCCGAGAGTGCGCCATGATTTATGGGTGTCTTAATTAAACGTAAAAACATCTGGTGGTGGAACCGGAGTTCAGATCTGGTGGATTTAGAGCGTAAGACCGTGTACACGGAGAGTGTTTTTAGCCTATTTTCCTCTAAATAACTTTTTTTAAGTGACATACACTCACTCTTTAATGGCTGAAGTTTTTACTAAACTATATTGCTGAAAAGTGCACAGAAAAGTATTACAGTACTGCGATTATGGGCAGTTCATAGACATCGAAAAGGTGAGACAGCAGGGATGGACCATCTCATTCGTCACCGGTCAATGTCATTTCTAATAGTTAGTTAACACATCACTTGTCATCTTTAACAATTCATCCATTCGTGGCCGTGGTAGTCAAGATCACCTCTATACTGGTTCAAGGCCCATCCTTTCTGTCTCATCTATGCTGGTCATGATTACTATCGCCCCCCCCTCCCTTTCGCTGATCATGCCATTTATATTACTGGTCATAACACGTTCTATTTGTGTACTTTGATAAATTGTCTGCAGAGTTTTCTAATGTATTCTTTGCGTCCACAACTCTAATATTTAATTTTCAGTAACTTTCTGGGGCTGAACGTTTTCTACATTTGTTTTATATGCGGCCGACTTTCCCACGGTTTCAGCACTTTTAGTTGTTACTAGACTGTCTTTGGTCTCTTTTTAATGTACGCTCCAAACGCCAAAGGAATACGAGTCTCCTTTGTCCAAGTCATCAGAGGTATTTTCGCAGAGTTTGTAATCAACAATTCGAACCTCAATAAACCCAGGAAACACATTAAGAGGTCTTTCGGACCACAGCATTTGGTCCATAATGCGTAATTTAGGTGGCCAGTTTGGACTTCTTAATAAGTAAAGTAAGGAATATCCAAAAGAAGTTATATTTAAAATTAGACGTTTTTTAAATATGGACGTTTCTTGACTTAATTCTGCCGTCATGTAGACGTCAATTTCACAAAAATGTGACCTGAAACAGGTTAAAAAAAGCGTACATTTTCTATAAAGAATTTTTTTTGCTGCATTTACATACAACATTCTGAAATCTGTGATTGGCATTTCTCTTTCTCTTATTGCCCAACCTTAACAGCAATAGCAGAACTACAAACAGCGGTAGTTATCGACCAAGCACAGAAACTGAAGAACCTATAAATATAGCCATCACCACCAAACTTCATTTTGTAAAAGGTGCGTGTGATCCGATCCTTGCGTAAAATGGCCACGCCTGGCCCGCCATTCGGCTCTTTGACTTGAATTAATTTCTCACACGATAAACTCGTTAAAAATATGGCTCGACACGTGATTCTGATATTTTCCAGCTCCCCGTACGTTTGCCTGTTAAACAAAAGTGACGCTAATAGGACCCCAAGTTACTGACGATTTTGGAACGTCATATATATGACGTCTTTAAGACTTCTTTTTTTAGTCAGTCAACTCACTATATGACCAAATTGCAGCAACATAAAACGTCGTATCTATATGTCAAACTGGCTACATGGGCAGTTATTTTGTTCCTTTGCTTCCAGCTTCAACCTACAGGCAGTAGAATAGTGCTTCTGTCAATTTTTTAGCCTAAGCGTGAGGCTAGATGCATCTCGGTCCTGAGAGCCCTCCATTGATGTCCTGAGGCTGCGTATATGCCAGTCTATTTAGTCATTCAATTTCTGCTCCAAACTGATGCAAAGTCTCCATGGAAGCTTGTATCCTGCTTTCCAGTTTTCGCTGGAACCATTGCGTCAAGTGGTTGCTTCCATTCCTTAACTCCATTTTGTAGCAAGGAAGTTTTGATCTCCTTGCCTTGCCTGATGTTTTGCTGAGTTTTGGGGCTTGCGTATATGCCTGTCTATTTAGTCGTTCAATTTCTGCTACAAACTCTTGCAAGGTCTCCGATGAACCTTATATAGTGAATTCCAGTTTGCGCTGGAACAATTGCGTCAAGTGGTTGCTTCCATTCCTTAACTCCATTTTGTAGCAAGGAAGTTTTGATCTCCTTGCCTTGCCTGATATTCTGCTGAGTTCTGGGGCTTGCGTCTATGCCATTCTATTTAGTTGTTCAATTTCATCTCCAAACCCTTGCAAGGTCTCCGATGAACCTTGTACTCTGCTTTCCAGTTTGCGCTGGAATAATTGCGTCAAGTGGTTGCTTCCATTCCTTAACTCCATTTCTAGCAAGGGAGCTTTGA
Source organism: Taphrorychus bicolor (assembly GCA_951812265.1). Taxonomy (NCBI): domain Eukaryota; kingdom Metazoa; phylum Arthropoda; class Insecta; order Coleoptera; family Curculionidae; genus Taphrorychus; species Taphrorychus bicolor. The sequence goes on from OX638304.1 coordinate 22,501,659, forward strand.
TCTCCTTGCCTTGCCTGATGTTCTGCTGAGTTCTGGGGCTTGCGTAAATGCCAGCCTATTTAGTCGTTCACTTTCTGCTCCAAACTATTGCAAGGTCTCCGACGAATCTTGTCTACTGCTTTCCAGTTTGCGCTGGCACAATTGCGTCAAGTGGTTGCTTCCATTCCTTAACTCCATTATGTAGCAAGGAAGTTTTGATCTCCTTGCCTTGCCTCATATTTTGCTGAGTTCTGGGGCTTGCGTATATGCCAGTCTATTTAGTTATTCAATTTCTGCTCCTAACTCTTGCAAGGTATCCGATAAACCGTGTATAGTGCATTCCAATTTGCGCAGGAACAATTACGTCAAGTGGTTGCTTCCATTCCTGAACTCCATTTTATAGCAAGAAAGTTTTGATTTTGCCTTGCATCCGCAATATTTTCGAGGATCTCCACAGCTTTACCTCGTGATGCCTGGATAATCTCGATGGTCTTTTGTCGGTTGGACCACTGATTTGCTAATGCTGCAGGCTCAACTACATCTGTATCTTTAAATTTCTTTTTGCTGCACAGCGTGTAGTACTGGAATGTGTGATCTTGATCTTTCTTACCAGTATCTGGGTGATGGTTATACTCCTAGATTTTTTTTCGAATTTGCTTATTTTTTTTCCTGAAAAATCTTTATTTGGATGTCCTTTCGGATTTGTGGTCATTTTGGAACCTTGAAATAATTTTCGATAAGCAGCTTCCAGTCTGCATTTAGAAACGTAATTTTCTCTTTCCTGTTGAAATTGTTGCCGTGTTCAAAGATCTCAGTGGCGTCTCTCTTTAGTCTCGGATAGAGGCGCTGCGGTTGATATAGGATATCCACCTCGTGGAAAAGGACGTCGTGACCTTTGGACAGAGCGTGCTCTGCTACTGCTAACATTTGTGTTTGTCCCAGCCAGCAACTCCTGTTGTGTTCCGCAATCCTCGTGTTGACACTGCGTTTGTGCCAATGTATACCGAGTTTCATGCAGCTGTAGCTGCTCCGAAGGTCACCACATCCTTCTCAAGGAGGTGGATATCGTATACCAATCGCAGCATGTCTATCTGAGACTAACGAAAGAGGTCATTGAGATCTTTAAACGCGGCAACAATTTCAACAAGAAGGAAGAAATTACATTTCTAAATGCAGACTGGAAGCGAGTTCTGCAACAAACTTCAAGTGCGTCGAAACCCGCGCCACCGCTACCCCCACCCCAGTCCCTTCACTGCAACGCGACGGCGCGGCCGGGGGATAAATACCACAGAGCTCACCACAGTCAAATCAGTCAATATTGGGAAGCACGGGAGATCACTTCACCCAATGCCTCATCGTCTTTGATAATGTTTGCCACAGCTGTAGACGAAACGTCAGGAAGAAATTGCATTTGCACGGCTTGATAGCCCGGAAAATTTAGATTATGGTTCTAAATGTTTTTGCTGCTCTTTCAAAAATTAATTTTCGTCGAGATGCTTCTTTTCGTCTTCCTCTCTTTGTTTTTGTCGCTCTTTTTGTCTCTTTTTTTCTTGTCTTATTTTATTTTTAATTTTCTATAGACGTTTCTTGTTCTCTTTCCGAGTTTGTTTTTCTTTCTCTCTTTGTTGTTTGTCGTTTTAGCTCCGGTATATACCTATAATTAGCTCAGGCTCATAATAATAATTGTAAGCATACATAGTAAAATCGAAACGTTGATATTTAACATACATTAGACTGGACCTGTCAGTAGTGAAGCCCCACACATATTAAATACACTGGGGCCTGGCAATAGTAAGGCTCCTATAACATTCACGACAAGGTCTGGCAGTAGTAGGGCCCGACATTCAATACACTAGTGGCTAGCAATAGTAGGGCTCCTATAACATTAAACTCAGGACCTGAAAATAATATTAGGGCCCCACACACACACTCTGGTGTCTGGCAATAGTAAGGCTCCTTCTACTGGATCTGGCAGTAGTAGGCTGCCACAATAAACATATTCACTCCACAATGCACTTTTGGGATCACTTGAATATCTAAAATTGGTAATTTAGTTTTTTTGATACTAGGACCAGCCCTTCATACCGTAAATATTCAATCTCTTCTGCTTTTTCCTTGTCGTTACCCTTCTCACTGCTGTTATTCTGAGAAATACTTTCTGTAGATTGATTCTAGAGATTTCAGAGTTTCTTATTTGTCTTGTTGAAGAACTTTTGATAATTAAATATCAATATTGATTATTTGGCGTGTGACTTTCATCACTAAAGAATAAAACAAGGAACCATGGAATTTAGTATCCACTGTTTAAAGGCTTACCCGAACGGCGTGGCTTCTGTGGCCCCTCTACTACATAAAACCCATAGAGGGTGGCACACGAGACATCTTTACCGTTGTTGAATCAGTACGAAATCTTCGTTAAACTCTCTGACCTTACACTATAGGATTTATTCCTCTCTAATACAATAGCATAAGTTTTCCTTACTTTTTGCCCCAGAGATGGCATCGTCTGCATTGTACTCTTTTAGTCCAGTACTCCTTTCGATGGAGTGCGTAGCAAGACACTCCTTTTTTAAGCTAACTCTTGTTTCATTTCAATAAGAAATCCGTAAAGTTGTTTCTAATCTCGATTTAGTGTTAGTTTGACGATTTTTTTGATTATTGGGTTGAGCTTGTCCTTTTGCCAAGTTGAAAGCATTGAAAGCCCGTGTCCATATTTGGGTCATCTGGCCGTTCATCTTTAGTCTTAACCGAGTTGCCAAAATGCTCTCTTCAATATTCGAGCATAGTGGTTTAGGTGTAGCGTCCTTAATATTTTTATTTCCAGGAGATAAGTCTTCTCCCGCTACCTGTCTCCTGGAAATATTCCTTCTGGCATGTTTCCTCGTACGTGCCTTGCAGCTTGCTTTGGGTACTGTTCAAAGTTATTAGTTATATTTTATCGTAACTCGAGGCCAACGTACCAATAGGGGTCAAAACGATTAAACATGACAACTCAAAGACAAAAATGATACACGGAAATACTCGAAAGACAGCAGGCGAAGTTCTGACAAAGACTTCTTCAATTGTCTTTATTTCCTTATGGCATTTGTTAATGCGTGACAGAGATAAATCATCTTTCATCAATCATTTTTTTATCTCGTTCAGCTCTAGTTCAGCCCAGTCGCACACTAAGAGGTCTTTTCTGCCCCTCTCTTTCGCTATGTATCTACTTTCCAGATTGTCAGTTTGAGCAACTTATAGAAAACATAGGAGTAATTCACGCTCAATTTTGCAAAATAAAATCTGGTTGTAGAATAGCTTCTGGTAAGTAGTGAAGATGTACCAAGAATGTTAGTAAAAGAAAATCCCATAATAATTTGCTCTTGCAGAGCCCCAAATAAGCCGCGTTCCGTCTCGTTATCATTAAAGAAATTCGGCAATTTCCAACTTCTCCTAAGTCCCAGACCCTTATCCGAGCAGTTTCTCAACAAAATGCAGTCACGCTCTTCAGTTAGCGGCAATGGCTAAAGAATCCCGAAACGGGAACAAAGAAAGAAATCCAATTAAACGTTTAGATCGTCAAAAAAAAAGAGGAGACAACCAAAAGGGGGCCGAAACACGCCCAGGGTGCTTCGCCGCTGATTCGAATACGAAATGCGAAAAATGCGCACTGCGGGGGCTCCCCGTGCCTCTTCTTCGACGTATGTGTAAAATACTCGTCTATACAGGGTGCGTCTCTTTATTCGGGTTTCTCTCGCAATGTTGGGGATTAAAAATTAACTTCTTCAAGGAGCTTAAGCCCTTAACGCTCCGCCGGAATGAGGAAGCGTCTTGCCGGGCAACTTCCGCGATACAAATTGCTGAGTTGAAGTTGCCAGCAGAAGTTTCGCAACGTCTGTTGCGGCTCCTTATTTTCCAACGCCTTGTAACTTACGTATCGGGGGGGCGTTTTCCGTATTATTAAGTATTATGGGAAGTAATTGAACAAGTTTCCAAGTTTTACGAGATGTTTGTGGGGAAACTTAATTAAGTAAGTCCCCCGCAGTACCATCACTCACGTTTCTAAAAATTCCACCGTGTTGGGTCGTAAAACGACGACCATCAGAGGCGAACCATGCCTTCGGAGTATAATTATTATTATGATGTTTACGACATGGCAATAAACATCTATGACCAGGGCAACACAGATGTAATAGTGTCTAAATAAGGTTCGGACCGGTCCACGGTTTACTTACTTAAAACGTCATGTCAATCAATCGTATTAGGTCTGAACTATCTCCCTGTAGACACATGGCCTGTTACACAACTTGTGCATAGATTTACGACCGAGTTCCAGCGCATTATGTGCCTCCGAAAACGTGTTCCACCGTTATTGAGGGGGGAACGGCGCACAGTGGGTAAAAACTGTGGCCTTTCGAAAAAAAAAATATTTAAGAGTGTTTCAAATCTTTTTTATTGATTATAAAGTTTTGTAATCAAATCACATTTCTTCTATTTAAATATTTAACTAAAAAAGAAATTGTGATGCACTTAGAAACTTTTCTTAGGCGTCAATATTTATATTAGAATCTTTTCTCAATATTGTATGGAAGTATCTGCCATTTAATCCCTTCCCAACGGCTTCATCCGAATGAACAATCAAAACACTCGATACCCAAAGAACAAAAAACAATGCAGAACGTTACTTAATGACTCTGATTTGAGAGTAAATGTACTAAAGCACTTAAAATCACTTTAACTGCACAAGTGAGAAAGTCTTCTTGGATTTCTTATCCTGATTTTTCATTAGGCCATAACAGCAAATAGTGCAGTTGTGTGACAATAGCTACACTTTACTTAGATACACAGAGAGAAAAAACCCTATATATGTAATAAAATCACGTTCATTTATTGCAAACCACGAGGAACTAATCTGCACACCCTCGATAATGCAAAGATAACATCAACACACTTAATCCAGTAAACGAGATTGCGATTAAGCCCGAATGAACACCAAACAATTTCTTCATCGAACTCGGTGAACGAATGCATTTACGCATTTTCGTCCCCACCACTGGGGACATCAGCCAATCGTATCGAGCGATCCATACCATTAATCCGCAGCGACGCTGCATAGCCAATGGCAAAATCAGCAAACGCATACCGAGATCCTCGTTTTTTTAGGGTAATAAAACTGTGGTCAGGGCTACTTTTAGATTTTATTACGACGGCTTTTCTTTGAATATGAAGGTATTCAGCACGATTTATTGAGGTTTTATCTGCATAGAATCAGAGAATTTCTTTACTGTTTGAAATCGTTTAGAATGCCTTTATTATTCCATTCTTATGTTGGATTTTCTCAACATCTATAGTGCCTTAAAATCCAAGTCAATCTCAAAGTAAACAAAAACTAGATCAAGAAAGAGCTCTTGAGAGTCAATTACTTCATCAAACCCTTAGCCGGCTGACCTGCTGACCTGATATCAGCCAATCATAGCGAGCGATTCATACCTTGACTTCGCCGCGACGCTACACAACCAATGGGAAAATCAGCAGTCGCATACCGACGTCTTCGTTATCTAGGGTAATAAAACTGAGGTCTAGGCTATATTTAGATTTTATTACAACTACTTTCTTTGAGTATGAAGACAGTCAGCACAATTTATTGCTTTTTTGTCAGCATAGAAAAAGAGGATTTATTTGAGATGTTAACTGTTTGAAATCGTTTAAAATGCTTTTATTATTCCCTTGTTATCTTGGGTTTCCCCAACAAAGCTTTTATCTCTTAAAAAGAAATCATATTTAAAATTCAAGATATTTTTAATAACTTTAACATACCATATTTCACTCTCCTTTGAAAAAAAATAAGGTTGTTTGGGTAAACGAATTTAACCTCAGTTATAAAAGCATCTTATTTCCATTATTTTCAAGTCTTGACACATAAAAATATTGTTTAAAAACAACCTGTTAAAAATAAAAAAATTTTCTTGTATTTCCCACTGTGCGACGTGGTCTCGGCTGCCATGAAGTTTGAATTCTTATCACGATACACGAAATAAGTAAACTTTTCCGAATTGTTGGGGGCCAACATTACCGGTCGAAAAGGTCTGCAATGCGCTGCTTTTAGATGGAGACGAGAACGTCGCCGTTGCAGGCTTATGGTAATGGACGACGTCGTACGGTCTCGCAATGGTAATTTATAGAACTGGGAACGGTTTCATCGCGATCACGCGCCAGTTTCATTCAAAAACATTTTAGAGACTTTCAATTTGCTTTTGCACGTATTTATCTGGATTTAGAATCGTCCGGAACGCCCACACGTTTCCACTAGTTTTGCTTGCGGATAAATTTCCGATCGTCCGACTCTGGCGTCGAGGACGTCTAGACTTTTAGACGCTCCTCGGCAAACTAGGGTATAGATTCGAGCATATAGAAAAGGCAATTATGCTCAATATCTGATTGAAGGTGGAAAAAGCTTTGCTACAAATTTATCCATCCTAAATTAATAATCACGGGAGATCTGGGTGCGGCCCAAAGAGACCATCGGCGTCTGACGCTAAACTAATTTTGACGTTAAAACGGCATTACATGCCCCTAATCCCCGATCTCGATACCGAAAGCTCGGGACGAGCGAAACTACTTTGGTGACAAACCGGGGGATTAACCGGCGCCCGCTAAGCTAATAAGATCGATACCGCGTTCATCCAGATACAGCTACACAGCAGCTATGCGACGCTTAATACCTTACAAATTTATTGCGTAGAGCGGCTCGGGTTTAATTTGAAATTGAGACATTCGCACAAAATCTAGCTCATCTGTCTCTCTCATGGCGGGGGGCGTTTGTTTACCGAACAGTTTTGACATATACAACATAATATTGTTTAATAGAGAATATGTCATCAACTCTTGGCAGAGATAATAGAGAGGAAAGATTTATCATTAGGCCAGAACAAGAAATAGTGAAGAACTTTACTTGGATACACAGAGAAAAAAACACTGTTTATGCAATAAAATCACGTTTATTTATTTTCAAACTACGAGGAACTAATCTGCGCACATAACAGAAACACACTTAATCCAGTAAACGAGACTGCGATTAAGTTCGAGCGAACACCAAACGATTACTTCATCGAAACCTCAGCCAATCCGCTGACTCACTGAAACCGATACGTGTCGATCAATATTTTTTCGTCCGGGAGACGACGATGTTTCACCTATGAAATCTGAACTTGAACTCTCATTCAGCCCGGTAAACGAATGCATTTATGCATTTTCGTCCGCTCCCCTGAGGGACAGCCAATCATATCGAGCGATCCATACCACCAAGGCGCCGCGATGCTGCACAGCCAATGGGGAAATCAGCAAACGCATTCCGAACTCCTCATTATCTAGAGTAAAAAAACTGTGGTCTGGGCTATTTTTAGATTTTGTTACGATGCTTTTCTTTGAATACGAAGACATTCAGCACGATTTATTGCCTTTTTGTCAGCTTAGAAACAGATGACTTATTTGGATGTTTTCTGTTTGAAATTGTTCAAAATGCGTTTATTATTCCCTTCATATGTTGGGTTTCCCCAACAGGGCTTTTAAATGATTGAACAACCATAATTGTGTCGATGCTAGACCTACGGCCTGTCAGTGAGGCTTGAACGGTGTCGCCATCGATACTTGTTTGTTGAACTAAAGAGATTGCAGTGGCCAAGTCAAGTCAATCAACATCATTGCCCCGTCCTTAATAACAAAGATGTTAATGTTTGTGATAATTTTTTTATTTACAGTCTTTATGATACAGGATCTTAACAACCTCAGCTTCTTTGCTTTAGGTTTAGTTCACCTCTCCATAGTCACGTGACTCTTTTTGGTAACATTCTTCGATTATTTGTGTTTTCAAAATTATGATTTCTAAAGCTCGTTACCTTCTCTGTCCTTTAAATTGAGTTTCACCTATGAAGACGGTCTCCTTTTGCATTAAGGCCCTCTTCCGCAATTTCGAATATCCAAGAAGAATTATTTATTGATTTAAACCACCCCTGATGAAAGCGTCAATTAAGTCGCCCTGGCCTCAATATTCAAATGTTAAGTTTAATTTGTCTCGTAATGAATTAGTAAACTGATTATTTATAGATGTGAAAATTTAGTTTAAAACATTTATTATTATAATATTGATTTTCAAGCAACAAGAATTTTGGTCAAAAATTTGTAATTTCGGTTTTGTATAATAAACCCATTAAGCATCTAAACGCATAATCAGAATGTCATAAATTACAATAAATTATAATTTTGAAGATAATTTCATGTGGAAGGAAACTAAAGAAATTTAAATCTTCATGTATTTTTTTTTTAAACTTTTGTGTGTGAAAGTCAAAGTTAATCAAGATTTTTCTTAGAAATCGAGTACTTTGCACGTTAATCGTACTAAAAAACAAAATTTCTAAAAACGTCTAAATCCGCTCTTTATAAAAGATATCCTTGAGAATAGCCTGCACGTTAATCGTACTAAAAAACAAAATTTCTAAAAACGTCTAAATCCGCTCTTTATAAAAGATATCCTTGAGAATAGCCCTGAGTTTTTACTCTTTTTTAACCCGCTACCTTTTGTATCAAATTATCGTTACTAAATATGGTTTTTTCCTAATGTTTATTTAATTTGTTTCAGGTAAGCACCACACATACGTCAATAACTTGCAAGGGTTGAATGACATGGACAAGGTCTATAATTTAGTGGACCCTCACCTTCAGGTTAGTTCAAATGTAACAGAAAATCAACAAAATTATATTTTTATTCAGAAATCGACCACGAAGGACAATCGGCTTCCATTCTTTAATCTTTTATTCGTTTTAGTCTTCTGAATTAAATCCCAAAAGCATAAGCGTCAATTTTCAAAATTGAAAAAAAAATAACGATAAAAAATAGAATATTTTAAACGTTTACCAAAAGTTTTCAAAAATTTCCTTTCCTTTCCGTCCAAAGACGGAAACCCTGTGTAGAAACTGAATGAAGCCAAAAACTACAAGAAAAGCCATTGAAACATCTTCCTACTTATGCATAATTGACCGAAGGCCCCACCCCAAGGCCGGTTTCGAGCCCGTCACCTCTCATCATTTCTATTCGAGCAGTTATTTCTGCAATTCTTAACTCGAGATCACCCGATCTAAAGAGATACAACGGGCTTGAAACCGGTCTTTATACATCATGCAAAATGGCTTTCTGTCTCGATGCCTTTGGAGGCTATCCTTGCAAAATATGTCACCTTTGATTTTTTTAAATTGCCTTTTATGCAGTATTATGGGAAATATTTCTTTCGGAGATATTCACGAAAAATAAGTCATACATACGACGAACAATGGTTATTGTAGAATTTCTTTGTAATCGTTATTTATTACTTTTAAGTCGACGGTTTAATCCATATTGAGGAAAAAAAAAGTTTGCACCAGTCGCGCAATTGCACAAGTTTCTTTGACAGTTGACAGAAACTTGCGACTAACTTGAATTTGGTTTGACTGTTGGTTTTTGGACATTAGGCCAGTTCTAAACTATTTTAGGATTGACTTTGAGACGATAATAATAAAGATAATGACTGTTCAGTTACGTCATTCACACTTACAACTAAACTAAATGATGAATATTTACGAGTGTCTAAAATGGAGTGATTAGGTGGTTAAATAATTGACAGTTTGTATCAGTGCTGATGTTGCGGGGGTGAGGCGGCTACTGGTTGACATGAGAGTGACGACCAAGGAGTCGTACTACCAACTCGAGCACACTAACAACCCTGGACCTCACGAGGTTCCATTAGTTTATGGCCATAACTCACAAAAACCAACCGGACGTGAATGAAGAGCTGGAAGACGAAACACGGGGACTGAAACCACCGTAGAGTCGGGAGGAGCCTCCTCTACAGAGACCTACAAGAGGCTACAAGAAATCGTCAAAAACCCTTCCTTTAAATTTTACCTCATTCAGAATGGCCAGTCTGTGATAGAATGACTTTGAAAGATGTTTCAGAAGCAGTAAAGTTTACCAAAACAGGGATAACATAGGACGCCTGGCAGGAGAAAGTTTGAAAAATCGGGGCAAAAATTTGTTGCAATTCCTAATGAGGATCAGCAAAATGTGGGAGATAAGCAATTATACTTGTCTTTTATGCCCGAATATAGAACCTCATTCATGGCAAAGGACATGCAACAGCATCTACTGAAGTCATTAAGCAGCCTTAAAGCCTGTTTAGGCTCTGTAGCCTCGAGAGTGCTCAGAGTAAACTACAACTTCCTGTTGTCAATAAAGCTCAGTGCTCACGACCATCTCAGCTCAGTTAAGATCAACTCAATCCCTTCCCAACGGGTTTATCCAAACGAACAATCAAAGCACTCGATACGCAAAGAAAAAAACAATGCGACACGAACGTTACTTAATGACTGTAATTTGAGAGTAAATGTACTAAAACACTTAAAATCCAACTTACATGAGAAAGTCTTGAAATTGGATTACTTATCCTGAATCGTTAGTCCTTAACAGGATTTAGTGAAGTTGTGTGACAAAAACTACACTTTACCTCGATGCACAGAGAGAGAAACACTATTTATGAAATAAAATCACGTTCATTTATTGCAAATTACGAGGAAGTAATCTGCACACCCTCGATAATGCACAGATAACATAAACATACTTAATCCAGTAAACTAAAGCTGCGATTAAGCTCTAACGATCACCAAACGATTACTTCACCGAACCCTCAGCCAACTGACCTACTGAGATTGATACATTTATACCTACCGAATCTGAGCTTAAACTCCATTCATCTCGGTGAACGAAAGCATTTATGCATTTTCGTCCGCTCCACTGGGGATATCAACTCAACTCAGCTCAACGAATTATTGCAGTTATCAAGTTAGTTATCGAGTTCTACAGTTAGTTGAGACAACATGGTTCGTCCCTCTACCAAGCCAACCAACATAATAAATGGTCTCACAAGGAAACAAGAAAAGAACAAGTATAATTGTTGGTGACTACATAAAAATACTAGAAGTTATAAGAAAATGAAACATGTAGCCCGACTTACCTTTAAAGAGGACCGTAGCATTTAGCAATTCGGCTTCTAACGCAATTCCAAACGTTGTCAAAAGTTGGCTTTTATCAAGTTGGATTTTAATATTAAACTGTCTAAGGGGTTAAAAGCTGGGTCTCTTTGGACCTACTCTTGAAGTAAAGTCTAAAATAGTATGATATTCTTTAAGTATGCAAGGCAAATTTAAAGTTGCAAAAAGCGCAAAATAGGACTTTTTTTGTGGATAAGTACATGTAACAATGATCGAAAGTGGACTTCAACTCTCTTAGCTTATCTACTCACAAATTCCAATAAGATTTTGATAAATAAAAATAAGCTTAGAAGGCTTTTCCATTGTGCATTCTACTCCAAGGGAACACGTACCAATCATATTCAGCTGCGTTTCTACATTGTTGGAAGGTATATGCTAGATTTTTTTAGCACAACTAGGTGTATACTACATCCTTCACCTCTTAGGCAAGGTTTAACCAACTTCTTTATTCTTAATTCCTTATTTCTAATTCTTATTTGCTAATTCTTAAGGAGTTAAAACTATGTTATTAATAAGGCATAATGTGGTTTACACAATTTCCTAATTGTTAAAAAATTAAGAATTTGCAACCGACACTATTGACAGTTAACATTCCTCTGATTCTTGTATATCCATGATTTTCTTTTGTAAAAATATATTTTATGATACTAACCGCTAGTTGTACCATGTTCTTTTTAAACAGTGTTTAGTTAATCATCATCATAAAAATAGTTCCATTTTACCGTTAACAAATAGATCGACAATTAGTTAATCAGAGAAACAATTTGGCAATGCTGTCATTCTTTACTTATTGCTATCTTCTCATGAGAGATAGAGACTGTGGTTAACACTGACATGACATGCTATAAATAATTCGCGATAGTCGGTGTCAGAGCGACTTCTATAATGTTAATTATAATAGATTATTCTAGTACTAAGAACCGACAAAGAAGTGTTAAGTTCTTTGTCGGTTTCTAGACGAAAAAATATTCGTAGCAAATATTTGCGTAAAATGTAAGCACGTTTTGGAACAAAATTTTTTGTTTTCATCGCAATGAAAAAAAGTGTTTGGCAGAAAATTTCCAATGAGGTAAACTCAAAAGCAGTGAATTCGACGTATAAATCACCTGAAGTAATGAAAAGATTCTACGAAAATCAAAAAAGAAGAGAAGTTGGAGGCGGAGCACCAAAGGCTATTACCACAGATGTTAGCTATGACAATTAATTTTATGAATAATAAATAAAAAAAGTGTGTATGGTTTGGAAAATCATTATTATTAGCTTTATATCATTCGTAGCTTATTTATTACATTCTGCTAGTTCATACTGATGTTATGTTCACAGTAGATATGCATAAAATGTTTAATGTATATTTTACTTGAAGATACTTACAGATTGTTACCATATTCCAGATCTGCTTCTATTAACTTCCAATAAATGCAGTACTGTGTGCTTCGTTAACGAAATCGTCTATAAATTATCCAATTCTAAAAAATTATTTTTTCGTTCATAGATTTTTTGTGGAAATCCAAAGTGAATTATATCAATAATATTTTGGTAATTTTCTAAAAATACATCGTCATATTCCTAATCAATATCCATGTTTTCCAGATAATTATTTTTTATCTTGATCGACCAAGAACAATTTTTTTCTAGAGGAATTCCAAAACCCTTCGAAAGCGTCAAAACAAACATTAAAATTGAAATTTGAGGAAGAAAAGTTGGGCTAAGGCATTAGTCGAGGTCTTAATGGTCCAAAAAGTTCCGATTTAAATAAACATCGCTTAAACTTAATTAATCAGTGTTTATTACACAGTGCAACACAATTTTTGAAATAATCAATGATTAGTATTTTAATCAATGTTTAATGGAACGGAACATCTAGCTATTACACAATCAATTATTAATTGGGATTTAAAATAATTAACCAAAAACACAAATTTGAGGTTATGTCATACCCTAGGCCATCTATTGAGCATGCGCAATGAAACAGTTTTCTTAATTCTGAATGCTTCATTGCTAAAAGTTCAAATATTTGAACTTTTAAGAGAACAAAAATTAAGAATTAAGGGTTATGAACTTGTATAAACAGTGCCATTAAATAACATGGTTTTAACTCCTTAAGAATTAGCAAATAAGAATTAGAAATAAGGAATTAAGAATAAAGAAGTTGGGTATACCCTGCATTCTACAATGTTGGGAATTTGCTTGTCTGGGTATTACGATATCGCCTGCGTTTGCTTGGACCTCGACTCCCCACAGCTCCAGTGCAGTCAGAAGATTATCCACTAGTGAACCCCACAACAACAGCAATCACGAAATAGAGATAGAAGACCTATGGAATAAAATATACGTATGTATAACCTCCGTCACAGAAGAAGAACTAAAACTAGACAATATGGTAAAAAGACAACAACGGATTACAGATTCTATCTTGCAACTTATGGAAGAAAGAAGACAACACAGAAACAGGAGTAGTGTAAAATACAATGAACTACACAGAAAAGTCCTAAGAGCAATTAAAGAGGCTAAAGAACGGTGGCTACAGGAAAAATATGTCGAAATCGAGACATCAAGACAAAGAAAAACTCGACAACTTTAACCTTCATAAGACAATAGAGAAAACAACAGGAAGATATCAAAGACGGGGTCCAGGGAGAATCTTGGTTTCGAAAGACAACATCATTACCGAGACGGACAAAAAACTCGCAAGATGGAAGCAGTACATGCAAGAACTTTTCGGAGATGAAAACTGCGATAATGTGCCCGCAGTGGTCAGCGAGGAAGGGCCTATCATACAGGAAGAAGTGGAATCAGCTATCAAACGACTAAGAAACAACAAAGCTCCTGGGCCAGACCAGATCCATGCAGAAATCCTCAAACTACTGGATTCAGAGCAGATAAAACTGCTGACCAACCTCTTCAACAAAGTTTACACAGGCGGGTCAATTGCCAAATGACTGGCTGCTGTCGACATTCATCCCGCTTCACAAAAAGGCGAATGCAACTAAATGCTCTGACCACAGAATAATCAGCTTGATGAGTCACATCCTAAAAAGTTTTCCTTAATATCACACAGGCACGCATAGATAGAAGATTCGACGAGAGAATAAGTGGCACACAGTTTGGCTTCAGGAAGACTTTGTACCCGAGATGCTTTATTCTCAGGATGCTATTCGTAAATTTTGGGATCCGAAGCAGCTAAAAAACGAACATGTTAAGATGACAATGATAATCTCATGAGAAGTGTTTTCGAAACTCTGGAGATTGAACCAAATATCTCACTCTTTGGTGCCCCATGCGCTTCCAGCGCTTATCTAGTGATTCAAATTAGCCTCTGTCACGTTCCTAGTTTTTACCTCGGGTGAAGATACGATTTTACCCAACATCTGCGTCTTCTTGGCTTATTTTGACAGTAAAACAAAAACAATAATAACTCTTCACAGTGTTGCACGACTCGCATGATAGCTAGTAGACCCTGCTTGAAAAGCATGACGAGTCCTACAACTTCTTCTAGAGTTAAACTTTATAGTACCTCAAAATGTTAACTCATTTTCTAGTGTTTCCCTGCATACTACTCTCATATGGAAACTAACCTTAATTTTAACATTATTCAGATACTTTAAAATGTAATACCTCTTTTGCTCCATATTATTGAAGACCATAATATTGGTCAGATATAAACTAACGATGGTCCCTTTATGTTGTTTGTTCCACCAAAATTTTGAGCCTAATCCGATATTTATGCAAAATAATTCAGCGCCAGGAGTGTTATTATCAGAAGGTTCACAGTAGACTAACCACTTATCTTTTCATGTAAATAATTCGATAAAACGTCGAACAACTTCCATAATATAACAGCTGAATTGGAAGCGAATAACTCGCTATCAAGTTTTATTTTATTGCCTCCCTGAAACTTTGAAAACTCCCCGATCATGCCGGAGCCGGAAGTTTTCTATCCTCGGATGCGTCATACTTTCTGGGCGAGGATATTTATTAGTTTCAAGTTGTAAGACCGGCTCCTTCTCTCTTCAGCTCCTCAGCTTTAAATTATTGCGGGGTCACAGCCGTTTTTTTTTCTATTGGTCGAAACCAACTGTTTGAAGCTGCGGATCTTGGCAACAATCGCAGTTACATAGTGTATGTACTGCAGGTATAAAATTCTTTTGTATGGAGAATTTTTACTTTGGCGTCTAATATAATAGGGAACTTTGCAGCTGCGGGTCGCTGTTTTGTCGCTGAGTCACGTACCGACCCGCGACTACGTCTCCATAAAATGCTGCTGGAGAAATGGAGGCATGTTCGTCCTGCAACGTGCCAGTTTCTTGTCTGCAAATTCCCCCGTGACGATATTAGGAAAATTGCTTGCATATCGACCTCAAGTAATAAGAACGATCCGGTCTCTGCGAAACGAAGAGGGACGGTAATAATAAGATTTGTATTTTGGGGGGCTGCCGCCCGTAATTACGTTTCCCAGATTTGTTTTAGTTATACATTCGCTTGCTCCCCCAGCCCGGTAAATCAATTTGACGGTGGTACACTCGTCATTTTCTTCCCTTTGAGCGCATTACGCGAATTGAACTCGTAATAATGTAATAATTTATTAGGTATCTCTCTCATGCTTTCTCGGTCTATTTATAGGCGCCCCAGCTCTAGCCGGAATGTCAAGGGGTCATAAACACACTGTTCCGAAATCGCAGTATCATCCCCATTACTCATCGCCATAGACGGTGTATCAGAATAAAACATCTCGCAATTTGTCCTTAGTAAGACGATAAATCGTTCACGCGCCATTGAGCCCAAGTCGCGCTCGAAGGACCGTCTCTAATGCGCCTCGTACATAGTACGATATGAATCTAATGAAAGATTTGAATCGATATATGGGGGGAGGGGGTCTTTTCTTCTCCTTCAATAAATTAGATAGAAGTCTTTTCAATATTTTCTAATGTGAAAATGCTCGTGAAAATGTCTGTTAAGTGGTCATTGGCAGGAAAATCAACCTAATATCACAGTAAAAAGAATAATACATTATACCAGTATCGTCAGTTCGTGTCGGCACTTTGGATATTGCCAAAACTAAAGCGTGCCGGCAATTTTCTCGAGTAGTTACGAGGGGATAAACACATGCGATGCACTGCCAAAGCATTTCCAAAACCGGCCAAAACCGGTTTGGTGGTGCACCGGCTGGCGGCCGGGCGGACGGGGCAAGGGGAAGGGAGTTTCAATTTTTCGACCGACTGACGCTACTGATATAATGTATTATTCCTTATACTGTGCTAATATTAGCGATTCTGAAAAATATTTGTGGAGCTTAGGAATACTTTCGGGTTTCTCAGGTTCCTCCCCTGTCTTTAACTTCCTGCTTGTCCACAGCAAAAGGAGAGGCCCTACTATTTTACAGTTTTAGCCCCTCTTTTTTAACAGCAGGTACCCTAAAAATGGCTGCGATATCCACCGGAAGTGACGTCACCTGATATCTTACGTCAAGTAAGTCGCAATTCGAGTTCCGGCCAAAAAAGGGTCCATTCTTAGGGAAACATTGGCAATTGTTTGCTCTGTCCATATCTCCTAGGTCATTGTTTCACAGCCAGTGATGTAAAAAGTTTGAGCAATCGATGGGTGGCTACCAACCTTCCTGTCTTTCTTGTCTACCAAGTATATAGTGTCGACGCGATAAGTAAGTGGGTTCTCTCTACATCCGCCTGTCCTTATAGCCACAACTTACATCACTCGACGTCAACTTCCAATTCAGACGGTATGCGAGCTTCGTATATTTCAGCTTATTTTTCACCTTGTTCTTAGCAACACTGGTAATCACAAATTTTATTTATTTTTTGCGCATTGCAAAGTTAATGTTTGATTCAATGATATGGATGGTAGAAAGGAAAAAGGGCATAAGCGACAAATTTAGCAAATTTAGGTTTTAAGCGCCATTAAATATCGTTTTTCTTTCTGCGTAGAATGATCTGACTTTCAGCTTTTTCTGGTAAATTATTTGTCGCTTAAGCCAACTAAGCAATGGAGAATATAGTAGATTTTTTAAAGAGTAATTGAAATTTTAACTTGGCCTACTGTAAAGTTATTAATTTGTCGGTTATAACTTTTTACCTTTCAACCATCGATATACACTCTGGTGCAATACTGGGATACAACTTTTCTAGATAAAAATATGAAATTTGTACTTTTCCAAGCGAAGTAAAACGAAGAAAAATATGATTTGCACTCTGTCATCTATTAAGGGATGAATATTCCAAAAATAAAAATAAATAAATGAATAAGTACTAAAATATTAGGAAAATAGTATTGCTTTTGTTATTTTTTAGAGGCCACTGCCCAGTAGTTCTCTAGAAACAAGATTAGGAAAATGCACCTCATTTTGGTCTACAAAAAGTAGTTTTCGTTTTACAGCCCTTGAAAAACCAAAATTTTCTTTTTAAAGATCAGTTTTTTGGAAAGGGCATTTTAGGGGCAAATGTAATACGACAAAAATTGCACAAATAGTAACACTGTATCCAAATATTGCATAAGATGTAGAAATTTTTCAGAATTCAAATAATGTTTTACTACAAAAGAAGTGGTAACGGTGTTTAAAAAAAAACCTATACAGCCTGCAAAGTCTCGACCTGCCGCTCGTCGGTGGCAGATTTTTCCTGCCACACATCGTCTGCAGGTAAAGTCTTTTCCTGCCGATTCCTACTTCGAGTATGGCAAAACCTTGAAAGACCGTTGTAGGGGAAAAATTAAAAAAATCACGTCTTTCCTTAGTCGCTCTGTATATTCATGCTCTTGCCCATTAAATATCAGTCATTTTTGATACAAAATGTTTGTCAACTATTTAAAAAAATTAAAGAGGTTTGGAAAACTGGATTAGCTTTGAACCGACATCTCCTTTGAAGCTACTATGTTACTTCTCTTGCTGACTCAAATTCCTCAAACTCATAAAACTAAACTGATGAGAGGCCTCTCATATTCAAACTTCTAGCTCAAGCGAGGGGTAGATCGCTGATGAATTTTTGTACACCAAATTACCTTTTCAGTCAAAAATGCCTCTCAATACCTTGAAATGCCTCAATAATACCTTTAAATGGGTAAATCCGAGAGATAATCTCAAACTCTGGTGTTGACTAAAACTACCTTGGACTAACATTTTTTCCTCATAATTCATCAGTCAAATAATTAACACTGTGAATAGAAGAAGTAGAGCTCCAGGTAGAACTCAAATCCCTCCTCCTTAGTATTGACTTGATAATATAATAATGGTGATTTGTAATACGAACCAGCAAAAACAAGAAGACTCACAATACAAACTGTGTACAATAAAGAGCAAAGTTTAGCTTAAAGCCATTCACACTTACCCCTGACATATATAAAATGGTATGCATTAAAAATTATATAGTTTTATGATTTGCTCTCAATCCTGTGTTTTTATTCAAAAATAAACAATTAAGCCCTAATTGTACAATACTGTCTTGTACACTACCCGTATACTGTAAAAGAGAACTTGGTCTATTCAGAAAGACTAGGTAAAGTATCGACGATTGGTCTGGTTACAAAATGATACCAAAAAACTCCAAAAAATCACGTCTCTTTTTAATTTTTGTCTTCTATCTCCAAACTTTTTGTTATTATTCTGACATTTTTTACATAACTGGTGACAAAACTAAAATAAAAAAAGTATATAGGTAAATCTATACCTCCTTATTCAACAAATATCTAGTGGGTTAAGTGCGGTTTGCACCGCTTCCCCATAAAGTTAAGCCTAAGGTGGATCCGAGGGTGGACCTTAAAGTTTGCCACATAAAATACATTGCTGACAAAAAAATGTTAAGTGACAGATTTTAGGAGATAGAATACTTTGACAGCAATGTATACTATATGGGAAACTTTAAGGCCCACCTTATGCTTAACTTTATGGGAAAGGGGTGCAAACCGCACTAAGGACGACTCAAACTGAAGTTTTACTGATAGTTGCAGAAGTCATCCTTAGCCTGGTTCAGGTAAACCCGGCCCTCAAAAGTTTCTGGTTCACTGCTTCATAAGAGTAGTATTGCTGTCACCGAGTGTCACAAACGAATTGACTTTGACAGCAATCAAGCAAATTTAGGTAAACCTAAAGTTAAGGACCCCTAAACCATAGCTATTAGCAAGAGTAATAATTGAAGCCTTAATTAGGTGTACTTGAAAATTGCTTGTTGCAAATGGGGATGAAGCATGAAACATAATAAGTTAAAATAAAAAGTAAAATCAGAACCTACTTGGGGCCACTTTTAAAGTTCAGCTGAAACTACATCGTGCAGTATAGCTTTCAGATTCACCATGTATTCGATTGTTTATCTGTTAAATATGAAATATACACTTAAGGTGGAGTCTCGGGTAAAGTTTAAACTAAACTTGTAAAAGTGGTCCTTAATTTTTTCCTTAGCTCGAATAACGATGCGAGGACAAATATAATGTTTTGAGGTCTCCTGCCCAGGGGCTTACTGATAATAGTTATTTATTTATCATTTTAACCCAATGTTTTTTCCAAAAATGAATATTTTTTTGTTATATCATTTTGATTAGTCTCCAATAATTAGATTGCCCCATAAATCAAAACACAATACAAAACATATAAAGCATAGCAACCAAACAGCAGAACGTAATTTTCGAAACAACCTAAAATCCGATTGAAACCGTTTCTACTCACTAGCGACATCTCTTGGAAATACATTATAATATATATAATGGCGAAAACACTACCTCAAAATAATGCCTCTCAAATACCTCGAAATACCTCGCATTACCTCGGAATACCTTGGGATTGTACACCAAAATACCTCAGCGATCTGCCCCTCGAGCTCAAGCCTACGAAATCCGGAACATTGATGGTTTATGCCGACAATTTTCTATGGGTACAGCGGCCATGCAGTATAGGTTCTGCATGCAATGTGAATTCATTCTCTCCAATGACCAATGACACCCTCCACCTAGGTCGTGAAGATACTGTGTGAAGTCAGTCATAGAAAAAAAGCGCCGTATACTTTGCATATAAATTGAATAGGATTCTTTCGGACTGGTTGCGGCTTTCAGTCCATTGCCAGTGCCATAGTTAGTTAGTCACGTGACAATTGTCAAAATTAAATTTCCGGATTTTGCAGCATTTTAAATCTATTTTTCCTTTTTTTCTACTGTCCAATCAACTTATTATTATGTCACTAAAGTTCACTATAAAACATCTCAACTCTCTTTCTCTTCTTGAGCTTCTTATGCTATCATGTTTAACATCGCCTTTAAAGATAACTGATACCAATTACAATTGGTGTTTTATGAACCCTTTACCTGGCTGTTAGCTGATCATACTACCACCTTCTATCTATCATCTAACCTCATTGTTTTCCAGACACTGTTCATAAACATATCTGCTATAGTGTCTAAAGCACTTTATTCAACCTTTAAACGAGCCTATGTTAAACTAAAAAAAAAAGATACTCAAGTCCTATCTTAATGAACTCGCGAAAAACGCAAACTTTCAACGGCTCGAAAAACACGATGACATACTTACGCGAAAAAATCGTCGCTTATTTACCCGGAATATTCCGGACCTAAACAAGCCCGAGGAAGCGGAAAATAAACACGAAAGCCGGCTGAAAAATCTTTTTCTTTCAAGTGTTAAACAGGGCTAATTCGGCGTCAAAGCACCTTCGCAATTATAAGTGTATTCACTTCGCTCCTGACTCTGGCACAGATGAGAGTTATCGATCCCGTTCCTGCAGGGGCATCTCTTTCCATCCTCCGAAGCGATATGCATTAATTTGATTTACTTCAGAGCGACCTTTAGTCAATTCTGAAGCTGAACGGGGATTATCGAACTACAATAGAAAACGACGACGTATCGAGCTTCCGGTGGTTGTCTTTCGCAGACAATAATCTAGCAGGAAACTTCCGTGGAGTCAATCTGGATGGGGCACCATAGATTTGCATTCGTGACGTTCCCATCACGCTCCTCTGATAATATATAACAATTAACGCTTGTTAACAGCAGGTAAACAGGCGCGCGACATGCTTTAGGACCATTGTGCCCCTAGACAATGCCCTTTTGTTCGCCACCGACGAGGCCCTGAAAAAAATTGCTATTCCCCTCAGACCTCGAGGAGCAAATAAACAGGTCTTAATTAACACCGCATCATCGTAGTCATCAGCATATAGGTGGGACGTGAGCCCTTAGCTATTATCGAGCATTGGACACTTCGAACGGACGCGGATGGGGGGGTGACCCCCCCCACGCTTTCGGAGTACGCGCGTTTGCACTACGTGCCCAGCTTATAAACTCGTCCCTGGCGAAGCTTTTCAAACACATTTGATTGGTAATTGAGTCAGCAAAGACTGATGCGTTGTTGCGGTTTTATCTGGATTGCTACATTTCTGGAATATGGGCTGTCTGTTTTGCTGCTGAGGTGCATAACAAATCTGTTTTGGACACGTTCGTCAGATTTATTCTTCTCGTGCCAGCAGTCACATTGATGGGGTTTCGTATAGTTTCATTTTTTACATCATCAAACAGTTTGACCTAAAAGATGTCAGTGAATGCAGAATTAACTCTAGCTCGTTCAGGAATTTAAAGACTGGGAAGGTTCTGTGAAGGCACATTTAGATATTATTCACACAAAGATGTGAACTTATCCACCATTGTTAATAGATCACTTTTTTTAATTAAGAAACTCTGTAACAGGCTATCACCATATCGTATTTTCTCCCTCCTGCTCTTCTTCGCCCAATTTCTTTTTCTAAGATGCCTCTAAAGAAATTAGAATATAATCATTCTGGTAGTGCTACTGATCTTTCTTTTTGATTTAAGTAGATATTCTGTATGAACACCCCCTGAATAAGTGAGTAAAGTTTCGGTGATCACATTCAGAGGGGAACGAAGGTACGGAAGAGATGTTAAATTATTGTCTATCTGGAGTTCTAAACATATAATAGGTGTTAATAAATAACCGAATTGAAAACTCGTCCTTAAAGTGGAATAAATAGATAGTTACACATACTGTAAGATTTAAATTAATTGACATCACTAAAACTTTAGCTACCAATACAAGACCGTGATGTGGATCAGCTTATCTTCTGCTACGTATACCACTGTAACACGAGCAAAAAAAGAAAGTGATCATGGGTCATCAAACAGCTGAGCTGATCTGTCTCTATAGCTCTAAACGTGGTCTCTAGCGTACTCTCACACGATAGGGTTCAGTAGCTCCCAGAAATGGTCACCAACTGGGGTTCTCTACAGTTAGTTGAGTTCAGTAGCTTCAAAGATCGACGAAACCAACCTGCATAATCTGTGGTGTCAAAGAGAACGTAGAAAGTTAGGCAGAAAAAAAAACTAGAAAGCCGGTTGATAACTACCGAGATGTTAAGGAAGAAATACAAGAAGATATGTGTAACAAATGTAGGGATCGCTACCCCCTATCTCGTCAACCGATTGCGATATGAAATTGTGACGGATCCATTGACGGACTCGTCGCTGTTGCCAGGCTTTCTGTTTTCCTGAAAAAAAAAACGCGAAATTACTTTTTTTTAAATAGTAACTTTTTGACGTTTAATTTCTCCCAAACACACTTTTTAAGTAGAGCAGTGGGCTCCAACCTGAATAGTTTCTAATAAAATGGTGGTAACAAAAGTGCATATTCAAACGACTTTATCAAACTGGCAATGTACGATTTTATAGAAAGTTGTATAGTGAGGTAAAGGACTACACCCGGTGCGCGTACATTTTTGAAAACTAAACCGTTGGCAGCCAATTTTCTATTGGCATGATTGGGTAGGAAGTTGTATTTCAGTGTTTTGACACTATGCCCTCTTGCTGAATAATAGAGTTGCTATTAGTAATCTGTCAGAGGTTGTCACCGCAGATTGTACTTGTACAGAGCGGATGATCCATTGACAAAGATTTAGGTCGAGTCCTTGTATAGAGAGGCCCACGGATTGGTGTCCTGGCTACCTTTTTGTCGTCTTACCTAAAATTGTGATTTGCACTCTAGTAATAACTCAACTGAAGTTGAATCCAAAAATATTGTTCTAGATAGTACAATTTAATTGACAAAGCCTGGAAACTCACGTAGCATCAGAGAACTAAGGATATACAAACGAGTTATAACTAAGATTGGCACAAGACGTAAATCACAAAGCAACCAAGTCGCAAACCATAAATACAAACTAAAACCATCTTTCAAAGCACTATCTTGAGAACATAAACTTTTCCTTAAAAAGTCCATCTAAATCCAAGCTGGACACAAAAAGAAAATTAACCAAAAAACCTCTAGCGAATCATCAGAGATGATATATAAATGATACTAAAAGTGCTAGTTGATGGTCAAGATGACTGAAAACTCTCTGGGTTTTTTTTGGCTAGTTGTCTAGACCTAGTGTCACTTTTACCAGTCAAGTATTAACCCAACTTGAAGTTTATACTCCAGATTTGACATACATTGTATTGTTTATCTGTTATAATCTTTCAACTCAAGCTTAAATTGTAGTTGCAGCAGTGGGTCTAAAGAGTCAAGTTACTAAACAACTTTAGGCCATTATAAAGAAAGGATCGCTGCGTCAAACTGGAGTGGGATATCAGAAGGATAAAGCAAAAAATATACCTTTTATCATACAGTCCGTCTCAAAAGGGCCAGGGATTGAATAACAGGGGTGGAAAAGAGAAGATATCATTCTTAAGGAATAAAGGCCAACAAAGAATCCTAGGCTGAACTCGACAAGGAAAGGCTGACAAAATGACAAGCTATACCTACAATTTGACTCAACCAGGACGAAATATGTTGACTTAGTGATCTGTTTCCTCAGCTCTTTAACAGCGGTTTACATACAAAAGACGCCAGAGGCAAGCTTATCCCTCCGTACTTTAATCTGCCCAACTTGGAGTCGCAGGGATGACGGACGCACTCGGAATGTTTCGTGACTGACCTAACGTGATGTCTTTCAACAAATAATTCTCGAACGTGACAATATTATTGGGGTTGGCAGTGTTAAGGGTCAAAAGGTTTGAGTCGCACCATTCTCCCCCCCTTTCCAGATCCAAGCCAATGCGGGAATTGAGTCTATCGACATTCTCATCTTTCCATAAAATTGTGGTTTCGTTAGCAAATCCCGTGAATAATCCCGTAATTCTAAGGTGCGTCAAGTCATTAATGGACCCCAGCAAATCTCCCCAGCGGATCTTGTACACAGCTGGTGTTCAAAAAAAAACCTAGCAATAAACCCCTAGGAAAACGGTGATTGTGCCATTTACCCGATGAAAGCTGCTGGACTTCCTGAAATCGCCATCTTTGTTCGAGACGACACTACCGTTTACCAACGAAGTGAAATTTCTAGAAGCCATCCTGGACAAATCACTCACATGGACCCCACATGTGACTCGTACCGTTAGGAGGGCACAGCTCTCCCTTTGGTCATGGGGATGAAACCCCAAAAAACTATGTGCCTATGAGTGACAGTAATAAGACAGATAATCACGTAGTTTGGTATGGAAAAAGCAGACAAGCTTTATTAGAAACTGTGCTGTCTGCAAAGGCAAATAAGTCTCTGCATCACGGGGGCAATACGAACGAGGTCCACGACAGCCGTGGAAGGCATACTTGACCCGCTTCCACTTCCAATATTCCTGGAACCAGAGGCAATGAAGAAAAGTGACGCACATATCACTGCAGCCATTCGATGGTGAGACCAATAATGCCCAGGCTGGCTTGGAAGGCCTTGCGGTATTGAACATGATATCAAAACGCATATTAGACACTCGCTACGTCGTCAGGGTTCCCTCCCGAGCAGACTGGGACGAACGAGACGAAGATCTGCAACTGGCAGGAAGTACCTACGTACGGACGGATCCAAAACCGACGAAGGGTCTGGCTCCGGAGTGTACGGCAGATCGGATAGCATCTGCATAGCAGAGAGCCTGGGCCGATTCACTACAGTGTTTTAGGCAGAGATACATGCCATTGAATTGTGTGCCCGACACCTATTATAGGAGAGAGAACACAATAGATCAATAAAGATCTGCTAGGAAAGTCGGGCAGCGCTTCTAGCGCTTATGTCTTTGCGCTGCAATTCCAAAACTGCTTGGAACTGGACTCTGAACACCCTATCGCAGGAGAACAGCGTCACACTGGTATGGTTCACGGGTCATCGTGGTCACGAAGGCATAGGTCCGGAACCGGCACTGGGAGTCTTATACTCTCTGGTCAAGGCTGAACTCCAGAAATGGAGTAATGCCAAGTCACAGGACTGGTGGGAGAACCTACCCGGACTGTCACACTCCAAAAAAATGTATTACGGGAACAGGTAGGGCAAAAGCTCAAACATTCCTTAGACTAAATAGGAGACAAATCAGAGTGGTCACTGCACTGTAGACAGGACATGACCACCTAAGATTTCACATGCACAGACTCTGTCTGTCCGAAGAAACGGAGTGTCGGCTGTGCTTGGAGGACGACGAGACAGTTCTATGTGACTGCCCGACTATTGCCAGATCGAGATACCCACTGTTCGGAAACACGATCATTGACACTTCAAGAGTGTCGCAGACTAAAGACTCATCAGGTTCGTTGAAGGTCGGGGCATAACGGGTGACAATTAGTGGAGCAAACACAGGTAAACCTTGCTGTAAACACTTCGAGTGAACCACAATAGACCGCAGATCGCGGTGGAGGACTGTACAAGTCGACTCACATTGAACACAATAAAATAAAATAGAATGGACACCAAGAACAGAGATTAATTAGTCCCAATAATCCCAAGCATAAAATCAAATGCGTTGGACAAATCACAAAACACCGCGACTGATGCTTCTGTCCTGTTCATTTCAGTTAACACCTTCTCCAGAAAGCTGAAACTTTCATCCTAGGTAGCAATGACAGCACGAAATACGACCATCCTCGTAATTCAACACTGTAAATCAACACTTGATTGGCATTCAAGAAACAACGAGCCTCTGCGAGATGTCCAATTTTTTTGGATAGTGCGAACAACAACGAAAGTGGGCGGAGGTTAGAAGAAATGCTCTTGTGAATGGGAATAACAAAAGAGCACTTTAGGTATCCTGGAAAAGCACAAGTCTGGAACAAGGAATTGATCGAGTCCCCAAGAGCCAATAGAGCCTCGTGATGAAGCTTCTGAAGAACCCTCACAGACAGGCTCTTTGACTTATTTTTAATTTGGTGATGTGAAAACTACTAATGGCTAATTTTATTGTCATCCACTCTCAAGGAGTGACGTCACTTGTCATTGATCAGCAACATATAGTTGTTTTTTGAAATGTCGGGTACATTTTATCTGTCAAAATTCATTTATTTAGGAAATAATGGAAACTAAAATTTATAACGTAAGTTTTTATAAGAAATTGTCGGATTTTTTGAAATTACGTTTTGATCAATAAATTCAGCGCGAGAAACTTCCCATTAATGTCATGGAAATGATTCCTGGTAATTAATTAAATGGGAGAAAATTGCCGACGAGGGAAAAGGTACCATGGCCGGGCATTTTGAGTTTCAAATTTTTTCCATCTTATCGAGTGACCGGTTGTCAAGCAGTTATTTTGGAGTTTTGTCAAGTTTTAATTTTTTTTATGATTTTCATTTATATAAATCAAAGATACCCGGATCGTGTCTTCCGACGTAATCTTTCTCTCGCGAGTCTCTGCTATAGTCCAATTTTATGTTAATTTTCTCATTTCCAACATTCCAATATTTTCTCTTTTTCATTATTTTTAAAATTGACGGAAAATGGGACGCAACCATTTGTTGCGCACCATTTGTTGCGTCCCATTTTCTCCCATAAAAGACTTCTTCCTTTTTTTTGTTGTTCCCACTCCATATGAGATTAGAAAGTGAAACTGATTATTGTGCATTTCGATAGTTTGAGGCAGAAGGTTGAGGAGATAAGCGAAGCAAACTTCTCTTGTCCTGTTTCCGAAAAATAATACATTGTTAATGATTTTTGGTAAAGATTGGCGAAAGTAAAGGCAATTTACTCTAAAGAAAACAGTCGTGTAAAGTGTTATTTTTGGTTAAAATAACGCCACAAGTGAAAACACAAAAAAGTTTGAGGCGGCAAGCGAAGTAAATTTCTTCTCTCCTGGTTCTCTTGTTTACGTGAGAAACCACATATTTACAACTTTTCCCGCTAAAGATTGGTGAAAGTTAAACAGGTTGCTATGGGGAAAGCAGTAGTCTGAAAAGTAGCTTTTCATTACAATTAGATCAGAAGTTTACGTAGAGAAGGGAGGTAAATAAAAATATAAGATACACCTTGAATAATAATGCATACACAAAAGTTAGTAAAGTCAATATGCCGCACTTTTTTTGTGAAATAATGTATAAAGACTGGCGGGACACCTCTTTAAAAAAGGTTTCACACCAAGGTTGATTTCCTAAGGGATATAAAGCATATGGCGCTGCAAGATTGTTATGTCGAATGACTACATCTAAAACACCATGATTAATTAAAAATAGGATAGGCTGCACTTGACACAAGCCAACAATGGTAAAACAAAATGAAATTGCCTTAACTACATGTTATCTAAAACTAAGTCAAAGTACCATCTGTGCAACTATAGATATTTGTGTCATTTAAGCAAATCAATACTCACAAGCGGTAGGTACCGTTTAAACTCTTTACTACCCAATTCTGTATGTATTTCTTATTAATCTTATTTATCTCTATATTTTTATGTATTTTCTTACTTCATCAAACCCTCAGCTAACTCGCTGACCTACTAACACAGATACATTTTGATCGATATTTTTCGCCCGAGAGACGGCGATGTTTCAGCTATGAAATCTGAACTTAAACTCTCATTCACCCCGGTGACACTTGAACTCGGTGAACGAATGCATTTATGCAGACAACAGCCAATCATATCGAGGGATCCACACCACTAATCCGCCACGGCGCTGCACAACCAATGGGAAAATCAGCAAACGCATGCCTCTAGGGTGCCTAATAAAAATTGTGGTATGGGCAATTTTTAGATTTTACTACGACGACTTTCTTTGAATATAAACAACTAAAAACTAAAACATAAAAACATTCAGCACAATTTATTGTATTTTTGTCTGCTTAGAAACAGGGAATTTATTTGGGATGTTTACTGTTTGAAATCTTTTAAAGTGCGTTTATTATTCCTTCTTATGTTGGGGTTTCCCAACAAAAACAAAATATTAAAGTCTCGAATAAATCATCAGGCAATCGCTTGGGAAAGAAATATCGACAATTTTAATCCACTTAGATAACCTACTTTTTTATTAATAGTATCTAGATTCAAGCTAACCAAAGAAGGAAGAAAGAAACGGAGTATTTTATTAAGTAAGACCGTCACCATCTTCACTCAGAGTTGAGGGTAAAGGACAAATGACTTCTCCTCTATCGAAAAATAGTTAAAGTTTTGATTTTCTCTATTCCTTGGCTTCAAGCAAGGAATTCATGGATATGTTGTTTTATTAATTGAATATTGAAGCAAATAATGATAAATTGCACAAATTATAATTGTACAATCGTGATTTCAAGTGCTGAATTGTTTACCCTACCTAAGAATTACTGCAAACCGAGCAGAAGGAGTAAAAATAAAACCTTTGTCCAGTAGCTACGATAATTATATGGTAATTAGATTGTAATATTCATTTATTACAATCCCAAAGTATGAAATTTGTACTTTCAACGTAACTTCCCCATGGTGCATAATCTAGTCGCGTCCTAGACAGTCCCTTAAATCAAGAGGAACGTCCGTGTTCGTAGCCGGGAGAATATAACTAGACCATCTGTCATGTTTAGGTAGATCCTGCATGATTTAAAAGACAACATCATTACCATAAATTCAAAAAAGGTTTACCGGCAAAGTAGAGCGGGAGAACTGCCGGAAATGAACGGGGAACGAAATTTTATAGAGTTTCCGCACGCAGGAGGCGAGCTCAATGGAATGCGTATCACATGCAAATATAAGACCCTGCATAAGCAAATTATATGTATGTGATCCGGGTTGCGCCCGAATAGAGCCTAACAAGCCCGCGATAGAGCAGAAGAAATACGGGAAGGGATCAAGCGACACGCATTTCTTTCAAGCGGGAAGCCAGGTTTTTACGGAATATCACTCCACGTTTTGGCTTGATAAAGGATAACACAATTTCCCCTTAGAGTTGGCACAAAACAGTGTATCATGTCATATAAACGAATAAATGCCACAAATTGGGAACAAAAACTAATTTCGTCGGAGGCAGATTGCGCCAGAGTGGAGAGATAGGCCGGCTCGATGGACCGGAAAACATGACATGGCGGATCGTTTTCCACATACGCACAAAAAAAAACAGTCGAAGCTCGACTGGCGGGATTATGAAGGGAAAATGTTGTTTTGTTGGCGGTTTATTGAGTGCGGCCCTATTGTGTGCGGGAATCGGGGCAGCTAAAGGTGTCTTCACAACTTCAATCCGACGAAAATCGATGACAGCGCCTCCCTGACCGCACTGACAGTGACATAGTATCCAATTTGCTAAAATCGCCTTGCCCACTGCCATTAGAAGTGTTGTCGAATGTCGATCCGGTATTTATGGCGCGGAAAATTGCGATTAGCACCGCGTGTTAGTGAATTAACGTCTAATAGCTCTTTATGGTACGTGTAAGCCGTATTTTTCCATCGACTCTCCAGAAATTTCCTAGGGCAGACGAGTCAGGTTTTCTCTTGATTAAATTCTTGATGTAGCATTGCGAAAACATAAAAATTCCCTTTGTAATGCGGCGATATTAAATACGAACGCGATGGGCATTGTTTCGTTTGGCTTATAGTCGGTGCACTTTTTACAAAAATATTAATATTTACGAGTGCTGCAAGGTTTATTTTTTGCTCGAATCGAAATGAGGCAGAGTAGATAGGCAGCAACGGAACGGGAACACTTTGGATCATATTTACATGTCTCCACACGAAAAGTTAAGGTCCATTTTACACTTTTTTTTGTACTCCGCTTCGCGTACTTATTAGTTTTATTGTTGGTTGAAATGGACTCTTCAATCTGGAAAGGAAACAACAGAGGAGGTTTCAGGGGCTAATCACAGGACACGTTTTCTGTGATTAGATGGGGAAGGACCAAAGTCCAGAATGCAGGATGAAGCGAAATAAATGCTTCTCAATCCGACACACGGATCTATGTAATCTCTTGCTCGATAGAAATAGAATGGCGTACGTGACTTCAGTAAACTTGAACAAAATAGTTATATAAACAAGAACCATAAAATCCCTTTTTAATATGACAGTATTAAATACGAACACAATGTGCATTGTTTCGTCTGGCTTTTAGTAGGTGCATTTTTTACAAAAATATTCATATTTACTAGTGCTGCAAGGTTTATTTTTTGCTCAAATCGAAATGAGGCAGAGTAGATAGGCAGCAACGGAACGGGCATACTTTGGCTTGGTCTGCACTTTATTTGTACTCCGCATCGAATACTTATTAGTCTTAAATCAGTACTTGTTACTATTTCAGCGAATCGGTTTAATCACTAAGTCCTATTGGTTGAAATATTCTCTTCAATCTGAAAACGAGGGCCGTGGGACTGATCACAGGACACAGCTCCTGTGATCAGAAGAGGAGAGAAACAATATCCAGAAGGCAGGAGGCGTGGTGAAGCGAAAAAAACGTCTCTACATCTGACACGGCACACCTTTGGATTACATGTAAAGAAAGAAAGAACCACCTTCATTGAGAAGACAGAACTGATGTGTTGAAATGAATGGTAGGGTAGAAAAGCTGATAGCACAGTGCACAGTGGTACAGTGCACATCAGAGTACCCAGTACATATAGCTCCACCAAGTTGATAATGCAGTCAAAGAAAACAGTGTTTTGTTTATTTAGCGAGAGAAAGAGAGGGTGAGGGATAAGTAAGAAAGTACAAGAAAGTTTGAGAAGAAGAGTGGAAAGCACTTCTTCAGTGAAAAAAAAATTGAACAAACAGTGGCATCTAGTAAAAAGAGAAAAAATGATATAAGCGATCTAAGAAAATATTGGCTTGAAACGGTTTTATTTAATTAACGTCCAGGATGTGGGGAGATGGAGGAATAAGCGAGAGACTTTGTTGCTGTAGCATACTGTGAGTAACGGTCGGCCTATCGCTATGCTACACTGCCTTTCCAGAGTCGTCGAATCTTTTGGGTTTGGATCACGTGATTCGTAGTTTACTAACCTGAACTAACCAGTCATTGCTGTTGCTTCTAGAAACTGACTGCTGTTGGGATGGCATATGTTACCTGCCTTGTGATAAATTTATCAAATTGTTTACCTAATATCCTTGGTGAGGACATCGTACACATCTTCGACTTGTTGATCTTTTACATGAGTTTGTCCTTCTTCATCCTGCATCTCCTTGCAAAGACATAATCCTTGCAGCTTCTAACTTCAAGCTGTTAGCTAAAGCATCACTTGAGTTATTAAACCGACTGAAATGCAGCATATTGTTGATTGCTCTAACAATCTCCATCTTTGAAGTAATGCAAAATGCTTAAGTGTCACTTTTCAAGTCAAGTTTGAACTTCACCTGCAGTTTAAACTCCAGATTTGACATACATTGCATTATCGTCCTTAACTCAGGGGCTTGCAAAGAAGCCAGTTCTAGGCATTCGATTTTAGCTCCAACTCTTACGTCTACAATGTTCCTTGCATGTTTCTTTTCAGCTGGCCGTAGTTCATCTCAATTCCAATGCATTAGCGATAGAGTAGCACTATCATCCTGCTTTAAATCTGGAATAGCTTTGAGGATTTCCAGAGCATTTCCTCGCAGTGTCGGCAGTCTCAGGGTCTTATTGCACCTTATTGATTGTACTTTGTATCGTCCTCATGGCGATCCTTTGTTGAAGTTTGCTGCTTCTATCAACTTTTGCTAATGACGATTAATGAAGAACGTGACGTAGTATGAAGACTCGCTGAATAGAGGGTGGTAAAAAGAGGGAAAAGTGATCTAATCCGTAGAAGCAATCTAAGAAAATAATAAGGCTGTGAGGGCTTTCACGGCTGGTCAAAATACAATCTAAAGTGTTTTCCGGGCTTCGAAGCCGTGGTCCAATGGAATTTCTTCCTGATAGCTGCGGCAGACATTATCAAAGGCGATGAGGCAATGGGTGAATTGATCTCCCGTATTTCCCAACGTTGACTGTGTGACACACTTGACGAGTGTGGTGAGTATTACTCCCTGGTATTTATTTCCCTCCGTCGCGCTGCAGTCCAGGGACTGGGGAGGGAGTACTGGTGGCGCGGGGTTTTGGCACACTTGAAGTTGTCGTAGAACTCGCTTTCAGTGGGCATTTAGCAACGTAATTTCGTCCTTCCTGTTGAACGTGTTGTCGTGTTTAAAGATCTCAATGGCTTTTCTCGTGAGCCTCAGATATCAATCGCAGCGTTTCTATCCAAGACTAACCAGAGAGGCCATTGAGATCTTTAAAATTTCAACGGGAAGGAGGAAATTACGTTCGTAAATGCACACTGAAAGCTGTTGTTGCACATTGAAAGAGTTCTACGACACACTTCAAGTGCGCCGAAAACCCTCGCTATCACTACCCCCACCCCAGTCTCTCCACTGCAGCGCGACGTCGCCCGGGGGAATAAATACTACGGAGATCACCACAGTCGAACCAAGGGAGATTACCTCGCCCATTGCCTCATCGCTTTCGATAATGTCTGCCACAGCGAAACGTCAGGAAGAAATTCCATTGGACCATGGCTTCAAAGCCTGGAAAACACTTTAGATTGTAAAAAATAATGTTCTTGATTCGGTTTTGTTTAGTTAGCGACCAGAAGAGGATAGACCTTGTGGAAATATGGTGAAGGAAGCGATGGGATCTGCCACTGGTGGCCATAAGAAAGAGAAAGGGCAAGAGGAAAAGAGTTATTTTTTGTGCAATTTAAACTCACATGAAACATAATATGAGTTACTATCAGCCTGTCTCTGGGATAAACCCAGAAGTTAGTGAACCCTTTGATTTGAATCACATCAAAGTCAACATGGTTTTCTTCCTGGAATGTCTTGCCTCACACTCCAGGTGGATATTGAGACTTTTAAGCTGCGATTTTTCGAAAGGCCTTTGACAGAGTGGATCACCTTGTGTTTGGCTGTCTAAGCTTAGAACCAAACGTCGTATGTGGAACACTTCTCAGGTGGTTGTCAAGAGAGTGAACTGAGGGGGGGAGCGACTCTCACGGGACTTTGACATGCCATCTGCAGTGTCTCACGGTTCCCATTTCGGTCTTCTGTTTTTCCTGATCGATGATTTGGTTGACATGCTGCAGGGGTTCAATTTTCTGTTGTACGTCGACGACTTCAAGGTCTACTATAGGATCGGAAGCTTGCTTTTAATGGAATAGATCGATAGTATGTAGGGAACAACTCTTGGTCGAGACTCCCTTGCAAAGAGTCGGTTTGGGAGTTATTTTCAATAAGGAGCCATCTTCACCAATTTCATCATTCGTTAGTGCCGCAATTTCACTGACATTGTCAACTAACCTGAACTAACCTAAAATTCTGTCCGGCTCGCTTGTTCGTAATCACTTGAACCAGTGCTGTTGAGTATCTTCTCTGCCTTAAGAACCATTTCGATGTGTTTTCAATCCACATGGAGAATTTAAATGGTGGAACATGGTGGGTTTTAATAAAACAGTCGATGTTTGTGTTGATCTTAAGTGCAGAGGAAATCTAGAATAGTGACTCTAACTGAAGAAGGTCATTGGTGAAGTGTGTGGCTAATAGAGTTACTTGGTGTCTGGCAAAGTGAGGTGTCCCGAGCAGGGAATCGCTATCTTCAACCAACTCTCTTCATGATAGGCCTGGGAATGGTAAGAGTGTTACCAATTAACGACAGAGCCCTTTTATCTCACCAAAGCAAATACCGGCACTTCAAAGAGGTGTCAGAAGAGCGTTGAGACTTTAAAAATCGGTCTGTAGACAAGAGACAGATGGAGATGTCATGAACCAATAAAACTACTCCGACTACAATCTGAGCACGAAAAGTTCGCCGACTACAGTGGGCTCATGGCCTAACCCGAAGGCCTTTGGAACTCGTTGCTTTTCTTTGTGTGGAGGGAGCCAACAAAGATGATAGCCAATAGCCGCAGAGAATGAATCTGTGTTGACTCAACAATGAATGGCGCCTCATGCACCTATGAGGAGGAAATTCTTCGTCATTACCAGGGCGAGCAGCTGTTGGCGATCATTCCATCTGAAAATTGAAAGGATCAATTGTTTGAGTTGGCCTGCACTCTCCTGACATGAACCCAACTGAACATGCTTGCCTGGGCAATTGCAAGGCATGGAGCTCCACCCAGGAGGCTACAAAAGTAGTTCAGGCCGCTCAGAAAGAATGACGAAATATTCCTTAACAACTTGTTGTTGCCAACTGAAAATTCGAATAATTCCAGTGCAACTGATTTTTACTATCTATTTATCTCAGTCTACTGATAATCCACTTCTCACCTCTTAGCACTTTAATAAAGCACTTTTCTCTCGCCTCGTTTTTGTAGCCCACTTATACTCGATTACAAATCAGACTGATTGACCGCAACGGAACGTGCCTTTTATAAACCCAAATTTATAATAAATCACGGAGCGGCCGGCCGGTCTCCCGGCTCATAACCAGTTGTCGTAACAATTACATCGATCTAGTAGCCAGCATGGGCAGGCGTCTCCAAGCTTGCATAAATTGTGGAGGACATTGTGTTCTCTCCAGTTATTGTCTCTCCTCAAACAAATTCTTATGTTTAAATCGGGTTTTGCAGTGGAGAATATTATTCAAGAAGCTCGTCAGAACTAAAACATAGTTAAACGACCTTAAAAGTCGACAGCTGCACCAGCCGTAACAATCAAATTTGAAATAGTATCTGATCATCAAGGGAGTTTCGATTCCGCCATCGTTCCTCTCCAATTTAAGCGGTAATCGGCAATTCACGGGGCAACAGATGCAATTTTCTTTTATGGCGCTTCGGGTAGCACTTGGTATGCATACCCAGTGGCCTAAATATTTAATTCAAAGTCGCCTAAGGTGCAATTGTCGGCGTGCGAACGAGCTTACGTATTTTATTTTCCTCGACCGATGCTGCAACGCGATCCACTCTATTATTCATGTTCCAACTTCCTCTTGAAGTTATTTTACTTTTTTCTCCCTCCTAATTTCGTTCTTGAGTTGAATTTATGGTACCGGAGAGGTTATATTGGCAGGCGCACGCGGCTTCGATCGGCCCTCTCTATCGCGGAACTAAATCCTTAGGCTCATTATTATAATACCTACTCCCCATATTTCCCCAAATGGATGTTTCGGGGCTGCCGGATAGAATTTTGCGTAATCCGCTTTGTCGGTTAACCGAACGATTAATCATGTAGCAAGCAAAGCATAAAGAATATTTTGAATGGGAAAGCGCGGCTGACTGCCCCGGGAAGTCTCCCCATCGGTTACGACGATGAGAAGCTATCAAGCTTTACTATATTACATTTTGTTCCTCGACGGTTTGAAAAAAAAAATCCTTCGCTTTTGTATAATAAAATGGAAAATTTCTTTTGCGTATATCGTTCGTAGCTAACGAGATCCACACACGAACGAAAAACGAATCACTTCTCTCTCGCCCGAGGAATTCGACAATTAAACGTCCCTAAAAAGACAATATCCCCGTTGATATTAGGTAATACGTTTGGCTTCCGGAATTCCGTAATTTGTCCCCCGTTTCTCGTGAAGGATGAACTCGCCGGAATTCAAATCGAATCGGGAAATTAATGGACTCCTTTGTCTCGTTTCTCGCTCCATATTTATCGCGTCATACGGAGTTGTATGCCCCGCTTAATTGCTCCCGAAACGGCCTTTCACGAAGGTTCGCGGCGGCCCAATAAAAAGCCCCAACTTATGGAAACGTGTTTCTTGGCGATGTCTCGTTAACATCTGCGGTCGACCCTTGTTATCGGAACACCCTCGAGGTGATGACCCGTACGGAAATTCTTGGTTGTTCCTCGAAACAATATCCCCTATTTTGATTAAGGGAACCACTTTAGAGTTAACATTGTAGACCGTCTAAACTGGCGTGGAAACATTTGCGGGGCTTTCAAAGTAAAAGAAAAAGTTAAAGATTTTGCATCTAAGAAAATAGCTCTATGAAGAATATTTGATACAAAGTGAACAAATTGGACTCTTAAATAGCAGTATTTAGTTGTAACACATTGTTCTAAAGTTTGAAAAAAAGCTTTTGAATGGTAGGTAATTTGATTACGTACTTTTCTCTCTACGAGACTCTCTACTACCCTCTATGTATTCTTTTGCGATCTTTTGAATGACCAAATGGCCTACGTGACTTCAGTCAACACGACAAAACTAGTATTACAAACATGTAGGCCGAGCTTTGTTGCTGGAAATTTTCCTAGCCCCACGCACTTCTGAAGCTATTAACCAGATTTTTTTCTATTTCAATTCTTATACGGACGTTAACTATGTAACTAATCCTCTAGATTCATCTACTCTTTAGATCAATTAATTTAAATTAACTTACTGATTAAGCCCGAAAACACTTCATAATCCCAATATGGTTAGAACCAGGTTAATATAGTTAATTTATGTAATTTGGGGGTGACTAATTTAAGTACAATATACCAGCTCTCTACGCCTCATTCCATGCATCATCCCTAAAAAAAAATCGTTACCCTTTTGTTGACACTGGAGCAGTGCTTCGCAACGATCTTCCCCTATCATGACAAAGAAAAACTTATGTCTGGGCCGAACACATATCCCTCACAAATCTTTTCAATTGTTTATCGCCTAAATGAACTTGAAGAAGCAAGTGTAGACCGACCCCAAAGACAAACGCGCCCTTTTCCCCTTTCGCCCTGCAGTCGCATATCGGAAACACAGGCCGAGAGTCGTCGTCGTCGTCGACGACAATAAATCACGGCCTGACGTCGACAATCTGACCCTGAGCTACAATAAAATTGTAATCCGGCCCAGTTTATTGTAATCCATTTGACGTTTTATCTGGGCCCGTCCACGCCTGTGTATTTTATTCGCTTCTGATTAGATCGAAATGCCATTGTCGGGCGGCGTCGGTCGGGGTGACGTCGCCGCCGGACGAAAAAAAGACGACCCCGAGGCCGCCGCCGCCTTTTTATCTCCTGACATTACGATATGGCGGTTTTATTGTTTTCGAAACGTCCCCGCGCCGCCATCGGATATGGTAATTCCGACGTTGCCACCAACGCTGCCGCCATCTAATTGAGTTCAAAACTAAACATCTGTCATCAAGTGTGTGACAGAGAGAGAGATAGAGAGTCCCGAGAAAGTTACGAGAAACAGAAATTGGATCTGGTCTCGTGTAAACAGTTTTGGTTCCAGGGTCGATTTGCATTTAGCGCGCGGCAGCGGTCCCAATTTATCCCGATTCCATGAAGAGGAACACGTGCCGGCAAGAACTGTGAATTTTGTTTCAATAAGCCTTAATTTGGGTTAGTAACTCCTTTGGTACGGTCCTAATTCGGAATCACGTTCTAGGGGCTATATCTAGGGCAAACTTCAAAGCTGCCCTTATAACACTGCCCGTGTAACACTATTGGATAATAACTATAAATACAGGATGGCTCATCGAAAAATATCCACCCCGTTTTCCTTGCATTTGAGTATGTGTATAAATTGGAAATCGCTCAAATAGAAATCACTTTAAATTCCGTAATTAAAGCTTGTAAAATTGATAAATTTCAATAGTTTCACTGGTTACCATTTTGGATTGGTTTGACCAATAACGTGGAATTTGGCAAGTGAATACATCTTGATGAGTTCTTCAAAACCAGGTATCACTCGACCCTCGACTCGACTCCTCTTTCCATTTAACAATTCAGGGTCAATGTTTACCACCCTTTTTGAGTTCAGGTTATGGGGTCGAGACTGCTCAAAAAGTTGTTTTCCTACCCTAACATTTAAAAGCGTTTACTAAGACGTGTCCTAGCCCACTTTATGCTATAATATTATTTTATAGTTTAAATCGGTGCTTTCTACAACGTTCGCAAGACTATTAAGCAAATGGAGAAAGTATTGCATTCCTCTATTTCCTACTGCTAACTAAAATCTTCCAGAAGACTTACCAAAAATGGACTTTCTCTCACTCAATTCAAAACTCACTAAAATATCCAATTGTCGATTCTAAAGAAAGGTTCGTCCTTAGATAGTGATTATTGGAAACCAAAAGACTAGTATATTAAATCTGGAGACCCTCCTGTTTTTCAGTTTTGGCCCACCTTCTAAGCAGTGGGTCACTTAAAAATGGCGGCAATATCCGCTTGAATTGACGTCACTTGATTTGAAGTCGTGATTCACCAATTGATGTGCTCTGAAGGTAATATTACGTCATAGGTCACTGAAACATGACAAAGCATCTCATTTTTCGTCGGAATTCGACAGAATCGTCAGTCGGATACCAATCTGTTTCACCACATTTCCCAGCCCTTCAGGAACTCGATACAGATTGAAATTTTACACCTATATGTTTAGGCAGCCGCCCAGCCCCAGTGAGAGGACAGTCGTCCAGCTCTAGTGACAGTGAAGTGTGTCGATCGTCATGTCGCAAAAAAATATAAAAATTTATGAAACAACGCAGAACGTGTTTGGTACTTGTCGACTCATTTGAGAGTAAATTTTTGACTATAGCATTTAAAGTCACTTTAAATACAATACTTACGTGAGAAAGTCTTGTTGGATTATTTATCCTGAATTGCAGTTGTGTGACAATAACTACACTTTACTTGGAGAGAGAGAGACTATTTATGCAATAAAATCACTTTCATTTATTGCAGAGTACGAGGAACTAATCTACGCACCTTCGATAATGCACAGTTAAGATAAACACCCTTAATTCAGTACACGAGACTGCAATTAAGCCCGAACGAACATCAAACGATTACTTCATCGAACCTCAACCAACCCGATGACCTACTAATTCATTTACATTTCGATCGATATTTTTCGCCCGTGAGACGGCGATTTTTTACCTCCGAAATCTGAACTTGAACTCTTTTTACCCCGGTGAACGAAAGCATTTATGCATTTTTATCCGCTTCCCTTGGGACCGGCCAGCCAATCATATCGCGCGATCTATACCATTAAGCCGTACCCACGCTGCTTAGCCAATGGGGAAATCAGAACGAAGAAGACGTCCTCGTTATCTATAGTAATAAAACCGTGGTCTGGGCTATTTTTGGAATTTATTACGAGGACTTTTCTTTGAATATGAAAACATTCAGCACGTTTATTGCCATTTTGTCTGCATAGAAACCGAGGATTTATTGGGGATGTTTACTATTTGAAATCGTTTAGAATGCGTTTATTCTTTCCTTCTTATGTAGGGTTTTCCCAACATAAGAATTTAGTTCAAATCACATATACCCAACATTAGTTAATGCAGATTTGTCAGTGCTGTAGCGTTTCATCGAGAGAGGAGATCACAGAGTATCTTAAGATCTATCTTTTCTTTTGGACTCTATCTTAAAGACTCACATTACGCATTCTAACCAGAAGCACGTGCCAAATTACTCACATCATATTATTTCTTAGAAATTATAGTGGACGGGATCTTGAAGTCAGCCAGAAATTGTTGAAACAGGCGGTAAAATGTGGTGTGACATTCCAAATACCCAAAAATTTCCCTGCCGATTGTATATAACCAAGAGCGTAGCAATAATTTCTCCAAAATTCCAATATTTCACTCGGGCCTTTTGCTCCCATCTTCGGAACAAAATCCCGGCCCGATATCCCACCGACCGAAAATAACTCATCGGGGGCCCTTTTTACTTCATTATACGTGCAATTTTTGCCGTAAAAACCAACCTTAAACCCCGCGCTATCACACGGAATACTAAATAAGTGGCCCATTAGCGCCCGAGTACTTAATAGACTCGGGAGTGGCGCACAAAAAGCGATCAACAAGAAAGTGGAAAGCCGCTTTCTTATGGAAAGACATATTGGAGAGGCAAACTTTCGGGCAAATGACTTGATCCCCTTTGATGTCGTCCCGTAGACTTAATTACCTCGCCGACGACGTGTCACGATCTTGCCAGTTATTAAAGGCAAATAATGATTAATCTCCCTGATTCGCTATCAAACTTTTAACTAACGCCCGCCGCAGGATGACTGTAAAAACTTGTCGGCATCCTACGTTTACTGCGTAAGTGAAATGGAAGGTGGCGCCCCAACACCTAAGCTCTCATTAAACTGATTTTCCGTTGCGTTAGTAGGGCGATAAAATATCCCTCCACGCGATCGACCTTTAATGGTAATGAGGCTCTATCGGAAAAACAGGCCGCCTACCCATTTGAGGTGTATCGTTGGCTTTGGGGCTTCGCGTGACCGTCGGAGGCCCCTGGCACGCAATCACCGCGCTTGACGTGTTCCTACCCGATAAATTATAATTTCTTGACCTAGTTTTCCATTTTTGACACAAAACTTGCGGTGGGCCTCCGAGATGACCCGACTCGGATCCACTTCCTTAGTAAACCGCTCCATTAAGCGGTCGAAGTGTATACGTTTCTGTCGTTTTTCAATAAAGCGTAACCCGATAAGGAGCGTTTCGGCTCCGACTGGCTTTCGGAAAAATCGCTACT
Organism: Taphrorychus bicolor; assembly: GCA_951812265.1. Taxonomy (NCBI): domain Eukaryota; kingdom Metazoa; phylum Arthropoda; class Insecta; order Coleoptera; family Curculionidae; genus Taphrorychus; species Taphrorychus bicolor. Next base: position 22,542,298 of record OX638304.1, read on the forward strand.
TAGATAAGTGTACGTAAATAAAATAAAACCCGCCCCGATATATATACCGGGGCGTATTAAATAAAAGCCGGTGTGTCGGGATGCACGTACATTTGATAAACGGCCCTTCGGGCGAATAAAAGCGGAAAGTTATTGCGAGAATCGTCTGTCGAGGGCGAGATATGGGAGCGTCGCGACGAGTAAATATGGAAAATGAAAACGAATTTGCCTGGCCCATGAATGAATGCATCTAATGTTGGTTTCTTTTGTTTCAGGTAAGCATCGTTACAGCCGCATAATCAAGGATTTACTGGAGCGTTTTGTAATTTTTTGGGGGAAACTGCAGAGTAGCCATTTGAAGTGAGTTTCTTTTTCGTTTTTGGAACAATTTGTTTCAGTAATACAATCTGTTCCTGTCACTAGGCGCACTGATAACGTTATTGACCATTTTTCAAGCAATCCAAGGTGGAAAACAGTGGAACACTAAGTCAGTCTCATATAATTATTTAATTAAGTTGTTCATGGCTGGTTGTGGTCTGTTGATGCTTATTCAGGCAAAACATGTAGTCCTGAACAACTTAATTAAATTATTTGAGGCTGCTGACTTAGTGTTCTACTGTCTTCGACCTTGGATCTCTTTGAGAGAGAACAAAGGGCTGTTTCTATAATTTTTCAAGCAGTTTGCGATTTGAAAGTGCTTAACGGAAGCACTTCAATGCCAAGTGAACGCTTTTACACCAAGTTGTATAGGGATAGATGTTCAATGTTTTCAGGTAGTAGAACGTTTAATTTGTCTGTCTTAGAAGCCAACCAATTTGGCTTATACTTCATCACTTGAACGTGTTGATTCAAAAGGTTTTCTTCTTTCTTTCTTCTCTGATAATTTATCACGGGATGTTTCAGAAAACATTTACCCAACATCAGAAGGTCTCACATTTTAAACTCTAAGGAGAGTCTCAGACACTTCTCAAAAAGTGAATACTGAAGCGACAATAAGTATTGCCTATATTTCCTTCTAAGCACAGGTTCAGCCTTTGCTTTAATGTCATCGCTCAGCGAATTAACACCTTGGACCGCTGTATATGCAAATGTCCGCTGGAATAGAGCTGTTCTATGTCTAGGTATTTTAAGCTTCTCTTTATGACATATGTTAAACGAGTAAACAGAGCGTCTAAATGTTAATTTGTCTCTTAAATATACGGGCAGTTTTACTGCAAATAGTACAAAAATGCAATTCCACCAAGTTAGACATTCTAAGCCAACCCAGTTCATTTAACTTATCTGATACACGATCGTACTTCCTTAAGTGAAAAACAAAACTGCAACAAACATTTTGTATATACTGAATACGGTTTATAGAAACCACATCCGAACAGGGAAAGCATACAATGTTAGTAGTTATAATGACGGGGTTCTGGGACACTTTAACCTTGAAGTCTATGTGAGCCCTAGTGTAAAAGGGGGCCCAGAGCCCCAAAATGCTGTCATTCTTGTCATATGTGACAGACTTGACAGATGAAATATGACAGTTGTTGTGTGACATAGGATAGGTGAGGTGACAGGTGACATGGCGCAGCTAGTGTAGATGGAACTTCAAGTGCTCCTCAGTGAAAAATAAAAAAAAAGTTTAGGAAAATAGTTATTTATGTTAGGAAAAAAGTTTTACACAACAGTGCTGTTTGTGACGCTAAATAAAACAAAAACATGTTTTAAAAAGCCTCACATATGTGTCACAAGTGTCAAGTCTGTCATGGCACACCTCACCTGTCTATGTCATACAACAACTATCAAATGTCTTCTGTCTGACAAGAATGACAGCATTTTGGGGCCCCGGCTACCTTTTATACTAGGTCTCACGTAGACTTCAAGGTCAAAATGTCCCAGAACCCCGTCGTTATAATGTGTGCATGGTTTGCATCAAAACCAACCAATCAATGATCTAGTACAACAAAAGCTTTTGAATAATCCAAAAACACCGAAACAACCACCTGCCCCCGATCCAAAACTCCAATAACATCATCAGTGAGATTCAATAGGGCTGACGATGTGCCAAAGCCTCGCGGAAAACCCGACTGTTGACTAGGATAGGGATCGTTTGCCGATCAGAACTCATCAATCTGCGAATGAAACGCTTTCTCTAACATCTTAGACAGAACAGACAGACTAATGGGGCGCAGTACTGAGAAGTCTCTCGTTTCCCTCACCTTAGGCAAAGGACACACGATCGACTTCTTCCAGCAATCCGGGATGGAGCCCCTCTCCAAGCAGACATTGACAATGTGCGTCATAGGAAGCAGTACAGTCGGAAGACTCTGCTTTAGCATAAAGAGAGTGAGACCGTCAAACCCAGCCGCGTTAAACTTACGGCTGTAAAGACATGACTGTATGTTCTCAAGGTCAACCATTCTAAAGCCAAAATCAACACCATGTCTTAGTCCACCACAGCTGGTCTCTGTCACGACAGGCATGTGTTTTATCAAAGGAAGAAATACGAATTTATCGCTTCTGGGTTACTAATGTGAGCAGGGATATTGTGCCTCACACCAGGGTATACGCTCAGCTGACGCAGCCCTCTCCAAAGTGTTCTGGAATCATCAAACTCCGACAGAAGCCCAAAAATACAAGTTTTCTCGAAACCCTATATTGCTTCCAGCTCCCAGGCGTTCTGTCAGGTTTATATTGTACGAACGATGTTTCATTCAGGTTTCATCAGGGTGCAGCAGGCTTATTCACCCTAAGACGCCTAAGGGGAGCATGAGCGCCAAAGGGCCCTGTCAAACCAGACGGCAGGAAAATGATCTTGTCCTCTATGTGCCGAATATTACAAATATCATTCCATGGATAGTTAAAAAGATCGTGGTAAAAGAAATTCCTCTCTACAATGCTTGAAGTCCCGAAAAGAAACAAATCTTCGAATATTTTGCTGCTTAGGAAATCTCAAGGAACAACAGGTAAGTCGGTGATCACTTATACCCTCTGCACAAAGTGTCCCAGAAGGGCATAGCAGCTCTGGGGCACACACAAAAATTGGGTCAAGAAGCGTTGAACTGCCTCCCGAAATGGGAGTATGACTTGCTCAAAACCAAATAAATCGCATATATCTTGGATGGGGTTAGTTTTACTCGCACCCCAAAAAAATCAATGTTTGGATCCCCCATCACCTCAACATGAGCACAGGAAGGCAAAAGACGGTCCAACAACTGGGCACAACACAATATTATTTTTTGTTCTATATATAACACCAACAAAAAAAGTCTTTGCGTTGAGTTTAATATGAAGCCAAACATTTTCCCATAGCCATGCACATATGCAAAAATTGAGCAATGATACTTGCTCTTGACATGGATACCAAGCCTTCCCGCACAGTTTCAGCATCGCTCGTTTTTCTTCCTACAATCAGCCAAATCGTGATTTCCAAAAGACCCTGCACGAACTCTTATCTATCACAATTTTCGCCCTTATGGTGGTAACCCTGATAGTTAAAGCATCTGAGAATGTCTAAATCCCCATGGACACTGAAGAATACTGATGAGCAATGTGAATTATTCAGTGATTATCAGTATAAAATTTAAATTTGAACGTGTTGAAATTTCTTCAATTCTGGTAGAATGCCAAAGATTTTTAAAGCGTAGACTATTGGATATCATCCCTCCAGTCTGCCTTATCCACAAAGCAATGATGGGGCTGTATACATTTTCGTAAATTTAGACAGTAACTCGGATCTGTTTGCAGTTGCATTGCGACAGTGCAGAGATAATTCACAAGCTAGTGGATGTTCTACATCACAATTTCTTATGTCTTTAAGTCAGTTTATTCATCATAATCAATAATAATCAAATCATAATCAACTTTGTCTTTAAATCAGTCATTTAAGACTGAAACTACCAGTTAGTGCAGGTCATCTGGTTCCAAATGTCATCGATTATGCCCTATATAAAGCTTTTATTCAAGAGAATTCTTCAGTATCAAGTGAGTTAATATTAGTTCCGTGTTTGAAACTGAATCTAAAGAATCTGAGACCAAAGCATTGTCGAATTTCTTAAAGGAGATTTGGATTTTCTTTGATTTGATAAATTTCGACTTGGTCTCAAGTAAGTTCTTAAATTATTATTAAAGTGCATTTTATAAAAAAAAAAACTAGAAAAAAATGAAACAACAAATTTCAAGTTTTGATGTTAAAGGGGAAGCTGATTAAGTACTTTTTCAATAGCCTTAATAATTAAGTCTGATTTCTTTTATTGTAATTTTAAGGGCACCAATAATTAGGTACTTATCTGCTTAATTAATGACTTTGCTGAATAATATTAAGGATACTTTTCTTTTACTTTTTAACGACTCTAATAACCACTGACACGTGGTTTCACGAGGAGGCTTTTCAAAGGATTTACTGCACTTTATTTCTGAATAGACTTCATTTCAACATAAAAGTAAATATAGAGCCCATATTAGATATATATGTCCATCCGAGTAGCCAGTTGGTCCAAAAGCGCAAAAGCGATACATAAAGTTCCGCCCAAAAGCGCAATTTTATGTATCTAACGACAAATTTTACAAGAGATGCGCTGGTTCAGCAAATGGCCATCAGAGAGTATCCACTTCTCTCTATCACATTGACAAATGCCATAAAGGAAGTCGGCCATTTTCCGCTGCTACCAGCTTCAGCTTCACCACAATCACTTTAATAGAAGAAATATATAACAGAAGACAAAACAAACTATTGTAGGTTTCGCGTCATATTCTTTATTCGATGTAATGGGCACATTTCTTGAGTGACTTGACATTTCGAATTTTTACGTTATAAAACTTCGATAGGGTTTGAAATGTGTCACTTTATATCTTAAGATTATGAAGATTACTAACTTTATTGTTACAATACAACTCGTGAATTTTTAATCGTACAGGGTGTGACTTGAAATCAAATTAGATATGCTAAGGCGTTTTACGAGGAAATACATCAAATTGGAATCCTCATGTCCTTCCATTTTCAGATACCGAACATTAGGACAAATAAACACGCCTTTCTCTTGTAAGCTCCGATATAGCTTTTGAGACCCTTAGTTTAGATCAACACATTAGATTAGTTACCTATGGGCCAGAAAATCAATTGTCATTGCCCTGTTTAGTACGTCTGCGGTCTGACAGTAAGAAAAATAGAAGAAATTTTACTTAAATGGAGGATCAAGTCTTTTATAAAGCTTGAAGCTATATCTTATAATATATAATAACAATAATTAATATAGTACATAAGACCAAAAAATGAAATACGTAACCAAAGGGTTAAGAGAGCTATAATTATAGATCACTGTCAGTAGTAGATATGCAGAAAGAGTTCTGGACCACCGACTATAGTTACTTGCATTTTCCCATAAGAAGCGATTTATCTTTTAAAGAAAAATAATAATAATTATTTACTCATACATGAGTCTAACATATACAATGCGTCTTTTAAGATGAGCCATGGGGTTTTACGTGTTAAGTTAGAGACTCATCTTTGGTTCTTGCATCCTTGGCAGCATTAATCGATCTTTTACTCTTTGATTGGGTGAAACAATCTTAATGCATGGACCTTCTTCGACCTTCTAGAAAACAAGCCAACTAACTAAATTATCCGGCGCTGACCTCATCGTAATCAATCCGGACTGGGCAAGGATAATGTATACGGCAGATAAACCGCAGGAGCTGGGAAAACAAACGACATTGTGCAGAGAGACTCTTATGCTGAATCGAATTTGAAGCGTCCCGTCCGTTCCTTCTCTCTTTCTTTCTCTTACATCCTGGTCCAGTTAACGAAATCTGGACACAACTGTCGCCGAAGCCTTAAGTGGATTTCGAAATTGATTTATCAAATACAAAAGTTCTTTATTGGTTTCGTGATTGTGCCGAGACACTCGGCCATGTTTTGCGCCAGCTCCTTGTTGATCTTTGGCTAACTTTCTTATTGCATCGGAGTGCACGCTAGGGACGCGTTTTTCAATCATCCCCGAATCATGCGGAATATGAAGCAAAAATAAGAAAACTCGCCCCTTTGCGAGAAGGGAAAGTTTTAGCAGTACATATGGGGAAACATATTAGATGTACCGGCACGTTTAAAAGTTCGAGAGACCGAGAGAGGGTGGGATATTATATTGGCCGGATTGAGCCCGGGCTGTATCGGAAACTTTCCGGGAGTGGGCTTTGCTCTTACATTAACGGGAGTTGGAGCGAGATTGGCCGGATCAAAGTGACGGGTACTTTTCGCAAACTTTTCCGCATCATCTCTATCAGTCGATAAATATGGTAATGGCTAGATTTGCGGACCCGTCTTACCCGAAACTTCTTCAGCTCGTGGAAGTTGTTTATTTTAATGGAATTTTACTCAAGTCGGTCGGTGAGGCAGGTAAAGTTGCGTTTAATGACCTGCAACTTTCTGGGGAGATTTGCAATGCTTTGAGGCGATGGTTTATTCACAGCTGATCTTCATAATCATCGATTTTTCTCTTATTCAGCCGGATAGCAAACAGACTATAAACCTGTGTTATTTATAGGGCGGATTCTACACACTGGCACTCGATATTCCAGGCACAAAATATGACCGGATTACTGAGGAGAAACACGCAAACCGGGATCGATCCAACGACGGGGTTAAATCATCGTTTAATTCAGTTTTCAAATACTCAGTCAGTCGATGGTTGCACATGAAATCTACTTGAAATTCCGATATTGCTTTGTTGGAATTTAATCTACCTATCGACGGATCCCGTAACTGCTAAAGCTATTCCACAGACAGACATTTATGTCAAACTTCGTTTCAGGGAGGAGTTTACGAGGAGAATTTATAAGCTGTATACATAATTTTCGAGAAGCTGAACCTTCTTTTTGGTACTTTTATCGACTATCGACGGGCCGAGGATAAATATTCTTGTGCATTCTGTGGGTTCGTTGATAAGTGTGACTTCCAAGTAAGCTCAACATGTTTTATTTTATAATACAAAATTGCGAAGTATTAAAATAGTTACTTCGATATCAAGAAGACTTAAGAGGGTGTTTTTAAGTCCCTTACCTGGCCTGATATTCTGTTAGCTAAGAATATCTGAAACTTTTGGTATAATTTTTGTCACAGGTAATCTGTGGCATAAAAGGGTCCATCACTAGCTAGCCTAAACCCAGTAACCTCGACAATATTAAAATTATCGAGTCACCATGTTCCATACTTTATTGAATGCCAAGTATTACCGATATTATAAAATTTCAAGTTTCGATAAAACTGTCACTTAAGTTATGCAGTAAAAGTGCGTTATTGACACCAAGAGCCGGGAGATAATCAAAATACTGAGGCCCATGTACCAAAGCTCTATGGCATCAAAATATCATATCATTTTGTTCCCAATAGTGAATCTAAACGGGTGGACAAAACAAACGAGACAAATATAATTATCGATAAATTGTTAATCGAGATATTTTGAAAATAACGCACGATAAAAAATTAAGTTTTCAGCAACCTCTAGAAGAATCTATAAAGGAGGTATTCTAGACTACTTTGAACAAAATTACCTATTCAGATGGTGTATACAAGGTGATGAATAAGTTGGCTACATTTTGACAAAATTTCTTTTTTTTGCCGAGAATGTAGGATTCGGTTTTTATTTTGTTTTTGTGAATTGAGGACGATCCTTGACAAGTTTAGAAAAAACATGTTTAACCGATTGCCAATCTTGAATTTCAGCTATCTGCTTCTGGCTGCATCAGCCATTGCAGCCATCAAGTAACTGATACGCGATTGGTTACTTTTACAAAATTTATTTGTTACGTGTGCACGAAGAGATAGTGGTATTTGGTAGGTTGGTATTGGGGTAAGATTTTTCTACAGGGTGTTGACTTTGAAAATGTTTTGACCATCAATATTGATTGGAGTGTTTTCTCAATAATTAACAGGACAGATGTTTAATTGCTTGCTACAATAATAATAATTTTGACCGTTTATTGCAAATTTTGAGATCAGTAAAGTAAAACATCCAGACGGATTTTTCGATTTTCATTTACATTAATTTAAACAGAATATACTAAAAAAGGGTAAATAATTGATGTTGTCTTTAAATGCTATAATACTGGAACTTTATTTCGGGAATAAATTTCAGGTAGAAACATAAGGGGCGGAATACGAACGAATACAAGGTTGTGCCAAGAAATACTTGTAGACGCAGGCCCAATGTTAAAGTTATCTGAAACAGACTGGATGAGCGTTATTGAGATGTGAAGTTAACCTGAATTTTGGAAGTTAGATGGACCTACAGAGTGTCCCAAATAAAGTAACTTACAAAGAAACAAAAAATCAAATAAAAGCAAAATCTGAATGTTATTCCGTTTCAAGAAATGTTTTAAGGTGAAAAATTTTTACTAGCTCAAGTGAATGTTAACAACTGAATGTTATTACCACTAATTATAAATATACTCATATGATCATTTGACAGTACTTTAGGTAATTTTGCAATGATAAAAAAAAGTAACAAAGGAATAATATTTAACATCGTGTGGGTCCACCCCTCAAATTTAACACTTCTCGACATCTCTCAGGCATGTTATGTACTTAATTAGTGATGAAACTTTGAGGTATATTTTCCCATTCCTTTCTAATCGCCAGAATCAAGTCAACTAAGTTTTGAGGTGCATTTTCACGCTTTCGTATTAATAATTTTAGTTTTGACCAAATGTCTTCAATAATATTCAAACCGGGAGATTTTGGGGGCAAATGTATACTGTTTACATTGTTTTTTTCGAGGAACTCTCGTACTATTCTTGCCCTATGGTGTCGAGCGTTGTCATATATCAATATAAATCTTTACTGATCTCAAAATTTACATTGAACGGTCAAAATTATTATTAATGTTTCATCAGCTAGCAATTACACATCTGTTCAGTTAATTGTTGAGAAAACACTCCAATAATATTGATGGCCAAAACATTTTGAAAATCAACGCCCTGTAGAAAAATCTTATACTACTATTTCTTCGTGCACACGTAACAAATCAATTTTGCAAGGTTAACCAATCGCATATCAGTTACTTGATCAGCAAGAGGCTGAAATTCAAGATTGGTAAATGTCTGAAGAAAAAATTTAAAAAAGTCCGAAATATGATACGATATTTAAAATCGGTTAAACTTGTTTTTTCTAAACTTGTCAAGGATCGTCCTCAATTCACAAAAAAAAACAAAATAAAAACTTAATCCTAGATTCTCGACAAAAAGGAAATTTTGTCAAAATGTAGTCAACTTATTCATCACCTTGTATATACACCATCTGAATAGGTAATTTTGTTCAAAGTAGTCTAGAATACTTCCTCTATAGATCTTTCTAGAGGTTGCTGAAAACTTCATATTTTTATCTTGCGTTATTTTCAAAATATCTCGCTTAATAATTTATCGAAAAATATGTTTGTCCCGTTTGTTTTGTTCAGCAGGTTAGTTGATGTATCAAATGTCTCTCACCTAGTAAAAAAATTCAATTGCCAGGCTTATATGGGTCCAGCTGAATTGAGTTCCAAAAATGCCAAATGTATAGGTATGTCTATTACCAAAAATAGACGAGTAAGGCATTTCCTGGACTTACTCAGGAATTTGATCTGAGTGTCTCAGTAGACTTTGGAATAAACCTATAATCTCGCGTACAATAGTCAAACTCAACTATAGGTTTGACTGATGATTGCTTGGTGCGGATTATCAGTCAAATATATACGTGGGATCACTAGAACCATTGTTTCATCTATACGTGCTTGTACAGGGAGACGTACGACACCAGTATCTCCTCACTTTAACAATAAGAGCTGGCAATAGCCATGCTTATTCTACTTTTATGCACATAGTAATTTCAAGTGCAGATGTGATAATCTAGATCTCAAATCAATACGGCTGGAGTCACAAGTTTGCTTAAGTTGTCTTTACATATAATTATAGGTCTATTTCCATAAATATACTTTTATTGCTAGATATAAACAAAACTCACTCAACGCGGATTCGGAGGCAATTAAGATTTGCAAAGCACTGTCTGAAGCAGGACTCCGTTCTCCGTGCACATAATTTCTATATCTGTTTTTGTAAATAGACGTTTGTTACCATATATAAACAAAACTCCAGCATTTTTAATAATCAAAAAAGTAAATTTACTGATAAAATTTGAAAAAAAGTTGTGGATCCTACGCACGAAGAAAAGATGACATTTGGTGTCCAGAGGTTTTAAACAAATCTACTTCACCATTTAGCAAGATTCTATAATTTTGAACCCTTCTGATGCCAAAATATTCCGCCATATGTTACTGGACTTCAGGAAGGACCTTGAAATCGCCGGAATTTGCTAACTCATCACAATTATCTGAATTCTGTTGACTTTTTTGTAATTATAACAATTACATTATTAACAACAGTTGTTAATCCTAATGATCCTAATGTCTCACACACATTTACCATCTCTATATCAAAATCGTCCTAAAACTAGGACAGAGCTTGTGTTTGCCTAATCTTAACATTTTTTCTACATTTTCAACCGACAAAAAAAAAGATTTTGCCAGTAGTAGATATGTTTCAATAGTTCTGGTCCACCATCGACCATACTTATTAAAACAAGAAGTTACAATGACAATTATGCACTTTTGAGAGTTCTTTTACTGACAATGCTGGAAAGCTATAACCGTAGCGATTAATTTTTGTAAGGAAGGCAAATATCAAGTAAACGACGCCAAATTGATTAAATTCAACAGATTGCTTTCAGTAATGTGTATGACCTTGGGTACATATTAGAAAATATTATTAACAGATTTAAGCAAAAAAAAAACACTTTTTAATTTTCCTTACGCCCTCAGCTTCGGTCTGGGTGAATTTATGGTGGTCTTTTTTGGTGGATTTTCAAGAAATTATGGTTATGTTTCTAACATCTTCAAACTACATTTACCTAACTTAGGAATCTTCCATTCAACCAAAAGCTCACCGAAATCTCACATTATTAATCCTAAAGCTCAGCTTACCCACTTGTTAAAGAATGACTTTTAGCTGGGAATTTATACCCTAAACAGTCCATGATTGCATTGCTTCGTGTGCAGGCCTTATTTTTTGATTACTCATTACAAGAATATTAGAACACCTGCACAGTCTGATGCCAAAATGCTTCACTACACAGTTTTAACAGACCTGGCTACACAGAGGACCTTGAAATTGGCCAAGAATTGTGGACCTGATTTTCTCGTTACACATGTTATTCTTAATAGATCGTCTTCGTATACTCATACAGAATTCACAAATTCGAACTCTTAAAATAGCTTTTATTTATCAAGTGACATAAGTAATTCATTTTATCACGGAACATAGTTTCCAACGCAAAACGATAATTCTTCATAACAAAATCAGTCAACATGTCATTAACTAATTTTGAGATTAGAAAAGGAATCAAAAGTAGGTGATTTTGACGCGAAAAGTTTCATTCAACCTTTTGAAACGGTATCCGGATACAAAATTAGTTATCGAGAGTGATAATTTTCGGCTTGACCTATTAGAAGAGTGATAATGATTATAATTTAGATTTTAGTAAAGTCAAGCTCATCAATAGCAGTACATCTTAATAGATTTTTTTCAGCTTTAGGCAACCATTTTACAAACATCCAGCATAAAGATACCTTTCTGATGCTAAAATGTATCGTGACGTCAATACTAAAAATTTTAAAAGACTGGACTTTATGGAGGACCTTGAAACCAACGGAAATTGCGAGCTATTCACGATTGTCTGAATTAGGTTTAACTAAGTTAATTATTTCTTGCTACAGTAGAAATTCAGGATTATATTATAATAACAGTTCATATTTATCATCTCTATATTGAAAGTATCCTAATCTTAATAGTTCTTCCTTATTCCAATTCACGAGTAAGCATTATTTTCCGTACGAAAAGGGTTAATGCAATGACCGACAATTATGTCAGTAGTAGATATGCTTCAACAGTTCTGGTTCCACCGTTGACCAATTTACATGTATTTTCTCATAAGAAGTTGTAAGTTCAACTTTTGAGTTTTTAGTAGGGAAGACAAAAAACAGTTTTAAGATGCAAAATTGATGAAATTAGACGAATGCTACGTATTGTAGAGCATGACAAGGCACGAGACTGATAACCATCCGCTTGACCTCTTTGAAAAAGTGATAGGTAACAAGCGTAAAACATTTTAGTAGCGTAAAATCGAGTTCAGCGATAGCAGATTAATATCATCACTTCGTAACCATTTAAAAAACATCCAACATGGATTTGAATCCTTCTGATGCTAAAATATTTCGCTCATTTATTAAAATTGTAGCAGGCTGGACTTCAGGGGGAACCTTGAAATCATCCTGAAATGCCAGCTTACCACAATTGTCTGATTGTGTGTTTAAATAAAACAACTACTTCTTTCTCCATTACACATTCATTATTGTAACAATTGTAGGGGGTGAATAGCGTTTGTAGGACATACAAACCGACTACCGACTTCATATTTGTAAAATCGCCAATCTTTTAACTTTTATTTAAGTCTTCCACAGAGCGAATACGAAAAGGCGTGGAAACCATAACCATATCCGCATATCCGGTCATAAATAAGTATTTACGTATGTGTCGTAATGGTGTCGCTTATTGTTGAAGTTCGAAACGTTATCGATTGCACAATATAAGTTTTAATTTTACGTAATATGGTTGTTATAAACAAAATCATGGCGACTATAGTTAACTGCATATATAATCTACTTGGTAGAATCTCCAGCTGAAGTTGGAAGTTAGTTCAATAAGAAATCGATAACTCTCTACCATTTATCCTAGTTACATTCAGGATTTCAACCATACTAGATTATAGGCGAAACTGGACATAAACAACGCTCTTGTCAGGTTAATTCCATCAAGGGTCAAGAGACTGTGGTTTTTTTATCCCTTAGAAGACAAATCCATTTTGGGACGTAGGAAGCAGACAATAGCTACTTTGACTATTAGGCCTCTAACCGTTACGCCTATACCCAACCAAGGCAAACAAAATTATGCCACTAACAACTAAGTTTTTTTGCTATTCAAATTCCGAGTTGACCTTTTCTCATTGAGGCGTTTCTCATTCGCAAACGATATGACTTGTTTTTCCAAATGTCACCGACGAATATTCTCTGCAACATCTGCAATAATGGTATTATCTGTTGTTGAAAACGCTGGATTAAATCCAACGTAATACAGAACCTAATTAACTGTTACGTAGTTGTCGATAGTTGTGTGAAAAGTTCCTCATTACCGTTGGAATGATGGCTTTGATTGATGATAACAACAGGGGAAATTAATATTCATCCATGTTAAATAGGCTGACAGCCATCCGATTCCCTGTTGTTTATTACGAATGACATCATGAGGGAATTTATTTCCTGAACCAGACATAGAGTCGTCATAGTTTCACTGTACATTCCGTTTGCATATTTATGTGGCGACACTGCTTTCGATTTTGGTCTTCAATAAAAAAAATATCTTATTGGTAACTCCTTCCAATCAATTTAACTCCCCATTTGAAGTCAGCTTAATTACGTCGACAATATAGCACTAAAACCGCAGCCGTATGTTTAGACGACTAACGATACATATAACGACGGCAAAAAGGGAAAATTAGTATTCACTGGGAGTGCAGTTGGCAGGAACGAATGTGCCTGTTTCCAAACCATATTGTTTCGAATGTGGCTTATTGTTAATGAAGTCGATCGGATATAACGTGATCGCGAACTTTGAGCAAGTATTTTAGTAGACAGCCCTAGTTTATTGCTTATTATCCTACAGACTGCGCCAATTCCGATCACCTGGCTGGCAATCAAGAAAGTAACGAAACGCCGTCCCCTGGCTCTAAATTACAATCACATCCAAGAACATAATACGGTTAATGGGTTTTCGCGAGCATTATAATCGTTACACGACCCGGCAGGGGCGGCATCGGCCCCCCCCCCCCCCCCCATGGGTCCCCTCGTTATAACAACGGCCCAGGCGTTAGCCAATTAAGAGATCTGGAAAACATAATAAAGTGGTCCTAAATTTAATCTGGAAACATCGTCGTCTTTTGATTTTTATGGCGCAATTACTCGCCGAGGATTATGATTATGTGTATTGTCGTTGTTGAATGTAATGGAAACTGCTTATTATATCGCCCGAGAGGGGGGGCTTTTGTTTGCTCAAGTGGGGAGAGATTTCATTGCTTTTGATCATCGTTAGTGGCCTATTTGAAGTGGGCTTCAAAGATCGAATCTGTAACTGTTTTGCTGTGGATTAAGACGTTGTTAAGATGTGAGGGAGGTTATTTATGTTGGCTTTTAGAGTATTTTAGATAATGTGTGGGTCAGAAACCAACGTTTTTCAGATGAGTCCTTAATCATAGTGGAGGACAGTGTGAATAGAAGAACAACTAAATACGTACCTAAGCCTCATTTCATTATCTCTCAGGTGGATAAAAGCAAAAAGCGTTGACATGGATTGGCCAGTGCAAATTCGACATGACTCTGCTCTTGTTAATAATTACCTACCTTTCGAATTACCTAGAAGTCTGGAGAGTGAATTTGTTACTTTATCTCTTGCAGATTCATTCCGGGAAAGCTTCAGTGTCAATTAAGAAGTATTACCTTAAAATTGGATTTCTTTATTGGATATAAAAGTTAAAACGCACAAGCTGAGTACTTTTGCCAGCTCTGGGAAGTCTTAACTCAGCACTTAAAGTAAACAAAAGTCTTACATTTTTAAACAGGGCTTAGAATGAGAAAGTTTCTGATTAGTCCAAACCATATTTATGGATACCAATCTTGGTCTATAAGTTCCCACGTCACCGTTTTGCTTACCGTTAATCTTAAGTCCATTTATTCATATCAATAATTTTTTTTTTGGGTTGCCCACATTTAGTTTCGTTACAAGTTGAATTTTTCAGTTATTAATTACTTCGATCACTTGACAATGTTTTAGAAGATATTAGTGAATCAAGTGTTCATCCATCAAAGCAGAAATTGCAAAATTATACCCACCATTTATCAGATTAATTCACAGATTCCTCATCGAGTTTTCTGGTCGCATTGCTCGATAGGTTGGTGGAACCTTCTGCTCCTTCTTCGAGCTCCTGGTTCAGGCTTATTTAAAGTATACGTGTCTGGTCCAAAACTATGACATCTGTCTTCTACAATTTAGTAGTCTTATAAGACTTCGGATGGCTCTGAGAGCGGTTTATTTTTCATAAAAAGTACATCTAGTGTTATCTTTAGTTCATGTGTTATTGAATGCAATAACCGAAAGCTAGTACTATTCTCAGAATACCCTCCACGCCTCTCTCTTTCTCGCTCTCTCTTTGCTTTTGTAATTCAGCTTTTATCTGATTGCGTCCGGAATGTGCACGTAAGCCCTGCATTCAAAAACGAGGAAATGGCTATGATCAACTTTTTGTTCAAAAAATCAACATTCATCTCACTTTTAGAATACAGTTATATTGTACTTGTCTGCCAGGAGATTTATTTTTGCTTTTTAGCCACTAGCCTAATTTTCAACAATTCCAGCACCATCCGGGGCTTTTCCCTTAAGGCTAAAGCAGCTTTTTGGTCTTTTGTTTATTTCTAGTTCTTTTGTTTTATTACAACTTAAAAAACAAAATTCAGTTTCTGCAAAAACGCTACAGGTTTCCAACCATTGCAATCTAGCCAACTAATTTTCACTGAAATAGCGAAATGCAGTCTCAACACTGGAGAGAATGATTTCTGTAGTAATTAGACTGATGTCAAAATTGCTGGCATATTGATAATTTGGCCCTTAAGCCCTTAATTCCTAATTTTTCTTTGGTTTGACAACAGGCCACGTTGTTCCATGAATTCAAAGCATTTGAAAGTTAATAGTATTTTAATCCCTCAATGGAGATGGCAGGCTCTTAAGAGTCGAATTATTAAAGACCTACCGGGGTTTTACAGCAAAATTTGCTTTTTCTTATACTCTTAACACTTTAAAATACACAATTTTGAAAGCTGCTTAAAAAAATACTTGAATGCACCTTTGCTACGTGAAAATATGAAGTTTTGGCTTTTTAAAGAGGTGTAAAACGAAAACCATTTGCTGTCGAAAAATATGGCTTGTACTCTTGTATACTAGTTTTCTGTGATTCTATTCAATGGTGACTGTTCCAAGAATAAAAAAAAATAAGTATTATTGTATATATTGGATTTTTGATTCTTAGAGGCCACCACCAAAGAGTTCACTAAAAACGAGAAGTGAACACCATTTTGCTCTAAGAAAAGTAGTTTTCGTTTTACAGTTCCTTGAAGAGCCAAAATTTTCATTTTTAGGGGCACTTTTTTTTTAAAAGCCTAATTTTAGGGATAAATGTAGTCGCTCACGTAGTAGGGCTCTATCCAAATATTGCATAAGATGCAGGGTTGTTCAGGTTAGTTTAGGGTTGTTCTTCATAATTCCAATAATAATTTAATTTTAAAGAGAAGTGGTAATGCTGCATCAAAAAAAAAATACTTGGTCTTATTCCTTTATCGGTTTGTTTGTTTGTTTCAAACTGCTATCATTTATAGTTTTCAAGAAATCAAAATGCAGTTTAATGTTTTCCTTACTTGAACTCAGTACTGGCTGGTTTCGATTATTTTTATAATAAGTGGCAATTTGGTGGCAATTTTGCCAATATCGATCCTTCTTTTTTGGCAGTATTGTACTCGAATTGTTTCCAACCATTTCCCTCACCAGCAACTTCGCATTCTTTATTGGATACAAAAAGTAAAAAAAGGAGCAGAAATGAGTTCAGATTATGACATTTAATGAACTCTCAAAAGCACCCAATTGAACATGTTAAGTGAAGATGGGTAATATGAATATGGTCATGCGAAAAATAGTGTACACAATTCTTTTCGGTTCTTGAGTCAACTGATTCTCCCATTTACCATCATAGAATACCGCAATCATTTCACAAGGCAGGGTTCCACCATCGTTAATTAGTGCCCTTTTGCAATATGAACAGTGATCAGGACATAAACAGCCTTCGCATTACGACCTAACTTTCCCTTTCGTTGGTCAATCTTAAAGCAGTAATCCTGACGGAGACAATGCGACTCTCTGGCTATTCGTCCCTCGGGATTCTTAAAACTCAAGGAGGCACTTTAGAAAAACTTGGACGTTCTTCAGCGAAAATCTTTGCCTGTAGAGGTACTAGCGGAAATTCTTCGTGTTTTTCACAATAGTTAACAGATCTTCTCTGGTCATTCCCTCATCCTCAATCCCTTTGCCCAAATCCAGTCGTTTTTGATCTTTCAACATCTGAGAAAGTACTCTTCCAATATTAATGTTCTCGCTTTTATCTCAATAATAAACTATTGACCTGGTTGTGCCATCTATTGTTCAAATGCCCCATGATATTTTTCCATCTTCTTTTTTCTTCTAACATTTCTAAGTTCTTTTTCTTCTACGTCAGTCGATGCAGAAGTCTGGCAATGTCTTCTAAGCCTTGGATAAATCTTTTGTACTGGAGCAGAAACCAAAGAAGCTTCGCACACCATACATTTTGGCGAGTTATTTACTGCTTTAGTTTTTCACCCCGCTTGAAGAAATTATGCGCTCCAGACACTCCAACTCTTGTAGGTAAAACTTCTATTGATACGACTGCAGAGGTCCCTTCAATGATTTTCGAATGTTAATGAATGGGTAATATCCGATTTAAATAGTTTCTGGTTATGCGTCTAATGTCGTATAACCCTGTACTGCTTGATTGCTCCTAAGGCAAAAACCATCTGTAGGCCAAATTTTTTTTATGTAATTTCTTAGTTTTATTTCTCAACGTCTTCCTTTTTTGTATCTTCTCTGTATGACATTTTCACTCACTAAAAACCCCCTGTTCTTGGGGATTTCACGCTCAAGCCTATAGTGTGAGGTTATGTTATTGTAAACAACGTTTAAACGCCCCGTGCTTCAAAAGGTATTGAATTTTTTAAGTAAAATTACATAGAAAAATATCATTTGGAACATAAAAAACAGAGTATCGTTTGGTAGCGGAGAATTTTTCCTTGACTCAGTTTTTATGTGGCTTTTCTGAGAAAACGTAAAGTGGGGTTAGGATGAGGCAGAATGATGAAGCTGAAGACTGCAGAGGAGTGCCTGCACTGTAAAGCCATTATGCAAACAGGATCCCAATCTTACAGGTGTGATGTGTGCTTGGGCCTTGTCCATAAGGAGTGTGCTGCTTCTGCAGAAACGCGTGTTGGTATTTTTGTTTATAAAAATTGCAAGAAAGCTGCCTGTTATTGTTGGAAAACTTGACTGGTTACAATCCGATATTACTGATCTAAAAAATAAAAACAATATGGCCATGAGGTATGACAGACTAAGGGTGTGACCTACAGGAATGCAGCTGCAAATAAGAACAAAAATATGGTAATTATCAAGCCAAAAGAAAAGAAAACGCACAAGGAGACAAAACAGGATCTGGTGAGAAAAGTTGATCCTGTCAAGCTAAATCTAGAAATGAACATTGGTAGAAACATTAGAAATAGAGGGGTAACCTTGGAGGGTTGTAGTGAGGCCGAAATGACGACGGTGAAGGAAAATATTAAACAAAAAATTGGAGATGAATATGAATAACAATTACCAAAAACAGTGTACCCAAAAATTTAGATAATAAACATTCCAATTGAGATTAGGAAAGATAGTACGGAGATAAGGAAAAAATAATTGAACAAAATAACTTAATGGAGCAGATCAGGGAAAACTCTGTCTTAAATGTGTTCCATATTACAAAGGAGATCAAAGGTTTCTACAATGTGTTGCTGGAGATGGACATGGAAACATTTGAAGATCTAACAACCAGACAGGCGGTTTATGTGAGCTTATATAGGTGTCGAGTATTTAAATTCATAAATCTGATAAAGTGCTTTAAATGCTATGGTTTCGACCACTTTGCAAGTGAATGTAGAGAACAAATTCAAGTCTGTCCCAAGTGTGCGGGGGAGCACAAAGAGTTGGAATGCCAAGCAGGGAGCTCCAGGTGCATAAATTGTGTGCGTGCAAACCAAAACCTGGGAGCAAGTATGGACGCAGGTCATGTGGTATGGGATAGAGCTTGTCCATGTCTAAGAAGGGCAGAAAAGGCATTCAAAATGAATTATCACACACTAGAGCAATTAAAATTAAAGTTTATAGTACCTCAAATGTGCAAAGACTGTTGCCACACATATAACATTGATGAACTTGAACAGTATATTAAACAAAACGATATTAAATTGTTCTTTGCAACCGAATCCAGAATAACTAGTGAAATCAAAGATACTGAAATTTATATAGATGAGTACAATATAGTGAGGTGTGATTCGGAAAGCAGGCATACAGGTGGTGTGTTGTGCTATATCGAGAGCTGTGATATCTTGATGGTTCTAAGTATCTCTAAAAAATTGTGGATTGTAGCTGTTAGTGTTTTGGATTATGAATGTCTAATCCTCTGCATTTATCGTTCGCCCAGTTCAGGTGCTTTTGAAACTTTAAACCATTTGGAAAATATCTTTGAAGATATTATACTGCTGCAGCACAAAAGAATCTTTATTGTGGAAGATTTTAATATCAATCTAGCCAATGAAAAGTCTACCTATGGAAAGAGACTTCTAAGAACAATGAAGACCTTCAGCCTTGAGCAGAAAGTCACACAATACACTAGAATTGATGGGGATCATAAAACTATGGTTGACCTGGTATTTACTGATGACAGTGAGGCCACTGTGCATGTGGCGGATTCTCCCAAGATAAGTGACTATGATCTAATTATTGTAAGAAGTAAAAGCAAGCAGAGTATGAATGTTCCCAAGGTGGTGCGAGTAGATGAACAGTTTACATATCGAGACTTAAAAAATATGGACCCATAGAAGTTCTAACTTAAGCTGCAAAGCCAAGAGTGGGGCGACACTGACAAAATGAATGGTACACTATTACTGTTTGACAAAAATATTATAGACTGCCTGAATATAATGGCATCAGAAAAATGTCCAAAACTGTAAAGAGCAGCAAGAGATGGTTGATGCTGAAATTAAACATTTAATTATGGTACGTGATACACTGTATAAAAGGGCAAGACTGGTGAATGCTAATGAAAACTGGATTGCATACAAACTGCAAAGAAATAATGTTGTAACCGAATTAAGAAAGAAGAAGATAGCTTACTATAAATCAGTTATTGATCAAAATAAGGAAACAGTAAGCTGGAAAGCAAAGAGGTGTAAAATAAATCAAGTTTGTCCAACACATTACAGTTATGACTGTTATTATTAATGTCATTTTAGACAAGTAAACTATCAAATAACACACTAGTGAGTTATAATCCATAACTTACTAATGAGTTAAGGATTATAACTACGTTCATATTTAAAGTAGTATTCTATTTATTTATTACTATTACAAGCAGAATTCACATTGATATTGAAATTAAATATTTGGTCCATTGGTGACGATGGAGCTAATTTTTTTTGTAAATGTAAAAAATAAGCCAACAAAACATTTTCATCATTACCTTTTATCTTCCGTAAATTCATCCAAAACTCAATCATTTTGAACTCCTTGTCGTAAGAATCTCGAGACTTTTCTGGCAAAATCTGCATCGCTGCTTCTTCCGCTTCCGTAAGGATATCCTCAGGAACGTAATTTTCATCGCTTTCTTCCATTTTCTATGCGTTTTTTTCTTTAAGAAAGCTTCCTTTTTCTGCAGGGAAAACTGACAGGTGTCAAAATTTATTTAAACGTTTGCTAACAAACAATCAACCAACTTTGACCAAAATGTAAAAAGTCACTGTCAAATAATTCTGACATTTATAGGTTATTGAACGAAATTTTTAGCTTTTTTGCTGGAAACTCTAGTTTAAAATATGCAAAAAAGCAATATTTACTAATTGGAAATTGAAAATTTAACAATTAGTTAAAATTAAAAATTAAATTTAATTTAAAAAAAATTACAACAACTTTCTTTTAACATTTATAGGTTACTGAGATGCCAGAAGCTTTGATTTGATCAGAAAGTTTATTATTATTATCTCACTTGTTGGATTAAAACTGTCATGTGTTTGAGTTGTGTCGTTGTGTCATTTGAGTTGAGTGTGTTGTCAAGTCACTTGAAAATTTATAGCACTCGGCCTGTCGGCCTCGTGGTATAAATCTTTCTCGGGTGACTTATTTTCAACATAACACACTAGTACCATAATTAACTATTATTTCTATAGTGAAGTTATGTGATTCAAATGTCATTGCAAATGCCTTCAACAACTTTTTTATTAGCAATATACAAAAAGCTATAGACAACAGTGTACCCATACAATCTGAGGAAGTAGAAGACTTTGATAATAGGTTGAATAAAAACTATGAGTTTGAAGGAGTTTTATAAATGTACCCACCAAGATGTAAAAGTCATTATTAAGACACTAAATAAAGAGTATTCAATTGATGGAATTTCGGGAACTGTTTTGAGATTGGGTGGTGCGGTAATAGTAGAGAAATTATAAGATATTACAAATGTCTCTCTTGAAACCAATGAAGTCCCTGATCTTTGGAAAATCTCTATAATTGTGCCAGTGCAAAAAGTGATGAAACACAAAACAGTGTGAAGAGTTTCGCCCAATAAATGTGTTATCATTATGCGAGAAAGTGTTCGAAATATACTTTAAACATCAACTACTCAATCATCTGACTGTGAACAATATTTTGATACCCAACCAATCAGAGTTCCGAGAACATCACTCTTGTGAAACGGCAATCCAGTTTGTGGTCTCTAAATGGAAGGAACTAATTGATGTAAATAAGGTTGTAATGGCCGTATTTGTGGACTTTAAAAGAGCATTTGAGACTATTGACCGGGACTTTAAACAAAGTTAAACAAATTTGGCGTGGTAGGAAATTCAAATAGATGGTTTGCTGGTTACTTAAGAGCTAGGTATCAGAAAGTAAGGGTAGGTAATTCTTGTTCAGAATTAAGGCTTGTTGAGAATGAAATGCCGCAGGGGAGTGTCCTGGGGTTCTTGCTTTTCATATTATATCTCAATGATATCGTTGAAAACATGGAGGATGAGGATGTATTTTTGAACTTATTTGCTGATGATACTGTTATATCTGTTACGGGGTGCACAGTGACTGCAGCCTAAAATCAATAACGTGCTAGGTAAACTAGAAGTCTGGTTAAAATGCAATAAGCTATTCTTAAATATCAAGAAAACAAAATGTATGCAATGTTGTGCACAAAGGTGCAGTGAGAATTTAGAAGTAAAAATATTAAGAGAAAATAGAAGTTGTTAGGGAGTATAAGTACCTGGGTTTAATTATTGATGATAAACTTAAATTTTCTCCACGTATAAGGCATATTTGTGATAAGATGAGCAAGAATATTAATTATTTCAATAGAATAGGCATCCATTTTACAATGTATGAACGTGTTTTGGTGTATAAATTAATAATCGCTCCGCACTTTGAGTACTGTCCCACTGTTCTTTTATATATAAATGAGGGAGACAAAGATATGCTGCAAAAGCTGCAAAATCGTGCAATGAGTGCAACGGTGAGTAGATACACGCCCAATAAGATGATGTTAGACTGTCTGAGCTTTATGAGCATAAAACAAAGAAGTGAATTTATAAAATGTTAAATAATATGGTGCCAAAATACAGTGCGAGTTTCTAAAATGGAACAAATTCAGTAAAAATAAACCGTTTTATTTTTTGGAAAAACGCTTGGACCCGTTGATTTATATTTTAGATTGCCTTCTTTTTTGTAAAATAAACCATTATACAGGTTGTCCCAATTTGGAGATATGTCATCAATTGTTTTTTTAGATGACAACTGCTATTTTTTGTCAGCTATTTTCATAGTGTACATCAAGTGATACATACTAGCCAATTTCAAATTTTTATAAAGTGCCAGTCGGAACACAATTAACAAAATTTATTTTATTTCAATCGTCAATTCATATTAGTCATTTACCTACTGAATTTACCCCAAGCTACCCTCTCATAGATTACCTTTGACTTTCTGGTAACGATAATTTCTACCAGCATTAGGTACGTTTCATTAATGTCAATATTAAATGTATAAATGGCAGCGTTTTATTTTTCTTAAATATCTTTGCTTAAATACTTGATAATAATAACTTAATAACTCGTTCAACGTAATGTCTTACTTAACTGAAAGTCACAAGATTGAAATTTTTATGATGATTGGATACGGAGATAGAACCCGAACACAAAATGAAGTAGTTCAATTATTCAGAGACAAGCATCGTGATTTGCCACTCTTATCTCGAAGTACTGTAAGTAAGATATAAAAACGGTTTCGGGAAAACGGACATGTAAAGAAAACATTAATTCATCGAAAGAGTGCACTAAAGGAGGATTTCAAAGTGAATGTACTATTATCTGTTCAACAAAACCCTAATGTTTCCACCAGGAAGCTAGCTAATGAACAGGAAATTAGCCAAACTTCAGCAATAAAAATTTTCAAAGCCCAAAAGTTGCATCCTTACAAACTAGCAAATTCTCCAGGAATTGACCGAAGATGATCCTGATAGAACTTCAGTTTTGCAAGCAAATGATGGATCACCTGAACAGAAACGTTGTGAACACAAACAACATTGTGTTCTCTGACGAATCGACGTTAACGCAAAATGGTGAGGTAAACCGACAAAATGTTCGTTATTGGGCAGACGAGAATCCCCACTGGATGAGAGAAGGTCACAGTCAATGCCCAGAAAAAGTCAATGTTTGGGCAGGAACTGTCGATAATCGAGGTATAGGACCAATCTTTTTTGAAGAAAATCTCAACGGAGCGAGATATTTAGAATTTTTGGAAGAGGAACTAATTCCAAATTTGGTTACTCTATTTTCTTGTCCTGTAGAAGAACATGTCCTCAACAGAAATATCTGGTTTCAACAAGATGGTGCTCCTCCCCATTTTGCCAGATCTATTCGCCAATATCTGGATGAAGTATTTCCGGACCGATGGATTGGTAGAAGAGGCCCCATTGAATGGCCACACAGGTCACCAGACCTGACTCCATTGGATTTTTTTTTGTGGGGTAACTTAAAAAGCAAAGTTTACCAAACGAAACCTGAAAATGTTCAGGAGTTGAAAGCACGAATAAGGCATGAGTGCGGACTAATTTCCCCCGAAGTAATTGCAAACGTGCAAAACGAGTTTCAGTTACATTTAGGGTATTGCCAACTAGTGAATGGACATCATTTTGAGCATTTATTGTAGAAGATTTGTTAATATGAATTGATGTTTGAAACAAAATAAATTTTGTTAATTATCTTGCTACTGGCAGTTTATAAAAATTTGACAATTGGCAACTTTGTATAACTTGATGTACTCTATGAAAATAGCTGACAAAAAATAGCAGTTGTCATTTAAAAAACCATTGATGACGTCATGTTGAATTTGGGACAACCTGTATAATAGTTTATTTTACAAAAAAGACGGCAATCTAAAATATAAATCGACGGGTCCGAGCGTTTTCTCAAAAAATAAACGTTTTTTTTTACAGAATTTGTTCCATTTTTAGAAACTCACACTGTATATGTACATGTGATAAAATCAGTTTTGTATGTGAAAATCATAGTCATAATAAACTCTATCTTATTTATCCCACAAATACACACAAGTACAATTCGCCTACTAAATAACTCACTACTTAACACTTTATAGCCTTCTATTATCGTTTGGTACTTTAGCTTACCTATAGCTCGATTAAATAAGACTACTACTAACGGGGGCGCTATTCTCCTTTTATACAAAATCCTAAAAATACCGAAAAGCCTAGAACATTCTTAGAAGAAAAATAATTGATAAGAGTCACATAAAAAAGGTCGTAAATAACTAAGTTTTAAATGAACAAAGCAATAAATCACTAGTGACAGTTCCCATGCCGCAGCGCCCGGATAAGCCGCGAGCCCCGAAGATCCAACCTCCAATGTCGCTCCGCCTCCCAGCGCTCGCTCACTGTAACAATATATTGCTCGTGTGAGCAAGAAGCAAACGCAGGGATCTTTATTCTATAGAGGATTAAATCTATATAATGGGTTACCAATAAATGTTACAAATATACAATCTTTGGAGGGATTCAAAAGAAAGTAAGCCAAATTGTTAAAAATATATATTAAGATGTACCTGTGATGTATATTAAGAAGTTAGACATGTGGTAAATCATATTATATAGCAAACTTGCTAAATAAAGTCCATTCATTCATTTATTCATTCATAAATCCTCGGTTTTTCTCTCGAAATTACTTGCTTTTTCCTGTTTTTAAAATCTCAAAACCTTGCCAGCTTAGATGGCATATCTTACGGTCTTTGTTGGTAGTTCATTGACGCTTTTCTTTGGCTTTGGCACTTTTATTCTCATAAAGTATATCTTCAAATTTCTTTAGTTTCCTTTGTTTTGATACCCGATAGCTTGGTCCCAGACTGTATAGTAACAAGACAAAAACAAAGAAAGGAATAAGGTCGTGCGGATATATCAGATGAAAGGCAAAGTTAGTGGCAATTCGCAGAAAAGATGCATTTAAGCAGAAAAAGGAAAAATTATGTGTGGCAACCCGACAACACGTGCTACTGCTCTTATTGACCTCTTCATTTTTTTGTTTTGGTGGGAATTCCGGAATCTGATAGCATGTCCTTCCAGTGATTGCTTAATCCTAGCCTAGGAGTCGGTCAGTCGACCATCAGTGGTTTATTGGAATATATGTCAGCGATATTTAAAGCTGCATTATTTATTCGTGTTTTTGTATTTTTGTATTTTAGACACATTTTTTTTCAGTACCTATCCAAATATAACATTGTTTTTTTCCCGCTTCCGAACATATGTCACCTGCTATTCCCATCAATTACCCGAGCACTAAACGCTTCATCAAAATTCGACTTCCATGATTGAACGGATGCCCTTCGCTTCGGCTTTCCCGTAGCTTGAAAAAACTTCGTCCCCTCATATCTCCATAACTAGATTTTGTTCCTCCGCTTCCCATGTGCCAACTCAAGAGCTTTCGAGCGGTCTCCTTTGTACACAGTTCGCCTTTTTGCGTCCACCGTTATTATTATTCTTGCGGCCCTCGCTCTGCCCGAATAGTTTGCGCCCCGTCAATCCATCCATCAGCCCTCGGGGGGATCGATACCCCGACTTCTTCGCCGTCTTGTAATACGTCTTGTATATTTATTAAAGCCCCCGTTGACAGAAGGTCTATAATGTCGCGATAAAAACGCGAAAATTTCACACTCGATAAGAAACATTTCGAAGGGAAACTTCGATAATATTTTATGAAGAGAAGCTAAAAGCCGTCTCTCAGGCAAGTCAGTCAGCGATGGTGTTGCATGAAATTAATGGCGCTTTTTGCGTCATCGCACCAGCTTGAGTGGATAAAAGTGTCGGAATTTTTCTCGAAAAAAAAAATTAGACCGGGAATCCTTGGGTGTAGTTCGTTTGCAACCGGCAAAGGTGGAATTTAAGTTAATTAACTCGGAGTAAGCGTGTCCTTTGCCTGAAGTTGCGGTAGTTTATCAAGTTGTGTCCTACGTGAGGTTTCCGTGGCCTGGCCGGATTTAGTTAAATCACGATTAGGGACGACACCGTCGGATAATGAAATCGACTTAATTAATTTACCCGCAAGTTCACTCAGTAAACACAAAGATTTCAAATATCCTTACATATACGTATAATCAACAATTTTTTGATATTTATTTAGTTTTGTTTATATTCTCAACGTTAGGTTTGTCATGAACGTATATTTCATAGCCGTCTAAAGTACATCTACAGGATGACCCATCCACCCTGTTTTTCTTCCTGACTCTATACATCGAACTTTGCTCAAACGCGTCAAGTTTTATTTTTAGTGAAAAAAAAATAAAATTTTGAGCCGTTTCGAAGCTAAAATATAATATTTGAGTTGAAGTTGACGTATTCAAGCGATTTTCGACGTATATAGTCAGTAGGAAGAAAAACAGGGTGGATTCTTTTCAATGAGCGACCCTGTACCATGTTTAACGATATTCGACGTTTATTCTAGATTCATTATATCGTCTGTGATTATACCATAAATTAACCTCTTCTAAGCGGACCTCTTCTCGGAAAGGTTTTAACCTCTAATAGACGTCGATGTAATGCATAAATATACTATGAGTATATACGAAAATTTAACGTATATTAGACAATTTCGGGTTTACTGGACACGTAAACTTCTTCCATACGGCTGGTAATTCGCGCAATATCCCCCCTTCCCCCCCCCTTGATTATGCTAACCCCATCCAACATCACTCCCAAAACTAGATCTTCCACTGAGTTAGACGCCAATTGTCTTCAGTGCCGACAATCCAATTAGTAGATGATTAGCCGTATTGAGTGTCCGGACAATGCACGTTTCGAGTAATTAATCACCGCAATTAATGCGGTGGCAGTAGGTGGCGTTGTTGTCTCCGACTTACGGAAACCGAAATAAAAAGCGCATAATTGGGCCTAATTCGATTTGGTCCTAACTCCGCTCGTTAGGAATTCGCTGCCCGAATGCGTTTTCTGCATCGGATCCTCGGCCAATAGGGATCGTGGTCGGATTTTTAATGTACCGCAGTGCTGCAACTTTGGGAACGTTCCCGTTACGTCACTCGTCCGAGGCGACATCTGCCGTCTGTTACGTAATCGCGTCCCTAATTAGCTTAAAACAAACGAACGCCCTGTTTATTATTATTGCTTGTCTGGCCTTGGTTGCAACGAGGCAGTTTACACTGCAGACAGAAACCGCTCCCGCTGCACAGACAAACACAATGGCGGAGCAATTAAGGTTCTATTATAATTACTATTGTCTCTTTTCTTTCCAGCAATTTTGGGGATGTTCTTGCGCATGGCGAGAATACTGCGGTTTTAATACAGAAATTTCTAATCGCCTTTTGCTGGCAATCACCTACATAGATCCGGAATATCTTAGTTGGGAAACCAGCAGTAGTCTCACGACACAGTGCAATGGAGAGCTAGTAGTAGATAGGCAATAAGGGAGCGGCCCCTCTCGTTTATTTTTACGTGTAGGCAATCTAAGGTCTAGTTTATTTAGTTAAAATGTGTGGCAGTGCACCGCCTAAGGCAAAGTTGTCTTTCGCAGATATAGGGTAAATGAGCTCGTTACAAACCTGGTACTCTTACCGTTTATGAGATATAGAACTAATTGCATTCAAATGTAAACGAAAAGTGTATTTGTAAATTGTGAGTTTTACAAACTTTCCTATATAGTTATTTCTCTTTGTTTCAGGTAATCGCAGAGTTTACACCTTTAACGACCCGCAGTGGGGCCATTTTTTATGGTAATGACAGGTACTTCTTCCATTTCAGATAATTAAAATAATAAGATTTTGTCGTGTCTCTCCTATTTTTTCTAAATCGGAAAAATAGCATATTCAAAATTTCAACTTCATTTTTTCGATAGAGCTTCGTTTGAAAAGCACATATTTCAGGCTACATTTTATAAATGCATTTTGCATGTAAACTATAGTCCGTTCAAATCCAAGCGGGGTTCATAGAGACTCATTAGAGAGTGATGGACAAATGATTCACACCGACATATCCGAGATTACCAGTGCTAAAAGATGACTGGCGACTCTCCAAAGATTTTTTTGTCTAGCTTTTGTTTTACTTTGTGTCCGGCTTCGATTTGAACGTACTATAGTTAACTTTGCTAAGTGAATTTTGAAGTAATCAAGGTTATAGGGATTTAATTAACTATTTGCGTAAAATGCGGAGTGCCAAAGTTTAATGTTTAACGTTTCTGATTTCTGGAAAATAAAATAATTAGACATTCCACGTACGTGTTTTATCATGTATACACAGAGGGACTTAAAATCCTAGAAGCTGCACCTAAAATTTTATACGTTCTCTTTGAATAATTAACCTACATGAAAGCTTGTGTGGGTGCTGGAACTAGTCAAAGCCCTGCTTTACCTTTTTTAGCGCATAGAAAAACATTATTTTTATAAAAATACATTTTTACAGTTCTGGCTAATATTTCAAAAAAACACTATAAACATTTTCCAGTTTACACGCAAACAATCAATAAGTTTTGTTATATCCTATTAAGCAAACCATGTTTCGGCGGTCAGCTATCATCAGCGTCGAAATTTGTCTTGGTGCGATCCCCATGTCGTTTACAGGCCATACGCCAGTCATTTTATAATTACATACAGACAAAGAAAACATGGTACAGCCACGAAAACTTAATTCTGGTCGAAATTCATATTCATAATGAGCAGTTGTTTTGTTTGTTCAAAATTTAATTATTTTAGCCAAAGTTTTAAATTATCGTTCATATACAATTTTGCCTTTGCATTTTAATAGTTTCATGGAGGAATGACGCATTGGTCTCTTATCCTTGGTGATCGATCGCACATTGTCAATTTTTATCGTGGCAACTCCACTAAATGAAATACAAGATGATACTCAAAAAGTGTAATTTTCTTGTATCATAAGCAAATCTTAGAAGGTTATTTTAACAACTTATGACAGATAGAATCCAAAACATTTGTTCAGTTTATTTGTTGTAGGTCTTGCAACATGTATTTTCGTTGAATAACCTTTTTCATTGCACTCAAAGTGATAACTTAGACATGGTAATTGAATGAAAAAAGAAAACAGTGGATGGAGCAAAACTCAGGGAATTCCCATCCTATGTTTTCTTAATAAGAATTTAAGCAAGACGCTTTAGGGTGGAAAAAATCGAAAACTCTATAATAGATTAAGATCTTTATAGGGTGTTCTATACAGTGTGACTTTCTAAAATGGAACAGATTCTGTAAAAAAAAACATTTTATTTATATCTTATTCGTCGATTTATATTTTATATTGCTGTCTTTTTTTGTAAAATAAACTATTATACAGGTTGTCCCAAATTCAAGATATGACGTCATCGATTGTTTTTTAAATGACAACTGCAGTTTTGGGTTAGCTATTTTCATAGTGTACATCAAGTTATACATAGTTGCCAATTGTCAAATTTTTATAAACTGCCAGTCGCAAGATAATTACCAGAATTTATTTTGTTTCAAACATCAATTCATATTAATAAATATTCTACAATAAATGCTCAAAATGATGTCCATTCATTAGTTGGCAATACCCTAAACGTAACTGAAACTCGTTTTGCACGTTTGCAATTACTTCGGGGGAAATTAGTCTGCACTCATGCGTTATTCGCCCTTTCAACTCCTGAACATTTTCAAGGTTTCGTTTGGTAAACGTTGCTTTTTATGTAACCCCACAAAAAAAATTCAATGTAGTCAGGTCTGGTGACCTGGGTGGCCATTCAATCGCAAAATGGGGAGGAGCACCATCTTGTTGAAACCAGGTATTTCTGTTGAGGACATCTTCTTCTATAGGACAAGGAAGTAGAGTAACCAAATTTGGAATTAGTTCCTCTTTTAAAAATTCTAAATATCTCGCTCCGTTGAGATTTTCTTCAAAAAAGATTGGTCCTATACCTCGATTATCGACAGTTCCTGCCCAAACATTGACTTTTTCTGGGCGTTGACAGTGACGTTTTCTCATCCAGTGGGGATTCTCGTCTGCCGAATAACGAACATTTTGTCGGTTTACCTCACCATTTAGCGTAAACGTCGATTCGTCAGAGAACACAATGTTGTTTGTGTTCACAACTTTTCTATTCAGGAGATCCATCATTTGCTCGCAAAAATGAAGTATCAGGATCATATTAGGTCAATTCCTGGAGAATTTTTAGTTTGTAAGGATGCAACTTTTGGTCTTTGAGAATTTTTACTGCTGAAGTTTGGCTAATTTTCTGTTCATTAGCTAGCTGCCTGGTGGAAATATTAGGGTTTTGTTGAACAGATAATAGTACATTAACTTTGACATCCTCCCTTAGTGCACTCTTTCGATGAATTAATGTTTTTCTTACATGTCCGTTTTCCCGAAACCGTTTTTCTATCTTACTTACAGTATTTCGAGATAAGAGTGGCAAATCACTATGCTTGTCTCTGAATAATTGAACTACTGAAAGGGTAGCTTAGGGTAAATTCAGTAGGTAAATGCCTAATATGAATTGATGATTAAAATGAAATAAATTTTTTTAATTATCTTGCGACTGGCACTTTATAAAAATTTGAAAATTGGCTACTATATATAACTTGATATACTCTATGAAAATAGCTGACGAAAATAGCAGTTGTCATTTAAAAAAACAATTGATGACGTCATATCTCCAAATTGAGACAACCTGTATAATGGTTTATTTTACAAAAAAGAAGGCAATTTAAAATATAAATCGACGGGTCCAAGCGTTTTTCCAAAAAAATAAAACGTTTTTTTTTTACTGAATTTGTTCCATTTTAGAATCTCGCACTGTATATTAATTTCGTATATTATTAACTTGATTGAACATTTATATTCATATTTGTATTTTAGGCGTAAAATTTCCTTTCTGAAGTTTTTAATTTAATTTCAAGGCAAATTATGAACAAGGGCCTCTCTTGATCGTGTCCCCGTGGACAGCTTTATCTGTCAGCAGTTCCTAGCTTAGAAAATAAGGCTCTATGTTACTATTTGTGTGTCATCGGCAAATAAAGTATAGCTTTTGTTTATGGTCATTTTTATAATCTATAAAAACAGTATGAAGCCAAAAATCGATACTTGGCACATCCCTAAGTCAATCTCTTACTCCTGTTTGTCTAGTTATCACCCCTCAGTGACAACCAATTTCCTGGATCTTAAAGTATATAAAAGACCAAAGACACAATTTTTCGAGAATCTGTAGTGTTGTAACTATAACAAAAAATTGTCGACGCAGTCGAAAGCCTTTGTCAAGTCATAGATAAAGGCCGTGCTACACTGCGACACACACTTTGCTCAGCAAAAAAATTGATGGCCACTAAATGCTCAAGTATTTGCACAGCCATTGAAAACACCTCGTATACACTCATCAATAGTGAGTTATGTCAATCAATACAGGGGTGGGCAGGATCTCTTCCTTTGCCGAAACGAGTTATAGATTTCCGGAACCAGGTTCAAAACGACCTTTTTCTAATTTGTTCCAGGTTGGCAAAGGTGACCAACAGTTGATTCCATTATCTTCGTGGTCCAATGTCAGATTTTGTTTCCTTAGCTCCTATAGCTCATTGATGCAAGCAAAATTGGGATGTTTTATGTACTGTTCGACAACCTTTCAATCTCGGACAATGGTGAAGGAGGGTCTACTGAGAAACAAAATTGAAATGCCACCCTTTGAAAATGGAAATTGCAAAAAAAGATAAACACATAGATTGAGATTGAGATTTGAGAAGGAAAAATGATCTGGTCGTAGCTAAAAAAACATATTTATTTCTAGAACAACTTTTTTTGATCTAAAACAGGATATTTGCATCAGGCAGGAATCAGAGTCTTGGAAGCAGCAGTCTTTTAAATTGCCTAGAGTCACTAGAGCTGCCGTCGATATTGACTTGTCAAGTTAGAACACTTCTACCCACCAAAATCAACTTAAAAGACTGGAATGAGTGCAAAATAAAGTTCAAAACCTAAAACCAAAAATAAAAAATTATTTTTTCTGGCCAAGTAGCAGGTGAAGGAAATTTGCAGAGAAGCAGAAGAAGGAACTGAACCATTGGAAGTATGGAGTGAGAAAAATGTTGATTGAACAGAAATAGACTACAAGAAAAGAAAAGAACTTAAAATACTACAGGGACGGTCTTGAAACGGGAAGACAAGCGCCATGGAAGGGATAAGGGGGGGGGGGGTCTTCCAAAGGCGGCTCAAAGGAGGGCTTGGAGGCGGCTTGAAGGAACAAAACTGTTTGGAGATGCATGGTGAAATACACGATTTGCAACAGCGGATCAGACAGGGGATGATACCTTCTGAGAATATTTCGACATATCCATACTAAATAGAGATAACGCTTATAATGTTGAGAGTGGTCTTGAGAATTGTTGTATTAGAGTCAGGATTATGGAATGCTGTGGAAATGCGTCATGACATCTTAATCTTGATTAATGTGGAGCTGTCGAGCCCACTGGGGAGAACGAGAGGGATTCCAATATTTCTTTTAGTGTTATTGAATAACATTTTGTGCTTTTATGTGCTTGAGCTTTGGTCTTGGTCAAACAGAAACAGAAAGCTAAATCTTGTGTCAATATCGTCAAATTTGAATTTAGTTCGGACTTTTTCCCCAATATAGCTCGCTTTGTTGAAGATATCACTTTTGATGACTTCCTTCTGCCTGCCGTTCGTGGGTTTCAGTTTCGGGAGGTTTCTGGGGTTCTGATTCGACAGGGTCTGGATAACTTGAAGAACAAGACTGGTCGGGATACGGTCTTACTACCAAGTTATTTACAGCTGCTTAAAAGTGCCTTTTGCTTCCTTTGACAAAACGTATCAATGTGAGCACTTCAGAGGGGATAATCTTAAACTAACTCTTGCAAAGAGTCTCTGGAAATGGAAAAATCCTCCTTGCTGAGTGTGTGCAACAAAGTGCGGTGTAACACGGTCCTTATCTGTGTCTTGGAGGGATCGAAAGCTTTGGTCTCAGACAATACATCAGGCAACCAGCCCTATAGCCTGGCATGGATAATAACTTTGTGGATATGGGTGCTAGTACAGAAAAGGTAAATGTCAGATATGTGTTTGGTGTCGGATTATCCATGTAATATTCTTGAAAAGCGAAAGATAAGAGCATGTATCCGTTATTAAAAATTAGAAAATGATTAGAACGATAACCCAGAAATGCTTGAACATCTTCCATAATATCCCTAAAGACATAATGCGACATTATAGATCTGGACTTGGACGTCAACATATGTGAATCCTTTATCTTGTAACAGGCATTCGCTCAGAGAATGTATAGAGCAAGATCTAGTTGGCAATATCAGTTCTGATGACCATGTCTTGCCTGACATTTACAATCTATGTTTCAGTTTAAGGGAGGTTTTTGGGGTTCAGGTTATAGAGGATCTAGATAAGTTGAAGAACAGGAGTAGGCGAGTTAAAGCTGCTAAAATCTGCGTTTTTGATTCCCCGATAAAACGTATCAATGTGAGCACTCCAGAAGGGAATTTTTCTTGGATAATCTTAAACTGGCTTTGCCGAAGCGTCTCTTTGAAGGGATATCCTGACCTCCCCTATAATTATAATGTATCCCAGCCCGCTCAGTTGATTTTTAAAGCCTTGGAGAACTGAATGGTGACGCATGTGGTTGCGCATTTTGAGGCTGCAGTGCAAGAAATATCTGTGTAGCATGTTCTTAATCTGTGACTTGAGCAAGGATTTCGACTGCGTCCACCAAGGCCTCGCTTTGCGAAAGCTGCAACACAGTTTTTTTGAAGCGAAAAGTCCTGCTCCTTTGGTTTCCTATACACTCGAAGTTGTCGCTGGGTTGTCATCCATCAAAATGTCTCAATCCTCGATCTTCGTATTTTTTTTATTGACTTACCAACAGGCTCGAATAACGAAAGCTATACTTTCCTTGCTGAGAACCCAGCGATATCTTATTCTGATCCTTTCTGAGGCATCGTGGGCTGAGACTGCCGAGCGAATGGCAACCTACTTTTTTCGACAGCTTAGTTGTCTTTTTTCCTCTGGAATTTAGAGATCCTGCTGCAGTTAAATTTTAGGAGTGAAGCTTCAATTGCTAAGAGATGTTGTTTTCTATGTACTATGTTTCAGGGATAATTCTCAGCGGGAATTTGTGAACTTGGGTGTACTGATTGGTTCATCTCACATTATTGAATATTGCTTAGTTCAGGTTAGTGTAAAAGGATTAGAAAAAATACACTCGTGCACTACTAAACTTATGTTTAGCTTTACATAACAGGTGGTAAAACGATTATTGCTTAATATACATATAAATGCGTTTTAGCCTAAAACAGAGACGAATGAGAGATTTACGATTACCAAACTTCTTTTGCCTCAAAAACTGTTCGGTGTTTAAATTTTATGGCGAACACTTCGGAAGACAAAACGCTCCAACTAAAACCAGGCAGACCACCGAATTAACTCTGATTATAATCCACCCCGTGACCTCATAAGTCCTAATTATCAGTATAACGCGAAAAACCTTGGACGCCGGCACAATAGCGGGTGTTTTATGAGTAATTAAGCTCTATGCTAATTTGTTTAGTGTTTCGGGGCGGCTTTTAAAAGTAATTTGTTTTAAAAACGTTCCTCGTAAGATAACGAGGCCCCGAGCCGTAGTCCCGAAGCTTTATGGCCGTGATAAGTCATCCAGAAATTGCTTCTGGAATATGTTAGCAGTAAATCTTAAAACAGGTGGCCGACGGGCGAAACTAATAATGTCTTTCATGGTCTGCAGGACTCGGAGAAGAGAGGCTCCTGCTGGAGAGCGATTGTGTAGCGAGCACGTTCGTCGGCCCGGCCGGCTGGCCAGAAGTGGTTTGCAATTAATTTTTGCTTCGGATAATTAAAGGAAAGTTCGAGGCCGGAAAAAGAGAAACCGACCCCGACCACGCAAATTTAATTTGCCATCCTTTTGGAGCCCTTCTTTTGTCTTCATTTATTACATAAACAACAAGAAACTTCCACCAGATTCGTTAAGGGACAAACTTCTGATTGTGAGAGCTCGACGTAAGCATCAATAAAAAAAAAAGAGATCTCCTGGAGAATACAGCGATTAAAGCCGCCCGCCAATACTCCATGGGAAAGATTAATATCGAATAATGATTCTTAATTAAGCGTTCGCTCGAGTTTCAAAACTCCCCCAATTAGTTCTTGAACTGAAGTAACTGAGAAGTTCTTTCAATTGTTGAGTTTTAAATAAATTTCGGCTCGAAGGACCATTGTTACAAAGATGCTGATTTTAGTGTGGCTCAACGTTAATCGAAAGTTGTCGATGACGCTAAGGTAGTTAGAGCAACAACATCCTATAAGGAGCGTGATAAGCCGCTTAGCTTTACGCTGATTACCATTGAGGCTCTGCGGACCGCCTAAGTCGCTAATTTTCAAAGATAACACGAACGTACGGGCTAAATCCTTTCGGCAAAGCCTGGCAAAGTTATTTAGCCGGTTTACGATAGGTTTAAGAAAGTCGGCGAAGGCTAGATCAGGCAATCGAGCAGCCTCCCCTAGCTTGGCTTAGATATTTATTGCTTCGTCATGATTAATGATGTAAGCGGCAGCCAATTCCTAGGACTTGTGCTCTTAAAAAGTCAATTATTTGCCGATGCCCCTCTCATAAATCAAGGACTTTATCCATGTTCTTTTGTGAGTAAATTGCAGAGTAATTGTGAGTGATTGTAAGGCCGCGTTATTTCTTTATTTTGACTGCTCGGGTATCCAGAGTAAGCAAAACCACTTGTTGAATGCTCAAAGGGCGTGACATTAGCCATCAATTACTCTAAAGGACCCGTACTGTGTCGATTACAAAACGCAGTTGCTACTAGCAGTGGCGAACGATTTGTCACTCTCTTTGCGATCGTTTAAACTCCACTTACCCAAAAATACCGACCCGACGAAACAATAATTCTGATTAACTTCGCGAAGGCGGCGGGCATTGTTCGAGTGCCAATACTCGGCAAAACTGCTCAAAGTTCCGCCTTTATGCTCTATATGAAATAAACGTCCGCTCTAACAATGGGCCACGTCGTCAATTGCCCGGCTACGTTCGAAGTTTCAATCAAGTTTTCAAAACTCTATTATTGGGTCGAGTGTTTCGTGAGAGTTTAAGTGACTTTCAAAGCTAAGTTTGTTATTTTTGTTATGATTATTGCTCTCGCTTGATGTTGCACGCCGAAGGGGGCGGAACGGCGGGGGATAAGTGCTACTTTTGGTTTTTGTGAGAAATGTTGTTCTTCACTTACACTTTAGTGTTTATGGACGTTTTTTATTTGTAGCTCCCAAGAGTCATTTAATGATTTCAATTTCCTTTAGGTTGCATAAAGGCGAACCATTTTTCTTAAAATTACTTCCATTTTGAAAGATACTAAGGATAATATCTATATCACCAATAAGTGGTGGACATATATCATTGTTAGTGTAACTAGATGTGGTGGGTGCATTGTTAGGAAACTGTCTAGACTATTCTCTGAGTTTGACGTTTGCCCGGTGATAAACAAGTAGTAGGGAAGAAAACTGTATATTTCGGTGCGTTGCATTTATTCTGTTTGTGCTGATGGAACCATCCACGGTTGGTGGAGTGTAGCTCTTTTTGTTTTAATCTGTTAAACAAAATATCTATGATGTTTGAGGCGTTAAGTCCCAATCCCTCTCAGATCTAAACACCTTTTACAATATAAAATTGCAACGTTTCAATGTCGTGCTTAAAAACCCCATGTCTCCTGAAAATTAAAAAACAGAGACGGATGTGTTAAACACATTGATCATAACAATGGATACAATCATAAATAATATCCTAGAACTTCAATCCCGAGATTCAAACAAAAGATTCTCTCCAACTCTCTCCACTATTTTCAAATAATGTAGTGAATTGGTTTTCCTAGTAGTTCCATTTGTTCCTAACTAACTTAACCAGCGACGAATTTGCTGCAACATCTGCCTAATACAATATCTCAAACTAAGAATAAATTTACTCATTTCTCACAAAATGATATCGTATTGTCTTAACACACAGATGTCTGAATAATTGAGCATATCATTAGTAGATGAGATAGTAGGCTTCAGGCACAAATTTTTTATTCTTTTCTCCATGCAAATTCTCATAAGCAAATACAACACTGGTCAAGGCTCTTCCTCCTTTGGCCACTGATCATAGTCATCTCTACTGGTTCATGGTTCATCCCTTCTATCGTTTTTTTCCCACCGCTTTTCATCTCGGAAATGAGCCCTGCTGTCCCATCCTTACTATTTCAACTTCATCACCAGTCGTTTCCTAACTGGCCATCCCATAACTGAAGAGTGGAAGTAATAATGAGGATTAGCTCCAAAAACTCGTCATTTTAAGGTGGATCCATAGAAAGGTGTTAAGTAAGTGTCTTTACATCTTTGTATATGCATTACATTCTTTTATTAACTTTTTTACTTCCACTCTTCAATTATGAGAAAAGAGTTTAGAATAACTTCTCTAAACCCACTTCTCTAAACCTTTCTTAAGCTTATCGTTAGCCGTTGCGGTGGGCTGTGAATTCCTATTGGTTACAGAAACCGTCTCCGGGGTAACCATGCTGTCAAGGTCTATTAAACTGCCGTGCTTCTAGGCATGTTCTATAGAGTACACGACTACCTTAAACTAACGAGGAGAATTTATTAATATGCTTAGATGTTGTTGATAAAGTTCCGTGGCAGCTCTGAAGTAGATTAATATGGCAAAAAAATCTAAAAGCCATACAAATGGCTAAGAAATATTAATAAAGGATAGAAAAATTATAATAAATTAGAGTAACATTTAATGACCAACAGCATCTCCTGGCAACTTAACAAAAAGACAATTTTTATCGAAACTTTTACGTTTTTTATTTTCCCATTTTTCGACTTATTTTTCCACAATTTTTGACCTGAATTTTCAAAATTTTCAATTCTAAGTTGGAAGTTAAGAAAATACGACAAATGGTTTAAACATGGATCCAGACCATAGGCAAGTTTTCCTTTTCCGTTTCCACAAAAATTGTATTTTTGTTAGAATTTCCAGGACACTGACCTAGTGGTCGTAACAGTGTTAAATAAATGTAAGCCTGCAACTCATTATTATACTTTGCTGCGATAAGTAATTTTCTATTTGCTACGCACTCATTAACCTTGGCAACCGAGCTTCCAAGCCCTGTCAAGGTTTTGTAAACCGCCATGTTTGTAGGGTTTTCCTATAGAATTATCTTGCCTATGAAGAAAATTCACTTATATGTTTCAAATCTTGTTAAGAAAATTCCGCCATTACTCTGACTTAGATAACAAGATAGAGAGAAGTAATTGTTTTGAAATATAAATTTTGACCTTTTACTACTAACATTCCTTAACTGGTTATCAATTACTGGTGATCCCATCGCTGATCATCTTGTAACAAAGCACTCTAAAAGAAGTCTGGAGGCGAGATTCGAAAATTCTGAGAGGTGAAGATATAGAATCAGAAAACAGGCGCAAGGCCAAAACAAAAAGAGGAAAGGAAAACTAGGCTAATTACGTTTTCCTTTTCTTCTAACTTTGATGTTGATTTTGTCCCCTCAAGATTGATTTTGCTTCTTGTGTGTCTCTTAAGAAAGTGAACTTTGTCTTAGTCTTAAGAAAGATCTCGATAAAAATCAAAACGTCGCCGTCGGTCTGGATTGAAACCGAATGAGCAAACATTGACGAGTCATCAAATCTTGTTAAAGGACCATCAAAACTGTGATGAGAAATATTAATAGTTCTGCATTAATTTCTAACAAAACAAAAGTTATTGATCATACATCCATACAACCCTCAGGTCACATGGTTTATTATAAACTAAATGGAGAATTGATAAACAATTTGTGATTTGAAAAAAACAGTTTTCATTGAAATCTCTTCATAATTTCTTCCAAACCTCTGCCTGGAATTGTAACACTACTCAAAAAAGCATCGATAGTTCGGGCTATTGTTCGCCTTCTTGGCAAACGTAAAGTCTTCTCGATTTGGAGATTTTCCAATTTCTCTTTTGTGGACTCTAGGACACGATCAATTGCCTAAAGGATTTCTCGGGACATCAGGAGTCGTTCTGTAAGTTGTCCTATTGTCCATGGGGCTTCTTTCTGTTCATTGCCACAACAAGGTCACATCCTAAGTTAGACCTTTTTCAGGTCTGCTCAGGTCAGTGCAGAGTTGGGTTCAGGTGATTAAACAATTATTACTTTCTTCTGGTTTTTCAGCTCTAAGTGGTTGTCTATTTTCGAAGAAGAAAGACTGAGAACATTTGCAAAGGGTGATTTCCACACTATGAGTTTGTAATCATATTCAAGTTAAAGAAGCTGTAAACCAACATTATTACTTTACACTACAATTATTACTTTCTTCTGATTCTTCAGCTCTAGCAAGTTAAAGCAGTTCGTCAGCAAGTTAAAGAAGCTGTAAACCAACAGGTCGAAACCACCACCTTTCCTATACTTAGTTCCTATACATTTTCTATACCACATTTGGTAGCAACGTGATAAGGCAACGGTTGGTGCAGTGTATCACACTAAGCTATATTACAGAGCTCTTTTTGTCTGTTAAACAAAATATCTATGATGTTTGAGGCGTTAAGTCCCAATTCCTCTCAGATCTAAACACCTTTTTTACAACGTTTCAATGTCGTGCTAAAAATACCCATATCTCCTGAAAATGAAAAAAAAAAAGACATATGTGTTAAACACATTGATCTTAACAATGGATATAATCCTAAATAGATAGGTCAAGCTCCTCCTCCTCTGGCCACTGACCAAAGTCATCTCTACTGGTTCATGGTTCATCCCTTCTATTTTTTTCCCACCACTTTTCATCTCACAAGTGACCCGTGCTGGTTCATCCTTGCTATTTCAACTTTATCACCAGTCGTTTCTTAACTAGCCATCCCATAACTGAAGAGTGGAAGTAACAGTGAGGGTTAACGCCAAAAACTCATCATTTTGAGATGGATCCATAGATAGGTGTTAAGTAAGTGTCTTGATATCTATGTCTATGCATTACATTCTTTATTAACTTTTCGTTAATTATCGCCAAATATAAATTTTGGCACTTGCTACTTCCACTCTTTAATTATGATAAAGGGTTTGGAGTAACTTCTCTAAACCTTCAGACTCTAATTGTCAATTAACACCCATCTGAGTAAGGTTTGGCATTAACTGTGGAGAGACATTGGTAAGTCTAAACCATACAAAAGGCTAAGAAATTTCAATAAAGGATAGGAAAATTATAATAAAGGAGAGTAACATTGAATGGAGCTTAAATACCAACAAATACATCTCCTTTCAACTTAAAAGAAAAGACACGCACGTTTACTTTTTTTATTTTTTCATTTTTCGACTTATTTTCTCTAAAATTTTCAATTCTAAGTTTGAAATTAAAGAAATACAACAAATGGTTTAACCATGAATCCAGACCATGGGCCAGTTTTCCGCTTCCACAAAAATTATATATTTTTTAGAATTACCAGGACCCTGACCTAATGGTCGTAAGAATGTTAAATAAATGTAAGCCTGCAACTCATTATCATCCTTTGCGGGGATAAGTGATTTTCTATTGGCTACGCACTCTGTAACCTCGGCAACCGATCTATCAAGCCCTGTCAAGATTTACTAAGCCGTTATGTTTGTAGGGTTATATATAATTATCTAGCGAATAATGAATAAAATTCACTTGTATGTTTCAAATGTTGTTTCAAATTCCGCAGTTACTCTGACTTAGATTAACATGATAGAGAGAAGTAATTATTTCGAAATATAGATTTTGACCCTTAACTTCTTTATTACTAACACCCCTCAACAGGAGCCGATATTCGAGAATTGTGAAAGGTACGGAGACAAAAGAGGAAAGCAAAACTAGGCTAATTGCATTTTCCTTTTCTTCTACTTTAATGTTGAATTCGTTCCCTCAAGATTGATTTTGCTTCTTGTGTGTCTCTTAGGATAGTGAACTTGGTCTTAGTCCTAAGAAAGATCTCGATAAAGATCAAAACGTCGATCTGGATTGAAACCGAATGAGCAAACGTTGACGAGTCATCGAATCTTATTGAAGGACAATCAAAACTGTGATGAGAAATATTAATAGTTCTTCATTAATTTCTAACAAAACAAAAGTTATTGATCACACATCCATACAACCCTCAGGTTACATGGTTTATTATAAACTAAATGGAGCATTGATAAACAATGTGTGATTTGAAAAACACAGTTTTTGTTGAAACATCTTCATATTTTCTTCCAAACGTCTGCCTGGAAATGTGTCACTATTCAAAAAAGCATCGGTAGTTCGTGCTACTGTTCACCTTCTTGGCAAACGTAAATTCTTCTCGATTTGAGGACTCCCAATTTCTTCGTTCTGGATTCTGAAACATAATCAATTGCCTAAAGGATTTCTCGGTACATCAGAAGTCGTTCTGTAAGTTGTCCTATTGTCCATGGTGCTTCTTTCTGTCCATTGCCACAAGCAGGTGCGTCACATCCAAAGTCAGACCCTTTTTCAGGTCTGTTCACTTCAGTACAGAGCTGAGTTCAGCTGATTAAACAATTATTATTTTCTTCTGGTTTTTCAGCTCGTTTCAAGTCGTTGTCTATTTTCGAAGAACAAAGAATGAGAACATTTTCAATGTGTGATTTCCACACTATGATTCTATAATCATATTCAAGTTAAGAAAGCTGTAACAGAACAGGTCGATAACACCACATTTCCTCTACATTTTCAATACGTTATTTGGTATCAACCTAACAAGGCTAATGAAAGATTCTGCATCCGCTGTCAAGGGATAAACTCATGTTTAGTATTAGTCCTTATCATGGTATCTACTCTTAATCTGATGATGTTAAATCTACTGATGATGCTAATTCCAAACACATCCACTAACAATAGGGTTAGGTAAAAATCTGGCCGTATCCGTTGAATAAAAGCAAGAATTCTCCAGTCACCAATACTGGCTAAAATTTGACCTTTGCTCTGATTGGTCTGAATCTAAAATTCTTTACAATTAGTTTTAACATTTACATTAGATTCGACTTCACAGGACATCTGAAATTTTCCGATGATAATCGGCCAATTCTAGATGCCAAAAGTCATTCTCAACTGATCTATAAATCTCCGAGAAGGTAAATTACAACATTTCATTTGCATGCAATAAATATTCTTAATTTTCTTTGACAACACGCTTGCTGCCGGTACTTCATCAATTACATTCAGCACGATATGTAAGAGAGTAAGAGAGCTTAAGTTTTAATTATTTATTGATAATTTACTGTTAATAGTCTCAAGACGAGTAAATTACATCTGTTTTGGCTTAGTGTAAACTCTAAATTGTTGTTAATAGCCCAAAGCAGAAACCAGTTCACAAAAAAATATATTTGCACGAAGTATATACTTTCTTTATGGTCGCTAAGATTAACTTTGTGCCTCTCTACCTTGTTCCCAGCTCCCATTCCTTTAATTAACACAAGAGTCACCCAACTTGCTTCATTTACTACACTAAATCACCGACTGTCTGCTGTCATTCTCCTACTTTCTCCTCCCGTTTGGTCAGTAAATTAACCTGGAAAAAATCAATGTTACTGTTACATTATGACTTTTTAAATGAAACTTTATCTAACAATTATTTACCGAATTATAATAAAATTACGTCTATGTTCTCCCGCAGACAGACAGAGAGCTTTTACGCCTCCTACAGACTCTCTTAGACCCACCCTTACAGGTATCCAAGACGTCAAGATCTTTTGCCAGATCATCCACAGCTAGAGCAATTGTAAGGCATCCAATCAGACACAGAAGAACTAGCTATCATATCCGGAAAGGTTAGGAAAATTAAGAGGTTTTAACGTGTGAATGCTAAAAGTTATGAGCAGCCCCTCTGAAATACCCTGTAAGATGGACAGTGGTCTCAAATGTGAAACATGTTTCGATCGACTTAACTTAATGTGTTAAAAAAAGCATTTTGTTGCATCTAGTCTTCTGCACTACTGTATTTATTTTAATTACGATTTACCATACCGATACTCCAGGTCGACAGTATTTATCACTTTGAAAAAGCACAATAAAGACCTCAATCGACCCGCTCACCTCCACTGCCTGCTCCCTCAAGCACCCTCAGTACCAAAATTCGATTAAAGCAACGTTATCGCTTATAAAAACCCACAAATCTCTCCAGTTTATTATAGGCAACAAGCGGCTAACAAGATTTCGCTGATTTGCTTTAGCCATTTTCGAGGTATTAGGCTTCCCGCTCCCATTAAAAGCGACATTCCGGTCAAAGCCACCGACGAATCCAAAGCGGTTTACGTAGATTTTTTTTTGGCTTGGTACGTTTTCTAAATTTAATTAAAAGCATCGATCTGACGATCCCCGAGCTTTCACCTTCGCCTCGAGCCTCGGATTTCTTTTATGGCGCACTTTGGGCGGTTTGGACGATTGGGTTTCAGGTAAATTACTTCGGGAGTACAGAGAAACGGTTCGGTTTAATGTGGAACGAGCTTTGGAGTGATTGCATCATTTTTCGTCTTTGTTTTCGGTTTATAGATTTATCAAGAAAGCTGGCGGAACTTATGATATAATATAAATGTAGGTGTTCACAGTAATAGGTGGTGTTCATTTGAAAACGTTTTCTAGTTGGCTGTAAAATGTTTAAAAAAAATGATGAAGGAACAAAAGTCCATTTACTTTGATTATGTCATCCTTCTGTCTAGTCTTATAGATAACGTTTTCTAGTAAATAAAGGGGTATTTAATAAAGGACAAAATCGAACAAAGTTTATAATATCAAAAAAGTTTAATGATTACCCAAGTGGTGATGGTTTTGCCAATAAATGCATACAAACGAACCCGAATGTGTGAACAAAAGGGAGCAAACGGAATACCTCGTTTTCATATATTTAAATTTTATTTGTGTTGATTCGGATGTTTAGAATTATATTATTAAAAAATGTGGCTACAATGCAAATTTGGTAGTTAGAGCGCAAAATGTTCGAACAGTA
Source organism: Taphrorychus bicolor (assembly GCA_951812265.1). Lineage (NCBI taxonomy): Eukaryota > Metazoa > Arthropoda > Insecta > Coleoptera > Curculionidae > Taphrorychus > Taphrorychus bicolor. The sequence goes on from OX638304.1 coordinate 22,586,841, forward strand.
ATGACATCTTGCAGGGTCATTATTAAAAAGTGTAATAAAATTGATCTACCTGCTTGTCCAAGTATTCCCCTTGAGCTTGAGGAGCTAGAAGCAGTCTCAAACATTTAAGAATCGAAGTAATGTTTCTAAGTATATAAAATCTGTCTCTAAATTCTTAGCAAATAACTCGTAAGTTACTAACGCTTCAAATTGACGGATCTGAACTCTGGTGTGACTTTTTCAGTGAGCTCGACGTTTTCCTAGGACCTGAGCAGAGAAAATGATCTCTTCTTCTGCCAAATCTTCATCTGGCAAATGGACGTTTTCTGCAGGGTGCCACCAAGACGGTCAAGATAATGTGAACAGTCTCACAGAAATACAGCTTCCCAACAGCCATATTTGTCATTTTCTTTATATTGGAGAACATCTTCGAGCACATGAAGATGTTGAGTAGAGGTCAGAGAACATAAAGTGAACAATTCTCGTTGGCATTTACCTAAGTTTTGACAAGTTGAGCAGAACCTCTAGTAAAATTTTTAGCGGAGACTATTGTTCTTAAAGGAACATGTTCCTTGAACATCTTAGGTAAAGAATAGAGATCTATCAGAAAATATTCTAAAAAACCAGAAAAATTGGAAGGTAGAAATTATAAAATTTTCGGTGATAAACAAATCATTAAGGAAATTCGTCGTGAAAAAAACTGGTTAAAAACAATTTCAGGCAGAGACAGCTATATCAAAGAAGATTTATCAACTTCTTCAAGGAAGAAGAACGCTTTCTAAAATGCCAAGCATCTCTACTTTCTAAGGGAGAAACGAGTGGACCGATTGAAGCGGTTCGAACAGTTTTTTTGCTCTTTTTGATGTCCTCTGTCACCTAACATGAACGAAAGTTCGGTAGGTGCAATTATTTCGGAGATATACCCCTTCGGTGGTCGATTTTTAGGCACTTTTAGAATTGAGATTTTACCATTTTTAAAAATATTGCTTTTCGGGCTAATTTCATTCGAATTCGGTTTCCGAATTCTTTTATCGACTTATCCAGAGAAGTACTAGAAGTTTCCATACTCGACTTGTTCTAGGATCACTATCAATCTCCCAATAGCAGGAAAAACTTTTATACCGCTCGAAGAAAAACTAACAACGAGACCACAATTGAGGTAAAAATATATTCAATATATTGATGAGTGTAGTTGCTTCGGCTGCAAGTTTCTTTTCTCTCCATCTTGCTGTGCTTGCTGAATAGAGAGCAAACTGCGAAGCTAATAGTTCAGTGTCCAACTTCAAAAGTGCAGGAACAGTGTCCAACTTTAACTGTCCAGAAAGTTTTGGCAGCAATTTTGATAAGGACTGAACAACATTGTTACGTCGTATCGCTAGATACTTGTTTCAAAAGGATTTCAGGCCGCTTCAATTGATTTTATGGAACTGAGGGAGTCTAGTTGATCACAGCAGTAGTATATGGAACGTCATGCACTCAGTTCATAGCCTCAAAACGTATACTGAAAAAACATCTCAATCTTGAATAAGGAGTTTTGAAGCAATGGAAATCTAATAACTTGAACACGATCCAGCGGGTGGCCGTGTGTTCGATCTCCAAGTACTTATTTCTTATGGTAGCTGTTTTCTAGAAGTGGTCCAAATAGGTCCGTTGCTAATACTTACACAAAAATTGAGACGTTTAATACGCACTAAATGTTGGCGTAAAAATTGTCCAGGTTAGGATCATTTCATTAGTCAACTTTAGCTCGTATCTTAAAAAACTCAAAAATAACGAAAAATTAAAAGGGGCTTTTTGTTGTTTTCCTCTTTCTCAAAGGAACCATCAGACACCTCTCTAATGTCTTCCAATTTTGGAATCGATCGAACCAATCCTTCCGTGCCGGAATTAGCTTATAATGATATTGTTCTAATCATAAAAAAGGTAATTTTTACTCCACTTAGACGCAATAAGTTTTAGCGTCTGGATGGCGCCTCAGTAACGGCCGATGTTGACCGCGTGGCAGTGTGGCGTCGTTACCACGACAACGTATATATCGATTGGGCGTCCCGACGCACGTGACTCCGTGGGGGTGAGAACGAGAGAGAGTGACAGCAGTTGATTAGAGGCATAAATTGAGGTTTGTGTGTAATAGGCTTAATGAAGGGACTAGGCTGATAATATTGCCGATGCGAATCTAACAAAGGAGGATTTTTAGATGGGGGGGGGGCGAGATTGGGTAGGGAAATTTTTCCCAATTTGTATTCATACTTGACGAATTGTTATTGTTGAATTTCTTCCACCGGATTTGGTCCGAACAAAAAGTTAACGTTAAAGCCGCTCTGGCAGGTTATGCATAACAAACTGTCAGTCGTGATTGAATTGGCCGGTCCCTTTTATCGAGTAGGTTTTGTGTTCTTTTGTGCGCCACATGCAGCCGCTCCTTTTATCAAAAGGTCCGATGGAAGTTTTATTGTTAATTAAAACTGTCATCCGATTGGGACCGAATCAATTTACTCTCGCTCTACTACGGCACATGCAACGCAGCAGGCCGATCGCTGGGAATAGAGCCTTCTTTTTAATTGGAAACATCGAGCCGACCAAATACCGCTGCTTTTTATCATAGAGCGAAGCGGGTCGGGAGTTTTCTAATGCTAAAATCCATTATGCAGCTTTAAGTAAATAAAAATATATGCCATGGCTTAGCGAAATTAATAGTTGTCGTCCCAATGCAGACTTATCTGGAATAGAGCTTTCTTTTTAATTTTAAAGTAGTACGTACCGCTGCTTTATTTTGTAGATATAGAGCGATGCGGGCCGGGAGTTTTCTGATATTCAAATTTGTTATACGACTATTACGGCCAATTTCAGAATCAAATTTGAAGCCCCCTTAACTAAAACAACTCCCAGCATGTGTCATTTTCCCTAATACAAGTTAAAGAGATGTCACATCTTGATGTCACTTTAAATTAAAGGAACTTTAAATATGATTATGAAAGTGGCCGTAAGTAATTAAAAATATATGCCGTGTCTCTTTGCGAAATTAAAGATTGTTGTCACAGGTCAGACTCGGGGGAATAGAATCTTGTTTTTAATTGAAGATATCGGTGAAGTCGTAGCGCTGCTTTATTTTATTACATTATAGAGCGATGTGGCATGATTAGATTTTTTAATTGGAAACATCGAGCCGGCGACGTACCGCTTCTTTTTATCATGGAGCGATACGGGTCGAGAGTTTTCTAATGCTCAAATCCATTATGTAGCTATAAGCAAATAAAAAAATATATGCCCTGTCTTTTTGCGAAATTAAAGATTTTCACAGTACACACTCATTGGGAATCGAGCCTTCTTTTTAATTGGAAACATCGACCCGCTGAAGTCGCACCGGTAGCTTTATTTTTTTTATAGAGCGATGCGGATCGGGAGTTTTCTAATGCCCAAATCATGCGGCTAAAAATAAATAAGAATATATGCCGTTGCTCAGAGAAATTAATAGTTGTCGCCGCATTGAAGGCTTACCTGGAATAGAGTCTTCTTTTTAATTTTAAACTCGTTCGACTGTTTTATTTTATATTATAGAGCAATACTGGTCGGAAGTTTTCTAATATTCAAATTTGTTATGCGATTAAGTAGTTAAAAATATATGCCTTGTCGTTTTGCGAAATTAAGGATTGTGGTCACAGGACACACTCATTAGGAATAGAGCCTTGTTTTTAATTGAAGGCATCGGTAAAGTCGTACCGCTGCTTTATTTTATTATATTATAGAGCGATGTGGGACTGGAGTGTTCTAATGCTCTAATCCATTACACCACTACAAGTAATTAAAAATATATGCTGTGCCTTAGTAATATTAAAAGTTGTCTCAATTCAGACTTACCTGGAATATAGCCTTCTTTTTAATTATGGGACAGATCAAGCCTGCAGTCGTATGGCTGCTTTATACTATAAAGCGATGCGTGTCGGGAGTTTTCTAATCTCCGTTATAAGACTATAAATAAATAAAAAACATGCTGTGCCTTTTTGCGGAATTAAAGATTGTCGTCGGAGTACACATTCATTGGGAGCTGAGCCTTCCTCTTCTCTAATAGGAAGTATGGAGCCTGTGAAAGCGCACTGCTGCTTTATTTTATTTTACAGGGCGATGCGGATCGGAAGTTTTCTAATGCCCAAATCTATTATGCTGCTATAAATAAATAAAAATAGATGCCGTCGCTTAGTGAAATTAATAGTTGTCATCTCAATGGAGACTTACCTGGAACTTATCTGGAATAGAGCCTTCTTTTTAATTTTAAACTCGTACGACTGTTTTATTTTATATTATAGAGCGATGCGGGTCGGGAGTTTTATAATATTCAAATTCGTTATAAAGCTATAAATAAATACAGAATATGCCGTGTCTTTTTGGGAAATTAAGCACTGTCGTCACAGTAAACATTCATTGGGAATAGTCTTCTTTTTAATTGGAAACATCGAGCGATGCGGATCGAGAGTTTTCTAATGTCCAAAATCCATTATGCGGGTATAAGTAATAAAAATAGATGCCGTGGCTTAGCGAAATTAATAGTTGTCGTCTCAATGCAGAATTATCTCTAATAGAGCTTTCTTTTTATTTTTAAAGTCGCACTGCTGCTTTGCTTTATATGATAGAGTGATGCGGGTCGGGAATTTTCTAATATTCAAATTCGTTATAAGGCCATAAATAAATAAAAAATATGCCGTGTCTTTTTGCGAAATTAAAGATTGTCGTCACAGTACACATTCATTGGGAATTGAGCCTTTTTTCTAATTGGAAACATCGAGCCGGTGAATTCGCACCGCTGCTTTATTTTATTTTGTAGAGCAATGCGGGTCGGGAGTTTTCTAATGCCCAAATCCATTATGCGGCTATAAGTAAATAAAAATATATGCCGTGCCTTAGCGAAATTAAAGGTTGTCGTCACAATGCAGACTTTCTTTGTTTCCGATTCGGTGATATATACCTTGGCGCGTTTCGCTTTCGTCCTACTTGGCAGCGTCTCGTCGGTCGATTTCTAATTAAAAAACTTTTAGTCAGGGCGGTCGACACGCGACGAAGTCTTTTTTTAGGTCTGTAAGTTCCCATAAAAACTCTTTGATTGTGAAACAGTATTTCAATCATTCAGGAATATGAATGTTGGAAAGGGCACGCGTTGTTTGTACTCACAACAGAGTAGGGTAAGGGCTTCTTTAACCAGAATTGTACTATTTTACTTTCTTTTAAAACTATGTTTAAAGAGTTAAACCCGACGTTAAAAACTTTATAAAGAGAGTTTCCGGGAAAAAACCGGGGACTAATGAACTAAATCCCCTTCAGAACGTGCACATAAACTAAGCCAGTATAAACTGGGAATGAATCCTTTTTAAAGGACATAAAGCTATTTTCTTTATGTCGCATCGTGAGGAACATTAAAGTCAAAGCGAAACTCGAGCAGAGCGATTTCAAAGTTTAATCAAAGAAGTTTTCCTTAAATGCGATTCTCGATACCAGTTTTGCCAGCTATTATTTGAACAGGGAACTTGTATTATTTCGAAACATCGTTGTTATCTGAATTATACATCAGCCGCTCATGACACAACTGGATATTTCAGTAATGAGATTCAGATTTTGGCTGGAAAATAAGGTTTTTCTTGGCGTTCCAATTGCGAACAAGCCGGGCGGCAAATTATTACATCGGGCGATAAGGGCTAGGAGTTTGAGGATGAACATTTGCGAAGTGCAATTAACCAACCTGGCTTTGAAAGGTAAACTTTGATCATCTGTGGTTAATATGTACTCAGAGCAAACATTTAACCTCAAACTTCTTTCATAATCCTTTTGCATCTAACTGATTTAGCCCGGTCTGCAGTTAATTCAGTCTCGAATAGATACAGTATAAACTCCATATGCAGAGAGTCTTTGTTTTTCGCCACATTTTACTTGTAAATTTTAGATTGATTAGCTTAAAGAAGAAAGGTGAACGAAAATCAACAATAAAAATGAGGCAGGATTTAATTAAAAAATCGATCGGATTACTTGCCGGCTTGTGTCACAGAGTGTCTTCAGTAAACCTTATTAGGCGAAGGTAAATGGATAGGCCTCCAGAAAACAACCCCGGAGTGGGGTTTTTCCGCATAATACCCAGGGCGATCATCAATCAAAGTCCTTTTTATTGTATATTGGGAAACATAATATTGCCGCGATAATCGTATCATTTTCGAATCTAAATTAACGTCTTAAAACTTGTATAGGCCCTATTTCCGCCATATTGGCCAAAATCGCTCCATCCAAAGCTCATTATGTATAAAATGCGAGTTATTAACATCTTAAATGCCTATTCTATTATGGCGTTCGCGCGTGGCTGTTTGAGGAGCAAACATATCGGAATCGGGGAAAACTAAATTCGCAATATTTCAGCTAAGAGGAAATTTGAATATAAGACAAGAGAAGATTTTCAAGAACCCCTTAAACAATTTCCCCGTGTTTGTTCTAGGAGGGCGGACGTGTCACAAACGTTACCAAAACAAACAAAACGATGAGATAACACGAAGTCAGCGAATCTATCACAATGAACCTCTAGAAAATTTGTCCCTGCAGCAATTTCGAAAAGATTGACTCGACTCCGAAAGTGTGCGCGCTCCGGCCGCGACTAATCGCCATTGTTCGTTTCGATGTTTCGTTGGAAGTTTTAATTGAATGACTCTAAATTCGAGCCATTGTTTAGTCGACTCGGGAATGACCTATAATATTCCAACTGAGGCTAAACTGCAGCCTCGAGAACAATAGTGAGGAAATTTTATTGAGTACTGCAAAAGTCGAGCAGAAAGGGTGGTTAACTCTTTTCAAAGGCGGTATGGCCATGAGAGCCTCATCCTGCGATAGATGAATAAATAATTTTGTTTGGGTACTAAATTTTCCATCCTTTGCTTGTCCTTGCTAAAAACTACCTCATGAAATTCGTAACCATACCGAGAACGTGCCCGGGCGTCGACCACAACCCCGTTGTGATAGATTTTAAGCTTCGCTACTTCAAAAAGGTTCAGCGAAAAATCAGACCGAAGGGAATAAATATTAAAAAGCCTGGAGGCCCCTGGGATCCTGAGTGACGCTGTTAATGAGTCTAGCCCTAGAATCACGAAAGAAAAAGTAATACGCGCTATCAGGCTTCAAAAGAGCGACAAGGCCATGGAACCTGGCCACCAGGAGCAGTCATTTTGAGACAGAGAGAGAGAGAGAGAGAGAGAGAAAGAGAGAGAAAAAGAGAGCTGAGGAGGGAATAGCCCTACTCAGCCAGGTCAGTGGACTGGCTAAAATCGACGTTCATCACTATACCCAAAAAAACCGAATGTTTCCCAGTGAGATGACTACCGCATGATTAGCTTGATGTCCCATGTCCTCAAGATATTCCTCCGTATCATCCACGCACGTATATATGCCAGATGCGAGGAGCAGATTGGTAGCACGCAGTTCGGATTTAGGAACGGAATGGATCATCACGAGGCACTCTTTACACTCAACGTTCTGACGCAGCGATGCAGGGACATGTATGTAGATATATACGCATGTTTTATTGACTACCGTAAGGCATCCGACTGCGTTTCGCACCAGAGACTTGCTGAGATCCTCAAATCTATTGGTGCTGACGAGGGAGACCTGCGCATTATCACCCAACTATATTGGAATCAGACGGCGGAAGTCAGAATAGAGGGCGAAACATCTGAAGACGTGGAGAATCGGAGGGGAGTGAGACAGGGTTGTGTCCTGTCGCCTTTCTTTTCAATATGTATACTGAGAGGGATCTTTCGTCAAGCATTGGTGGATGTGAGAGAGGGCGTGAAGATCAATGGCATTTGCGTTAACAACATACGCTTTGCTGATGACACGGTCATGCTTGCTGACAGCATGCCGCATCTCCAGAGCATGACGAATCGTATTGTCCAACATAGCATGCAACGCGGACTACAAATGAACGTTGCCAAGATCAAGATTGTTGTATTCTCCAAGACACCAAAACTAGCCAATCTCAGAATTAAGAACGCGATTGTGCAACAAGTCTAGGCTCTAAAATATCTTGGCGCCCCGTCAACGAAACCAATGACCCTAAAGTCGAAATTCTTGCAAGGATCGAACAGGCATAATTATATCAATGAAGAGCTTCTTCGCTTGCCGTGACCTGAGTCTGCAGCTGCATGTGCAAATGCTACGCTGCTATATCTTCCCGGTCTTTCTATATGGATGTGAAATTTGGACCTTTAATGAAGCACTGGAGCGCCGCATCAATGCATTAGCGATGTACTTATATCGACGTATTCTGCGCGTATCCTGGATAGACCGAATAACCAACGAAGAGGTACTCAGGCGGACGAATAAAGATAAATAACTATTAACAACAATAAAAGAAAGCAAACTGCAATACATCGGTCCCATCATGAGAGGAGAGCGATATGAAATATTCCTCCTTGTTATTGAGGGAAGGATCGAGGGCAAAAGATCTGTGGGTAGACGGCAGAATTCGTGGCTCAAGGATCTGAAAAGATGGTTTGGTCGAATGTCTATTGAGATATTCAGGGGTGCAGTTTCGCGAACCATTATAGCTAGTTGGTTCGCCAACCTTCGGAGGGAGACTGCGTTATAAGAAGAAGAAAGGTACTAACTTCAAAAGTCGTTTGTCGACTCGAATGTCGAAGATGCATTACGTAATCTGAAAGTCATAACATTAAATAGGTAGAGTCGTTATCAGGCACAAAATGTGGTTTTTTGGTTATGTTCTTGAGAAATTTATATTGTCCAATGCTCGTTTTTGAGGTTTGTTGGGGGAGGTTTTTGAGGGTGAGAATCACCGAGATCCCGACAATGTTACTGACTTGTCGTAATTTCTTGGAAGCGGAAAAGTGCCTTGGTAATTTCATTTAACTTCGTCACAAAACCTCGTCGCGTACTTCTTTACCAAAACCACTGGAGAGGAACCAGTTGTTGCAAGAAAATTAAAAATTTCTTACCTCTGCTTAGCCAGTGGTAGCCTTCTTGCATGTTATTGATTTTAGGGCAGTTAAGATTTTATTCTTTTCCTATGTCCTTTCTGAATTCGTCATGTCCGTTTCTTCTATCTATTCTATCAATCCAACTTACACCTACACACCCTTTCTGTTCTGATATAGCAGGAAGTCATACGCTGCCATTCTAATGCTTTCTTCTTCTTTTTAATTCCTCGTTTCCAAACGTCAACATCTGCTGCAGACATTAGTCTATTAGTTGTAATTGGTAACTCTTTGACTTCTTCACTTCCTCTTTTCCTTCGTCCAATTTGGCGCTTACATATTAGTCATACAACTCGGACTTGTTTCTCCCTAAAGCAAGCAAGGAAGGAAGTGTAGCCTGATTGTGCTGCTTTTCTTCCTTATCTTCCGTCTTTGATCGCTTTTCTCTTGTTTATTCTTTCGTTTTCGTTTCTCTCCTTGCTGAAAATGCTTTTTCTGTTCTCCTATCTCTATCCTCTTTCTAGTCTGTTTAAGTTTTTTGATGTGATGTGATGTGATGAGCACTCTTGCTGCAGATCAAACTGAGAGTCGAAGCTATGATTGTAGAAGCTATGATTCTGTTCTCTAAAATGAAGAAACAACATAAGAACATTGCGATCTTGAAGAATCGCCTTTTTACTTTTTATTGACAAGTGAGTAAACCAGCCTTTAGGGGTCAAAATTTGAGATTCTAGTGAATTATTATTGAGTGCTATAACCTTATATTTGGTAATGTTAAGACATAAATAACTCTTTTCGTAAAAATGTTTTACTGTTTTTTATCCAACAATTAACACCCTTGAACTTTTTTGTCCCCACTCATAAGTCAAAGATCTTATCAGTTTATCACTTTCATATTTGTTATCGAGTTCTTCCTTTTAGTTCTTCCTGCAAGAAGAACAAGTAACACTCATACTTCAGAACTTAAGTACCGTTGCAACGGTGGTTTATATTACAAGCTCTGGTTTACCTAAAAGGTCATCTGATGGTTTCTGTTTGTAAGTAGAGGGAGACGTAAGTAGAGGATGTTTTAATAGATTGGAATGTTTTTCCCCATTGAAAACGTCGATTATTGAGAAAGCCCTGCGAATGAAAGTGAACAATAAATTAACTATTTTTATGTAAAACCATAACCTTCATATCTGGTGATCTTGCAGGCCAATTCATTTGTTCAATATTAATATCTTTGCCTCATAATGTTTTGATTGATTCCAGCTCTATCAAGTGCATATGCTTCCTTCCTAAGAAAGGAGGAGTCTGGAGATGATTTTGTGTCTCGAGATTATTTGGGAAATGGATTAATTATTGATACATCTTACTGATTTTTTTTGCTTTATTAACTTACTTAGCGTTTTTCCATTTGGCATAATTGCACTTGATATGGTATCTCAGCAACCCTATTTTCTTTATGGCATCCTTCACATCTTTTTGCTATTGCTTATTTTCCTCTTCGCCAGAGTAACATTCTTCCGTTCCTTTCATATGACTACTTCTTTCGACTATTCCCCCCATTTCATGTTGGGCATTTTAGTAAATCATAACATGACGTTTCCCCAGGCCCTCCTTTGGACAGCAGGTTTGAGGGTTGAATAAAATTCCTATATAATATATATATTAATTATGTCATATTTCCTGTGTGTTTTCTGTATTTGATTTGTTTTCATTTATTCGTCTTTTTTTATTTCTGTATTTGCTTGTAATTGTTGTCGCTGTTACGTTTAAATAAGATCCCAGCGCACTAACATCGCGCGGCAAGAAGAACCTTTGCCCGCCGCCGAGGGGCGGCAAGAAATGTCTTTATATGCCGCCTGTGTGCAGATAATAAAATAGATTGTTTTACTGTTACTGGTATTTTTGGGTGAAATAAAGTGGCAATTTGGATGAAGTAAAGTTGGTGCTCGCCGGATTCTTCGATCATGACCGACTGCCCTACAAAGCCGCACCCTGCGTCTAAAACGCAACTCTAGCGATTATTTTTTTGTCGCTGGCCTGGCGTATCACCCGAAGGTGGCCCAATTAATCAGCCCGGGAAATGGAAGCAACAAACACGAAGGCTAATCCCAGGTGATCGGGCAAAACAATGCCCATCCATCGCGTAAGCAAAATCGAGCAAAAACCTCGTCCGCATTTGGACCGTGTTGGAACTAAAACAAGGTCAAAACAACGGCTTTCAGGTGTCCGGGGACCGACAATGGGGCACTAAATTGATCGATCGGCTCCGAAAACGAAAAAAATCTAGATGTTAGATGGCTGTTCTGCATATAATTCCCCCAGCAATATAAAATTGAACGGTGTAGTCGTAAGCGGTCGAGTGGGGCCCCTTGACCGTCTATTCTTTTATTCAGGCTGCCGGACGATCGGTATAACACTTCCGGGGGCAATCCCTTTAATATTTGAGGGTCCATCATCAATATACTCGAACCTTTCACCCTGAGAAAAACAAAAGAAAATTCCTATCATGGGGGTTTCGTGCCTCCTATTGGACCTCCTTAATGTTTGTTAATTAAATTTATGGAAGCTTGTAATGTATTTTATTTACAAATGTATACGCTATCTAGAAAGGTACCATCATAGGGTGCAAACGTAGACTAGTAGTGCTAACATTAAAACAATAATGAATATTATTGTTTTAATGTATTGTCCTGAGGATGACACTATTTGAGTGTTGAAACGTCGACCTTATTCGGAGTTTTTACATCCTGCAGGTTTATTGATCTCAAGTCCCACCCTGGACGTATTTTTGCCCCATTTTCATTTTACCGCCTCGATGATACGGGCCCCCTTTGACTATCTAATCTCTCGACAGTAATGAACGACTTTCCGCCTCGGTATGTTGTAATATACTATTCCAAGGGTTGTTAAAGCAAAAATCTTTCCCATCGACATTTTGCAGAAGCACGTTCCGAAAGTGAAATACTCCGGAGCTTATTGTGATTCACGATCCGGTCGGGTCATAAAATTCTGACGTCTGGGACACGCACATAAGGAGGCGATGAATTAACAAGCTGTAGTAGTGAAATTTCCAATTTTTCATTCCGTGAAGGGTAAAGGGGACGTTATTACGAGATTACCGGGGCAGCTCGTTATCGTTCGCTACACCCCCGCCGATCGGAGAATTTAATTGGATATCGAGATAATGCCGCTCCGCTGAAAATTGCATTAAATCCGCTTAATCGGAAAAACTTGTTTCGTGTATCGGTCTCGATAATGCCGAGGATTAGCGGTATTGTTTTTACGCGCCCTACAAGACCGTGCGGTAATAGTAGCGTTATCGAACGGGCCTATAGTGCCAAAGAACGCCGCAACTATTTGTCTGACTCGGCTTGCGAACTACGGCATTCCGAATCCCCCGAGACAGATACGGCCGCGATATATGGTTATTGGGTATCTATCGATTCCGTGTAGGCTAATGCCTCGTTTACACTACATGCAAACCACGTTTGAGGTAGAAGCGCAAAAAGGACGATCAAGAGAAAGTCAGTCAGCTTCCCAATCAGTCCCCGAACAGGTAAAGGGCTCCTCGGAGACCACGGACCCGACACGTAGCTAACACACGATTCCCCGAAGGGCCAGACGCCATCGGCTGAAATTCGATTGCACTTCTCTCGTACATTGAATTAAGGACTTTTGTTCCGAGCGATGGCGGGAATAATGAGCAGTTCGTTGTTATTACGAAATACTGACTCCTGTCGCGATTTAATTTTCATCATCACCCGGCGCAGTTGACGCCAAAGGAAATAATTCGCTCTAGGGGCTATTGTTAGCTCCATAATAACAACGAAACATTTTAATTAGCGCGTACAATCAATTTAATTAACTGACACAACACAACTGTAAACATTTCGAAATATTTAAGTCGTCCTCGTCTCCGGGAGTGGATTTGACGGTGCCACCATTGATGTCACTCGTCCTTTTGTCGAGTTAATTAGGCAAAGAATCGATTTTTCTTCTCGTTTTTGGGCTCCGACCTCAGTATCGCCGGATTCAGCTATTACGTACATCTACAATACCATGTTTATACTTGTTACACCTTTTTGCAACAAGTCTTTTTGGTCCTTCGAGCCATTTTATTAAACGGATGCTTTTCGATCAGGCTTACTACTTCGTGCTAACAGCTCGCTAATACGGGGGTTGATCGAAAAGTAACATTCAGTCTCCATAATTGATTTGGACGAAAACTTCTTAAGGCAAAGCAGACAGTATTCTTGACCGACTAGTGTGAACAGGTGATAGTGTTCTTGTGAAGTGATAAACTTCTTAGTTGAATTTCCTCTAGACGGTATTGGTTACGATGGTGTTGCCTTTCTTGTAAAGTATTAGGTCACACAAAAACTCGCTTTTTCGATTTTTTTTTAACTTTTCTATAGTTTTTATTGTTTTACTAGGAAAAACTATGTGCTTTAAGAGTGTTTTCCATGTAAGAAAATCACAAACCGTAAGGTCCGGTGACCTAGGCGGCTACTCGATGGCTCCTTGGTCTGGAGGCTGTGTGACCAGGAAATAACCCTGGCAAGGAGTTTATCAATGCCTTTGTAGCATCACAAGTAGTCCCACCCTGGTGAAAATGTGGATGCTTGGTTCCAGAAAACAAATTCAACCTATTCAACATAACGAAGTTGTCAATCTGTCTCTCTTATGTTGTCTTCGCAGTTGTACGCCTCTCATTGGTCTGCGACACACCTAATTCGCTTCTCTAAGACTCCTTCTAATCGTATCTTTTAACACCACGATTCCAGATGCAGCAGTCAGTGTTTGTCCAATTAGAGTTGAAGTGGCTTTCGGTTGTGTTCTGGCGATTAAGTTAATTAAACCGTTCTGCTGCTCCGACGTTTTTCTTTTTCGACCTTGGCCTCGTCCGAATGACTTGAATGACAGTAAATGTCAAACAAGTTTCATAAAAGTATCCATGGCAACTGTCACAAGCAAGGCCTACCGCTATGACTACGTCACAGAACATGATTAGTTTAAGTTTTGAATAAAAAGGTACTAATGCAGAAAAAATATTATATCTCCAAAAGTATTAGTGCAGAAAACGTCAAACTCCAAACCGGTACTTTTAAAGCGAAGACGGGTTCTTGACTGGACAGAGAATAGTCCATTGACAGCTGTCACTAAATTAGTACGGGTTGAAGAAAATGCGTACACGGAAGCATACTTGCCTGCTTCCCCTGTATAATGGAGTCGCCGTGCAACAAAACTCTTTTGCATACATTAAGCTCGAGATTGTGATTGTACCTACAAAATGAAAAACAGTTTTTCAAAATCGGCTTTATAATTTAGGAATAATCTCAATTTGAAATTGTGATGTGAAAGTGAAAATATGAATATCCTTTAATTTTGCTTTTGTTGTGTATACCTGAAAGCCTTTGCATTGATGCCTAATTAGACCCCTTAATAAACAAAATCATCTTGATAGAGTTTGTTGTCTTCATTTAAGCGAATTAAAATCGATAGACTATTGAAAACCGAGTATCTTAAGTGTTCTTCGCTGTATATTGAAAACAAGCGACCCTCCCGTCTTTATCTGCCGCGCTATCCATGAAACTCGAACCAACTGGAAAGTCAATTAATAACGATGCTGCTCAGACTAAAAATCCATTCAGAAGCACTTCGCGAGCGAGACATTAGACCCGTTTTATGCATTAACATCGGGTCGATTAAATGCACCACTGATTGACGACGGGGCCAAAATAATTTGCATTAAATAGACGCCCGCCGGAGCGCGATCCATCATTTTGCGAGGGAATGTTTACTTTTTGTGATTTTTCGAGGTCTAATTTATTGATCGATCTCTCTTTCTGTTTCAGGTAATGGACCCACAAAACACAACTTCTCGTCGTTCACATTCACGAGGTCGGTAAGTGCTCGTTTCATCGCGCTGATACCAACTTAGAGAGTAGCAGGGCGCTTCACGTAACTATCATTATTAAGTCCGTTCCACACTAGGGAGTATGACGACATTTACCGTCGCAAAAAGGCATTCGTGCGGTTGGCTTCACGCCCCCGGGAGTGTTTTAAAAAGGTCGTTTTTACCGCCCCGACGAAAGTTTTTAATTGCCCCACTTCTTCGCTTAATACGCTCGCATGAGCCGGCAAAAAGCTGGAGTTATGATTGCCATGGAGACGACAATGGAGGTTTTTGTCCCGTTGCGACCTGTTGCCAGTCGAATTTATCATCTTGACACCCGCCGCCGGTATATTAGGCCGAGGACCTTTTTCATTTACGCCGGACTCCATTAAAACACTCGTCGAGTGGACTTTGTTCGTTTTTCTTCTGATGGACGCTTTTTGCTTAAAGCGCCCGCTCGTTCGTTGTTCGTCGCTGACGAATTCAAATAAAACTCGCGAGAGACTTCACGTGCGGCGTTATAAAAACAGGACCAAGCAAATGCGAACCTCATTAAAACAGTTGTTTATGGAACTGTTAGTGTGGGATTTGTTGCTTTTAAAAACACCGATATTGCTTTTACACTTCAAACATTGCGGTCCTGTATTGTCATTACGTTTCGACACTTTTTAGCATTGATTTGAGTTTTGTTGACGTTTAAAAAATATTTTTCAATATGCTCTAGACCCGTTGACTCCAAATGCCGACGATTTCACATTTACTGATCTTTTCTTCTACCAAAAAAAAGGTGTGCCATAATAGTTCTAACAGACGAGTAAGTGTGTATCATAGAGTACAAAGTTGTCTCTCGGCCAAGACAAAATTGATACAAAGTACCAAATGTCAAAAAGAAAAGGGAGTTTGGAATCAGCAAGAACTCCAAAGTAGTTTTGTCAGTTTAGCATTGATTGGCCTTACTTAGATTGGCCTAACTTAGTAGACTACCGAATTTGAAAATGTAAAGAAGCTTGGAATGAGCAAAAACTATAAAAGAGAATCTTGATACATAGTAGAAACATCGACATTTAAAAAAAAATCAATATTCTTTCCGATCCATTAGTTGTGACTCCAAATTTTGACGGTTCGCTCTTTAGTGATTTTTCTCATTGGCAAAAAGGTGTCTCGTAATACTTTTACATTACATGAATAGGTGTGTATCATACACTGTATAATTGTGATTCTTGGCCAAGATAAAATTGATACAAAATACCAAATTTGAAAAAGGACAAGAAGTTTGATATCAGCAAGAATCCCAAAGCAGAATCTGTATATATTGAAACGTCAATATTAAAAAGAGACATTTTTCAATATTATCTTTGATCCATTAGTTGTGATTCCAAATACCGACGCTCGCTCTTTAGAAATTCACATTTTAGAGATCTTTCCCACTGCCAAAAAAGTGTCTCATAATACTTTTGTATTAAATTAATACATGTGTATCATACACTGTAAAATTGTTACTCTCTTGGCCAAGACCAAAATTGATAGAAAATACCAAATTTGAAAAACAAGGAAGTTTGGAATCGGTAAGAATTCCAAAGTAGAATCTCTAGATATGGTTGAAACGTCCACATTGAAAAAAAGACATTTTTCAGTATTTTCTTTGATACATTAGTTGTGACTACAAATGCCGACGATTCGCTCTTTAGAGGTCTTTTCCAGTGCCAAAGGGAAGGTGTCGCATAATATTTCTACTAAATGAATAGGTGCGTATCATACACTACAAAGTTGTGACTCTAAGTTAAAAAAGCTTGCACAATCCCCAAAGCAATTTAAACCAGAGGCCCTAGTGAATACGGAATGAAAATACCCAGAGAAAATACGTAATCAAACTTAGAAAGATTAGAACAAATCATTTTTTTAGTGTTTAGAGATTAATTATTTCCAAAAGAAATATCGATCAAGACAAAATTGATACAAAATATAACATTTGAAAAAATAAGGATGCCTGGAATAAACAAAAGCTCTGAAGCAAAATCCATATATACAACTAATTTTCAATGAACGTTTTTCAATATTCTCTCAGATTCATTAGTTGTGACTCAAAATGCCGACGATTCGCTTTTCCACTACCAAAAACAAGGTGTCATAAGAGTTTTATTAAATGAATTAGTGTGTATCATACAGTACGAAGTTGTGACTCTTGACCAAGACAAGTTGATACAAATATCGCATTTCAAAAAGTCAAAAGTTTGGAATGAGCAACAACTCTGAAGTAGAATTTAAGCTGAAACGTCGACATTAAAAAAATATGTTTCAATCTCTGACATCAATTAGTTGTGACTCCAAATGCCAAGGACTCGACCTTTAATGAGCTATTTCACCGCCAAAACGAAGGTGTCTTTCGAATAGTTCTAATATATGAATAAATGTGTTTCACACAATAAAAAGTTGTGACTCTAAGTTAAGAAAAAAGCTCTGAAAGAGTCCCTTAGACGGCCCCTTAGATTTCTTAGAATTCAGAAAAATTTAAAAAACTTTACAAAGAAATAATTTTAGTTTTTAGATATTAGTTCGTTCCAAAGCAAATATAGACCAAGACCAAGCTGATACAAAATACCGCATTTGAAAAAGTAAAGCAAAATTTACAGAAAAACATGGCTCTGGTCACGTGCTATGTTGCTTTCTTTAATATTTTTCTTTAAACTTCTCTCAACGTACAGAACAAGGAAATAGTAGTTAACACATATTTGTATTAAAATTTTGTGAAGTTTGCTTTGTATGTATGTACCTTCTAAGTACAAATGTGGTTATTTTATTTAATTCAAAAATGTTGAAGAGTTAGTTGGATGAACTCTAAGGTAGTATTCTTGGCACTTTCTATGAATAGATAAAAAAACAAACAAAGACAAGGACAATCGCTATTTCTATATACACAATATTTGCAAAATCCTGGAAAAGATGACAGTTAGCATCCTTCTTGATTGCTCTTCATGGATTTTGTTAAAAACAATTTTGTTATCGCTAACAAAAGTAAGGAAAGAAATTGTCTGCTGGTACAGATATGTTGACGACTGCTTCTGTATCTCATAAATCAATAAATGGGTGTTCATTCCAAGAGGAAAATTAAAAACTGAAATTGATGAAGTCTTTCGTCCCAGCTTCCAGCTTTGACAGCCTACAACTTTGGAACCAATGGACTGATCACAGTGAATTCTTCTTTCACCATCCGCAAAGGAGGAGTCCATTGATTCAATAATTTCAACTACTTGGGTTGTCGATCTCTAGGCTAGTCGATCGATAGGCTCTCTTAGTATCGACATGTTTGACCATTTTTTAAAAAATTGCTTGCGGCTCTAAAATTATTCGGATCAACTATTTAAAGTTCTTATGGAATTGCAATTTGGATTAAAAACAACATAAAAGAGTTTTCAAGTTTTTTTTAATCGGCTAAAAAAGTTTTTTTTCTCAATTTTCAAGTTTGACATCCCATAACTTTAAGACGAATGAGCCGATTAGAGTTTTCTTTTTTTTCGATTTATTCTTTTTGATGTCCTCTTTGACCTGCCATATACTAAATGCCCACTGGTTCAATAACTTCGGAGTTCAACCCCTTAAGTGGTCGATTTTTAAACCCTTTGAGTATCCCATCAGTAAAAAAAAAATATTATAGAATTATTTCGAATTAAGTTTATAGCGATATTACGGGATTGAAGTTGTTCATTTTCGATCAAAACCAACATAAAAAAAATATTTACCTATAATTGCTATAATTTTTTTTCAATTAACCGTTGAGGAGTATTACTACCTTTTCGTCAATTTTCAAGTTTGACTCCCCATAATTTTAGAACGAATGGACAGATTAAAGTAAATCTAACTGTTTCTTCTTCTTCTTGATGTCCTTCTTCACGTTTCATAAAAAAAAAAGGCTCGTTGGCTCAATAATTTTAAAGATCGACCCCTTTACTGGTCAATTTTTACTCTCTTTCAAATCTCCGTTTTTGCCATTTTTTAAAAATGACTTACGGAATTAATTTAATTCCGAGTTAAGTTTGTAACGCTCTTAACGAGTGTAGTTGTCCCATTCCAATAAAAAATTGCATTTAAAAATTTTTATGTTTTTTATCTACTGAAGATGGTTATTACGTCTTTTTTCTTATTTTTTAAATTTGATGTTTTAGAACAATGGACTGATCAGAGTGAAACGAAAGTTTGCTTTGTTTTAATTAATTTACAGGAGTAATTTCATTGAATTAAGTTTTTAGCGATCTTAAGGGATTGCAGTGGTCAGGGGGGTTGCATCATTCCGATCAAAAACGGCATAAAAAATAACCTAAAACATTTCCAAATTTTTTTTTTGTTCGGCCAAATGAATATTACGTTTTTTATTCTCATATTTTAAATTTAACACCCCATAGAAGGAATGGACCAATCAGAGAATATCTAACTGTTTTTTTCTTTTTCTCAATGTCCTCTTTTACCTCCCAAAAACGGAGTAAGATAACCTCAGTGATCCATATTAAAAAAAAAAACATTTACGGGACTAATTTCATTTCAATTAACTTTGTAGGGTTTTTAGAAAATTTTCCTTCCCGTATCCGTTAAAGACACAGAAAGTTTTCCTTTTTTTATTTGATAATTAGGAGGGGGGGGGGGGGTTATTACTCTTTTTCTTTGAATTTCGATTATAGTGAATCCAACAGGTTTTTTTCCTCGTCTCGGCGTCTTTTTTCACCTCACGCAAACGAATGGTTCAGTGGTTGTTTCAGGTTAGCCCATTTGTTGGCTGTATAATTTTTTCTGAGATAGACCCCCACAATGGTTGACTTTGAAGTGGTATAACGTCATTATTAGTCTACGACCAGGAAGAAGTTATTTATATTGTTATGTAAAATGTAGGGTGTATAATAACAAAAATTCTCGTAGCAAGCCATGGAATTAAAACTCTTGTCTGAGATTAGTTCATAAAAAAAAAATCAAAATCTGACCATTTTATGACATTTTCGTCTTTCAATTGTTTTTGTGAAGTCATTTTAGACTTTCTGTTCTAATTCCATAGCCTGCTTGAGGTTTTTTTTAATGCGCGCACGTTATAACCACATTAACGTATTTGCTAGCTTTTCTTAACAATAAAAGAATATTTTATGTTTGTAAAATTTTACCAATTTTGTTTTTTTTTTACCTTTCCACACGTTAACATTTTCTTACTTTGCTAGTCGGGATATTATAATGAAAATATTAAGTTTTAATAACTTATTTTTTAGTAGAGTTTCAGTTATTTTCTATTCAAATAAGAAAATGTCCAATATTACAGCATTAATCCAGTTATACTACTAATATAGTTCACTCGAACGACTATGTTCGTATGAATCGTCACTAAATACTAAACTAAACTACGAGAATCTAAAAAGGGACTACATCACCATATCAGTCCAACTGACTTTCTTGAATGGTTTTGTACTGACCAAAATCTTTATTTCACTTTATTGCTCTGACACCAAATGTGCTAAATGAAAATTGTAAATTACAACTGTAATTTAGCGGCCATAAAACCTATCTCTAACGACAGCTATAAAAGCTTGACAACGTGGCAAAGGCGATTTCAGTTGTACAGTATTATGCGGTTTCTGCAATAATAAAATTTTAAATTAGCCCAAGGGAGGGAAAGTCATGCAATGTCGCTAAGACGTTTAATAACCGTTATTCTATTTTTCTCTAATTTTGTTAGGTTAGCTGACAGTTGTGTTAGTACTGTGACTATGTTTTTTTTACGTTCCATAATAAAAGTACATTTGACAACGCAAAGATTTTTTCTTGATCCTGGAATACTCTAGTTTGATCCCCACCGTGGGCAACCTAACCCGATTCACCAAACATATTGTATATTATTAACCAGATATGTGCCTCATATCACATATCAAATGTCCTTCGGATTCCCTTTCAATAATTAATTCGCAATTATCCCGTCAGATCGATTTCAGTTTGATAACTAATTAATTCATTAAGTGGTACTAACTGCGATCCTATTCGCTGTTAGACTGATGTGATATCGACATTTCAACGCGCCACTGACAGTATTAAATCCCGTCCGAAGCGATTTTTCTTTCATTTACTTACTCCCGGAGAGACAATAATCCTGAAAATGAACAAACCTTCAATTATAAAGTCTAATCCAGATTTAATTAAATTTTAAATAGCTCGAGTAGGCTCGAATTGGAGAGAGCTGAAGCCGAAATTTGATCAAAGAAATCTCGGACAATTAGCAATCCGCCTTGACTCAAATTTGTGGGGTGAAGAAGTGGAAATGATGTTGTGGTAGGCAGCTGATCGGAAATTGTGTTCTCGGTGTACAAATCGAATCGGCTTTTAAACCGTTGGGTCGCTCGTTTGCTAAAGAAAGGAACATTAAAACTTCTAGTCGACTTCGTCAATTTCCGCGAGGGGCCAGTGCAATCTAACTGATTGGACTGGGTTTTTTCCCTCCAGAGGGGATTTTCGCGAGAACGAGAAATTTTTGTTTTAAAACCTGTCTTTAGAGTTTATCGAGAGATCGAAATGATGATAAATAAATCATTGCCCTTTCGCTCGGGAAGTTTTTCGACCCGGGCGGGCTTTGAAGTTCGTCGATAATCGTGAAAAGGGTCCTCGTATACCTTTTAGGAAATCCCGTAGGTTTAAGTGAGCGTACAGTAATCATTCGATTGTCGAAAAACCCGTGGACATAGATTCACTCCGTCGGCTTCGAAACGCCTATATAAATCAATTTGTATTACGCGATCGATGATGAACGTGTTGTGCGGTCGCGTATAGTTTATCCTTGTTTCATTTGTCCGGATTAGGGCCATAAATTTATCCAGGACATTGCAGAAATTATTACCAGTTAATTTCTGATCTCTGTTATGGGAGTTTTTGTTGGACCAACGCGTACACTTCGCCAGGATTATTATAACACAACTGTTGTATACCTAACTCAATTTTGACGTGAAGTTTTAGATATCTTTTATGTCCACTTTCGTAATAAAGCGCTCTTTATGTTATAGTTTTGCCACCATAAACTGATTCATTATGCCCTAGTACAATAAAGCAGATGCCATTCTCTATTCCGTTTTTTAGTAGAACTAATTTGGGTGCTGCGAATCATCTGTAACGGTTTAATCTTATTAAGAGAATTGTCCTGTTTTCTTCTTCTTCTTATGATGCCTTACAGGATTCCTTTTATATATGCGAAGAGTTCAGCCCGGTCTTCTAGTTCAGCTCTTTGGAGTACTTCCTCATTTCTTATGTGTTCGGTCCAAGATATTTTAATCATTCGCCGCAAGGTCCACATTTCAAAAGCTTCAATGTTATTTATTGTTGTTATTTTTAATGTCCATGTTCCTACCCCATATAGTAGGACTGACCACACGTAACGTAACGTCCTGTTTTATTTTCTATTAAATAACTAATTATTTTGTGTCATCGTTAGTGTCATATTCTGAGAATATGTATAAGTGTAATTGTTATAATTTTTTTTTTGCAATAGGAACCTTTTCTGAAATAGTGCATGCTGTCTATTTTATTTAAAATATATATCAGAAAGTCGTTTACATGTGGTGATTGGTTGTTGCTGCTACGTTCTGTTCTTTGATTGGCTTATACCTTTTTTATTCTTTTCTACCTCGTTCAATTCTAGTTGCTGAATTTCACCTCACCTCTGGGCAGGCCTGACATTTTTTATTTTCGCTTCGTATCGAAACAAGACCGGTTACCAGTTTCGGTGATAAATACCTACCAGTGCTTTTTCAAATTAACCATATCAAGAATCGTACTATTCTTAACCATCTCGGAATTTTGTGGTGATTTGATTAATTTCTCATTTTTCGGATTTTTCCTGAGAAACGAGATAATCTTCAGGCGAGAAGGATAATTATTGATACCAAATATGTTACCTTTCGAACACGGTCATTTCAATAACTAAATTTCAAATCAATACAAATTGCTTTGCTGATGTTGAGATCTTGGAAGGGAAAACTCTCTAGTATGCAGTGCGAGGTATATTACATTTGGTTCTATGATTCTTTATTTGCTGTTATTATTCTGCATATTTAATTTTTTTCTAAGTCTATTATTGAATACAGTATAGCATGTTTCAGTAGTCCCCAGTTTATTCAGGTTTCGTCTACATTTGGGATTTAATGAGTCCATTAAAACAGGTGTCTAATATCTAGCCTTTTTAGATTTTTTCTTCCTGTGCACATTTTGTTCGAGTATGTTGACCTGAACTAACCACCGTGACACTCCTGTTCATTGTTAAATCTCTTGTACTGCATTCGCTTTTTTTATCGTTATTCACATGGTACTTTAATCTTACTAAGCTTCTTTTATTTATTTATCTATCTACCACCTTAAATAAACTTATCTATCACCTTAAATAAAGAGTGCATTCTTTTTCCGTACTATTGATTCGTAATTTTGCCCTACAGAATTTAATTTTGTATTTTGTTTGCTTACTTTGTAACCTTCTTTTGGTTAACAACACTTCTTGTATTAGGTTTATCAGAAAAAATTGACAAATTAAAATAAAGTATCTGCGCTTGCAGAATCATCTAGCAAAACTGTTGTTTAGTAAATGAAAACATCAGCAGTCAAAAAAAGCGACATAATCTATGAAATATTTTGCCAGCACTGTGAGAGATAATACATTGTCTAAACAAATCAAGACATAACAAAACTTATAAATATATACACATTTAATTCAACTTGAGAAGGGTACAATTTCATCTTTGTTGCTGAATATCAATAGTGGTACTGGTCATTTAGTGATCTTTCTCATTTCCAAAATAAGTGTGTGTCATACACGACAAAGTTGTGACTCTAAGTTAAAAAAGCTTCTAAAGATCATTGACAATTAAATCAGAGAAATCAGCGAATACAGACCTAAAATACCCTAAAAAAAAAACAAACCTAGAAAGAGTAAAACAAACCAATTTTTTTTTTGTTTTTTTTTTAGTTAGAACTCTAAAGTAGAATCTTTATATTAGAAAGGTCGACATTTAAAAAAATGTTTTTCGATATTCTGTCAGATCCATTAGTAGCGACTCCAAATTCGGACGATTCTTTAGATCGACGATCCATCTTTACTAGTCTTTCTGACCGCCAAAATCTGTCATAATATTTTATAAGATGAATAAGAATGAAAGAGAGAGAAAACTTCAGATTGAAGATAAAACTCCAGATATAACCTACATTGCATTGTTTATCTGTCAGGTAAACAATGCAGTGCACATCAAGTCTGGTGTTTTATCTTCAATCTGAAGTTTTACTTGAACTTGTAAAAGTCGCCCTAAGTGTGTATCATACACCACAAAGTTCTGACTCTAAATTAAAAAAAAAGCCTAGAGATCCCCCATTGTGAAACCAGAGACCTTAGCAAATACAGAATTAAAATACACTGAGAAAACTGTAAACTGAGAAAGAATAGAACAAAGCAAATTTTCTAGTTTTTAGAAATAAACTCGTTCTAAAACAAATATCGCCCAAATCAAAATTCACACAAAATACTGAATTTGAGAAAGCTTGGAATCATCAAAAATTTTAAAGCAGAATTCGTACAAATGCCGGCGATTCGACTTTTAGTGATCTTTCTCGCTGCTAAAAAAGGGATCTTATAATAGTACTAATTATACACTACAAAGTTGCACTTTTTGCCCAGACAAAACTGATACAAGAGACCGCATTTGAAAAAGTTAAAAAGCTTGAAATGCGCAAGAACTCTGTAAAGTATAATTTCCGTAAATAGTCGACATTTAAAAAAATGCATTTTTGAATATTCTTTCAAATCCGTTAATTATGACTCCAAATGCCGACGATCCGACCTTTAAAAACGTCGACATTTAAAAAAATGTTTTTCGATATTTTGTCGGATCTATTAGTAGTGACTCCAAATTCCGACGATTTTTTAGATCGACGATACATCTTTACTGGTCTTTCTGACCGCCGAAAACTATCACAATATTTTATAAGATGAATAAGTGTGTATCATACACCACAAAATTGTGACTCTAAATTAAAAAAAAGCCTCTAGAGATCCCCCATTGTGAAACCAGGGACCTTAGCAAATACAGAATCAAAAACCAAACATCCAAACCTGATACAAAAGACCGAATTTGAAAAAGTTAAAAAGCTTGAAATGCGCAAGAACTATAAAGTATAATTTCCGTAAATACTCGACACTTAAAAAAATACATTTTTGAATATTCTCTCAAATCCGTTAATTATGACTCCAAATGCCGACGATTCGACCTTTAAAAACGTCGACATTTAAAAAAATGTTTTTCGATATTCTGTCAGTTCAAATGCCGACGATTTGACCTTTATTGATCTTTCCTACTGGAAAAGATGAGATATCTGATAGTACTTCCATTAGATGAATAAGTGTGTATTATACATTTTAAAATTGAGAAAAAGCTTCTAAAAATCCCTCAGACCACCTCATGTCTGATAGCGAATACAGTTATAAAATACCATGACAAAAATGTAGACAAACTTATGAAAAGTTTTTTAGTTTTTATAGATGAACTCGTTCTAACGCTGCTTATCTACGCTAGGGATGCTATCGTACTACTAATTATACACTACAAAGTTGCACTCTTTGCCCAGACAAAACTGATACAAAAGACCGAATTTGAAAAAGTTAAAAAGTTTGAAATGCGCAAGAACTCTGTAAAGTATAATTTCCGTAAATAGTCGACATTTAAAAAAATATATATTTGAATATTCTCTCAAATCCGTTAATTATGACTCCAAATGCCGACGATTTGACCTTTATTGATCTTTCCTACTGCTAAAAATGAGATATCTCATAATACTACCATTAGATGAAGAAGTGTGTATTATACACTTTAAAATTGAGAAAAAGCTTCTAAAAAGCCCTGAGACATGAGGTCCTAGCGAATACAGATATAAAATACACTGAGAAAAATGTAGTCAAACTTATAAAGAGTAGAACAAACCACACTTATTTTAGTTTTTATATATGAACTCGTTCTAAAGCATATATTGTTCAAGACAAAATTCACACAAAATACCGTATTTGAAAAAATAAATAAGAGTCAAAAAGAGCATGAACTCGACAGTAGAATCTTTATAGAGGTCAAATAGTTACATAATTATTTTTTTCTACAGACGTCAAATAATGACGCATTTTACGCTTTCATTAGACAAACGAAAATCTACCCTTTTTTGAGGATCAGAATGTGAGTTTACTTTTCCGCGCGTTGCCCAGGACAGCAAGCGAAAATAGTAGATTATGTCACTAGGAGTAAAAGTGGGTCTTTTCGTGCTGAGCCCAGAGATTGACGGCCGAAGCGAAGCTGAGGCCTGCAACTGGGCGAAGCACAAAAAGACTTTTTACTCCGAGTAACATATACTATTTTTTTTTCAAGCATACAAGAAATAAGAAATCTATTTAAAAGTGGTTCAGTTTTGCAATTTTGTCTCATCCTCTTTAAGCGGGTCTAGGTACTTACCCAATTAGGGGTGTATATTATTTGTAAAATACATAGAATATGTTAGAATGGTGGTTTTCAATGTTCAATGGTTTTAATGTATTAAATAATAACCAATGATTATGGTAAACTAAGAATTTGTAGCATTATTTTTAATACTAAATTAATAAATGTCACATTGACAGATAAATATGATGACGCGCATGACATTTAACAGACGAATTCAGAACTCGAGAACCTATGCGATTTCGACTAATAACGGTTTCGGATGGTGCTCTTGAGTGCTCTGAGAGTATTTCTGTCCTTTGTTTTTTCAACAAGAATGTAAAGATGGCAATACACTCAGATCGGTTTATCTGGTGTCATCTATTATTAAAATAATTTTGGTGAATGAAAATCGTTTATATATGCGCCACCATGACACTAGCGGTGACTTTTGACTTTACTTTTACTGCCTAGGACTTTTTTGCTACTTTTTTGGTCTCAGGATTTGAAAGCCCACTTTAGGTGTGCGTATGGAGAAAACAAATGACGTACTTTTAGTCCGCTTGAAAAAAAAGATTTTTTCGCTTGCTGTCAATAGCAACTACCACCACTCAACCAAATATTTAAAACGTCATTGTCACTTTGATTTAAATTTTCAGATTGTGACTTCAGTTATGATCAGTTGTAATTGTTACATTATTTGAAATTGATCGTTTGCAGAAAAAAAGTTGTATGCATTACGAGCAAAAAGTGACTTTTTTGCTCTCGAATGATTGCCCGAGGCAAACTTCACTCTCCGAGCAAAAAAGTTGTACTTTTCGCTCTTAATACATAAATAACTATTTTCTACAAACGTCAAATAATGACGCATTTTACGCTTTCATTAGACAAACGAAAACCTAACCATTTTTGAAGATCAGAATGTGAGTTTACTTTTCCGCGCGTTGCCCAGGACAGCAAGCGAAAAAGATTTTTTCTCTGCATTACGAGCAAAAAGTAACTTTTTTGCTCTCGAGTGATTGCCGCTCTCCGCTTCGCGTCGAGCCTCAAATTTCACTCTCCGAACAAAAAAGTTGTACTTTTCGCTCTTAATACATAAATAACTATTATGTAATTCGGTTCGTTTAGCTTGTTATTAAAACACTCACATTAATGCGTTTACAGTCTTTTTAAAGCATCGTTATAGTTATTTTAGCTCTGTCTAGGTGGTAATTGTAAAATTTGACGTTAAGTAGCAGCGGTTTATGCAAATGTCAAATAATATTCAGTCAGTGGAAAAATTAATTTTAAAGAACAAATATTACTAGACGCTTGAAATTTTATTTTTAGTTATTATTCTTTTTAATCTATCTTACTACATAAAATAGTATAATATAGACGCTCCATAATGCCATTGTCGCACTCATCCATTGAAAAACTCGTCGCTTCGCTCCTCGTTTTGCAAATTTGGATTCGTGCGCCAATGCGCTGTTTTATGAAACTTATTACGTATCTTAATATACTATTATATATTTACATTATGTTAAGATTTAAATTGAAAGAAATAATAAACAAAATATAGGACTAAAGGTAATCAGGAGACAAGTGGTAAACTTCATATTTTTTGCACGTAATCTCGCACATCCATCAATTGGGATTCCAAATGCCGACTCTTCGACGTCTAGTGATGTTTGTATTTTTCCAGGATTTTTTTTTTTTTGGTTTTTAGAGATTAGTTATTGTTAAATACATGCTATGATAAAATTCACATAACCTACACTAAGAAAAATTAAGGAACACTTCCAATGACTTTAAAATGCCAATTTTCGACCTGCAGGGACTTTTATTAAGACTAAAAACCTAAATTTTTACCTATTTTTTGCCATTGATGAATGACGCCATTGACAATGATGAAACCATTCTTTGTAACATGATTATCAAACATGACAAATTTGGATATCGAAAATGAAACTCAAAATATAGAATAAAAGTTATCATCAGAACAGACATTAAACACCAGAGAAAGGAAGAATAGAAACTCTATGCTCTATAGGATTCTATCTATTCCAATCATTTTTAAGAAGTTAAGTGAACTACGGAAACAAGACCGGATTTATCCATTATTGTTCTTGGTAATAGCAGAGGGGCTGGGTGACGATTTATCTTCTCGACTGAACGGGGAACAGAAAAATCAGACACCTGAAAGAATGCATTAAGGCCTAACCCGCAGCGGTGTAATGTGTGCTTTCCATCCACTTTGGCCCCGTCACGTCGAGCGTTTTCTCCACCCTTCCAATAAGGGAAAATCGCCCGTCCTAATGTGCTTTCAACCGCGAACAAAACTTTCAAAAGCGCCCCTCCTGTCCGGTCTTGTTTCTTATAAAAACATGAGCCGCGGGCAAGACGACACCTTCTTCTTCGTCGTCGTCCTCTCAAGTTCGCGGATTAAGTATCGGATTTATATGTATGGCCTGACAAACGACGGAGGCTAAGTTAACTTAAGAACTTTCCCTGCAGAACACACATTTACTGCTCAAAGTGTGATGATATTAGGAAAGTTCGGGGGAAAAACTTTAAATATAACGTTGTTCCGTGGAAAAATAATGGCAGGACCTTTTTTACCGATTTATATTCCGCCTTTGGCTCAGAGAGTTTTATTGAAACTAATGTGCAAAGTTTTGCGAATGTGTTTTCGATTGCGAGAGTACTTTTTATTGTTAGAATCTATAACTATGACAAAGTATTTTAGTACAAAATAAGTTTTTGGACGTAATCAGTAAACTTTCAGAAACATGCGAACTTAGGCTCTATCCTCAGTTCTTATTATCTGCTTGTCACAAAGGTTTTTTAATTTAAAGAAAAGTTCAATTGACAGAAAAATGGTTTCAGCCTTTAAAACTTGAAACATAACATTCGATTTTTAAGACAACAGTCGTGTATGGTTGCACCACGAGTAGAAGCTTTTTTGTGCTGAAGCTGTAGTTTGAGAACCGAATGAAGTGAGGCTTGCAAGTGCAGCTGAAGCACAAAAATGGCTTCTACTCCGTGTACTACACGCTATTTTTTCTCTAAACATTTCAATTTCAATTTAATTGCGAAGTCGAGCAAATAAAGTAACCGTGAATCGAATGGCATGGACTGTCAACAAAATGGGCACCGACCTGAATAATACCTGTGAAAGCGTTGTTATGACCATAGATAAATGTTATGAGACGGACTGTCGGAAAATAATCCAGATTTTCATTTCTCTTACTTCTTTTTTCTCTCTCGTTCATCTCTCTTTCTGTTATAAAAAAAGAGACTAATACAGATAACAACATCCTACTAAGAGCTCATTCATCATCTATCCAAACACAGCAAAGTGCAATCTGTTGACCATGCAAAATACCCAGTCAAAGAGTAATTTGCTTCGTCCGAAAGTTAAGCCTTGAGTCGGCGTCTAAACGGCGTGTAGCCGGAAATGCTTCTCAGGTTAAGGGGAAGGATGTTAAAGACCTTCCTGGATACATAATAGAGTTCCACGTAAGAGCAAGCGAAGGGACAGGGAGCGGAATCAAAAAGCAAGCGCACGTTGCAGAATTCGCAAGCACATCAAAATGCGTGAGTATGCATGCGGTCTCCAAAATAAAAAGTGGAGGAAGAGTATGAATGAGGAAGAATCTAGATCCCAGGGAACTCAAGCATCTAAGCGCAGGCATCTCCAACCTGAAGACACGCTTAAACAATCCAAAACCACATGTATTGTAGGAACAAAACAAATGCCGTACCAACGGTGCGGCTCTACAAGAGAGAAATAAACAACCCGAGCCAGTGAAACTCCAAGGTTGAGATGTACGCTACGTAAAGCGTAGCAACCTAAAGGTACCCTACAGCAGAGTCCTTCAATGTGTTTATCAAATTTGAGCCTTTGATCTATTCCAGGCCGGAGTGCCGACAAGACTTCAGGCAGCCCACCAGGGTTGATCCAATGTAATTCAGTGCGCACTTAAAGTTTAAGACATTTGTCTTGGATACATTAAGGGTAAGGCTATTTGCCACGCACCACCCCCAGACTACCTCCAAATCCGCATTAACCAAGTCCTCCAACACTGAGACATCCTTGTGACGATGAACGCTGTGTCATCAACAAACGAAACGCACCAGCTTTCGGTTTCTGCACCTGCTTCGCGAACTTGCCTGAATCGAACTTTCAGGGGGGGGGGGGGGGGGGGTTATTTACATATATAAGGAACAGTAGCCGGCCTAGCACCGATCCCTGAGACCTGCAGATAGTCTTCCCCTAGCCGACACATCTTCACCAAACTGAACATGCATCTTATCTGACAAATATGAACTCACCAAATCCCAACACACTGCCCCTGAATTCATATCATTGCAGCTTACGAAGCAAAGTCCTGTGACAAACTCAATCAAGCGCCTTTGTCAGGTCAGAAAAAAACCACTGAAGCCACATCCCCATCATTAAGGGCGACATACAAATCCTCAAGCAATCCAAACAAAGCATCCGCAGTGGTCATATCCTCCCTAAATCTATGATGAGATGAGTTAAGGATAAAATGCCCCTCCAAAAAACAGGACATTCTACCTACCATGACCTTCTCTATGATCTTACTTTATGACAAACCTAATCAAACGCCTTTGTCAGGTCACAAAAAAACACTGAAGCCACCTTCCCATCATCAAAGCCGACATACAAAATCCTCCAAACATAGCATCCGCAGAGTCCATATTCCTTCCTAAAGCCATGCTAGGATGAGTTAAGGATAGAATGGCTCTCCAAAAAGTAGGACATTCTACCCACCATGACTTTCTCTATGATTTACTCTGTGACAAACACAATCAAACGCCTTTGTCAGGTCACAAAAAAAAACACTGAAGCCACCTCCCCATCATTAAGGCCGACATACAAATCTTCAAGCAATCCAAACATAGCATACGCAGTGTTCATATGTTTCCTAAAGCCATTCTGAGATGAGTTAAGGATAGAATTTTTCTCCAAAAAAAAACAGGACATTCTACTGACCTTCTTTATGATCTCACTCATAGTAGGCAACAAGGAAATAGGCCTGTAATTAGAAGCAGGCTCTCGCTCATCCGACTTGAAAAATGGTATTACTGAAGTTGACTTCAAAACCCTTGGAAAGTATCCATGCTGCACGAGATAATTTATAGCACTGCCACATTCGGTAACAAGTGAAAGTTTCTTATGGATACATCGTCCACAGTAATGTCTTTGCCATCTGTAAGTATTTCTTGCTTTCCTGATTAAACCCTACTAGATACAAGTTTTGTTGCAGACTCAATATGTCTGCTTTTGAAACCGATAACTTTGATCAATGTACACCGCCGGAGATTGTGGAAATCGTTCAAAATGCTGTTGATAATAGCAGCAAATATTTTTACTTCCGAAACATTGGTTACCGAAGAAGTTGAAGGATACTACGAGGAATCGATGTGTAGTAAGAGGAAAATCGTAAAAGAAACTTACACGTGCCAGAGGACAAAAAGCCTTCAGAAACAACAAACAGTGAACCCAGTTACCATTAGTTACCGGAGAAGTCAACTTTTCAAGCAGAATTCAATTTGAAAACGTACCTTTCAACCGTTGTAATTTTTATTTTAATAATAAGTAACTTCAAAGAATTTTTAATATTAAATTAACTACTTAACGAAACCAGAATAGTTTTATTGATTTACTGAGTGATTGGAAGTAGATTGAGCGGCACTAAAAGTACAAGCGGCAGAAAAAGTACTTTTGCTGCCGCTTGGGTTGCCTAGCATTCACCGTCCTAAAATTTGACTTCCACTGTCGGTATTGATTTACACAAAGTGAGGTTTGTTGGATGTTTGGAGAAGAAAAAAATTTTTTAGACTTTACCATCCTAAAAATTGATAACAACTTTTACCATTGACGCAAAGCTAGTTATGGCAGTCATCCAATCCCCCTTTTAACAATAAATGATAAAATTAACTCAAAGAGTGCTAAGTTGCCTAGAATTGTAGGAATTCAGATTCCGCCTCCCATTAAACCTCTCTCTTTTCTGAACATTTTTATGTTACCTATTTATAAATTTAAGTTGTGGACTTATATTATTCTAATCTCGAATAAAATACAGTATAAAGTTCATGGAAACCCGTGTCCATAGTGCCGCAGTACAGGAAACCGGCTCTGCGCCAGACAATTGGTTGTGTACAAAACGAACACTTCCGGCAGTAGGTAAATTGCAAAATAAATAAAACTGAGTCCGGGATAATTTATTAAATTTGCGCCTGTATGCGGTGGTCGAAATTAACTAGTAATTTTTACCCGGGGCCGTTGCAATTTTGCGGACGGATAAAATTAGTTAAGGTTTAATTGGTCTCGGCGGTGCCATACGTAATCGGGCCCAAGTACGACACGGCCCTGGCAAATGAAGGGCGAAAAAGGGCACGATTGCTCCCACCGGGACATATTAAATATCGTGACGGTCGGAAATTTTATCATATATAGGCTTTAAATTCGCGGCGTCCTGGCAGGGGGCCGACGCGGTCCCCTCGGGGGAAACCGAAAAGGACAAAGTGGAGACAAAATAAGACGCACAAACACACATATGTCTCTTTTGAAGTCGGCAAAATCGAGTTACCGGATAGAAAACGGGAAAGTCCCAGCAGGAGACGTCTTGTTTCCATTCCGGGCTTTTGTCTCCAGTTCGGATAAGTAACTGGTTTACAAGACCTTTTGCTTTGGTGTGTCAAAGCGACTTTCCGAAAGACGTGCGTGACATTTAATAGTCTGCAGATCGATGGTGCGGGACATTAAGAACAAAACAAAAGCCTTCGAAATTATCCCCTCTCCCTCAACAATGCCACCATACAGCCATCGGGCAACAGTATCCTAATCAATTATGTGGAGCAACAACGACGCTAATTAAGTGTCCGGGATGAGTGATATTCGGGCGCGCGATGACACTTCTTTACCCAGGGACCGGGAGTGAAGGGGAACAAAAATTAAAACCCCTTCACGCGGCCTCAAAGCACGTCACCCTCGGGATGTTTTCGGAAGACGATTATCAAGTGTTTTATTGTAGCGAGCTCCGCGCCGTAAAGCTACACGAGTGTCGATTAAAACCCGCTCGTAAAGCTCAGGTTAAGGGAAAACGGTCTAAAAACTGGAGGTCTTTAAGTTAACGATCTCACTTTAGAAAGTTTCTCCTGCTCATTTTTGTGTTCTTGGCGAGATCGAGTGTTTTATGGATCACGCAATTTAATGAGAGTCAGATCTTAAAAATCCATTCTCGGAACAAAGAGCAAAGACGTTTACTTCCTACTTGAAAAAGGAAAATCAGGCACGGCTATGTGTGCTAAGCGGAAAACAAATTTGTGCTAAGCGGAAAGCAAATTTGTGCTTCAAATAAATGAGATGGTTTAAGAGCCTTAGTGGTTCAGCTTAACACTGCAGCTTAAAAAGTCAAATTAAAATGTATAAATTCAAATTTCTTTACCAGTTACCAGTTCTTAAATCTGCCTTGACTACCCTCGTCAGGCGACAGATGATTCGCCGGAAGTGACAAGAAAGTCGTGAGTAAAAAAGGGGGACCAAAACTGTAAAAGACGAGGGTCTCTCCAACTGTAACGTTTGACCAACCTAGTCAAAAACCTTTTAATGACAGTTATAAGACATAATCTTACACTTGTGTCCTTATCTATACATATTTTCACATTCTACCACAACATATAATTGTCTATTTTGTCTATTCCATTGATTTCTTAACAAAATCGCCAAAAAGTTAGTATAAACAATTTCTGTCAAGTGTACCACAGTCATACTTTTGGCCCATACCGTGCCCCTACTCACGTCAGAGCGTTCAAAGAATGTAGAGTCATCTTCCCTGTGGTCGTACTATCATCAGTTTGGAGAGACATCTCTGGATGTAATGCTCTGCATCCAAGGCTTCACCCCGAACAACGCCAATGTGTGGCGCTGAGAGGTAGCCAGCCTCAGAAATCGCACACCATACCAAAATTTTGTCCTCAAACTTATTTTTGCTTTTTAATCTGACATCGTCAGGGACATTCTCGTAATCGTCCGTATAGAAACCGTCATTGCCCTTCATCTCAGAGTTTGACAAAGTAAAATATTTTTCGTCATCCATCACGATCAATTTGTTAAGAAAGTGTACTTGCCTTAACGCGCGGCAACACCTTGGTATTCTCTGTAACTGAACTTCTGTGTATTTTTGCTTTCTTTCTTTTTCTGAGGGTTAAATTATTTTCTGCCAGGGTCCTAAGCACCGTAGTCTCTCCAACATTGAACTTCCTGGCAAGCTTTCGCTGTGAGATCCCAATTTTGTTTTTAGCTGCTTCAATGAGCTTTGCCTCTCTTAATTGGGTCAACACCCGGGGCCGACCACCTTTTGGCAAGTTTACACATGGTATCCCTTCTTCACATTCTTTAATTGTGCGATAAATTGTCGATTTGCTTATATTTTGATCTCGATAAATAGCGACAATGTCTCGTTTCGGCATTCGCCCAACAAGATTATAGACACCTTGCCGAAGATTAATTTTATAGGGCATTCGCAAAGCATAAACCAACAATGTTTGCTTTGTTTATTAAGATGACATGATTGGTGACATTTTGTTCTCACGACCTACTTCATTGAATGCAATTTGTCACTCAATTAAACCTGCTGAACAATTTCCCAAAACTTACGGACCATACGTTATACTCAACTTGGTGATGAACATGATCATGTTCGTTGAAAAAGTTGATGATAGGGGAAAAGTGTTGGTTATCCAAATTCCTGTTACAAACTCTTATCAAATTCCGAAAATTACATTTTTACATGGCTTTCGACGATCGTCTGCGATGTTGTTCGCAAACTCTGAAGCCGATTTATCAGGACTGAAGACATGGAAATTGGCGATCAAGTTTCCTCGCACCGTTGAGGACTCCCTTGCCAATAAAATAGAGA
This sequence comes from Taphrorychus bicolor, assembly GCA_951812265.1. Lineage (NCBI taxonomy): Eukaryota > Metazoa > Arthropoda > Insecta > Coleoptera > Curculionidae > Taphrorychus > Taphrorychus bicolor. The sequence continues at coordinate 22,622,044 of OX638304.1, forward strand.
GATTTTTCATAAAATAAACTGGAACAAACGATACTACAACTTTAGCAGTTATTTATTGACTTCAACAGCAGAATTAACCATTTTGTTACCTCAGAGGACAAAGAAATCCCGGATGTAACAATATTGTCATTTCATTGGTGAGTGGCGGAATGCAATTCAGTAATTTAAATAATTGTAGTCTATGTATTAGCTTTAAAAAATAAATTGTTTATTACATTTCTCTATTGTGCATTTTGGTAGCAAATGATATGAGCGCTAAAATTAGTAAAATATTTTTTTTATTAAAATATGTCCATGAAAAAATTCAAATATTCATCTAAAATCGGAACCTAGTGACATCTAACGAGTTCGTCATAAATTCTATTGACCTAGTATTAGATTTAAATTACATTGGTACGTCTCAGAACCCTATCACCTTTACTCCTAGCCTGTTGTTGTCCAAAAGAAGAGAATTGATACATGTTATCCAGTTCAGCGTCAGTGTTTTAAGTTCGCTTTTACGTTGCTCCATCAAGCAGCAAAAGAAACTGAAAACAAGCAATTGTCTTACGTCCCGCGCTCACTTCTAGTGGCAATTAGGTAATTTGTAGCGAGGCGGAGTTCCGGAGACAAAAACTTACACAAGTAACTGAAAGTTTTCTTGAGGATTAACTTTTCTTCGTAAAGACAATTCGTCCGGCACTCGAAGCTCAGCTTAGCCTCGAAGCCGAGAAGGATCCGGGAAAGACCGACAACTCGCCCTTAATTAACTTCCAGCCAGGACGAAGTCGAGAAAAGGCAGATTAGTCAAGCGAACTTCGAGGGGGAGTTCTTCGCTCTTCTGTCTTGTCGGTTTCTATATTCGGCCCTATGGATTTTAATTAGTTGCCAGAAAAGAGTCTTTTTTCCATATCTCGGCAAGATTTTTATGTAACCTCTACTAAAGTTTGAATATTTCTTTTCGCTTAAGAGCTATGATGACAATTTTTTTTTTTGGTAACCAAGAAAGCATTTGACTGTGTAACCACACAAATAAAGACAATATTGTTTGCGTTAACTTGAGAGTGAATTTATGGATTTTAAATTCAGCACTGAGTAATTATTAACAAAAAAGGAGATTTTAAGACCCATATTTAATAAAAAAATACTCTTTTGAAGACTGATTTCTTAGTCTTAAGATATTTTGTGAAGTCTGTTTGACTCCATAGTTTTTCATTGGTTTGTACTGCCCTGATGATGGCTGACATAGAGCCGAAACGTTGTCTTAGAATAGAGTTGCTTTTGTTAATTCTGACCGATAAACCCACCAAAAGTCAAAAGGTTATCAGGAACATTCTAAAGAAGACGATGAGATTATTCAATAAAGTCGAGTCCATAGTGGTCTGCAACTGTCGACTTTGACTGGAATGGTTCGTCGTTTTCCTGAAAAGTTACTTATCCGAAGTTGTCTTTAAAATTAACTCTAACTTCCTGGTAGCCGGGTTACCTTAATTTTTGTTTTCTTTTTCCGTTTGGCAAGTAGTTATTCCGACGGGGTCTGGGACACTAGGACTTGGGAAAGTTGTGAGACACTTGTGTGACATAGTACATGTGAGATGTGACATATGACAGACTTGACATTTGTGACACCCAGGTGACGCAAGACAGGCAGGGCAGGCGGTGTAGACGGAGTAACTCCAATTGCCCCTCAGTGGAAAATGAAACAAATAGTTTAAGAAAAAAAATTATTTAAGTTAGGAAAAAAGCTTTACACAATGGTGCTGTTTGGGACGCTAAATAGAACAAAAAATGATTTAAATAAGTCTTATTTATTCTCCAATATCACACAATACGATTCAAATCGAGGAGACTGAGTTTTTATTTTTTTTTCTATGAGGACTTTCTCTTTCATTTGTTCTTGGCCGTCCAGGGGCGCCTGCACCAGTTTGATGCTCTTCCGCAGGCCATTCTGCCAACTAATTTCGTATTTGATAACACTAGAAAAAAAATATTAAAAAGTAATATCCCACACTTGTAATCCAACATTTTGTCAGCAAAATGCCATAGGTAAAATGATCAAGGCTATGCACATTCAACTAGCACTAGCAATTTCGCAAATCGCATTAATCAATCTGAAAATCACTCTACGCAGACGCAAATTTTTGGCCAGCGACATCCAAAATGCCTTAGATAAAATGACCAAGACTAGGCACATTCAACTAGCACAATATATTTCGCATATTGCATTCATCAATCTGAAAATCACACTGCGCAGACGCAAATTGCATATGCGCAAGTGGAGTAGAAATCGAAAAAAAAATACGTTTTTTGGAATGTACACTACATTCCGATCATTTTTTAAAAGAGAAAAACATTATCTTCATAATAGGAACATGTTTACGGGTATAGGACTGAATAAAACCTGCTCTCGTTAAAAAATTGCCAAAATGCCTTTTGGCAATTTTTCAAATTTTTCAAACGAGAGCTGGTTTTATTCAGTCCTATACCCGTAAACCTGTTCCTATTCATTGGCAACAAGAACGTTAACCACATATAATGATTATCTTCAGAGTAGTACAAAGTTCAAAACAAAAACAAAACAGAAACAGAAAAAACTTACTTGGGGATCCCACATCTTTCTCATCTGTGTGGAATACATCAGAGCTAGTTCGGCAAAACCATGATATGAAGAGCGAACAGCCTCCCTCGCATCATTTGGAGCAAATTTAAGGGTTTTCATCCAAAGCATTTTAAGTTTTTAAAAAATTTTTGTTGCATTTTTATTTCTAAAGCCTTTTATACTGTCGTGCCTGATCACTTTTTCCGGTTCTTTGTGTACGTTTTTAACTGCTCACGACGAAATATTTACAAAACCTTTTAGTTTTTTAAAATCGTTGTCCTGATAGGATTGAACTTTGATTTGAACACTATGATTCTAACTATTTGATTTTCACCGTTCTTCGATTAGTATAAAATTATTAATTTTCAAGTCTGCCAAGATTGAACTTGTTTTTAGTTATTTTTTCCTATCTAAAACGGTCGCTGAAGTGAACATTTGATAGTTTTAACGAATTTTGAGATGTTCGCAAATATTCTTTAATTTTTTAAATTTATTAATATTGAAAATTGTTGTCCGGTTAAGATGAAAAAAAGAGAAGGAAAACTATTTTTTTTTCAAGTGTCACAATGACAAAGCAGGTATTTTGAAAACTTAAAAATTCTCGAGATATTTACAAAACTTTAAATTTTTTAAAATTTCCCTGCAAAGTTTTAGTTCAATATTCTCAACTATCCGATGGTTAAAGCTATATTATGATAAATCTAACCATTCCAGAGACATCTACATTTTTTTTTCTTATTCAGCATCATTGTCCCTTTAAATGTGAACCCATTTTCAGCAGTTTTGTTTTCAACTAACTCTATCGGTTAGAACTATTAAAATCGAAATTTTGATACTTCTAATCCTTCTCAAATCTTTTAATTTTTAAAGAATGTCCTATCAAGTTTCAGTTTTCTCAGATTTTTTTTTCTAATTAACACGGTGGTATTGTCGTATACTCTGTTCAACGAGGGTTAAATATTACGTCATAAATTGTAACGTCATTCAAAAAAACGTCAGTCTCTGATAAAATGTCAGTTGAACTGGTAAAAAATAAGGTATTTAGTCTTCAAAAATACATAAGATAGAAACTTCTACTGGTAACAATGTTTTTCGTGCCACTTTTTCTCGATGAAAGTAGTGAATGAGTCTTAATATCATAATTTGTTTCTTTCCACCGTAGCGCCAAGGCATTTTGTAACCATTTCACAAAATTTTACACTCTTTTGCCGGTGACGATTAATCCAGAATTTATAAATTTTGACGACATTTCGACATTAAGTATCAAACTGACTTTAGCTGGTGGTTTTATTATTAATAAGAACTAATAATACGCTTGGTTTTTGGCGATCTTTTTCTAATGAAATGAGATAAGGAATGTGACGTCATATTGAACCCTCGCTGAACAGAGAATAGTAACTCTAACCGTATAAAACCCGAGATATTTACAAACCTTTTCAATTTTTTTTTTATTTTTGTGTCAAGATTTTTTAGAATCGACTTCTGTCATTATTAAAAAAAAAATATCTATGAAATTAATTTCATTGCAATTAAGTTTGCTACGTTCACAGGGGTAGCAGTCATCTCATTCCGAACAAAAACAGCACAATTTACAATTACATTTTTTTTAAATGGTCCAAATCAGGCGTATTACGTCTTTTTTTCTCAACTGTCAACTTTTATAACATATAACTTTAGAACGAATGCACTAATCAGAGTAAATTCAACTGTTTTTTCCTTTTCTTAAAGTTTTATTTCATTTCTTACAACGAACGACATTGCCATTGGTGCCGTAATTTCGGAGATAGACCTCTACTGTGATTTGAATGGTGATGAGTTCTACATATTTTTTTATTTATTTAAGACCTCTAAATTGTCGTAATTACTTTGTATTTGCTTTTTCATTCAATATTTTACATAAGTGACATAATTTTTGTGTGTCTCAGGGTTGGGACATACGCAGTAATTTCTCGACCTTGCGTATTAAGAAATAAGATTTTTGGCCCTGATAATGACTTGACAAAAAAAAATTTGAACCATGTATATTCATTCCTTTTAAACTGTTTAAGTCACTATGTATACACCTGTCGCCAGTTTATGTGAATGTTTTGAGTCCGGCGGGGACACCTCTTTAAAATGGTTTTCACACCAAGATTGATTTCCTAACGGATATGAAGCATATGGCGCTTTTTGGAAGGTTATTATAGTTTTTCGAAGGACTACATGAAAAATACCATAATTAGTTAAAAATATCATGTAGATATGCTCGAGAAACAGCGATGCTTCACCTACGAAATCTAAACTTGAACTCCTTTTCAACCCAATGAACGAATGCATTTGTGTATTTTCGCCTGCTCCTTGGGGGCATCAGCCAATCATATCGAGCGATCCATACCATTAAGCCGCCGCGACGCTGCACAGCTAATGGGGAAATCAAATGCATACCGACCTCCTCGTTATCTGGAGTAATAAATCTGTTTTTAGATGTTATTACGATGACTTTCTTTGAATATGATGACATTCAGCACAATTTATTGCCTTTTTGTCTGCAAAGCAACACAGGATTTATTTCAAATGTTTAGTGTTTGAAATCATTTAAAAAAACGTTTATTATTCCATTTTTATGTTGGAATTCCCCTAGCAGAGTCAAATATACTCGCATGTGATAAAGCGCACTTTACCGTGACTAACTATCTAACTGGTTTCTCGACAACAGCAATTTAACAATTCCTACCTTGGGGTGTAATACAATATTATTCTACTTTTTGTAAGCATATTGAATTATAATAAAAATTATTTTGTGTGCAAAAAGTGAATAGTTCCTCTCAACCATGATATCTTTTAGAGCTAGCAGTATGGCTGGCAGGGTTGTGTGCTATAATAACCCCATCAGTCTAGCATCTGTGACATTTAATAACAATAAGTTCTTCCACCGGACATTGTGTTTGCATCAGCATCCTTAGCAAAGTTTCTATTCTCAAATATTACCTTATATACCATAATAAACTCCATCGGCCTATTTCCTTACTTGCCCTTCAGGTTAGGTAGATATTTAATTATAAATGACCCTCCCGTGTGTTGATAAACTGCCTCAGCAAAGACAAAGCTACTGTTCACTTTAGCAACACCCATACATTACTAAAGGGCAAAAACTGGCATGTGATTTATTCATAATTCGACATTCGCTGGGACGTCCTTTTAAAGGGAAATTCAATTTACTACCGGCGAGGTGTACACTTTGTTTTAATAAACGACGAGTCTCTCTATACAGTATATCACTTTAACTAGTCGCGGCGGCCTAAGTGAGACAAACGCGCCCTCGTGATGTCGAAAGGGACTTCGTCGTCGACGTTGTTTGTTGGAGGAATAAAAATAAGAGGAGCCACATTCGCCGTCAAGTGAGCCAACAACGTTGAATGGAAAAATGGAAAAAAATGAGCGTTTTAGAACATATTTTGCGCATCCATTTAAGCCGGCGGAAATTAAGCCGCATAAATAAAAGATGGCAAACTGCACGTAATTAAGTCGATGTTGTACGCCTGCATATTTTAGCGGCAATTTATCAACATTTTATGAGGTTTTTGCCGGGAAAAACGGCCGTAGGCAAATGGTTTAAATGTGTTTTTCGCGATTTTTTTACTGCGAATATTGGAACCTAATAGTGCAGGATAATTTTTAACTGCGTCACAACAACTGGTTGAACATATTGCAGCGACACAAATATGATTCTCCTCCTTCAAAACGAGTCAGACACGACGGAAACTCTGCTTAAGCCATGAAAAACCCTAAAACTGTCCCCACGTCCGTTCAGATCCCCTCAAGCCAGCAGATTAAATCGTCCGGCTAAGCGACAAGAGAAAACGGCCCAATTAAAGTGGGAAAAACAAACGTTACCGGCCTTGGAAGTTGCATTAACCGTCTTCCGCTGCAGCTTGGCAACCCTAATGACTGATAAACGTAGCAGGAAAGACGTCATTCGCTGGTCATCAAAACGCCATATCCCCTAAACCGTCTGATGTAATTATTATCAGCTCTGCAAACGTTTTATTACGCAAATCCAGGACACAGGAGAATTTCAAATTCAGCCCGAACAATGCGGTCCGGAATGGGGCAGCAATTTCACGCCAGGAATGTTGATGACCATTGCGTCCACCTGTCAGACAATAGGACCGCCGGAACGACCATCTTGACCGTCTGTTCCGCCACGCACCCAGGACGTGGAACGGCTTCATTTCGGGGGCAATTCCCGTCCGGTTTTATTAAGTTTTCGGGATGGAAACGGGGCCTTTTTCCGCACCGCGAAGCTCGTCCTTTAATTCCGGACCAGGTCCATTAATCTGAGACGTTTTTCGAGTTAATTCGGTCAGTCAGTGGGGAAGATCGGTTTTTGGGAGTGTTCCCCATCCGGGACGTGGATTTTTGCTTTTTCTGTCATTCAATGTGACCCTCTGTGATATCCTTTGATTATAATCTAACCTGATCTAATCGCTTTAAGTGAACCGAAGTGCCTTGTTTGATTGAAAACGGTGGTAAACTGATCTAACTGATTTTTTTGTGTAAAATCAAATACATCTTTTGTTGCGAATATTTCAGAAACTTACGGGAATATAGGGAAACATTTAGGATTATGTCCAAACTATGTCACAGGCAACTACGAATAAAAGTACATATTTTCAAGCCTAATTTCACTTTTTGCAGATATTTGTCTATTATTAGCGTTTTCGGGAGTTTATACTTTCTAGTACGTGTAAATTAATCGATTGTCCTTGAGAAATTGCAAATCTGTGATTCTGTAATTTAATAATGATTTTTTTATAAATAATATTGTTCGGTATATGGCCTAGCATTGTGCTCTTTATATGTATATTATAATCTATTTTTAACACTGAAGATGACCAATATATACAGAGTGATTCAAAAGTACTTTGACAAACTTCAGGTTAGTGAGTCTTCAGAGAGGTGATTGCTGGCATTATTTTAAGAAGAAAAGTCCTGATAAACGAGGGTCCTTAAGAGCATCGTTGCGAAGATACAGCGTGTTAAAGTTTTATAAAAAAAAATAAAAAAAAAATAATATCTCCTAAACCGCTTGAAAGGTTTTAATAAAATTTTACAGGTGTCAATAGCTAGCGAGTAGCCATGTTTCAGTTAAACGAATTTTTTTTTGTTCCACCGCTTCATTCGTCCGACGCTTCATCTTTTTGAAGAAAAGTATGGTACGCCATTGGTCTATCAAAAAATAAATTCTACCCTTTTGTTCTCTGTTCAATTCTAAACAAAAAAGCTCTCTTAAGTTTTCTTTGTTAGACGCGTCATTTTTAAGTAAAAAAATTAAAATCGTTTTAACGCACATCTTAGAACCGTTACCTCAACAAGATGGAACGTGTTATTTCAGGTCAAACTTGAAAATAAAAAATTAAAAAAAAATTAAAAAAAAACATCTGTAAAATTTTATTAAAACCTTTCAAGCGGTTTCGAAGGTATTACTATTTTTTTTAATTTTTTTCTAAAACTTTCTAAACATCCTGTATCTTCGTAACGATGCTCTTAAGGACCATCGTTTATTAGAACTTTTCTTCTTAAAATAATGCCAGCAATCGCCTCCTGAAGTTTGTCAAAGTACTTTTGAATCACCCTGTATATAGTCGAAACGTCGCTGCTAGAGCTATCCAACTGAACTAATTCGGGACACTAAGCAGTAACTTTGAAATTTAAATATAAATTACAGCATCTGATAAATTTACCTCTTTCAAATCAAGTGAAAAATAATGTACTTTTATCAAATTTGAAGGCAGAAAATAAAGCTTTTTGTTAAACAACCTCAAAGTGTAGTAGAACGGCGTTTTCGTTTAGCTACTTACTTATTGAGCGCTTTGAGAGTACCTTACACTTTTTTTTAACGATAATTGAAAATTATTAATATCGAGTCGGCAGTTTATAAAACTGAAAAATAAAGTAAAGAAACGAGTGAGTTTCAGAAAATATTGACCTTTTCTATATCGGGTCAAAAACTGTATAAAGAAACCGTAAAAGATCAGGAATCACTAAACGTTATAATACTTACACATAAACCTTAAAACCTTAAAAAAATAAAAACACAATGAAAAGTCTAATTTTCGTTGATAAAAAAGTGATCAGTTGTTGGAAAAGTTCAATTTTGGTTCAAAAATACCTCTGGACATTAAAAAAAATGCAAAATAAAATTTTAATCGTTAAAAAATATATGAAAAAACAAAATTTAACAAAGCCTGACAAAAAATAAGAATAGAAAAATATGGAGAATAAAAAATTAATTACTACAAAAGTACAAGTTAAAAACTACGAAATTTAACAAAAGTAAAAAACCTGAATATTCCTAAAACCTAAAAAATTGTTTAAAAAAAAAAATCTAAAAAAGTTGTTTTTTGAACAAAAATTTTCAACATTTTCGAATAGAAATAGATTTTTGATTCGTCAGAAAAGTTTTCTTTTGATCCAAAACCGTATAAAAAACTTTATAAAAATCAGGAATCATTAACTTAAAAAAAAACACAGTTTTAGGCCAAAATTGTCTCAAAATCCAATCTTGCGTCAAAGTTGCATCAAAAGAATAAAAACACAAACAAAAAATCCGGTTTAGATCAATAAAAAACATTTATAAAAAAAGAAAAAACAAAAAATTGCAGAAAATGTGACGTAGGATAAGAAAATAAAATTATCCAAATTGAAGAACTGTAATAAATAAAAAGTTTAAATGAAAAGCATCGAAAAGCACGCACTGACAAGAGAAAATTCTGAAATGGCCAGAAATTAAAAAAAAAAACATAGTCAAAGAGGAAGCAAAATTTTATTTTTGGTCAAAATTATCTCAAAAGGGTAATAGTCCAACAAATGTCCAATTTAGAAAAGAATGAAAAAGACATTGAAGAAAAGGAAGAGAAGACGGAAATAGTTACAATATTAAAAGTAAAGCAAAAAACTGAAATTTTTACTATGCTTAGGGAAAAAAGTTTAAGAGGTTCTCAAGACGTTAGAATATGCTCCTGAGGAAGTCCCTGGGCAAACACAAGGGAGGGACAGTTATTTCTGAGAAAGGAGAATAATTAAAAACGAATTTTAAAGAAGAGAAAAAGGTCGTCAAAGAGAAACGAGCACAAATTGTTAGTAGAGGAAGGTGGAAACTGCGTTAGTTATTATTTATGATTGAAAAAAACATTAGAGTGAAAAAATCACTACAAAAACACAAGTTAAAAACTACAAAAGCTAACAAAAGTAAAAACCCTGAACATTCGACATACCCGAAAAATCGTCGAAAAATTTTTCTAAAAAAAGTTCTGCGTGCAAAAAAACTCACAATAAAAAATGATTTTTGAATTGCCAGAAAAGTTTTATTTCGATTTAAAACAGTATCAAAAACTTGAACATTCTGGAACCATCAATTTAAAAAACACAGCTTTAGGCCAAAATTGTGTCTCGGTGCAAATCAATTTACGTTACAATAATTACAGTTTATTCTTCGAAAAAATTCAATCTGGGTCAAAATTACATTGAAAGATTAAAAACCCAAAAAAAAATATCGATTAAAAAAATGTATGTTGAAAAAAAAATGCAAAAGACGTAACAAGGATTGAAATTATTATATTCAACTTATTGCATATGTGAATTGTTTGAACAACAAATTTCAGAGTTTTGGACAAAATTTAAATTAAAATTGTAGATAAATAATAATCTACAATTTTAGTACTTGAGTAACAAGAGAGACCTACAATTGTAACCTACAAGTAACAATTGTAGGTTCAACTTGCAATTGTTGATTGATCTTACAAATCTCCCTTCAAGTAACCATTGTAGATTCAATTTTTAATTGAAGGTTCAAGTTTTATGTGATAGTTCAAATTACTACTGTCAATTCAAGTTACAATAATTGTGGACTGAAGTTGCAATGGAATGTTCAAGTTACGAGTGCAGGTTTAATTTACAATTGTTAAAGTAATTGTTACTTTAATCTACAATTATAACTTGAACACGCAATTGTAACTTGTACCTACATTCAATTGTAACTTAATAACTCCAGTTTAGAATAATTGTAACTTAACCTATTTTAACATACAATTTTAACTTACTGTTGTGTTGAAATTGTAGGTTCAAGTTACAAATGTAGGTTAATTTGTTAGTTCAAGTTACATTTGTGGGTTTAAGTTTCAACTGAAGCTTCAAGCTACAATAATGGTAGGTTCCAGATCCAATTACAATTGGAGATTGACGTTATAATTCTAGTTTTAACTGACACTTATAGGTTCACGTTACAATTATTGTGAGTATCAATTGTATAACTTTTTTAGTTCAAGTTTAAATTGTAGGTTCAAAATTTTATTTGAAACTTCAAATTACAATTATTATGAGGTTAGGTTACATGTTAAAGTAATTTTAACTTTAATAATATACAAATGCAACTTGAACAGACAGCAACTTGTACGTACAATTGTAAATTAATCAATCTAGAATAATTGTAACTTTAACCTATTTGAACTTAACCTGAAGTTATAACTTTAATCTTAAAATTATAGGTTCCACTAACATTTGTTTGTACAAGTCACAATTGTATTTTCAAGTTTCAATGAAACGTTTAAGTAACAATTGTTCGGACAAGTTACACTTTTATCTTCAAGTTACATGTGATAGTTCAAATTACAATTGTAAGTTTAATTTACAAGTGTAGGTTCAAGTTGCAATTGTTAATTCACGTTCCAATAATTGTAGATTGAAGTTGCAATGGTATGTTCAAGGTACAAGTGAAAGTTCAAATTGCAATTATTGTTTTGAACTGAAATTAAGTTTATTTGAAACCATCGAAAAACACCAAAAGGAACAAAATCTGGAACGGGCAGAAATTATAGAAATCTATTAGGGGAAATTTATTAAAATTATTATAGGGGAATAAAAACCCAATAAAAAATTTGAAAGAACAAAAAGTAAAAAAAATCATAAAAAAGAAAAAGGGAAACCCGGAAAAAAAGTCGGAAATTGTTAGAATATAAGAGGAAGGCAACTAACCCTAAGCAACAGTAAATTTTCTTTTGGTATTTTGTTAGTTAGTTAGAAGAAGAAGAAATATGTCTCCTAAAAAGCCCTAAAATTTTTTGTTGAAAAACTGCTAGAGCAAACAGAAGAGACAATAATACCTGTATACAATCTTAAGTGTTTTCCGGGCTTTGAAGCCGGGAAATCCCGGGTCCAATGTAATTTCTTCTTGACATTTCGTCTACAGCTGCGGCAGACATTATCAAAGGCGATGAGGCAATGGGCGAAGTGATCTCCCTTGCTTCCCGACTGTCTTATTCGAATGTGGTGAGGTCCGTGGTATTTATTCCCCCGCCGTCGCGCTCCAGTGGAGGGACTGGGGTGGGGGTAGTGGTGGCGCGGGGCTTCGGCACACTTGAAGTATGTTCTAAATCGCTTCCAGTTTGCATTTAGAAAATCAAGCTCGGAAAACACTTTCGATTGTATTTTGACCGGCCGTGAAAGCTTTCATAGTCTAATAATATTAGAAAAAAGAGTATCTAAAAGGAAAGTTGAAAGTTGCCAAGAAACTAGTATTAAAGAAATATAAAGCCGATAATAAGAAAAAAAACTGAAATTGTTACTATGTATCTAGGAAAAAGTACGAGGCACCATTATTATTGAGGAAGGTGTTCCTATACCAGAATATATAAAAAAAAAACGAATTCTAAACAAGAAAAAGGACGTGAAAGAAGAACGAACAACAGTAGAAGAGGGAAAAAAGAGCTACTCACTACAGTTATTGCAGAAGAAAAACCTGAAAATTCGGAATATCAAATCCTAGAATTACACGAAGATGTTCAAGAAATAACATTTTTTCAACACGATGTACCTAAGAAGCAAGGTGTGAATAGGAAAGTAATTATTAAAAAGAAGAAGGGTGACAAAGGGAAGAAAACCGAAATTTTTTTTTGTGTATAGAGGAAGAAGTCAAAGAACCTCAGTCTACGGTGACTGTGGAAGAAAGTTCAAGTTATAATAATGAGGAGTTACCAGAAGAGGTGCAGGGGGTCATAGAGGAAGGTATTCCAAAGAAAATGAAAGAAATGAAAGAAAAGAAAATGTTGTGTGAATGTGTGAAGAAAAAAGTAATCGAGAAAAATAAGAAAAAACTGAAATTGTTACTGTTGAGGAGGAGGGTAAGTTGCCCAAAAGTACTGTGACTTTAAAACAAATTGAAAGAGAACTCGAATAAGTTATGAATATTTTTAAAAATTACCAGAAGTGGCTTTTTTCTTCAAAGTTATCCCGTATATCAGCAAATTTCTTTAAATTGTAATAGAGCTGGCAATACTGTTGGTCTACTGACCAATCGCTCTCTCTAACACAAACTAAAAGGCCTCGAGGTGTCAATTTATAAAACTGAAAACTAAAAGAAAGAAGCTATGGCGATAAAGCTAAAGCCTGGCGACACCTAACGGGAGTTTCAGAAAATACTATGACAGAAGGCAATTTATGGGGACGATGACAAATTATTGTTTTTCTCTGTTCAACATGTTCTACATCATTGAGACTAACCGTCTCACCTCTAGAAAAACATGGCAGACGCCCACAATGACATCTAAGACATAAATAAATTTTTGACTTTGGTCAATCTAAAACTCGGTGTATCGAAGGAGTTGCGAAGTGAGTACTAACGCCTCATTTGCGCCATTCTCCAGGAGAGTTTTTTAGTTTCCAATAACGGACTCATAATTTCAATTATTGCTCTACGCATTTTCCCTGTACCCAGTTTGCTCTTTATCTAGACTCAGTGAATGAAATTGCTCTATAATGATATTTCCAGATATTTTATATCTATATGCAGATCTACATTGTCATTTCCTAAGCCTATAAAAGAGCATTTTAAGCGAGGACTAAGCCTGAGTCTGTTCAAGAACCGTAAAAAAATTATTAAGTAAATCTTTGAAAAGTCTCATCCTTCGTCGCTCTAACGTTTAGAACAAACAGATAGAGGACGGGACGGTTCCAGGTTTCGTTGTCAAATCCCATTTGGAGTAGGGCTTAAATTCCCGACGGACAGTTAACCGAATAGCCGATTTCGACAAAGGAAAGGGGAATTCCTGCGATGCCGGCTTTTTTAATCTGGTAATGGAGTCGGACACATTCCGAAGAGTAATATAATGGAACTTTTAGGGTACGCCGATATCGGCGCTGCGGGAAAACTATATTGGATAAGTGGGCGGCAACGGGATGGAAATACGATACATATTGGATAAGTTTCCGTAAATATTTGAAAGCGAGGTTTTCCATGCTGGATTGGGGGAGGCTTATAGCTCATCCCACCTTCCTCCCAAAAATATTAATGGTCAGAAATAATAATTCTCGAATTTGTATTCCCATTTATTAGCCACAATGGCGATATTTAATTATTATTAGGTTTTAATATCGCAATTAAATATCGCAGGGGGCTTAAACTCGTTTCGAATTAATCGACTGCCGTTGTGCCATAATGAATTTATTATCTTGAAAGCGGCATAGTGCATTATATTATAGCAGAAGTGCCGGGGAAAATTCGGATTTTATTTGTCCAAAGAGTCCCTGTCCAATAACAAAATAAACACAGTTTTAACATGGATTAACTGGATTCGTGAGTTAATTACTGTAATGTCAAATTGAATGGAATATCTAGGGCCTTAACGAGCCTACCAGGGCTTATTGCCATCAGGTTTAACTCAACTAGCAAATTAGGCAAAATGTTAACTAGTGGTAGAAAAATAAAAACCGAAATTGGTAAAATCAAGCTACCTCACAACCTAACATAATTCCTTGGCATTAAATGTAGCGATTTTAAGGTTGAAATTTGATCAAAACTAGGCGAATTTTAGTTGTGTCGCCCACGTTAAACCTAACTTCTCGGTCTATTCAACCAGCTGGAAATAAAATCTATTTTTACCTACACATTACATTGCTTTTCCTCTTAGTTGTGGTAAGAAAATTAAAACCAAAATTGGTAAAATCATACTAACAATGACATGTTATCTTATAAATAAATATAATAATTAGAGGTGGAAATTTGGTCAAAACTGGGCGAATATTAGTTGGTTTTCGGCCACCTTTTAACCCAAAAGAGGAAAACCTAACTTCTTGGTCTATTCAACCAGCTGGAAATAAAATCTATTCTGAACTATTTTTTTACCTACAAATTACATTTTTTTTTTCTTGGTTGTGATTTTTTCCAAATTTTTTTCTGTTGTCTGGTCAAAGCATTAATTTTTTTTTGTATTTTCAGGGTCGGTGTAATCGAGAGAAACCCCCCTGCAAATACTTCCACCCGCCACAGCACCTAAAGGACCAGCTGCTTATCAACGGTAGAAACCACCTCGCCCTCAAAAACGCATTAATGCAACAGATGGGGCTCTCCCCCGGACAACCCTTAGTTCCTGGACAAGTACAAGCGGTGGTAAGTACTAAAAACACGGTACGAAGGTTCAAGTAGTAGGCAGTAGAAGGTACGAGCTCTGACATGGAGTAGCTTAGTAACAATAATATTGGGCTTCTAATGTGTTTACCTTTGAGTTGCGTGTGGCGTTACTAATTTTGGGTTGGTTGTTTTTCGAGGTGGAACCGCAACTGACCAACAGTTTCCCTTTGACCTTCCCATATTTGTCCATGACACTTGACGAGCAGTATGCACTTATGGTAATCATTTAATTTTGCTTTTTTTATTTAGTTTCGCTTGCATTTGCTTTTGGTATGGGCGAATGGTCATACGCTGGAGGGTTGGTACTGCCTACAGAATTCACGTCGCTTTTTGCTGTTATAAATTTTAATTATTTTTTGAGACATGTTAATTAATACATGCAGAAAATGGATCTATAAAAATTCCTAAAGGAGAAATGAAATCTCCAAAAGGTCTAACGCAAACGTGAATAAAAGCAAAACAGTTTTTTTCCTAAATTTTAAGTACTAAAGCCGAAAATACGAATTTTACGTGAATTTTTTGGTTGCAAGATTTTTGACGTCTCTCCAAACTAAAAAACTCATTTTTAGATATTTTTTTTTAAGTTTTAGTTCAGGTTTAAGATACATATATTCTTTTTTCTCCATTGCATCCCTGATTTCAAAGCTGCTGAAAGCGAGTAATACTTGCCATAAATAACTTGAAAAGCAACAAAAGTTTTCAATATTTTTGAGATCTTTCCGAAACCAAAAATTCATTTTTAATTACCTTTTTTTCAAATTTCAGTCAATTTTTCAAGTTTCTGTCGGTATATATGCTAGGAAATAAGGAAAATAAATTCTATTTTCTGCATTGCATTGCTTTGTTCTACTTATCATAATTAACTTGTGAAGCAAAAAAGTTTGCTAAATTTATACTATTAAAGCCAACAATACGAATTTTAATAATATTGTTACGCCCGTCTGTCGGTCCACAGAGATTCGGGCCGAAGCGGCAACGCCGAGCGCCGATCGCGACCACGGGAACTCATCTAGACTAAACGAGAACCGGAAGGAGTAGGCTCCGTTCTCGAAAGTACGAGAGTTTGTTCAGGCCAGGTATATTAAGCAGCGAGCCGCGCGAGATGGGATCGAATAAATAGTGCAGTGTAGTAAATAAGCGGACAAGCGAACAGTGCGAATTGCTAGTAGAGAGTAATTGTGTTTTAATCGTGTTGTAATAGTTAAAAGTAAATAAGTGTGTAATTAATTGACGATAAATTATTGGAACCTGTATCCCGTAACAACTGGTGTCAAAAGTGTGATAATTTTCGTCAAAGTTGTGACTGTACGGACAAGGAAGTCCTCGCGCGCGCGCGGCATTTTGCATGGTAAGGAGAGTGCAAGAACTTTGGTGTTTTCTACATGCCATATACGCGATCTACGACAAAAATGATGCATGAACAACTGGCAGTACTTATAGAAATGCTGAAGAAGGACAAAGAGGAACAAAGGAATTTTCTGGAAGGACAAGAAAAGCAAAGACAACTTGAGAAAAAGGAACAAGAAAAATAAAGGCAGCTCGACAAAGAGGAACAAAGAAATTTTTTGGTGCTCTGTTTCATTCATTACCGCATGGTCGTCGCGAGTTGCAAGAACTTGTTTCAACCAAAATGACTGAAGTCAAACAAGACCTAGATCAAGTCAAACATGAAGTAGAGATGAAAATGATGGAGTTAGAAGAACGCTGCATGACCAGCGTGAATTCAGAAAGCAAATGACTTTATATTTCGACCACTCAAGGAGCAGGGCACAAGACATTGGTCACAGAAGAAATATGGACCAAAATGCCGACCTACAGAAACCCGGATCTTGTTTCAACTGCGGCAGAATGGGCCCTTTTAAAAGGGACTGTCGCGTTCGACGGGAAAGGAGTCAGACTCCCCCACGACGACAATCTGTCGGAGTGACAACTGAGAACTAAGACTAGTCTGTGTGAAGGTGCGAACGCTGATTGGCCCCACGGAAGCCCCCAGGACCATTAAGATTGAACATCGTCCAGGCAGATCTCATGGTAACGCAGATGCATTATCACGCAGGCCTTGTAAAGGGGAATTTCAACACTTCGGAGAAACGAGCATTCTTAGGAGAACCAGGATTGACGTCGAAGAACGTTGGACCACTGAAAAAATGAAGGTCGAAATGGAAGTTGGAAAATCAAAGACCTGATTGAAAGGACATAGCAGGTAAGAGCCCGGAAGTAAAAGCCATCTGGTCCTTGACGATTCAGAATGGTTTATTGAAGACGACTTGGGAAAGCCCCGACTGGAAAAGTGCCACGCTCCAGCTTGTCGTACCAGAAAGTAGACGGAAAAATGTCTTGCGAGAAATGCATAATGGAGTGTCATGTCAAATGCACTGGAGGCCATTTTGGAGTGAATAAGACCCTGGATAAAATTCGGGGAAAGGTACTACTGGGTGAATTGCCGAGATGACGTCGAGGAGTGAGTGGTGCAGACATTGTGATACCTGCTGCTCCGTAAAAGAACCCCAAAGAAAGACTAGGGGGCAAATAAAGCAATACCATGTTGGTGCCCCATTTGAAAGAATTGCGATCAACGTGGCAGGTCCTTTTCCAGAAACGGACCATGGCATCAGATACATCTTAGTTGCCATGGATTATTTCAGTAAATAGCCTGAAGCTTATGCACTACCAAATTAGGAAACTAACACCGTGGCAAGGGTCTTGGTTGACGTTTTCTCCAGTAGATTCGGCGTACCATTAGAGCTTCATTCGGACCAGGGATGGGATTTTGAATACCAAGGTTTCAAGAAGATCATGGAATTTCTGGGAATCCACAAGACAAGGACAATTCCGCTCCATTCACAATCAGATGGCATGGTCGAACATTTCAATCGAACCATGGGAGTTTCTGCCTCTTCTAATGATGGCTTACAGAGGTGCAGTGGATGACAGGATATGTCATACCCCTGACAATGTTATATTTGGTAAAGAACTTTGCCTTCCGGTAGTTTTGGTGTACGGATCACCGGAGGAACCGGTGCAAGATGTCCAGAACTCTGCTGATGAACTTCGTGAAAGATTAAAAGAAATAATATGTGTGCTTTGTGTCCTTTTCAATACGATGGAACTGCAGATATTGGGTGTAGGACAATTAAACAGCTACTTCACAGTTGCGAATGCGCCAGGGACAGAATCTTTCCATCGTTTATTCTGTGCCTGGCGGTTGATGTTTTCGTTTTGTCCTGAACTCGTGTGGTCGTTGCCTGTTTGTGGATTAATCATTGTTTTAATGTTATGTCCAGTAAAAGACATACATGTAGCTTAGGTGACATGCTTCTCAAACCGAATTAAGCCCTGAAGAAGATCTAAATAAAGATCGAAACGTTGGCGCATTCGCAACTGTGAAGTAGCTGTTTAATTGTCCTATACCCGCTACCTGCAGTTCCATTAAAAGAAATCTATCGAAACGTAAGGACACAGATAAAGATTGCCAGCGATCGGATGAAAGCCAGATATGACCTAAGGGCGAATTCTGCAGGATTTAAGGCAGTTGACTTGGTTTGGCTTTAAAATCCACACAGGAAGAAAGGAAAGTCTCCCAAGTTGCCTCCAAGTTGGAAGGCTCCATATACAGTCATCAAACGGATCAACGACGTGGTATACAGCATCCAACGTACCCCTAGAGCAAAGATGAAAGTGGTTCATCTTGAACAGTTAAAAGACTTGCTGCTGTGGAAATTTCTTTGATCGGAACGATCAGAACTATTTAGGCCGAAGCGGCAACACCGAGCGCCGACCGCGACTCCGGGCGGGGAACCTATCTAGAGTAAACGAGAACCGGGAATAGTCGCCTACGTTCTCGAAAGTACAAGAGTGTGTTCAGGCCGGGTATATAAACCAGCGTGCTGCGCGAGATGGGATCGAATAGATAGTGCAATGTAGTAAATAAGTGAAATAAGCGGACAAGCGAACAGTGCGAATTGTTAGTAAAGAGTAATTGTGTTTTAATCGTGTTGTAATAGTAAAAAGTAAATAAAAGTGTGTAGTTAATTGACGATAAATTATTGGAACCCGTATCCCGTAACAATACTTGTGTACCTTCTACGGTGAAATCTTTCTGGTCACTGGAAAAATTCTGCAAGTAAACGTTTTACTTTCTTCTGTAAATTTAAAGATAACTGAGATACAGGGGTACTTCATACGTGATATTTTCAATTTCACTCTGTATCTCAAAAACTAGAAGGGATAAGAAAATTCTGTTGGCGCCATCTTGAGTTGCACAAAAAAGTAGCATACTGTCGCGAAAATAGCAAAAAAAAAATTGTTGCTAAATTGGTGTCAAATCTCAAAATGATTGAACAATTGATTTTTTATTCTTGTATATTTTTTTTAAAAAACCCTTTTTTCTTAGTTTTAATCGATTTTAATAATTTTTCGACGACTTCTTCGTTAAGAAATAGTTTGTTTTCATCACTGCATTCCTTAGTTCAAAAGAACTGAAAACTCGGTTTTTCTTACCATATCAAAGACTTTTTATTTATTTATTTATTTTTTTTTGACAAATTTTGATTATGTACAGTGCGTTTCATTAACTTTGATAACATTTTGATTAGCTGTAACTTTTTTGTTTTTAAACATATTGAGATGAACTGAAAACCATATTAGCTAGTTGACTAGCAAGTTGTTTCCTATTGGAAGAAAAAAAACAAAAGACCAATGATTTCGAGAGATCTTAACTTAACTTATATTTTTTTTAATGTAACTACTTTTAACTGAGAAAGAATTCAGTCGGAGTACCAACCTGACACGATTAACTTTAAAACCCCAACCTCCCAAAGCTAAAATCCTCCTGCATGCCACCTCCTCCACCCACCCCCCGAACGCAATTATTACCTTTCATCTCTTAACCGAACCTGGCTAAACAATCAAAGAAAACGGCTGACATCGGGACATTCTTAGTGTGTTGGCTTTCCGCTTGGCTTTCTGCACCCGCGAGTAATTCGAACCACCACAACTTAAAATGGTGCACCTTTTCAGGCCGCGAATCCGTACCTGACTGGAATGCCACAGGTGGGCAGCACGTACAGCCCCTACTTCGCCCCTGGGCCCATCATGCCCACGATAATGCAAGACCCCACGGGGGTGGGCTCGCCCCTCGGGGTGGTGCCACAGACAGTGGTGACCCAACAGAAGATGCCCAGGTCCGATAGGTTAGAGGTGAGTTCTTTTAATTATCGTGCTTTGTATTGATTGATTGGTTCAAGGGTACATTGTTCATGGTGGGAACTACTGCGTCTGCCACATGTTTATGCGCCGCTCTATCGTTATTTTATGCTTTTGTTCTTTTTTTTTCAGTTTTGATTATAGTTTTTCTTTAATTTTCTTTTTTCAGCCATTACGACTTGGCAAAGCAGAACTGCTGTACTGAAACTAATAAGAATAATAGTTCTTCGTATTTCTGTGCATGCTTTTTTTTATATATATTTTTTTATATTATTATTTTTTATTTTTATTTCGCAGGTTTATTTAGTTGGTTGTTTGTTAAACGCGGGGCATAATGGCTAGGCTTAGAGGTAATTAACCCTACACTACACACGTAACACCACGCTCACCTTAACCCTCAGCTAATCTTCTCTCCAGTACACCATAGACGTAGTTCAGTTTTCCCCTTGTGTACATAAATTTTGTTTTCTAGTGTTAAAAGGGTTTTTCCTCCAAATCCCCTTATTATTCATCACTACTTTTTATATACATAGTCCTGTTTCTAGCTGTAAATATGAAACGTCCACCCTCTGAGCACCTGTAACTTTCTATCGACCTTTCATTATGCACGGTGTGAAGTTCTGTCAGTAGTAACTAGTGCTGTTAGCAGCTGCCCATCAGCTCATTTTTTTGTCAAGCTTTCGTACCACCTACCTCTCGATAGAAAGTTATTTACGTAGATGATCATTTAGCTGCGGCTGGACCCTTTTTCCGTACCGTCCTTGCCTGATCCTCCGATGATCGGCTTCGCGCAATCTACGAGCCCTAAGGACTAAATGTTCAAACGGAATATTTGTTTTATATAAAAAAAATATATTTTTTTACAATCAAGAGTAAATCAGCCCTTTGCGCTTTCAATTGCTATCATTTTTTTTTCTTTTAGAGGAAGTTGTTCAGGTTGTTGTGGGACCAAAAGAGCAAAGGATTACCACAAGAGTCATATATCACCAAAATTATGATAAGAAGCGGCAGAAGCATTGAATTTTAGCAGTACTGAGTTCTCAGCTAGATAAAATTCTATTTTTCAATATTCATATTATCTTGTAATTGTAGCCCTGTAGCTCGTTTAGTTCAGGTTAGTTGTTATGGCTCGTATGCTCGCGAAGGTCGCGCGAAGCCCTCGAACAAGCCGCGACGTTCAAAGACGCAAAAATGATCATCTGGGGGCGACCGTTTGGACACCTGGTGGGCGGGGGGCTTAGCTCATCGCTGGGTTCTGCTGTAGGTGTGCCGCGAGTTCCAGCGCGGGGCGTGTAAGCGCGCAGAGTCCGAATGTCGCTTTGCGCATCCCGCCGACTCTGTGACTGCCAACGAGGACGGCACGGTCACTGTCTGCATGGACGCAGTCAAGGGCCGGTGCAACCGCGACCCCTGCCGCTATTTCCACCCCCCTCTGCACCTTCAAGCCCAAATCAAGGCCGCACAGTCGCGGGCTAGCGCGGTATGCTACGCAGTCGTAGGGCGCACGCTGTCAAGCCTCTTTTTTTAGTTGGTGTTGTGTGTGGTCGTTGTTCTGGTTTGTCCATGCGTTTTTCCCATGCGACCGTTTGATTGATTGATTGTTCCGTTTTTTGTTTTGTTGTTTTCTTCTTTTTTTTTGGTTAACAAAGTTTTGTTTACGAATCTCCCTATTTAGATGTAAGGCAATCAGTGAATGAACATGTCAATAGACATTACGAAAGACCATTCAAATATAATCGTAGAGAATGGGCATGATGTCATTTAGCACGATCTACTAAACAGCGCAGAGAAATAGTTGGAAAAGCTAATTTTTTTTTCATGAAAACTACATTTTTTAATATAAAAGTGATTACTGCTATGTGCACGCCTAGCAAAAGCTAACGAAGAGAAAGCTTATAAATTTTATTTAATTAAATGTTTTAAAGTGAACCAAGTTGGGCCTTTAAACCATCATCAATTCTACATCTATTGTGACCCGTTAAGATAGCGCAGCTTACTCATTGTCATAAGTCATAAGGAATGACCAAGGCAAAGAGCCTGATACGTCCAAGATCCTGATTGGCTCGGGCCACATTCTTAATTCAGAGGAACAGCCACCTGACAGGCACAACAGTTTAGAAATTTTTAGGAAAACTAATGATCATCTAAATCTCTTGGACAAATTTTAATTTGTGCTCTTACCAACGTTTAAGCTGTTGTGCCCTACATGTAGGTTTAATTAATAGACGAATACGGGCCGAGTCAATAAGAATATTTTGAACATATTATTTTGTTATTCGTAGGTAATTTCTTCGTGACGAATAAGTTATAATAAGGTCCTTTGGTAAGAGTTAAGCGCGAGCTTTCACGAGCCGATCAAAGTGACGCCCGGGCTTAAAAGCCGGGGCCTCTTCTACTTTACAGTTCGTCCACTAATGCGGCGGACGTTATCAAAGGAGATGAAAGAACGGACAAACTGATCGCCCTGACCGCTGGACTCCCCATCCTATTTATAGTCTCACTGCCACATAGTGATGGGAAAAGGGGTGATGCGAGGTTCAAAACCCGCCTCCAGTTTGAATTTAAGTTAGTTCTTTTGCTTAAAGATCTCAATAGTTCTCTGGTTAGTTCAGGTTAGCATGGTGTGCTACTGCTGACTTTTTTTGTTTGTCCCAACCTACAACTTTGTGTATTGTGTAATCCTCGTGTTGATACTGCATTTAGTTAACACGAGGATTACGCAACACAAAAAGAGTGAGGCAAACACGAACGTCAGCAATAGCAGAGCACACTCTCTTTGAATTTTACAATAACAACGTTACTACTTACTACAACAAGAATAACTTCAAGAGAAAGTAAATTACGGTTCTGACTTCAGACTGGAAGCGAGTTCTGCGACTAACGCTTAACCCCGACCCCCACTCCAGCTTAGGAGTAAGAGAATAAATACGACGGAGCGTTCAGTGGACGAATCAGTTAACGTCGAGTCCCAAGGAAGAGCACTTCGCCCATTGCGCTTTATCGTCTTTGATAATGTCCGGAGTAGTTGTGGTCTGGTGAAATTCTATTTCACTGGACCACGGTTTCTAAGCCCGCAAAACGCTTTAGATATTAGTCTTCAGATTTTGGGTGCTGATGATGGCCTGCGAACAAAAACCCGTCTGCCAAGAGAATCGTTTGTCACCGTGCACAGCAGTAATCAGTTTCTTTAAGTGTGTCCTCTTGAGAAACGAATATTAGTGATCTCTTTAAAACTAAAATTCTGGGATTAATTGCATATTAAACTTAACAATATGGCGCACTGATATGATGCGTGGAATTTAACAATTTTCACTTCTTCGACGTTCCAATTGTTATGCATAAACTTCCTCAGGGCTTGAGAATTAGATTTGACATTAGATTATGATAAGTACATAGTTTTCTAAAGATTGGATTTCATTAGCACCTTTAAATAAAAGTTTAAAGACATTAAACCGTATGTGACATTAAACTCACAATTTTTATAGAAACACATCAAGCCAGACTCCAACAAATTATTTTTTATGAAGAGGCAGCCGAGCAAGGAACCCGGTACATTTGATGTCCTAATTGGTTTAATGTCCTTAAATTTTAATTTAAATGTGTTAATGTACGTGCTAATCTATAGAAAATCGTGTTCTGCTAATGATCTCTTGACTGACCTTGGGTGTTATTGCTAGTTCTCAAGCCCTGAAGAAGTTAATCCATAATAAACGAAACGTCGGAGAAGAGATATAATTTCCAAGTATCGTCTAAATACGCCAATTCAACCATACAGTTTGTTCTCTAGAACCAATACGGTTAGGTGGTTATTATTTCCAGAACATGGCTAGAAATCAGTGTTAAAGCTAATTCTTAATACAGGGTGTTTCTTTTATGTGATACTACCATATGGGTATCTCCGAAACTGTAAGAGTTACAAGGTCGTTTATTGTAGGAAAAAGTTGCCTTTTGTTGAAGTCCTTTAAAAAAAACGTGAAAATTTGTACAAAATACAAAATTTCGTATAAGTAATCTTTTAATAACTGAGTTGTCGTTATCAATTCATTTTTTTTTAAAATGGATCTGAAAATTTTATTTCACATTTTGAAAGCGCTCGTCATTCCTGAAAGATCAATATGTTATTTGAATAGATTCTTAGTGGATGCCTTTACGTAGAAAATCCATCATTAATTTCAACCTTTTCGGAGATAGCATTGCTGAGAACACCTAAAAGAAACATCCTGTATATTACTTGTGGCAATCTGAGGTAATTACCTTTCATCACAATACAGTTAATTACGTTCAATTTTTCATTTTGATATATTAGTAAAAAACTTGTTGGAAATTATCAAATCAAAACGGTTATTGTCGAACTTTTCCTAATTTTAGTTGTGAGACCAAAAAGTGGATCAAGCTTTTGCCATTGGTTTGTATGCACCCTTTTTGCTTAAGCTCAATTTAACTCTAAAATCTTGTTTGCGATGTGTTTGCTTTTGCAAGCACAGTCAACTAAGTAAACGTTTAAGCAACCCAAACAACTTTCTATTTGGACCAAAAAAAGTTCAGTTTAAGCTCCAGTTTGATGTTAAACAGAGCTTTATTTTTAACCATATTAAAAGACTTTTATGCCAAAGAAAATCAAAGGGAGAAGATATTATAAGGGAGGTAGTTACGTATTCTTCGTTATTCAGTTTTTGAGCAATCTAAGAAAGTGGAATATAATAACCCCAAGTACTCATGAGTAGATATGCAATGACAGTTCGACACCACTTTCAGTTATTCTTCTATGTAAATTCCCATAAGACTATCTAAGCTCCGTTTTGCAGAAGCACAGTTATTTTAATAAGATATTTTAGTCTTTAGTGATGATAATAAATGATCTTCCTTTTAAAAGCTTTTTCCTAGATTTTTTTAACTTAAAAATGACCCTTCTGAGCAAAAAATTCTCACTTTTTCAAAAAAAAAACAAAACTGTTAAATAGAGCTTTAAATTTAACTAGGGAATACTTATTCTTCACTTAAGTGAAAAGCATAAATGCCTAAAATATGTGAGAACAAATAGTTATGTAGAGAAAAAAGAAGCAAATAAAACGCTAGTTATGTAATACTGGTTAGAGACATAAAACAGCTGAAAATGTGCCATTTTGATTATTTCAGAAGGGAGTTTATTTATGATTCAGACGCAGAATGAAAAAAGAATAATCTGATAGTTGAAAATTCAAATATTCCAATTATAGTATCATGCGTTCATTTATTTAAAGACACTCTTTAGTAGATAAATTTCATCTTAGCAGGTAAAATTTAGCTATTGTTATGCCGAGTTGCATACCCTCGGTGTACCTCATGTGTGTATTCTTAAGGGAGATTCACTGACAAAACCTTTATAAATTGATGTTGTGTTTTATATTACAGCCATGCCTTAATATTATACTTAACTAGTCGTATGATTTTTTTTTATACTAACGTTAATTTTTGCTAATCCTCTTATGAATAGTATTATTAGCAGTACTAGATTCCATTGCATTAGCAGTATTTTAGCAAACTACCCTTATGAGCAGTCATTCCTAATGCAATGATTCGCTATTATTCTCTCCTCTCTGCTATTTCTTATCAGTGAGTAGCTTAGACCCCAATTTCCCCGAGTGAAGCATGGCGCTAGCGCTCAGCAGAAGCAGTAGCAGCAGCAGCAGAAGCAACCTTATCCTCGATCCATTCCCCGCAAATCATCCCTCTCACACAATCTCTCCACCGGGATTATTTTGAATAAGCAACGTTATCCCTGGGGTAATATTATAAGGTGCCACTTGGAAGAGGGGAGAAGTAGCTGATCATTGTGTTACGAAGACTTGGCATCGTGGCACCTTAATTCATTTTATGTGTCGTCTCTATAGGTTCTTTTTAGGTGACTGTTTATATTATGTATACTAGTTTTGAATTAAATTGTAAATTTGTATAATTTTAAGTAAATACCTGTTACAGTAATTCTTCTTACAGTCGTGATCCATCGTAGTATTAAAGACTCTTGCATCCTAGTAGAAGTTGTGATAGTGCGTATGTTTTGCCGGTTCAGTTTTCTCTCATTT
This sequence comes from Taphrorychus bicolor, assembly GCA_951812265.1. Taxonomy (NCBI): domain Eukaryota; kingdom Metazoa; phylum Arthropoda; class Insecta; order Coleoptera; family Curculionidae; genus Taphrorychus; species Taphrorychus bicolor. Next base: position 22,648,331 of record OX638304.1, read on the forward strand.
GTGATACGTCTCTGGCATTTTTTAGGTAACAAGCATTAAAACATTTAATGTGAGTTATAACAATTTAATTGTGAGTGGTTTACTCATTATGCAGGATGTTGCAAATCATATGTAGGTTTGAAAAATGTCGGTACATCTTCTTCGCAGGCAACGTAGGTATGAAAGGAAATAATAGAGCAGTAAACAATCAGACTTAACTTTTAGATGACTCTCTCCATATACCAAATGTCCTTTTTTAGTACCATATCAAGTGAGAAAATTGGTAGGGCTCAAGGGTGCTCTCTCTCTCTCTTTCTTAGATAAAAATCACAAGTTGGCTTAGAGTAGAAATTCAAAAGATACAATCCGATTATATTTGGCCTTTCTTAATAGAAGCTATTCATGGTAATGCAGGATTTTAACGTAAAAGTGAGTAGAAACTTTAAATGCGTTTGCTGCACAGTATAACCTGGTTATGGTAAACACATGTTAGAAACTATCACCTAAGCTCTTATACACATGGTGGTTCCTTAGGGACAATAAATATACTCTCTCGTAAGCAAATATTGAACAGAGCTAAAAATAGTTTACAGGAAAAAACTACGACATAAGAGAGATAACAACACGCATTGAAAGAACATTGTTCTGGCTGCAAGAAAAACGCTTGCTAGGAATGACAAGAGGGAAGACGTGGATGGCAGACGTAGAGAGAAAGTCAGAACAGAGTAACTAAACTAAAAGAAAAGTGCTCTGAATCAAGTCAAAAGAATGAAATAAATGAAAAAAAAAGTAAGAGAAATCACGCGAAAGTAAAGAGTAGATAGAAGAATCATTATTCTTAAATGAATGATGTTAATCCACGATTATACAAGAAAACTTCACCAAAGAATATCTGATGAATGTCTGAAGAGTTTATAATGCGTCCAATCAAAGAAAGTGAGACCATTTGAACCTCGATAGCGGTAGAATAAGTAGTTATGCTACTCTTTTTTCATTCTGCAAACTCTGTTTTTGAGGCTAAGCACTGAAAGAATAGCTGCGGCAGCCTGTTGCGACTTAACTAAAGCGTTCGATGGTGTGAACCATGAAACGTTACTAAGATGAAAGTGTAGAGAATTAAAGGTGAGGGGTTGGCTTGGCTTTCTTCTTCTCCCAGAAGCAGCAAAGGGTCTTCTCTCGCAAGGAGTCTGTTGCCAGGGACTGGAGGTAAAATTCCACAATGTTCTGTTCTGAGACTATTTTGTTTAATCTATATTACTGACCTGTCCCACGGGTTGGTAAATTTGCATTTTTTTGCTTTCTAAGCAACAATTCTCTGATAATTTGATAGAGATTGTGAGTCGCGGGATTCCTGATGACTTAAACGTTATCAGCAAGTGGAACGACGCACCTTTGCTGATTTAAAGAGAAATTTCAAAAAGGCAGGTATCATTTCTTTTGAATGCGGAATCTCACAGATTGCGGTAGTTGGCTCTGATGTACTGAATCTCATAGACCAATTTTTTGGGCGTCTGGATAGACTAAAATCCGCAAATCTAACAAACCCTTACAACTGTATATGGTGGACTGGCATTCTGAAAAGCATAGAAAAAGTTGCGGAAATGTAAGAAGAGAGAAAAAAAGTGGTAGATGGGAACATAATATGAGGGAGAAATGTGAATGTAATGGACGTAAAGGCCAGTAAGATGAAATATTGATGAATGTAAAGAAAGATATACATGAAAACGAAGTACAAAGAGATGATTAAGTACAAAGGAAGTACAAAGAGATAAGGAGAGTAAGTTGGAAAAAATTGATGTCGAGATGTTGCGGCCTACGAGTGATTTTGCCTCATTTGAGTTTCAGTATGGGATGGGCTTTTGGGGCAGTCCTCCAAAAAGCTGGCAAAACTCTGTGTTTTGTATAAGTAGAGCAATCGGGTATATCTGTGGAAAAGGATGATCCATGCCATTAAGTTCAAGATTTTGACTAAACTTGTTTTTCTTTAAGACTGCTTGCTTGAGGTTTCTAAAACCCATACAGTTTTATGTTAATTGACTATGGTTGTGGCTTTATCATTACTTCTGAAAAATAAAACTTGATGAAGAAAAGTTCTCAAAGAAAAGCTAAACAATTAACTCTAGTAGCAGTAATAAAAAAAAGCGTGGAAATGAAAGTCCTGTGTTGGAAAGAGATCGGGGAGAATACGGAATTATGGTACAAAAAACTTTAGCACATGGTTAATTCTCCAAAACAAGAACTGAGGTTTGTTAAAAGTGACAGTAAAAATGATCGCAAACATTCGGAATGAATAGGCCCTTAAAAAACAAAAATGTTTTGCAAAATACGATGTCCAATTAGTCTGTTGCTCTATAAATAGGTACAGTTGAAAACTTGTGAGAAAAAAAACAGCTATAAAATGACAAAGATTTAGATCAACAAAACGCTTCCTGTTTACCATTACATGCAAGTTGCTCCTATAGCAGAACAACTAGAAGAACGCAATGTTAGATCTAGAGGGCAACCAAAAATGAGCTGTTTTTATAATATTCTTATTAAGTGAATAAATGTATATCATACACTACAAAGTTGTGATACTGGTTAACAAAAAGCCCTTGATGTTCTCTCAGACATAATTCAGAAAGAGGTCTGTGTTGCCTTTAAAGAGCAACTAGGATAATTTGTCTTCATAGACCAATCAGAATAAGTTGCTTCTATAGCAGAGGAGAAGAACGCAGTGTGGCAGGTAGAGAGCAGCAAAAAATGAGATGCTTTTTTAGATAAATAAATGTATATCCTACACTAGATAGTTATGATACTAGGATAACAAAAAAGATTTGATGTTTTCTCAGAAATGATTTAGCCAGAGACCTGTATTGTCATTAGTGAGCAGGTACGAGAAAGTGACATAGAGGAATCAGAAGTTATTGCCTCTATAGCAGAGCAACTAGAAGAGTGCGGTGTGGGATGTAGAGGGCAGCCAAAAATGAGCTGTTTTGTTCGATGGTTAAATTTATATCATACACTACAAAGTTGTGGCACTAGCTTAACAAAGAGCCGCTAATTTTTCCTTAAGCCAAAAAGGGTTGCCGTCACAGAGCAATTAGAAAAATGCAGAATGAAGGTAGAAAGCTGCCAAAAAGGAAGCTGTTTGATAATGCTCTTATTAGATGAATAAATATATATCACATATACTACAAAATTGTGATTTCAAAATTGAAACCTGACTCTTTAATTTTTCTTAACCTATTCAACCAAATAAATGTTAAGAGAGTTCCAATATGTCACGTGATGCACGTATTTATTTCCTAAACTATTAATTACTGTTTGACGATTTTTTTACAACCAACCCTTCTCTGGACATTTAAAAAAATAATTTTGTCCACCAGAGGCGTATCACTGAGCACCCAGAGAATTGTCTCAATTTTCTTTAAAAGTAGTGGTAGTTGCATGCACAATCCTGACCAATTAGTCATTAATAAACTCTTTGCACTTTAGCACATTTTGGTCGCTAGTACTTTGACTATGAAGTAGCGAGCGGTAGCCTACATTCTTTTTTACAGTTTTATACAAAATTCATTATTCGTGCCTTGCCTCCGAACGTGTTGTTGTTAGAACTTAAAGTGCACCCTCGGAGAGTGGTCGCTGTCCGAGTACTGCCTCGGCCGGTGAGGCTTTCCGAGGGTTTTGAGCCGTCGTTCGAGGTCTTCGGCCGGACACAGTGTCATTAATTAGAGCTGGTTTGTTTTATTTCCCCTGCCGTTGGTGCGGATGTGCTTGGTCTTGTGCTGCTGCTACTACTACTAATAGCCCGCCGCCGTTTCGCCATTGCTGGCTCAGCCGCCGTCGGCTGCAGCCGCCGCCGCCGCCGCTGCCGCAGCCGCAGCCGCCCTCGAGATTGGCAAGAAGAGGCCACGCGAGCCTAGCACCGCCGACACAGATCTATTACTGGTACCTTTTGCGCCTGCTTTGCATGATCACACACTATCTTTGGTTTATCTCTTTTATTTATTTTTATGGTTGTTCTTTACTGTTTTCCCTAGAAACGGTAGAGAGCAGCCGCACACGAGCACACCAATTAACACACGACGTCACTTGATCGGTAGTGGTTTGTGTCTTAACTACATCCCACATTCGGGTGGTACCGAAGACTCGCGAGCTTTGTAAATTAGCTTTTTGGGCTTCGTCACTCTTACAAAGAAATCCGAGTCGTGTCACTATATTTTTGCTTTTGCTTTAAGCTTCACAACTTGTACATACGTTTTTCAAGCTCAGGTACTAACGAAGGGAAAAGTTTGAGACGAAGAGTGTAGAAAGAGCCGAACTGCTACCTCGAAAGTTGTTAGCATGTTGTGAGAGGCTGCTCGCGTTCCACGAGGTACCTGAGACCACGACAGCTTCCGCTAAGGCTTTTCCTAAATATGCACGTCGATCTGTGTTTAGGTTACCTATAGCTTACATCTCGTTTGTTTCACACAGGATACTGCAACTGGACCTCGCAACATTCTAGCAACGAAATCTCTTTTTCGAAGACAAAAAGACTGGCAGTGTCTAGGTAGGCCCAGGTCGTACCTAGACATCGCCACCTAAACTTGATGTTTTACGTTTATTGGTTAACGACGGCCATTGCCGATGTTCAAGTAGACTAATACCTAAGGTTTTTTAGCTGTTTTAACAAATTAGTGGTATTATGTTTGTCCCGTTCGCCTAAAGTGGTATGGCTAATTGTGGTATTTGTGATTTTTTTCAGATGGATATGAAGTCGGTTGGGTCATTTTACTACGAGAATTTTGTAAGTATTTGTACGCGGGTGTGGCGATCTGTGACAAGATATAACGAAAACAAGGTTCATATTTCGTTGTTTTTATACTGCGACTAGTGTTTTCTCATATTATTGGTTTCCTGGGGGGGAGAGCTTGTAAAAGGCATTATACAAAAGCCGTCTACTAAAATTTAGAAATGTCTCTTAATTACGTTACAATGGATTTATAAATATATCTTATACAATTAGCAACTTTTACGTAATATTTGTAGAGCGAAAAAAAAAAAAAGTTGGGCCCCAAGGGTATAAAATGTGTAAGTCTAGTATTTGGTTAGTTTAACCCATGAGTAATGATTTATTACTCACAGGTGATTAGTAATTAGAATATTATTAAACACTTGTAAAAAAGTATAGTATTCTACATGCATGTAATATTTTTTATTCATATTGATGAATTTCGCCATCCTCCTTCGGTTCGTATCTCTAAGTTTATCCTCGTGATGCTCATCACGCGAACATTCCTTACATGTTCATTGAATGATAAACTAATACCTTAAATCCACGCAGACGAAGTAATATCTGAATTTCCTTTGACATCGTCATCCACAGCGATATGCTGCGTTGCCTTTTATTCAATTTACTGTAAGTAGTGGAGGTTTATGTCTTAATTCAGTGGATCTCAGGCGCTACCCTTAGGACTTCTATAGCGACAAAGGGACCGCTTTGGCCAACGTGGTAACTTCTAGTCAGTGTAGAAAATTAGAAAGGGGTTTAAGTGAATTAAACAGCAGTTTATTCTAATAATTGGATATAAGAACAATTATTTGTAATGTTGTAAATTTGAGCACTTACCTTGTATGGGCTATCCTGGATTTTCAACCTTATATCAGAGGTCCTATTTCCTGCCTTGTTCGGTAATTTCAAATCTTTTAAGCTTTAGGCTTAGTGTAAATGCTTCCACATACTGAGATTGTTTTGGTTAATATTAAGTTCCATTTCATGATGCCTGAATCTACTTTTCTGAATTGGGGAAAATGCTGATGGACCTGCATTGACTTGTATTTTTGCAGAACCTGATATTATCGCCCTACCTGAAATTCCAGTTCAGTAATCTTGCCTTTTTGGGGTCATGTTTACCGTTTACCCACATAATTATTGTTATTTCCCTGGGTATGGATTATATGGAAATGAAGGTATTACGATGGCTGATTATTTGGGGAATGTATATTTATATCGTTTCTATGGGTTTTTTGCCTTTTTAGTTAAGTTTTGCTGAATTTATAACTTATTTTTCAGTGTTTACTTTTTACAACACTTGACGTTAACAGTCAATTTTTCGGGGTTTTCCATGTCAATGTCAGTTTCACCTGTCTGTCAAGATCGGCTGATTTGCTCTAACCGGCTAAGTTTTGCCAGCAACCGGCAACCGGCGTTGCCGAGTGACACTTTTCCGCTGCACTTTCAGTGGGAAAAAATTCTTGACGTCACCGGGCATGCTCATGGTGATTAAATAATAAAAGATCATTATTCAGTACTTTTGTTTCCTTGAGAATTGATTTGCCGTTCTGTGAAGTTGGGCCGACTCGTCAATGTTGGTTATGCAATCCATCAGGTTGTTCTGCATTATTTTCTGGACCATTCTCAGTTGTTTAGTTTTGTCTTTACCACATGACGTCATCGAGTTTATAGAGCTCCATATTCATGTATGGTAATTTTGGCATCCTGGTAAAGGGTTCTTTTGAAGGTCAACCGTTTTATATAAATCTCGAACAGTTTGGGCTTTTGGCTCTGGTTTTTGGTGCGTAAATCAGGGTCCCGTTGTGCTGGCCAAGGACTGCACGTGTCCTAGTGATCATTTTCTAGTGGATTTCATCCAAAATACTCTTCGGAGGATCGAGATCAGGACATTTGCTGAATAGGTAGCCGCTTTTTGAAGTTTTTCGGATCCTCGTGTGGAGGATCATTGCCGATTTTCGTTGCGGTGCCTTAACCCCATGGAGGGATAGAACAGTCCACGCCGACCACATAGTCACCTCGCCCCGTTTTCCAACCTTGCAGGTATGTTTAGCTCTGTTTACTGAAACCTTATTTTGTTGCTCCGTGCTAATTCCCGTATTTTCTTTAGGGGTTTTTAATCTTACGGCGCACGTCTTTTTTTTGGCGCACATATTTTTCCCACGACCACGTTTTTTCCGACGCCCACGTGTGTTTTTGGAGACGCCCGTTTATTTCTTGCGACGTCCGCATTTCGTCCGCTTTGGTCAACTCTCGGGCTGACTGAGTGTCTGGTGAAGTCCCGGCAGCTCCATCTGGATCTTCTAGAGTAGAACCCTACCAGATAGCTCCTCTCCAGTGACCAACCTCATCACTTAGAGTGGATCAGAGTGAGAGCTTTCCGATTTTCTTTATAGTCGATATTATTCCGTTATTAGTATTTTTTTTTGCCGTCAAAATATTTATTTAAAGTAGTAGTTTCTCGTGACCAAGCACCCAAGTAATTGATTTTATTAGCGTTGTTGTAAATTCATTCAGTAGTAGTTTTCTTAATTTTTCGTTATCTGCTTCACAGAGTAAATTGCTGTAGATACCTTTTTTATCATTTATACCTGGCAAAATTTGTTAGGCCCTGGACAGCATTACGCCTGTACAGTGACGCACTTTATTGTAGTACTGTTGTGTGATTGTGTCACTTTTGAGGGAAAATATTGAGGGCCCGTGCTTCCTCACTTATTATTTTTTTGTTTGCTTTAACGTATCACCGCTTCTCGGACCATTGTAGTTAGTTTAATTCGTACGGGTATATTCAGTGATCAATTTAATCTAGCCTTACATCGTTAGCTGGTAATCTGCGGAAACTACCTGTAAGCGTTTTATGGCCATAATTCGTGCGTTCCGTCAGCGATAATTTTAACTGATTATTGATATCCCCATATTTGTTCATTAACCATTCCTTCACCATATTATACAGAACCTTAACTGATTATTTCTTGTAAATTTTGAACATACTTTGAATTGATTTGTGAAGTCCACGCTCAATACAAACTGTTATTTTTCCTCAACTGTTTTGCATTTATTTTCTTGCGGCTATTTACTGACACAGCACAGTTCTTGATACAGGTACTTTGTTGATTGATTTGAATTAATAATCTCTTTAATTTTTAGTGAAGTTAATTTCTATCAGGGTAGTTAGGAGAGTGTTAGTAAAAGAGAGATATATTTCGTGATTGGTATACCTCTATTGCGCAACAGCCTTCTCAGGACCTGGAGTTCCGGAAATCACGTGGCGCCTATTGGGATATAAATATTTATACACATAACAAAGTATAGAATCCACCCCGTCTTCACTGAAGTTAGCGGCCCATCAGTGTTCCTGCACAATTACTTGCTACTCACCTCCTGTGCTCTTTTAAGTAAAGTATTTGGTAACGTTTTTCTGATAGTTCGTCCCGGAAATTCCAATTAACAAACCAGTGTTAATCAATTAATCCCAATAATTCTATATATTAATTTAATTAAATAAAAGCGTCACATATTAATCATATATGTTTTGCGTCCTTTTACCAAGTTTAGAAAGGTGGAAAGCGGGTATAGAGCATAAACAACATTTTATGTATGTAAAATTGGCAAAGTTTCGATGTTTATTGAGGTGTTCCTCACAGCGCTTTCAATAAACAATGTTTGTCATACGTCTGGAATAACGTTCCAAACTAAACCACTTAGCTATCACCAAGCTGGAATCCCCGCTTCTCCTCCTCTTCTGCCGTTTAAGAGTAGTGTCCTGTAGCTATTGGGGATGTTTGGATATAATGGAATGTTACTCTAGACATGTGACAAACCAGAAACTCATTCTAATGTAGCCAAGACCTCAGTAAAGGTCGAAACGTTGGCAATTTCACAAACGTGGAATGTTGTTTATATCCTACACCCGCTATCCATCTCTTTCAACAATCATTAATAACAACCTTTTAAATTATATCTATGGACACGTATAATCTAATTGAAGGAGTAGATGGGAGTGATGACTATTTTTCAATGTGTGCTAGGCAGCACAGTTTGCTGTGCCTTAACTAATGTGTCAACGTTTTGACAGCAGGTGTAGGACAAGAAGCTACTTCACTGTTTTGAAATCGCCGACCTTTATTTGAGGTCTTCCTCAGGGCTTTCGGGGCTTTCTTTGAAAACATCCGGCGTACATATGGCGAGCTAGCACTGAATACGTTGAAAGACTGGGCCAACGCTGAGACGAGACTGGCTTCTCTAACTAACCGGAAGCCCTGAGGAAGACCTCAAATAAAGGTCGAAACGTTGGCAGTTTCAAAAAAGTGAAGTAGCTTCTTGTCCTACACCTGCTATCCAAACGTTCACATTAATAAATAAAGGACGCTAAGCACAGATGATCTTAACTAACAGCATCGAAACGTCAAATACATTTAGAAAGTTTTTGAAAGCAGGTTTGTTCCTTTTCTTATTATTCATTAACGGACCTCAACTTCAGCATGACAATGTTTATGACAACAATTATTATTTTAAAAGAAGAATTCTTCTCAGAAACTTCTGAGTTAAGTATCTGGGTTCCACTTTAGCCCAGTGGAAGTTGCTGCTAGTTTTGTCAAATAAATGTGAATCGTAGTCTTTCGAGTTATGAAAAGCTGTCATAACTTAAAACAACATGACTCACCTTTAATTAGATAAACTGATATTTGTAATTACTTTTTTTTATTAATTAATAATCCTCTAAAGCATTCTGACTGTTCCGGACTGTGTTGCTTTTCTCAATTTGAGGTCAAAGGAATTTCATACACTCGGTAAATTTGTTAAGTTTTCAGCAGCAACTTATCGGAGTTTTGAACAGAAAAAGCTAATTGAGAATAATAGTCTAAAAGTTGTAAATATCTCTGGAAAAAGTCGGGGCCAAACAAGGAGTGTAACCGAATTAAATAAACCAGAAAACAGTAAAGTGAAAGGAAAATTTAAGAGTAGGAAGTTAAGGAAAATAAGTTTAGCAAAACCGCTTTATGAGGTTAATAAAATAATTTTTTAAGTATTTCTAGAACAAAAAGTTGAAGAAAAACATGGATTGAAATAAACTTAAACGCTGTAGGCGTAAGTAAAAGAAAAAGTTAAGAGGAAAAAACATGACAAAATCATTAATAACAACCTTTTAAATTATTTCTATGGACACGTATAATCAAATTGAAGAAGTAGATGGGAGTGATGACTATTGTTCCATGTGTACTAGGCAGCACAGTTTGCTGTGCCTTAACACCAATATGTTTCGCATTTTACTGATGAAGATGTTTAACAGCATCGAAACATCAAATACATTTAGAAAGTTTTTGAAAGCAGATTTGTTCCTTTTCTTATCATTCATCAACCGACCTCAACTTCAGCATGACACTGTTTATTACAACAATCATCATTTTAAGAGAAGAAGTGATTACTGCCGTGTATACACAGTCAAGTCGGCAGCGAAGACGACAAATTTACAGATAGGACTACACTGACTACGTTTACTTTAAAGCTTTTATCCCGCGCATGATTTGGTTTAGTTTTTTCCCTCTTGAAAGATCTAATACACCTAACTTTGTTGCCATTTTTATTGGTCTTATTAAAGCTGGGATAACTCAGTTGTCACCTTGACAGATGCTCTAAAGGAATCATAGACGACTTGTTGACGTTTTGCCATATATTACAGCATCCTCAGGATACCAAAAGTTGTTATAAAATCCTTTAAAATCATATAAATAACTAGAACAATACAGTTAAAAAGGGGGGACGAAACAAAGGCCACTTTAAAATATACACAGTTAAATACTCACAATTCAGATAGATTTTGAGAGTCATCGACTTTCTAGTGGCCTTTCTTTCGTCCCCCCTTTTTAACTGTATTGTTCTAGTTATTTATATGATTTTAAAGGATTTTATAACAACTTTTAGTGTCCTGAGGATGCTGTAATATATGGCGAAACGTTGACAAGTTCTTAACTGATTTTGAATAACACCACATCTTAACAAATTGGATCAAAAATCAATAACAACTAGAGAAAGTCGGCTAACTTCTGAGTTGTGTCTCTCGGTCTACTTTAGCCCAGTGGAAGTTACTGTTAATTTTGTCAAATAAATGTGAATCATGGTCTTTCGAGTTATGAAAAGTTGTCATAACTTAAAACAACATTACTCGCCTTTAATCGGATAAACTTGTGTTTGTAATTTACTCTTTTTGTTAAATAATCCTCTAAAGCATTCTAACTGTTCCGGACTGAATTGACTTCCTAAATTTGAGGTCAAAGGAATTTCATACACTCTGTAAATTTGGCAAGTTTTCAGCGACAACTCACAAAGTTTTCAACAGAAATATTTTAAAAAAATAGCTAATGCAGGGTAGTATTCTAAGTTATAAATTTGTCTAGAAAAAAAAATCGGGGCATAACAAGGAGACTTGAACAAACCGGAAAAAATTAAATGAAAGGAAAATTTAAGGGTAGGAAGTTAGGGAAAATAGGTTCAGCAAAACATGAGGTTAATAAAATAATTTTTTTAAATATTTCTAGAACAAAAAGTTGAAGCAGATCGAGGATTGAAACATAGTTAAACGAGGCAGTCGTAAGTGAAAGAAAAAATTAAGGGAGAAAAAAAAACTTTCGATTTGAAATCAATGGCATCAAAAAGATTAGAGATAATTTTGACACTTAGAATAAGTCAATCCGTTTTTTTTTTTTTAATAGGAATAAATAAATAATACTTTTATTTAAAGGACTAATTATAAAAAAAAAATAACAAAATGAAAAGGAGGAAAACAAGATCTAAGTGACATCAGAAAAGAAAATTATTTTTAAATAGTTTGATTTCAAAACTAATTTTGGTTTGTTTCTGTTAAAAATTAGGAAAAAAGCTTCTGAAGGAAAAAATCAATAAAAAGCGTGCCTAATAGGTCGAGGAATCTGGAATAAATTATATTCTTCTTGAAATAAAAAAGGAGGTTAAATAAAACTCAAAGTTGAGTTCAGATTGAGTTAGATGGTTGCATGAGATTAACCTAAACTAACAAATACAAAAAAAATATGACATAAGTAAGTCTGTCATAAAATAAATAATGAAACAAAAATTTTATAATTGTACCAATTTAAAACACGTAAAACAAAACAAAGTGGAAGAACAAAAACCTAAAAATTACGAAACACAGAAGAAGAAACGGAGAAATAAAAAATCAAAATAAACTGCTCAACTTAAACTTCGGCACAAACAAATTTTCGTGTCATTTTCAATCAGCTGTAACTTTTTAGACAATGAATTGTTTTAAATACAATTTGCACGGTCTGAAACCTCATTTCCTCTAGATTAAGAGAGCCGATAATTTTGAAAAAAAACAACACTATCTTTATTATATAGGGTGTGAAACAAAGTGATGCAAAAATTTCAAAATTTCTATGTACTGCCATTTCGCAATAAGCTCTTTTTTCCTTATCGTTTTCAGGTCAGGAGTAAGCCAACACCCATGTCTCGGGACCTTTTCGCCAGATTTTTTTATGAAAGTACTCTGAATTTTTATACAGAGCGAAACGCAAAGTGTTTAAAGTTCTTGTTGCTGATATTTTTAAATCGTCGTAGTTCGGAAAAGCGGTAAAGGATCTTACTGAGTTTTACCTCATTTGTTGACATATTGTCTGGATTGTTACTTATTCAAAATACTCTTAGACTTATATAATAGCAATTTTAAATAAAATAACTTTTCTAGAGGCAAAGGAAAATTGAGTGGTGCCGTCGCAGAGAGCCAACATCAATATCTCTAAACGTTTTTGTAATTTTTTCTTTTTAAGGTATTAGAACTTATATAGAGGGAATCAAAATATTCTTAAAAATTTCGTTAGTACCTTTTTTAAATCGTCGTAATTCACGGACAAGTTGACGGATTATTATTTTTATTCTTAGTTCAGCATTATCAGCATTATCTACAAATTGTTTCTCAACAAGGGAGTTTTCAAAAAGTGATTACTGAATTACAGGTACGGACTTGACAAAATTAGTATGCGGGGTGAATCATAATGAGTGGTCGAAAATGAAATCCCGTATTCTTTGGTCGATTTTAAAGGTGTTCTGTCATACAATTGTGTTACCTATCGAGCTTCGTTAAAAAGTTTCAAAATGCATATGAATTGATTATTCCGAAAGCGTAAGAGATATTTTATTGAAATTTTGTACGTTTTGACTGCTATATAAGGCACACTTTTTGCAATAAATAATTATTTTTATTTCCGCCAGCAGGGCGGTTAACAGCACGTCGCCATATACGGGGTGTTCATTATAAAAATTAATCTAGTTGGCTGTGAAATGTCAAAAGAAAAGGATGGAGAAACAAAAGTCAATTTATTTTGATTATGTCATCCTTTTCTGTCAAAATTTCTTAGCCTGCTAGATGAAGTTTTATAATGAACACCTCGTCTTATTTGAAGAAAGGTGAGACGTCACTGGTTTTTCGAAAAATTAAATTTAGTTTTTGAATGCCCTTTAAAATACTATTGGTTTGCAACATAATTCAGGCCATAAATAATCGAATATTTTAGATTTTTTTTCAAAATGAAATTATTCGCGGCTTACTAACATACTTTACAATGGTTTTTATTTATTTACTCGAAAACGGTGCGTCGTACTAAAAAAACCGAAGAGGACTCTTTTCTTTATAGTAGAATGGGTATTAAAAAACGAAGTTTTATTTTGCAAAAAATCAGTGACGTGCTACTTTTTTTTCCAAATAATATAAATCGACGTGCTTATAAGCGCGCCACTGGCGGAAATAAAAATCAATTTTTATTGCAAAATGTGCACCTTTCATAGCAGTCAAAACGTACAAAATTTCAATCAAATATCTCTTACTCTTTCGGAATAATAAATACATATGCATTTTGAAATTCTAATTTCGACACCCTGTAATTTTTTAACGAAGTTCGATAGGTAACACAATTGTATGACAGAACACCCTTAAAAATGACCAAAGAATATGAGATTTAATTTTCGACCACCCATTATGAGTCACCCCGTATACTAATATTGTCAAGTCCGAACCTGTAATTCAGTATTCACTTTTAGAAAACTCCCTTGTTGAGAAACAATTTGTAGATAATGCTGTCGGTCCAAAGAATAAAAATAATAATCCGTCAACTTGTCCGCGAATTACGACATTTTAGTACGATATTACGACCGATTACCGATTTAAAAAAGATACTAACGAAATTTTTAAGAATATTTTGATTCCCTCTGTATATAAGTTCTAATACATTAAAAACAAAAAATGACAAAAACGTCTAGAGATATTGATGTTGGCTATATGCGACGGCATCACTCAATTTCTCTTTACATCTAGAAAGGTTATTTTATTTAATATTGCTATTATAAGTCACGAGTATCAACAATAATGTTATCATATTTTTTTAAAGCTCGTATACTAGAAAAACGGCACTTATTTTAAAATTTTTTGAATGAGTAACAATCCACAGACAATATGTCAACAAATGAGGAAAAACACAGTAAGATTCTTTACCGCTTTTCCGAACTACGACGATTAAAAAATATCAACAACAAGAATTTCCCACATTTTACGTTTTGCTCTGTATAAAAATTCAGAGTACTAAAAAATCTGGCAAAAAGGTCCCGATATATGGATGTTGGCTTACTCTTACCCTGAAAACGATAAGGAAAAAATAGCTTATTGTTTTTTGCACTTTGTTTCACACCGTATACAATAAAGATAATGTCGGTTTTTTTTTTCAAAATTGTCCGCTTCCTTAATCTAGAAGAAATGAGGTTTCAGACCGTGCAAATTGTATTTAAAACAATTCATTGCTTAAAAAGTTACAGCTAATTGAAAATGACACGAAAAATTGCTCGTGCCTAACTTTAAGTTGAGCAGTTCAGTTAAAGTAAAAAAAATTACCACTTGACTATTGCCAAACTACGCCTAACAAATTGACTATTGCACATATTTCTTGAACACACAATAAATTGAAAAAAAATAATTTTTTTTTTAGCTTTTAGCCAGAAGCTTAATTTTTGTTGAATTTTCAATATAATGGGGTCTGCGAGGACACAAAATGACATTTTATAGGGACAAAGAATGCTGACTGGTTTGAAGCGAATGTTAAGATTCCAGTGAGGACTACAGCCCACAGCTTTTGTTTTCAAGTTGTATTTTTGTATGTTAGTTTGAATTCTAAATAGTACGGGGGTCAAAAACAAAATCAGTTGGTAACTATAGCAATTCACTTGAAAGTTAACTTTATTGGATCTGCGATGAAGGCAAGTTTGTCGGAGCTTTCAGAGTCAAGAATTGAGGTTTTTTTATTTCATGGAGTCCATACTTTCAGTAAAAACCCTTAACTTTCGTTGATATCTTGTCACATATAACGCAAGAGGTTTTGAGTAGACACTGAAATAATGTGTTTTTTTGGAACTTTTCAGGCCTTCCCCGCCGGCGTGATGCCATACAAGCGACCGGCCGCCGACAAATCGGGCATGCCCGTGTACCAACCGAACGCGGCTACCACGTACCAACAGCTGATGCAGCTGCAGCAGCCATTCGTGCCCGTTTCATGTGAGTACCCAACGTCACCCGCCCCGCCCCCGTCCTCGTCCGCTTCGCCTTCCATCCCGGAGGCGGCGGCCGGCGGCATTGCTGTGTCCGCGCATCAAACGCCCATTTCGATGGCGATGGCCTACGTGCAACAGGCGCAGCTGCAGCAAACGCAGGCGGCGCAGCAACCGCAGCCGCCGCCGCCTCAGCCGCAGTTGCTCCCCAAGGATCCGGAGCCTGTCGCTTCGACGGTGGTCACTTCCGCCGCCGGCCTCACTAGCTTTCCGGCACAGCAACCGGTCACTGTTTTCCCTGATCCCGCCGCCGTGGCTAAGGAGGTTGCGCAGCAAAATTACGCTAAAGCCGTCAAGTTAGCTGCCATGAGTCAGACTTTGAGCGCTACGCAGCTGAATCCGCTTAACTATACCGGGGTGGCTTTGAACAAGCAAGCTTTGACGGTGCCGCAGCCGGCTTTGCGTTATCCCGCGGGCATACCGTTGACGGGTTTGAACTTTGGAGGCTTGGCGGCTTCCAATCCGTACTCGGCGGCTTTCGCCCAACAAAATTTTCAACAGAATTTTCTTAACATGACACGCCCGGCTACCGCTTTGCATTTCAATCCTTATTCGATGATGAGGCCTGCCGTGGCCTCCTACGCTGGGGCGGCTACTACCACCACGCCCGCGCAGATGTTTAACGGCGGTCTTTTAGCCGCCGCGCAGTACCCTGCCGCAGCTGCTACCGCAGCGACGGTAACGGCGGCGCCTGTGGCGCCCTCAGCCGCAATTGCCGCCGCTGCCGCGCAGAACAACAACAATAACAACAACGTGGTGGTTCAACCGTTCAAAAAGTTAAAAACTTCTTAGTTATTTTGTTGGTTTGTTAGTTACGTGTTTCGTGTTTTTTGTAAAAAAATTGTTCGGCCGTGTTTTGCCCATTTTTAAGTATTTTATAACGGAGTCTAGTCAAAGAGAAAGCAGTGACGTGCCGGTAAGCGAGTGCCTCAGAACTGTGATACCCCACTCACACATCCGAGTCGCTAAATTCGCACCCGCTAAAATGTACCCTCCCCCTCATCTCTTGCTGCAATTATTCCACACTAATCCCTCTCAGTACGGTTGCGATTGTTTTTTTTTCTTGGTGGATAAGTTTAGGCTGTAAGGTTTTAAGCCAGAATTTAGAATTAATAACGTTTTGCATGACATACTGGATTTATATGTCGTATCTATACGTATATAGGAAACGTACTATTTAATCGAGAGCCTAATTGAATTGCATGGTAGAGTTTTAAGCAGCGTATCTGTTAGACAAGTGCCATTTTTTGTAGTTTTGATTGTTTTTTTTTGTTAACTGGCCCAAAAAGATCCACGCCATTGAGTCTTATTATATGATGCTTCTACCAACACCTTTTTCTGCAAACCTGCCTGCGACCTTTGACTTTACAATTTTCTGTAGTGCTTTTTCACTGGGCAAGTTTGTAGAAAATTGTACAGAGAAAGTGGGTTTTGAATTGCTTGATTAGAGATCTGCTTTAAAACTCAATTCTATCACTGTTTTTGTTTTAACGCAGACAGACCCACTTCTCTGCTTTTTATAATTTAATAAAAAATGCTTTTCTTACTGCCCTCCCCCTATCTCAATGTTTAGAAGGCTTGTTACTAATAACTGTAGCACATTACGTATTGAGCTTTATTATTGCCCTCCATCTGCATGGGGATTGTCATATCCATCCGATTTTTGGGTGCTTTCCGCTAATAATAATAATAATAATTATTGTCGATTTAAGGGAGATCTTTTTGGGTTGGCACCACGTAGTCTAAAACCAAGAACACAGCAAGTGTATATTGTTATCCTCATTGTCTCTCGCTTTATCCAGTCACAAGTCTTTTTCTATTATTAAATGATACAATCGCTGGTCTCTCATTTCTAATCGTATAGTAGGTAGGCAAGACACTGGCTCAGATTGTTCCTATTTTTAATTATTATTGATTAGTTTTGTGAACGTTTTCTAGCCTCAAAGGCCTTAACATTTTATTAAATTATCGTTGTTTCTTTTTTTTTAATTCACGTGATTAGTTGTTGTCGTCTTCCTGTGTTCGATCTCGATGGCACAAAAACTGTAGCATATATATATATATACATATACGTACTTCGTTCGTTCCCGTGATTCAGTTTTAAATTGCGCCTGTAAGTTTTGTATGTAGAGCAAATGTTTACGCTTCTTTTTATAGCGGAATTATGTGCAATCTTCGGTAGTAGACTTCCAGGGACGGCCCCCATCTATATGTATATTGTAATATTATGCCGCGACCGAGAGTTCCTGTTTTTAGAAACCGTTTACGACAATCCGCGATTGGAAGTCTGCACCCGATTTGTTATTAGAGTGGACGCAACTGTAAGGCTTTTGCAAGGTTAGGTTTTTATCGAAAAGGTCCCAGGGATGGTGCAAAATTTATTTACTAATATTTAAACTTAATCTTAACTTAAATGAACAGAATTTTGACCAATTTGTTAAAAACAGAATTAAATTCAGCAGGTAAACTACCGTTCCGTGGATACTAAGAAAGAAAACGACGTTCAAGGTCACAGACAAGTTTAAAATTCCAAAGTTGTTAAGAGGTACAAAAGTCTTTTGTGATGGTTTAAGAGCCGAAACCGATCCCCCAAAAAAATAATAAAATTTGCTCGAATAAATGCAATTCGAGCAGTTCTTACTCCTTCAACCTGTGTACCCGTGTACCGTCAAAGCGACAGTAATCAGCCTAATAATATGGTTTCAGATATTTAAAACACTTTTCTGCTTGGTTAAAACCGTTGAGGTCGAGATATATCTGGGACAGTGTTCTGAAAGCCTAATTAGAGTAAAATATTAAAAATGAATATCCTAATAATCCTGATACGCAGGATTAAAGAAACTGTACCTCCTCACAACATTGACTTTGACTGTTCTAAATTTGATCTTTTTTTATCTCCTCACATTTCTGCTCTCCGTGTCGTGATTCTGGACATTTAGCACATGAAACCTTTCACTCCATAACTTCTGCCAAAAATGATTGAAAACTGTATTTTTACTTTTCTAATAAAGAATGTTTTTCAGGAAACTTTTGTTCTGCTATCTTGATAGTAAAATGTCAAGTTCTGGTCAAATATTGCCTTTTCGTATGAGCAGAATGGGCTTCTAGCTCTTTGGTAAGGTTTGGTGCACAATCTTTGAGGGTTTCAAATTTCATAAACCATGAATCACTTGGCATCTCTGGTGTCACTTTTACGCAGCTTTCCTGATAGAAATATTTAAGATTTCCCTTAAATATTTTGTTTTTATGAGCAAATACGCCACTAGCTCTTTGGCAATTTGGGTGCAGAAGTTTTGGACGCTATTGGTGCACTATTGGTGAGAGTTTCATATTTCATAAGACTAGGCATCTCTTGTCACTTTTACTCTACAAATTTCAATTTCCGTCAAGTATTTCCCTTTTTTTAAGCGCAAATGCGCTATTATCTCTTTGGTAATTTGGGTGCACAATTTTCAAATTTTATATGACCCAGTACCACTGGTCAAGTGGTTCTGGGTTTCTTATAGTACAATTTGTAATTTTTATCACTTTCAAGTGAAATTTCAAGTTCTCGTCAAATATTTTCTTTTAGTATGAACAAAATACACCTTTATTTCAATCGATTTTGGTGCACCCTCTTTGAGAGTTTCAAATTTCATAAGACGAAGCATCTCTTGGCTCTTTTACTCTACTCTCCTAATAAATTTCAATTTCCGTCAAAGTATTTTCCTTTTTTTTAAGCGCAAATGCGCTATTATCTCTTTGGTAATTTGGGTGCACAATTTTCAAATTTTATAAGACCCAGGACCACTGGCCAAGTGGTTCTGGGTTTCCTATAGTACAATTTGTAATTTTTATCATTTTCAAGTTTCAAGTAAAATTTCAAGTTCTCGTCAAATATTTCCTTTTAGTATGAACAAAATACACCTTTATTTCAATCGATTTTGGTGCACCCTCTTTGAGAGTTTCAAATTTCATAAGACGAAGCATCTCTTGGCTCTTTTACTCTACTCTCCTAATAAATTTCAATTTCCGCCAAAGTATTTCCCTTTTTTTTAAGCGCAAATGCGCTATTATCTCTTTGGTAATTTGGGTGCACAATTTTCAAATTTTATAAGACCCAGGACCACTGGCCAAGTGGTTCTGGGTTTCCTATAGTACAATTTGTAATTTTTATCATTTTCAAGTTTCAAGTAAAATTTCAAGTTCTCGTCAAATATTTCCTTTTAGTATGAACAAAATACACCTTTATTTCAATCGATTTTGGTGCACCCTTTTTGAGCGTTTCAAATTTCATAAGACGAGGCATCTCTTGGCATTTTTACTCTACTCTCCTAATAAATTTCAATTTCCGTCAAGTATTTCCCTTTTTTTTAATAGCAAATGCGCTATTAGCTCCTTGGTAATTTGGGTGCACAAGTCTGCAACCCAGAACCACTGACCAAGTAGTTCTGGGTCTCATATAGAAAAGTTTCTATTTGTATCATATAATCCTTTTTTTATGAAGAAATACGCCACTAGCTCTTTGTTATGATAATTTGAGAACACAAGGTTCAAATTATACAGGACTAACGACCACATGGCATTTCTTGTTACTTTTACTCTGCTGTCCTGATAGTGAAATTTCAAGTTTTCGTCAAATATTTCCTTTTATTATGAGCAAAATACCTCTCTAGCTCATTGGTAATTTTGATGCACACTCTTGGAGAGTTTGAAGTCACATAAGACCATGAATCACTTACAATCTCTAGTCACTTCTACTCTGCTCTCCTGGTAGTACTCCAGGTACGCCACTGTCTCCTTGGTAATTTGGGTGCACAAGTTTCAAATTTTATAAGGCGAAGTTTCAAATTTCATGAGGCTCTCATAATCTCTTGGCATTTTTGAGACCCTCTTTGAGAGTTTCAAATTTCATAAGACAAGGCATCTCTTGTCACTCTTACTCTACTCTCCAGATAAATTTCAATTTCCATCAATTATTTCCCTTTTTTTAAGAGCAAATGCGCTATTAGCTCGTTGGTAATTAGGGTGCACAAGTCTGCAACCCAGAACCACTGGCCAAATGGTTCTGAGTCTCATATAGAAAAATTTCTATTTTTTATCATATAATTCTTTTTTTATGAAGAAATATGCCACTAGCTCTTTGATAGGAAACAAAAGGTTCCAGATTATATAAGACCAACAACCGCATGATATTTCTTGTCACTTTTACTCTACTCTCCTGATAGTGAAATTTCAAGTTTTCGTCAAATATTTTCTTTTATTGTGAGCAAAATACCACTCTAGCTCATTCGTAATTTTGGTGCACACTCTTGGAGAGTTTCAAATTTCATAAGACCATGAATCACTTAGAATCTCTAGTCCCTTTACTCTGCTCTCCTGATAGCAAAATTGAAAATTCTCGTCAACTATTTTTTTTGAGCAAATACTCCACTAGCTCTTTGGGATGGTAATTTGGATACACAAATTTCCTTATGAGACCAAGAACCACTTGGAATCTTTTGTCACTTTTAGTCTGCTCTCCTGATAGTAAAGTGTAAGATTTCCGTTAAATCGTACTTTTTGTGAACAAATTCTCCCCTGGCTCATTCGCAAGTAGAGAACACCCTCTTTGAGAGTTTCAAGTTTTATAAAACCAAGAACTACTTGGAATCTCTTGTTATGTTTGCCAAATTGGCGAGGACTCTCTCATATTTATGTAAACTTTGACCGTATCAACCTTTCCCTGCTGTAATATTATTATACTAAAATTTCAGCTTCTACTTAAAAATTACAATTTAAAAACTCTTAATTTCTGGTTCTGCCAAATTTTTGCATTTTTAAACCTCATTAAATGTCAAATGCCGTCACTTCTAAGTCTTGATCTAATAGTAAATTTTTCTTGTTTCGTTAAATTACGATTTTGCATTGCCAGACTGCGAAAGCGCTCTTTCTCCTAATTCACACTAATTCACACCGTTCTAATCTCCTAATACTTCAATTTGACTCTTTGGTCAATCTACTTTCAATGTTCTCAAATATTTTAATGTTTATATTGCACATTATTTGAGACTTTCAAGTTTTATAAGACCAAGAGCCACTTGGAATCACTTGTCACTTTGCTAGATTGCAAGCTCCCTCATTTTTAAGTAAACTTTGAGTGTATCAGCCTTTCTCTTATGTGATATTTTGATACTTAAATTTCAGCTTCTACTTAAAAATTACATTTTAAAAGCCCTTAATTTCTGATTCTCTCAAATTTTTGCATTTTGCATCACTTCTAGGTCTGATCTCCTGATAGTTTTCTTATTTTATGTAAAAAAAAAATTTGCGTTGCCTAACTGCAAGAGAGTTTTTTTTCCTAATTCCCACTATTCTAATTTCCTAATACTTCAATTTGACTTCTTGGTCAATCCATTTTCAGTGCTCTAAAAATTTTTAATGTTTATTTCCCTACAAGGCACATTCGTTTGTAAGGCCAAGAACCACTTGGAATCTCTTGTCAGCTTTTCCAGATTGAAAAGCTCTTTTGCAATCTGCCACTAAAAATTACACTTTAACAGCCCCTCATTTCTGGTGCTGCCAAATTTTTGCATTTTTTAGAACTCTTGAGGACTGAAATGTCAAATGCCATCACTTCTAATGCTACTCTCATGTAGCTCTTGTTTTGTTTAAATATGAATTTCGCTTTGCTAGATTGCGTGAGCGCTTTTTCATTTGTTATAAATTTTAACAAAACCACACCATTCTCATCTCCTAATATTTCAATTGTACTTTTTGGAAAACTCTACTTTCGGTGCACTCAGATTTTTTAATGTTTATTTCCCTACATTGCACCCCTCGCATAGGTCCCCTCATGGGGAATTTTTATGTTTTATAAGGACCAAAAAAACAGAAACTACTTGATCTCTCTTGGAACTGATGGTCTGCTTACCTGCCTGTCTCTGGTTAAAATAGTTATGGTGGTTAGCAGGTTAGTTCAGGTTAGAACCATAACTAGGACGCGAATTATCATCATCTGTTTAAAATATAAAGCTGACTCCCTGAACTGCTACGATGCTCTTATATTTAATAGAAAGAAACTGCAACAGAACCAAACTATCTTATCATAAATCAGTTTCATTTTTTGGCCAGTTTACTTTCGATGCTCCCAAGTTCCTACATTTCGTTTCTCTAAATTCCATGCCTTTTTTTCTCCCTACGAGGGATTTTCAAATTTCTTAAGAACTGAAAGATCAGAAACCACATAATATCTCTTAAAATTTACGATTTGCTCCTCTGATGGTCGGTTTTTTTAATTTCCTAAAATAACGACAATTCTTGCTTGACAAAATAACAAATTTTGGAAACCAACTTGAAAAGATGCTTTGAATGATATAACGGGTTCTAAGTTCTTAATAATACAATTTTAGATTTTATGCACTTATTCTCTTCGGAAACATAAGATCGGTTTTGTGAGTATTCTTTAGAAGAACATAAAATGTCATTTTGGGACACACCTCGAGTATTTGCTTTCTTGACTGTCAATTTTCATAAGAATAGATCTACAAAAATCGATGTTAAATAGAAAGATGTGGAAGTCAAATAGAATAGAGTAAATCTGCTTTGATTTGTAAGATTGTTGCGACTAGTATGGTGCTACTTTGCAGTTCTGACACTTTTAGCCTGCTCTTCTAATCGCTGCTTCTCACATCTAAAATTCATTAAACCAACGAGTTTGAAAGTGCTCTAGAGTTTTTTTAATAGCAGGTGAAATATTCAGTTGGCGCAGTCATGGTAGGATGCTCCGAAACTAAGAAAGGGCCAGAAAAATAAATATACCAATTGCGACGATTCAATTAATTTCACAAATTTATGATGGCTCATCATAGTAACAAAATAGCAGCTATAATTAAATAAAAGTAGTGAGATGTGTTCAAGATCTTTATGAGAAGGAAAACCTCGTGTACTTCGTGCAAAACTTTATGAAGGCCTTCAGGAACAGGAAGAATTATAATAGTTAATCTGTCCAAGGCCACAGACTTGAGTCACTTGGTTAATAGTATTCACAACTGAATTTTTTTACAATTTTTAAATGTGTTAAAGTTTTAAGTCGTCGAGTTGCTTTTGTGTAGTTTTAACTTCATTGTGTATCTAATAAGAGTGTGGTCCCGGGTGCATTACACTCTGTGTTTTGGTAATTTTTACTTGGCGAATTTGGCGCTGATGGTGGCCTGAAGGTCAAAGCCCAGTTTTTTCCTCAATCACCAATAATAATTAGAGTTTTTCGTTGGATAAGTACAACAACACGAAAGTGTTACGAACAGTATGTGAGTTTATAAACCCTAACAGCCTCACAGTTACATAAAAAAAAACGCCCTTAAGGACATACCTCACTATACCTCAACGGAATTTCTTTCTTTTTTTTATTTTTCTCATAAATATATTCGTGGCAATCCTACCGACTGCGCCAATGAGATAACTCTTTGTATTTTTATTTTCAAAAGTCAAAAAATATTATCAACGTTAGTATTTCTATAAATTTCTTTTATGTATGGGTTATTTATTTTTTAATTTATTAATTAGCAACGCTTTGTGATTAATGTGCAATTTCATATACAATCGAATTTTCGAAAATAGTCATAGTATCAACCAAAGATTTTTTGTACTTTTTAGAAAATAGCAAAAATAATGTTGGCGTTATAGAATATAAAATTTTACTTTGACACAAAAAACTCAACTCTGGTTGTCCTGCTTAAAAAAAGCTTTAATTACAATACAATAGCCTATTCGTTACTGTGTCCAAACCATAATAAAATTATTAAAATTTTTATCATTATAAAACATTTTTAAAAAGCCTTACAGTGCGTTATACCACGATATCGTTAGTCAGCAGTTTTATAAATCCCTGCGCTAAATATTTGTTCTGTGTCCAAAGTATAGTAGTTCCACATTTTTAATAATTGTAAGACGTAGGCTAGATTAGAAATTGGTATTCGATGTATTTTATCCTATTACTATAATAATATTGATAACATTAAAAATGTGTCTTACTAGTTAGCATTTATCGTACTATTATTATAAAAATTCAACAACAAATAAGAAATTGAAAGGAATTTTAATAATTTTACTATATTATAATAGTAAAAAGGCCGCCGATAGTGGGCGCGTCCAAAAGTTGTGATGCTTGTATTTCAAAAAACAAAAACAGAAAATCACTTATAATAATAATAATCTATTACATTTACTACTTAATTGAAGTTAGTTGATATACGTATGAAGTTACATTATACGAGGGATATTTGCATTTTTAAGTAGGATCGTTACAATAATTATTGTGTTAAAGATCTTAGGGCAGGATAGCAAAAAGTAAATCTGGCTCGACGTTTGACCGCTTTATAATGTAGTTTTTTGGGTAAATGGCTATTGTGGGCACCTTTTTACGACTTTCCTCTCTCAGTTTTTTCTTTTTGCATCACTGCGAAAGTCGTAGAAAGAGCCCTAAGTGTGCGTAATCAGCTGCCAGCCACCTTAAATCCGACTTACATAAATTTTAATAACGTAGTGCCTTTTAGGCTGCTGATCACGCTTCGCTAATGGTGTGGGTCACATTCATAGCATAGCATAGCGTCCGATATCCTATATTTTTCATAAAGTCGACGATTTACTTTGTGTACCGTATTGTTCTAATCCTGAGGTGTATGTATTTATCACTGCTACTATTTGTAATAATAATGCTTGAAAATGCATGATATTTGTTTTATTAATCATTTTTTCGCTTATTATTTCGACTCTCCCTCCTCCTTATTACTTTTGTTTATTTATATTTTTTTCTCCGGGTTGCTGCGAGACGCTCTCTTCAGGGGCCTTTTGTTGTAACGTGCACTTTATTTTTTGTATAGTTCATTCGCTTAAAATGTCGCTCTGTTTGCACAACAAATCGGAGACGCTTCTCAGTGGTTTTGTTGTACGATAGTCAGTTGAGCAAACAAAGCCTTGATCACCGCAAAAGACTAACTATTTTACAAATGCTTGTTACGTTGTTGATGAGTTAAGGAGCTAATAACATACATTGTGTAATTTGGTGCCATCATCAAGGAAACCTCATGAATTGGAAATTTGTATAGGTTTTTATGTAAAAGAAAACTGTCCACAGCTGTCTAATCATATGTCAGGTTGTTAGCATATGATAGAACCTGCCATACCCTCTGGAATTAAACAATGCTATATCGTGTCATAAGATAAGATATGCACCATGTTAGAAATTACAAATATTATGTTCAAAAGACAATAAGAAGTGATAATGACATTGAGAATCAATTCAAGACGATAATGGATAACAAAGGTACTGTACCCAACCTGCGACTGAGTATCGTTTCGTCAGACAAACGTTATCTTCAGGAATGAAGCCTCTACTATTTTTTTAAAATGTTTTTCGTATTGCTTTTAGTTATTAAAGCGGCTGAATTATATAGCAAATATATGTGTAATTCGACTTATAAATTAAATACACTATTCTTTGTGTGTGTTTTCAAGTTACAAAAGTCTTAACCTTTCATAATGAACTTAAATCTTCAAAAGTTAACACACATAATGTCGTTTTTTCTAAACGTCGCGTTTTCTTAACATGTTGGATTCAAAATCAAGCGAGATTTGATGCTCAATTTAAACTCTATGCACTTATGAGAAAATTCTTCATACATTTGCTACACTAATCTGGAGAGTGTACGTTTTTATGTCACAATATGACGATAAATCTAGTTATTGCAAAAATTGCTTAATAATTATTGTTTATATTAACAATTAATTACCTGACTATCTCTGGTTTGTGTTCTATGAGTCTGATACTAATTTGAAATTTATTTGTCGAAACCAATTTCAGCCCCAATAACGTGATAGTTAATGTGGTTAATAATAAGGTAATATAAGTCCCATTGTATTGAAAATTACTGACAAATATGAAATTCATTGTACGAGGAACATTATATTGCGCTAATGATGAAAATGATAAATTTCCAATAATTCAAAGAAATATTTTGATAATAAACTGACCTAAAAGTTACACTTTGTACTACAAAACTTATGAGCAGCACCCCATAGCTGACCCGAAAAGTGACCGTGGTCCAACTATGACATCATTAGAATTGCCGTTCTTTAAGCCTCTGCTGCTTTTTCACACAGTTAACGTTTATTTTAAGAAATAAAGTTGAGGGCTTCATTGAATTTATATGGAATCTTACTGAACTTCTTAAAAAATTCAATAAGGTCAATCCAGCCAATTGTTACTTTTATCAGGACAATTGTGGGGTAATTTTGATTTATTCTATT
The DNA here is from genome assembly GCA_951812265.1 of Taphrorychus bicolor. Classification (NCBI taxonomy): domain Eukaryota; kingdom Metazoa; phylum Arthropoda; class Insecta; order Coleoptera; family Curculionidae; genus Taphrorychus; species Taphrorychus bicolor. Next base: position 22,674,954 of record OX638304.1, read on the forward strand.
GTTCATTATTTTTTGGGATGCTGAAGCTAAATCTGATGATTAAAAACAAAAATAATCGAATAAAAAAAACAAATTAATAACCTTTGACATTCAATTTTCATCATTTACGTTTTTTTTCGGGCTCAAGCGCAATTTGAAAATTGGCGTAATTCGGCTCTTTCTACAAGTTATTTCATGTCCGAAATTGTAGAAACATTTCAGTAACAATGCTCAAATTAAAAAAATATATATAAAAAATTGTTATAATTATTACTATAATATATTACATAATATTAAATTATTTCAAAAAAGTTTACACAGATAGGTGGCCAGAGATTCGACCTACACCGCCAGTTAAAACAAACTAAATTCTCTGTCACGGAGAGGAACCATAGACCGGTTTCGCGGTTATTTCAGCTCAGCAGTACAGTCCACCTCACGCCTGACACACAATGGAGTTTGAAATTTAACCTTCGTTGCATCGTGAAAAAAACTTTAAATGGCCTTCTATTTTCAGTTCATGGCGTTTCAAGTTTTCGTGACCAATAATTTCAATTTGTCTCGAGCCCGGATGGCATTAAAAAGTTTTTGTACGTCAACAGAATCCTTCACGCGGGTTTTTTACAATTTTTCCAAGTTCAAAGCATCTTTGTCCATTAGTACAAGCTTCAGAACTTTTATAAAACAATAAAAATATTTGAGTTTTTCAGTTCATTCATTGCTGTTTTTCCAATACCAACAATTCACTGATCATTCTTTTAGAACCTTAGATTTGGCTTCTAGGACCAGAAACAACGTAGAGTTAAGATTCCTTAATTCATCTGTTTACTTTCTTCAATATTAGTGTCTTCTTCATGTGTGTGTTCTTTCTAAATGTTGATTGTTTTTCCTGACTGTGACGTTATTATTAACAGTTGCTTTAATAGTTATTTAACGAATTAGTGTATTGATGAAGACGATTAATAATCGAGATGGTTTAACGCGCTCACTGCGTTAATAGATTAATCGTCCATTAATACACGAGTTGGTTACAATAATTTTCCGTCAGCTGCAACTTGGTCATTCAATACATTCAAATCAAAATACTTAGTTTGAATATTTGAAATTCGTCCCCCTATATATCAAATACGATGACATTGATAGAATCAATCTAAAATGACAGATGTCAGGTTTTTTTTATCCAATGCCTATCAATCTGTAAAAAGATAAATATTGAGTTTGTCTATCTCTCTCTGTCGAGTAAGAGTCAAGTAAAACGACAATATACACGGTCCTGGTATTTACTCAGCAATGAGCTCAGTGTTTTGTTGATTTTGCATACAGAGAAATAGAATTGACATTGACATAACCGCTTTTTAAAGTGACAGAACCGTTCATTAATGGGAGTCATTAACGAAGGATTTTGGCAAAGAAATCGTACCTTAAACAAAATTGTTATTAGTGCTGCAAAACTACTTTACAAAGTAGAGCTCTAACAGTGTCAGTAAAATATTGAGATTGTGACTTCGCACAAACAGCTCAACTGAAACGAATTACAAACAAAATTGTGTCTATAAATTATTAATATAATACGCTTGGACATAGTTTAGTAGACATGAAAACGTTAAGGCCTAAATACACGTTGTAATCGCAGAAAAACATTTTTAAGGTTTTGACTGGGACTTTTCTTAACATATCATGTCACACTCAAAACAACAACTGGCTTTGGCTTCTTCTACAATTAGTTTGAAGTCGATTTGAAGGCTTAAGTTTAACATTTAGTTAAATTTTTACCCTTGCGTATTGCTCAGGATTAAGGGTTTAAGCTGCAGCCGTAGTTGGCCATGTCTATAAATCCGACCTTAAAACTAAGTTAGAGCTAGACTTACCTAAACTAATCTGGTTCCACTGACTCAAGTATCAGTTCTGGTAGGCGCAGCTCCAACCAAGCCTCGCTTAAGTCATACTTGTAGAACCAGACCTAAAAGTTTTAACTTATAGCTTACAAGAATCAACTTCTGTTCGGGATAGTTAAGTGGATTGTATAATGTTTGCTACAAGCTGATGAACTGATAGGCCTATTTTATGAATATACTGGCAACTTTCGCTTCACTATAGAAGCCAGAATTGTCAATCGCAAGTAATATTTTTTGTGAAATTAACGTGGCAATCACGAACCTAGGAACTTTAAAGTGTATTGCTAAAGTGACAACCACGTGAAAGGACAGTGGATCCCAGGTGGTAATCACCAAAAGGGGGAACAAATATGTGGTGGTAGAACTGGTGTCGCCATGTTTCTTTAAATTACAGAATCACGGTACTGCGTGAACAATGATTTTTTTAAACCTTTATTTTATCCTTTAAGAAAATGGCCGACCTGGACGGTGGTTAAATTCATCACTTACGCGCATAGTTTTGAGTGGTGGTAACTTTTTTATCAGTATAATGTGCAAGATGCCTGTCATGGACAGCTGTCGTGCATCACTTTCCTGGCGTGGAATCAACTTTAAATATTTTCTACAGGATATTAGAACGTGGCAGAAACCAAAATTATTACTTCAAATGAATTCCTTCTTCAAAGTGGTCCAGTTCGGTGACAGTACTTTCCACTTTTACATTAACGTGGGGTTCACTAGGTATTACAATGTTGCATTCGCTTTTTGATTCACTTTCAAGATTTCATATTTTTGTAAGAAAAACACATGATTACCACCATGGAAATAAAATACGTGTTTTACAAATGTGGTTAAAAAATATGTTTAAAGGGTTTTCTACTTTATAGTGTCAGATATGATGGTAAATACGTGAAAGTCGACGTGGCCATATAAGTTGATTGTAACTATAATTCTGCTTGGGATATTATAGCCAAAACAACCAACTTAAGCTCTTCTTAAAATCAGTGTTCGTACCACCAGATTATGATTCACAAGATTGGTTCAAACTATTCAACGAGACTAAAGCTCCTTAAATGTATCAACTCGCAACAAGCATCGGCTCAAAAAATAAAGTGTCAACCCCCTTTAGCCGAGTACCGTCCACCCATTCTGGGTACCTACTGCCGTTCGTCGACTACCTACTCGCTTTCGCTTGTGTAATGTGCATATTTTGTACAAACGACTCGTACTTATTCTTCAGCACCATTCTAACCTATTTGGTAAATCCCTTTACTTAACCAACGGATTTCATTCGCCTGCACATTGCACAAGGTACTACCTAAACAACAACAACATAACTTCGTGGGAGTTTCAGCTTTGGTTTGACTTGGTTGAATGAATATCGGAGAAGAAAATTTCTGTGTGGAACCACCGTAGTGATTGATATTTACTATTTACTTTAGAAGCTTATTTGTACTTATTTAGCGGTGGGTACTACCACGTGCCCGCTATTTGGCGTGCTGCGCGCGCTTTCGAAATATAATTAGGATGTGGTGGGATAATATAAGTGTCATTGTGCATGTCCTAGTTATGTTTTCCTGAAAGCCGCCTATTGCTTGCGGGACAACCTGCTACTACTCTCGTAGCTTGTAGTACTACTACTAGTAAGTAAAGTATCGTTTTACTACAGTTTTCATTATTTTTGCAGACCTCCAACAGCATTGGCACAGTAACAGCTTATTTTCCTCATACTTTTCTTACTGATATTTAATAATGATTAAAATTATTTTTATTAACAATCAGTACTGTAACAGTACGAACGCTTTGCTTTAGGATTATCTTTGTTCGGCTACTTTAGGTAGATATCCAATTGTAAGTAATCCCCCTTTTATCAATCGTTTTCTGTGTGGAACGGTGCATGTTGTTAGTAGTACCGTTCCAGGCAACTTTTACACTAAAAAAGGTTTTGCCGAGCAAAGTTTTGTTAGCTATAGTAACAGAAAAAGCTAACAAGGGCTTGTTTGGCCTTAGATTTGTTTTGTTTAGTAGGGAATGAAAAAATCAAAGAGTTTGATTTGCTTTTTATCTGTTTCATGCTTACCGCCACCCACTCGTTTTTACCTAACCAACTTTCCGAAACTCGGAATCATTTATCACACTCTCAACTATCTGTTTTGCAAAATGCGAATGAAAAAAAAACAAAACTAAATCGCTCATAATACGGTGGTGTCTGGTGGGTTACGTACTTACTCGTACTGGCTGTGTAACTCGTACTGGCTGCGATGCCGCTTCTCGCTGATGCACAATCTCTGCATGACGCCATCATAGACAATGGTGCGCCCTCCAACGCCCCCTTTGTGATCTACACTGACGAGCAAGGACAGGTATTCACGTTGTTTTTGCTTCCTGTAAGCTGTGCTACATCGCTAGATACCAAAACACTCACGTCACGTATGTACTTTTACCTCTATTTCACCTGGTATATAACTTTTCAGCCGCCTTCCACCTTTGACACTCATTATACCAGCCAAGCGGATACCGGGTGCGCAAACGTGGAAAGTGACCACCTTACTGTAATAATTTTTATGTAGGACGGCTTGCACGGACTTCTTTACTTACTAACAAGTTACAATGTGTCAGTATACTAATCAGCCACTAATAACAGTCGTGAGCTTGTTTTGTCGTGTCTCCCTCGTGCATTGTAACTTGTTACTTTGTTTTGTTTTCTATTTTATATTTGTTTTTTCAATTCGAAACATGGACACACGTTGCGAACAGCGTTGGCTTTGTCGCAGTTTGTGTACGATCCCAGGCTTTTTTTGACTAGTTGCAAGTAAGTGAGTTTGCGCTTCAACGGTGCCAGTCATTCGTAGTTTGACTTTGGAATTAATTTAGTGCTGGTTAGATAAGTAATCAGGGCTTTATTTGGAACGATACTGGTGTGCATGGAAGTTTTCGCAAGGAGATGATCATTTCGGAAATGATTTTTGGGCTTTGACTAATGGTAATTAGCCGGAATGACACGAAAGCTATGTGGCATGTGTTCGTGTGTGTCATTAACAAGATTTAAGACTCCAAATTGACTAATAGGTAAACTGAATGAAAAATGAAAAAGTCTTAGTAGTTTATTAGTTATTATTTTAATATGAAATTCAATTTTATGAATACACTAGAAGGTGATGAGTAATAATATACAGATACGAAAGTTCCAGGGATTTTTTCTTTTTATGTTACACGATACGAAAGGAACAAGTACAAAAAACAATTATTATTCTCAAATTATACCTCATCTATCCTTAAACCACGTGTTAATTATGGTGGTTGATGGAACCTTAAGTATTCCCTTCAATCACCTTGTCACTCATAATAGGGTCTTTATATCGCTGCTTAATCCTTTATCCTTAATGTAAGTAGATATGCAGCGGGGCTTCAGGCACAATTTCAGTAAATTGTTCATAATATAATCGTTATCTGTAAAACTGTATCTTTAACTAGGTCTCTAGTTATTCGAAAACAAATTAAATTTGTTTATGGATTTGACGTCTCTAGACAATTAGAAAAGGTTTATCGCACCTTTGAAATATATTTAGATCTATCATTTCTTAAAAATATTAGTAGATGTGCAGCTGGGCTTCAGGTACAGGGTCATCCAACGAGGACTGAACAGGCAGTTTTTTTCGGAATGGGTTAAATATTATGAAAAAACAAAATAGCTATTTGTTATGTTCTTCCAAAGCGCTACGGCACATTTTGACATTTTTTTAAATGGAATGTTATATTTTTTATTTCATATTTCAATTCCTGATGTAATTGTTGATATAAACTGATATTTTTTTTCTAATAACGTTGAACTTATGAACTTATTAAATTACGAAGACATTCAACAACCGTTAGATGACTTCCTATTAACACGATTAGTCAGGTACCACTTACGATACACACCACAGATTCATTTGACAAGTTTTTGCTGAACAGGTGCAGTATTGTAAGTGGTACCTGACTTGTGGCAACTCCACGTGTTAATAGGAAGTGATCTCACGCTGGTTGAATGTTTTTGTAATTTAATAAGTGCATAAGTTCAACGTTATTAGAAAGAAAATATCAGTTTATATCAACAATTATATCAGAAATTGAAATATGAAATAAAAAATACGACATTCCATTTAAAAAAATGTCAAAATGTGCCGTAGCGCTTTTATCTGATGTTCAATTGTTTCTCATGTAACATTTTTGGATTCACCGGTAAAGACCATAACAAATAACTATTTTGGTTTTTCAAATCATTTAACCCATTCCGAAAAAAACTGTCCTGTTCAGTCCTCGTTGTTACTATAGACAACTATAATTTAGCATATCCTTGAAACTTACATTTGTCATTTATTAAAAAGATTAGTTGATCAGCAACAGGACTTCAACAGAATTTAATTAAATTTTCCATGTATTTTGCAGTAAACCGTAGCAAACTTTGATACAGAAAACTGGTTTTTAGTAATATACTGATATATAGGCTCCACTTTCATACTCTCAACTTTCATCTCAACATCTCCCACTATTCATTGATCACCTGTCTATTTTAATCTTCCAAGACGAATGTCACATCATTTAGCATGTTCTGGTACAAGTTGAATTCCATTTCCGAATGGTCATTAACGTTACTTTAAAATTCTTTTTTACCACCCTTTCTGTAGATGCATATGATGATTACTAAATTTGTCCTCGACTATAGAGCGTCCTACAGGGACGCTTTTTAAGCTGTAGAAGTTGGTGGCTGAATATGTTAGGTGGTGTTTTATGAAGGTCTGTTGAAGCTTACCTGTATATTGAGGCATTAAGGGTGTGCCAGTTAATTGGGGCTGATCTCAAAACTCTCAGCAAAGTCAAGTTTGTTAAGAAAAACGATGTAATTTAGAACAAAGACTTAATTATAAAAATATTTTCAAGTCAATCCCACCAGCACACAGAGTTTTGATTTAGAATTTTCATTTTCCTGTTAGTTCGAGGTAATTTTTGTCAAATTTTTTTAAGTTTGAAAACTATGTAAAACCTAAACTGTAGAATATATTAATAGCTGGCTACTGCAGTATACCCAAAATCTGTTAAATCTATAATAAAGGGTGACTAGGTAAAGTCTATAAATTAAAACTTACTCGACAGAAGAAAGAGAAAGGGAAGAAGACCTTCACGTCCTGGACTCTCAAGTGTAAATAGTGTCAAATTAAAAATTGCAAAACTAATAAAAACTAATAGAAACAGCTCGAGGAAAGCACGACAACTTAAATTTATTACTATTGTGGACCTTATGGTCATAACAAGTCCAGTTGTGAATGACTTCCATGAAACAGATGTCCTTTTAAGATTACACAAAAATTTATTTTTAAAAGATTTATGAAGTAGTACGTGGCTGTTGAGACTTACCTGTATATTGAGGCATTCAGCGTTTGCCTATTATTTGGAGCTGATCTCAAAGTTCTCTGTGTAGCCAAGTCTAAAAAAAAAGAAAGATTATCGAAATTACGATTTCGTCCTTTTAGATAATTTCCAGAAGATGAAGTGCTCTGCTTACAGTGTTAAGAAGTTGAAAAGAGCTGCTCGCAATAGTTTCATTTGATTCTTTATATAGTGGTGGTGCGGGGTTTCAGCGCACTTGAAGTATGTCGTAGAACTAGCTTCCAGTCTGCATTTAGAAACGTAACTTCCTCCTTCTTGTTGAAATTGTTATCGTGTTTAAAGATCTCAATGGCCTCTCTCGTTAGTCTCCGATATAAACGCTGCGATTGATATAAGATATCCACCTCGTGGATAAGGATGTCGTGACCTTCGGAGAAAGGACCTCTGCTACTACTGACTTTTGTGTTTGTTCCTAACCTGCAACTCCTCTAGTATTCCGTAATCCTCGTGTTGACACTGCGTTTTCTGGCCATGTGCCAATGTATACCGAGCCACAGCTGCATGGAACTCGGTAAACTCCGGGTGCCGATAGAGGATCTCTGCGGTCTTTGGCCGATCTCAAGCTCTGTTATCTTGTACGAGTGGGTTTAATGACGATTTTAACATTGTGTTTTTCCAGCAGCCTGCCGATGCTGTCCGTTACTTTGTGGATATATGGTAGACTAGTCCATCCGCACTTTTCTTCATTTCCCGTTGTTCCTTCCTGGCGTTCTACATTCCTTGGACGGACGGCCATATCGAAATCTGTTTACTGTATCCATTCCAACGAAAGGCTCTTTCCAGATGCTTCATTTCCCATTCCAATTCAGCCGGTTCACAAATTCTCTTGGCTCTCACGCACAGTGCCTTTGTGACTCCCCTTTTCTGTCTGGGATGATGATTTGATCAGTTATTCAGTTATTGAGGTATGGGTCAGTGTGTGTTGGCTTTCTATAAACGGTGTGCGCAAGCTTCCCATTCGGCCTCCTTGATACTAAAACATTCAAAAACGGTAGGCGACCTTCGTTTTCTATCTCCATAGTGAATTGAATTTTTGGGTTGATAGAGTTGAGGTGTAGGAGGAAGTTTTGAAGTTCTCCCTCGCCATGGCTCCAAATAACAAAGGTGTCGTCCACGTATCGGAATCAACACTTTGGCCTCTTAATTGACGTTGGCAACGCCTTGGCCTCAAAAATTTCCATAAAATTTTATAGACCACTCCGAAACCGGAGCAAAACTCAATACATAATCCACCTCCTTTTTAACAGAGGTGGATATCTTATATCAATCTAGCCGAGAATAACGAGAGAGACCATTGAGATCTTTAAACACGACACAATTTCAACATGAAGGAGGAAATTACGTTTCTAAATGCAGACTGGAAGCGAGTTCTACGTTCTGAGTTCTTCAAGTGCGCCGAAACCCCGCGCCACCACTACCCCCACTCCAGTCCCTCTACTGCAGCGCGACGTTGGGGGAATAACTACCACGGAGCTCACCACAGTCGAATCAGTCAACATCGGGAAGCACGGGAGATCACTGCCTCATCGCGTTTTATAGTCTGCCGCAGCTACAGACGAAACGTCAGAAAGAAATTCCATTATACCATAGCTTTAAAGTCCGAAAAAACATTTTAGTTTGTTAAGTTGACTTAGAGAGCGATTATTGAAGGAAAATATAAGATTTTTCCATAACCTTTTGACATCCTACATCTCCGTTCATATCTAATAAAAAATCTCATTTTTTGAATGAAAGCTTAACACAAACTTTGAAATCACTTTGTATACATTTACTTACATATCTAAAATTTTGCAGAACATAATTTCGTTCTGGGACTCAGCCCTTGACAAGAGTTGAACTCCCCAACACATTTTTTAATCTTTTGAGTTATAAGGTCGTCCGTTTCATTGAGGTCTATGGTTTTATTAGTTTCACAAGATTTAATTCCGACTTTCGTTCCTTTATTCGTTTCTTTAGACTTTTCCTAATCAAGGTTGAGACATGTTGATGAGTTGACGATGACGTTTTTATATGAGCACTCCTTACATAATCCATCAATGTGGTTCCCCGTGGGACACCTTGTATGGCTTTATTACACTAATTCACGTAGTCAAAGTTAAACCTCTTATAAAAGCCCCTATGTGTGCATATCTCTGTTTAACGTTTTTGGATTTTAATAGTCATTTATGTATCAAGGGCATTAATTAGATGTTTTTGCCCTGATGATGATGATGATCTTGGAAATGCTTAGACCCAAAGGCATAAACAGACACTAATGCCCGTCGTGCATACAAACTTTTATGACCTTCCAATTTATGTTAGTGTTTCAATAATAGGCAGGTTTTGTTCCTACTTTATGTCCGCGCGGGCCATAAAGTGCACTGAGCAATAAAAACACAATAATGAACTAATAAGACATACAGAACAATTGAATAACGTAACGCACTTTAATTTTAAATTCCTTAAACATCTCAAAGGTTTTACAACACGCATCTTTAATTACTATTTTATTTTACGTTTTTTGTATATTCACTTTCACGAATCATTTAGGAAACTGTATTAACAGAAGCCTTGAACTAAAGATACTTTAAAAATTCAGAAAAACTGATTTGAAGGTGGAGATAATAATAATTACCACCTTCTCTACAGAGGCTATTTTATTTCTTTTATCTACTTCTTCGCCTATAGCCATCAGGAACCCCAAATGACCTGTGACCCCGGTTACCTACCTACTCCCTAAAAGTGTTCATTAGCTCAAAATAGAAGTTATTATTAAAACAAATTAAAGAATCACTATATTACGATGAACAAAATTATAATACTTCCTTTTTTGATCCTACATGAGGAAGAACTTTCCTGCAGACATATAGGTACTTGCAGATAGAGTTACGCAAACCAACGATCAACTCATTAGTTTATGTATCTCTAATCAAGTTATCTAAATTATAAAGAACAATCGAGTATGTATAAAAGTTTTATTTAGTGTCTTTAGATATAAACTTTAGAATGTTTGCAACTATATTTTTACTATAGATTTTCGTATCTGCATATTAGAAACTCATAACAGGGTGTGCTGGTTATAAAGCTACTAGTGAGTATTAAAGTGCATACGGCATGCAAATAATTTTTATTGTCGTTTTAGCGGACCGGGTTAGGCTTAAAAGAAGAAGATTACCAGGGAAAGGCCTCCTTTGTAATATTAAAAACCATTATTTTGTAGTTAAAACTACATACATAACAGCCACTAGACAGGCACGATAACTTAAAATTATCAAGATACTAAAATTATCGAAAGGCACTCAGCATAATATTAACCAGGACTTATCAAGTTTAGGCGCCGAAACCGGTCCTCCAAAACTATCATAAAAAATATTTGCATAAATGAAAGATTTTTATTCCCTCTACTCGCAACGCATTGTTTCTGTGTTGATTCCGGTTAATCTTTAATAGCTCTTTAAAACTATAGTTTGTATTTAAATAAAGACAGTCTCTACTAATGCGGTAGATATTTTCCTTATCTTTAGCTTTTCTCTTGACCTTTCCCACATAAGAGAAAGCATTTGGTCTCGTCGCTAACTAAGTATTTGGTTTAGTTTAGCAACGCCTGCGTACTTGAATATTAAGTGACTTTAAAGATTATAATTTTTTAAATTAAGAGGTAAAGACACTCTTTTATCTTTGAGATGTATTGATAGTAATCACGGGGTGCTTTTAGAGGTTAGGGAGTAATCTAGAGATACACACCAATATTTTATCTCCGGTACAGTGTGTCCCGAATTGGTCTTCCATGTCAGTTCAACGAAGAAAGATCCAGACATTTACGTTAGTAATGCCGAAAACATTAAATTATTCAAGTTTTTGAAAAATTTGGAAAACACAACAATAATGCATTTTTTTTAAAATTCTTTTTTTTAAGATAAACGAAATCTGAGAAATCATTTTTAAAGCAACTCTTTGAGTTGAATACGCCTGTGTCTACAATACAACGTTTCGGTTTTATGAAACCATCATTAGCTTCTATATTCCTTATTGCGTAAAGCATTTATTAGTTTTTTTTTCGTTTTGGCGTTCATCAGAACAAGGCGATCATCAAGTCATCACCAGAGTGGAGTTAAGCTCGTCCCAAAATCCATTTCAGAGGGATTTCGTCTTCACCTACAACCATCAGTGTTCTTGATATTTGGTCCATTTATTTCGGCTTTGCAGCGCCACGATATAATCTGCTCACTAACAACGATTCCAAAAATATTTCTGCTCCTTCTGGATACGTTAGAAATCGCTAAGATGATTTCATGAACATCCTTGAGTCCGGAAGGAGTAAGAAGAAGCATAATTGGAACTGTATGGAACTGTATGTATGGTCACTGGATAATGAAGAGAAAGGACGTGAGTTTAGAACCGCCTCTATTTCCATCAATAGGTATTCTTGAATGTTAACAAGATTATTTATTATTTATATGACCCGCTACCTTTCCGTAATAAGTATGACTTAGCAGTCTCCCTGCTTTCAAAGCCCGACAAAGTGAAGTCTATATGAAAGTCCAAAAATACCTTCTCTTGCAAGAGACTCGTTACCAACTTAACTGTTTTGAACTTTCCCTATTGAACCGACATCGTAGCTCCTACAGTTTTCGAGATCCCGATACAAAGAAAACCAATTTGAGACACTCTGTGTATATCTGCTTTGAAAAAACTTCAGTTGTGATAACTATGTTCTGCATAACTATTTATGTTGAGCAAACTGCTGTAAGTTTTAAATTATTCTTTAACAGCTATTGATGTTTATTTTTTTGCTTATTAAACTTAACCATACACTGAGCCTTGAAATAAAATTAGTTTAGTCCTGCCATGTGCCTTGCCATCGCTTCCCGCTTAGTAATTGAACAACAACCAGCGATTACTTATCTAACTCAGCAACATTCCATAGCTTCTTAAAATCTGTTCAATTTTTAGCTGAGATTCTCAAACATTCTGCATGTAACACACTAAATTCCGATTGTCATTATTCCCGTCGTAACACTTACTGGCTTTTGGTTTCGGCCTTCGCTGCCATATTGTTTCAGCTTATCATTTTTATACTTATTATTATTTAGTAGTTTGTCTTAGTATTAATTGTAACTGCGTTTCCACTCTGTACCTCTATCTTAGAGCGTTTATGAAGGTTTTTTCAAGATGTCCCGCCCGAATGCAGAATGATTGACGATCGATGACCGAATGCGCCGCAGTATTTTTATTCAAGACAATTATTTTTGCACCAGTTTTCTTTTTCATTAATAATAATATTAATAATACGTCACAAATGGCGACTTTTGGTCCCTTTCATCAAGGAACCAAAATTTGTCCAGCTGCGCATCACTCACCTGACCGGCTAGGGTTGGTGGGTGATGCGTCAGCGTGTATTTTAAGTTTATTCCTCTTAAGTGCTCCTAATAATTGTTACGAAGCTGAGGTGGAGTCTTTGCTAATTGGTCAATGTTTTTTCAGTTACTGGACACCCTCCCGGTGTGCCAAGATTTTAATCGTGGCCTATGCACCCGGCCTACATGCAAGTTTGTACATCTACAGGAAGGTGAGTGTCATATAAGTTCTTTCCCAGAAAAATTACCCTAAATATACAGGATGTTTTTGAAAATAATATGTAACCACTTAGTTAGTGGGCTCCAAAATAATACAAACCTTGTACATAAACATATATCAAAAAATACTTTTATTTTCATATATAGGTGTTGAAAAGCTAGTTCCTGAGGATGGTTTTTTTATTAAACTTTTCGAAATGTGTTGAGATAATCTAAAGACATACCACAAATTTCTACGCTTTTTTCTGTAAAAAAGTAGATGTGAACACGCTTGTTCAAGGATCGGTAACAGGTTTGCAAAATATTGCTGCAATACTTCTGGAATAAAAGACGAAACATTTTTCGATTCGTATTTATAAAAAGATTTTGTCTTATTTCAATTTCCAGAATAAGTGGTTACTTTCATGGTACTTTTCTCGAAAACACATTATATAAAATATAAGTAAAGTGATTACTGCCTCTGCATGGTGATGAACAAGCAGTTGAACAAGAAAAGGTCGTATTAGTCGAGCAAAAATGAAATTACGCGATGAGGGTTGTAAAAAGCTTATTACGCTTATTCGAGTGATTGCATACGAAGCTTTAAAGCACAAAGCTCATAGAGCTTCACAACCCGAATTTTGTTCAATACTTTAGCAGTAACTCTCACAAGTCGTTGACAAGAAGAAAATCATCGATTTGAATAAAAAAATATTTTCAACGGCCATTAACCTCACATCCTCCTGGCCATAAACGCATTGGCTGCAGTGACAGATTTTGGTTTTCCGTGCGTAAAGTGCTTCTTACTTGCGAAGTGCGTAAAACTCATCAGGAGGAGGCTTTTACGGCATTTTTTAACCATTGCGAGAATTCTACTCTTCACTTATTATTTACAGTTGGAAAACGTATTTATTCAGAATTACGATTTTTTGGTAATATCCAGTGCAAACTTCATTGTTCCTCGAATTGGCTTAACGAACGTTATATCCATTATTAGTGAAATTCGAATTTTCTCGCAAACAATTTCCGCACAACTTGTTGCTGCATGATTCACACTTTTTATTTATTCGTCATAACTCATTTATGTATGATAGGCCGTTTCTTATAAATTTTCTTTATCTTGATTTACTTCTATTTTTATTGATTTTAGGCGTTTGGCATTCATTATTTTTTTGATTAGAAAACGTGATCTATTAGCGGTTGGTATGAAACATCTACAAAATATTGTACAGGGTGTACCAAATTTGTTTTCCATTTATGTATTGGAATTATATTAGAATCTCGGAAACCATAGAAATTAGGAAAAGAAATTTTCCAGCAAACTCTTTTATTTGGTAGTGTTTACCAACACGCAATATTTTGTAATAAGTAGTTGGTCGTGATTACAGTCTCTCATATGTTGGCCGCAACTTCGGCATCAAGCATACGTCTTTTGTCGATAAGGATAATTTGTCTATAAATGAATTTACGGTTATGGTTTTCGCACCTACATATACTACACAACCAGACAATATGGAGATTGTCCGTTCAGAGTGGAAGAGTGGACTGCTGAGCTGTTTACTTAGTAATGGGCCACTAATAGGACAAACACGGCAGCCAACCCTTAGCTTTCTTGGGTGGCGGCTCTGAGGCTTTCTAAACGAACTCCCATCCTTTGTTCTTTCCCAATATGTCAGTAGCATTGTTGCAGGTAGTTGTTCAAGAAATGGCTGATTGCCTTGATGACGTTTTATATTAAAATTTCAAAGTCCGTTGTTAAGTAGGTACTTGTAAATCTCGGATGCAACCGAGTCAATCCCCGAATGCTGCAGACTTTTGAGTCCTTTCTTGTTGTGTGCCGAGCGGTTCGCTTGACCATCAACTATAGCTGGATCAGGGACAAGGTTATCTAGCCTTTCTTGGAACCGTGGCCAGTTAGCTTTTTACCAGGGCCAGCTCCTCTTTACTGTCAGTCAGCAAATCGGCAATGTTGAGATCATTTAGTCTTCTGTCGTGATAAGGGAAGCTATATCCGGGCCTCTGATACTACCTACACCCGCTGCATTGGTCATACCAGTAATCTGACTCCCTTCCTGTTGACAACTTGAATTTGAAGGTCAATAAGCACTGATGTCGTTAGCGATTTAGTACATCAACATTTTTCTGCTCGAGGTCGTCTTGCGGCGATTAAGATTTCTGCTGGCGCTGCAGTTTCTGCTGGTGCTCAACATTACTGACACTGCATCAATTTCAGTTTTCTGAACTCCCAAGCAGTGCTGCTCAACCTACGTGGCAACCCTGTCGTAGTTGGAATGTAGTTTATGGTAACCGTATATGTTGTATTCTAGATAGTTACTGCAATTTGACTGTCGATTTCGGTTTCTTAAAACGCCAATATTTAAGACATTCTTTCCTCCAAAATCAGTTCAATTTCGTGCTTTCTACAACGTTCTATGACTCCTAATGGTGAAAGGCTCCGGGTGTCTAGGAGCCATCATTTTGTCTGCCTCGATGAGACAGTCTCCCAAGCAGTTTTTTTAGCTTGGCTTCAATACTTTTGATAAGGCCAACACTCCTCTCCTACTTGTTACTACAGTCTTTTTGCGTCTTAAGCTTGCGGCTGTTGCCTTTTGGGCAGTTTGCTCTTGTCTGTTCACGTCTTTAATGTTGACATTAGTTTGACAGTGTCTCAAGCTACGGCTAGAAATCATACCAGAACGAACACGTCTGAATTGTTTAAATATAAAAATGTTTTAATACATTTCTACATACGATCTTTCCTTCCCCGATTATCTGTTTGTCACCGTGCACACGGCATGGCAGTAGCCTTTTTTAAAAATTTTATAGTTAAAAGTAATACAAACGGGATAAACTTTTTTTTGGTGAATTGCCAAAATTTATCCCAAAGATCTCCGAACCCGATATCAACCACTAAAGAAGATTTTTACAGCTTAAAATATTCTACTTTAAGTGTTGGCAATTGCCTGTTTTTGTTTATATTAGACAGGGCAAATAAAGATAGTTCATAGAAGTTAGAAATATCGTGATCGCTAGTTTGCCAATTCTACTTATGAAGTGTTTTATATCAAGTTTTTTTTTATTTCGCATTCTAGAATCACAAGGTACGAAGACTCTAAATTAAATCCATCACCTCTTGCTTTCCTCCAGTGTTAAGTTAAATTTGTAAAGTCATCATTTTCAAAAATATTCTGCCTTGTATACAGCGTGATTCACGTTACTCGACACGGAAGATTATGGCTAAACTTTTAGATTTAAAAAAAGTTTTGTATATGGAATGGATGGGGGTCTATTGGAAGTACATTTTAAAATTATTGTCATTGTATACAGGTGGTCCCAAAAGTATAAAATTGATTAAAGTTGTATTTTTTTAAATGAGACACCTAGTATATTAATGTATTTTCGGTACCTATGGACAAAAGTAAAGGTAGTTTTATTAAGGTTTATGGCATCTAAACCGTACCGCTCCTCAGATATTCGTCATTTTGTGAAAGTGCAGCATCAAATTAAATGTTTAAAATCTCAGCACTTGGTTTCTTTTCAACCACCAAAATTGGCTGGTGGGCTAATAGTACATTGGATTTCTTGCGGTGTGTAACTACTGTGCACCGAATGTCAATAAATAAACACCAAATTATTGCAAACTTCAAACAGTAACAACTCATTTAATTTAAATTAGGCACCGTGTATTTTATAGTATCATTAGATGCAGAATTTAGTTTCCTATCAAAAACTATCGAACATTCCTATAGCTTTGTCTTTGCGTTTTCTTGGAAAATTGATTTTTTTCTGAATTTGAGCTGACATAAACGAATTAAGTAATCTACTTTACCTGTTACAATACCTGATTTTGAGAAAGCAAAATTTATTATCATTAGTACTGGGTGTTCACTAGAAAACTTGATTTAGGAGGCTATAAAATTTTGACAGAAAAGGATGGCATAATGAAAGTAAATGGACTTTTGTTTCTCCATTCGTTTCCTTTGACATTTCACAACCAACTAGACGAAGTTTTCTAATGAACACCCCGTATTTGTCAGATATTACTTTATAAGAGTCAAAATTATGATCATGAAGATTATTTAGCAGTCATCTGAATGTTAAAGTGTCTTTATTTAGCATAAAATATCAAATAAAACAATAAAACATTATATTACAATAGTTCTTATAAAATTTAGCATCTCTATTACAAAAAAATTAAGTACAATAATAGTGGCAATTTGAAATACAATAAATAACAAGTCAACATACGAGTAAAACAAGCAAAAACAACCAGTTATAAAATTTGTTCAAAATGACGACCGTCTGATTCTAAACACAAACGTATTCTGTTTTTAAATCCTTCACTCACATTGCGTAACATATAGGGAGTTATGCTTCTGAAGGCCTCTCTGATTGGTTCCTTCATATTTTCTTTTGTGGTTGGTGGCGTATTATACACGATTCCTTTCACATATCCCCATAAAAAGAAATCGGGAGGCGTTATGTCAGGGGACCTTGGTGGCCAATGTTGTGCTCCATTCCTTCCAATCCATCGATTTTGGAAACGAACATTTAAGAACTCCCGGACTTCACGATGATAATGAGCAGTTGCCCCATCCATTTGCAGCCACACGATTGTTCTTATATCTAGAGGAACTTCTTCCAGTAAAATTGGAAGCTGATCTCTCAAAAT
This sequence comes from Taphrorychus bicolor, assembly GCA_951812265.1. Lineage (NCBI taxonomy): Eukaryota > Metazoa > Arthropoda > Insecta > Coleoptera > Curculionidae > Taphrorychus > Taphrorychus bicolor. The sequence continues at coordinate 22,692,440 of OX638304.1, forward strand.
ATTTAGAAACGACATTCCGTTTAAACGTTCGTCAAAAAAATAAGGTCCAATCACATACTGTCCCATTATGCCCCCCCATACATTTACTGACCACCTATGTTGGTTATTAATAACTCTAAATTCATGGGGGTTAAAATCAGAATAATAATGAAAATTGTGTCGGTTAAAAGAACCATCGTTATGATAAGTACACTCATCACTAAATAAAACTGATTCAAAATAATCTTCTTGTTCTCCAACTTTTTCTAACACCCACATACAAAAGTTCACTCGTTGGCCAAAATCGTTATCGGAGAGTTCTTGATGTAGTTGTATCTTATAATCGTGATATTTATGTTTTTGAAGAATCCTTGATACGCTTGCTTGGCTAATATTTAAGTTTTGTGCAATTTCTCGTTGTCCGACATGGGGACTTTCAATTACAGAGCCAATAACGGCTAATTCAGTTTCTTGGTTTTCTGTAACTGGTCTCGTTTTGGCAGTCGTTTCTTACTGAACACTACCAGTTTGCCTAAATTGAACCAACAGTCTTTCAAAAACGGCTCTATTCGGTCGAGTTCGGATAGGAAACCTTTCAGCATAAACCCTTGATGCTAAAAGACAATTTTGCAAGCATTCTCCTAGAATGAAGATCATATCGACTCGTTCTTCTGTCGTGTAAACCAGCATTTTGATTAAATAAAAAACTCCCTATTAACCACCAATTATAACAGTAAAAAAATATTAACTTTAAATTAATATGTGACAACTAGAAATGACAATAAATTTTGCTTTGTCAAAATCAGGTAACACCTGAACAGACCTGAACAGGTAAATTAGATTACTACAATCGTTTATGTCAGCGCAAATTCAGAAAAAATCAATTTTCCAAGAAAATGCAACGCGACCAAGCTATAGGAATGTTTAGTAGTTTTTGATAGGAAACTAAATTCTGCATCTAATGATACTATAAAATACAGGGTGTCTAATTTAAATTAAACGAGTTATTACTGTTTGAAGTTTGCAATAATTTAGTGTTCATTTTTTTACATTTGGTACACAGTAGTTAATATTTAATAAATACCGCAAAAAATTCAATGTACTAGTAGCCCACCAGCCTATTTCGGTGGTTGAAAAGAAACCAAGTGCTGAGATTTTAAACATTAAATTTGATGCTGCATTTTCACAAAATCACGAATATCTGAAGAACGGTACGGTTTAGATGCCATAAACCTTAATAAAACTACCTTTACTTTTGTCCGTAGATACCGAAAATGCATTAATATACGAGGAGATTTCATTTAAAGAAATACAACTTTAATCAATTTTTAAAATGTACTTCCAATAGACCCTCATCCATTCCCTATACAAAACTTTTTTTAAATCTTAAAGTTTAGCTATAATCTTCCGTGTCGAATAACGTGAATCACCCTGTAGAGTACAATAATAAATTATATCGAAAATTGATATCAATTATGGTCTAAAAGAATAATCTAAATAAATTAGTACTAAATACACTTTTCTAAAAAGGGTTTCAGGGTTCAGTACCAAGTGAAAACATTATATTTTTAAACGAATCTGTGCTGACTAAAGTCACGTATACACTTCGATTAATGAAACGAGGCAACAGATCTTTTCCTGTCGATTGCTACGAGTAAGTAAATGTCTTGTTTCTAGGCATAATTACTACTTCTAACAAATGTCTTGGGCGCTGATGACCGTCTGCTCGAAAAGATTATTAAAACTTTCCATCAAGTAAAAGTCTTTTACCTTCTCTGTGACACGAGTCTAACCAGTTTATGTTGATTAGAGGATGTTAAAGCTTCAAAATGGTGGATTATATGCTTTTTTTTTGCAAAAGAATATAAAAATATTTACTGTTGCTTATCAACGCTACAGTCTGTCATGTAGTTTTGACGAATAACCGGTAGTCGTATCCTACCCATTGTTTGCACAAACATAGTCATGGGTTTTGTCAGTTTACTAATATTCATCCATATGCACTGCTGCGTACACTTATTCGTTTCACATCAATGCTCGCATTCTCTACATCTTCCTCACCTACAGCTGATCGTTGTCGAAAGCTTGGCCCATTATTCCCTCTTCCTTCCTCATCTTACAGCTTAAAGCCACCTCTCACATTTCAACGAGACAGGTGGACCCAAGGTTAGCCCTTGTGGACACCTCGCCATTCGTATTACTACATTCCCACTTCTTTTTTTCTTGTCCTCCAAAAAACTATAACAGATATTCCTGAGTTTCTATGAGACCCCGTGCATTTCATCTTTCATCTCATTTCATATCACAAACATAGCCTTAGGTTGTATAAAATTGTTGATCCACAAACACTTGCTAAATACCAACGCCCACTTTCTCTCCCCCTCATTCACTGACAACTAGTAAAGTACCACAATCAGCTGGTCATTGACAAAAGCTTGACCGATGATTCCCTCTCCCTCTTTAATTCCATAGCTTCAAGCCGCCTCTTCATACATAGCAGCCAGATAGATGACTCAAGGCTAGACCTTTGTGGACACCTTCCATCTATTCCTGTTATCATATTTCTGTCCTCTAGAAAATTCCAGCAAATATTCTTGAGTTTCTCTGAAACCCCATGAATTATCTCTTCAATCTCCTAAAACCATACCGAGTCTTGAAGGCGTACTTGACAGAGTAGGATATCTTTTACACTTTTTAATGTATTGAATTATGCTTTCGTATCATCCACAGTGCTTCGTTCTGGTGTAAACCTGAACTGGCCTACAGCTTAAACTTTATAGAAATTCTGTTGACTTTTTTGTGAACATTTTCAGACTTTGGTCAACTGAGTACTCAAAGTCCACCACTCTTTTTTCCTTCGAGAAACCTGTAACCCGATGTTAGCATTTAGACAAGTTATGACCCTTTCTAAAAATTCTGTTGACTTTATGGAACATTTTCTGAACATTTTAAGTACTCAAAGTCCACTACTCTTTCTCCTTCGAATCGAGAAATTTGTTCCTCCTTTTGACTCTCTCCTTGAGGCTTCAAGAAACCAGTGTCCTGATGTTAGCATTTAGACAAGTTTATGATACTTCTGAACAATTTCAGACAAGTCTATTACTCTCTTTTTTTTCCGAGAAAATTCATGTGAAAGTAGGACTTTTGGCCGAGTGGTCCATCAAAAATTGCGCCAATAGAAATAGATGTCAAAAAGTTCATCTGCTTGCCAAGCTTCTTTGTGGTCTTCTTTTCAACCGTGGGAATAGTCACTTCAGTGACCAATAATATCTCGATATTAAATGCGATCTTCAGGTGGAAGTTGAGAAGTCAAAGAGACCGATAATCTTGGGAAATTTCAGTAGAAGACCTATTGAAGAAGGTGTCAACAGTTACATCGAAATCTTTAGCGCTACATGCTGGTCATAATGGTCCTTCATGCACGACAATGTCAGGCTTTATGTCTCGACACTCTTCTCTGAAGATTCAACGATAGTTTGACTGACAGACACGCAAACTAATACCATTCGGTGTCAGTGCGCATCATACTAGTTTTATCAAATGACACAATACAGTAGACACCCTTAGCAGTACTTAAATTACTGACGATACATAATCGATATAATATTACTATTTTTTTTTTATTAATGTTGTCTTATTTCATTTAGGCGAAGGCGTCGAAGTGATCGAAAACCGGGTGGCGGTGTGTCGCGACGCAACCAAAGGTCAGTGTTGCCGTACCACCTGCAAGTACTACCACATCCCGGTGGTACTGCCCCCGGCCCCCGTCATGGCCGCCCTGACGTCATACTTGCAGCAACAACAGTAGCCACAACGACTAACACCGAAACCTTATTATTATTTATCGTAATAAGTTTATATATTTGCATAGACTTTTATTATTATTATTACTATTATACATTGATTATTGGACCATGTGATGGCCAGGTAAATAACAAATTGTTTTTCAACGTAGCGTGTAAGAGAGTTGCGAGCGAGCGAGTGACACGACATCCGGTGTTTTTTAAAGAAATATTCTAAAATAGTTAGGTTAGACCTTTGGGGAGATATCCAAAATCAAATGATGTTACGAAATATTTGTAATGTTCCTAGTGTATAGGTAAGACGAATAAGCGACTACTCCGGCCTTTTAAATGTTCGTTCCGGTTCCCACAACGAATTAAGCTTTAAAATTCCCAAAACTCTTCGAGCAAAAACTACGTTAGTTGCTATACTAATGTCTAGTCAGATTTATAGATTTCTATTAGCGCAACTGATGATATTAATATCTCCCACAACGTCACGAAAAAAAAATAAGTAACGAAACGCGGAAAATAAACAAGTTCCTGCATGATGGTATAAGCATTTAGAATTTTCCCATTTCACTGGTATAAAGGGAAACCTCCCCCTACCCCCCCTATTTTCACATTCAAAGCCGCAGTGAATTTTTACTTCAAATACCGTAATTCCGTGCAATAAATTGAAACCAATACCGTTCCAAAGAGTCAAGATTCACTTTTTTGCGGCCCTAGACAAAACATCGACTTTACAGTAGAAATTAGGGAATTCCCTTTAATACCGAAAGATAGAGTGAGAGCTCCATGTGCGAGCACGGGTCTTAGCTTCGCTTGTAGTGCGCGTGCGTTTGTTAGCTTGTTTGTTGGGTTTCGCGCCCTTAAACCCGCCCCCTCACCCTCGCCATTGCCTCTGTTGAAATCTTTTAGTTTGGGAGGGAAAGAGTGTGCCCTAAACGGTTGATAGAGGTGGGGTCCAGAGGAGGTGGTCATAAACGGACACTTTCAGAACTATTTTAGCTTACATAGCAACCTGCGTGTAGCTCTCTTTAATTATAGAGCAAAAATTAAGAGTATCACTAGACAAATTGGTAATGATGGCTAATACATAACCGAAACGTCGAACTGATTTTTGTATCTATACATGTATCGAAAAAGCCATCCAACATTTATTGGCTGTTTTCGCGATATATTGTTTTCCATGGGTGCTAATTGTTCAAAAGTGGTGTCTCTTTCTCTTTTGTATTGCCTAACACGGTTCAAAGGTAATATTTTGACAGCCAGAGTGTCGACACCGGAGAGACAGTTGTAGACAAATTTCGACAACTTTTAAATTTTGACAAATCAAAATTTTACAAATTTTATTTTTGAAAGTTTGAATTGTGGCTTCAGTAATTGTTATACCAATAAAGATTGTGTGGATTCGTGGGATGGGAATGCAATAACAACTTCAGTCTGTTTTCAAGCCTTCATTGGCACTCTACTGGCTACCCTGCTCTTCATGTGTTTCATGTTCCTTGATGCGTGTCGTTTTGTCTTGTACCGCGAGAACCCGGCCCCCTAAAGAGCTCATGGACTCGATAATGATCTATTGGACATAACTTTGTGTTTTCATTAAGAATATATGGTCTAAAAGTTGGTGATTTATTAACAGAGTGAAGTTGTTATTTTGTCGCTATTCCACCAATCCACACAATTTTCATTAATTTGAATATTAAGTAATTATCCGGGTCAGCAACATTCTACCAGATTATATGTGACGCCTCGGTCAAAGTCTAATGAAATCGACTAGGACAAAGAGAGGAATTACTTAGCTACTTACTTAGTTACTGATGAAATCCGCAAAAATGCTCCAAAATGATAAACACTTCCAAATACATGTGTGTGCTGAGTGTTTTTTCCTAGATTCTATAGTTCTCGACATACCAACGCATGACAGAACAATTTCGGACACAGTGTAGAATATTTTAGGTATACTTTTGAACCAAAATAATAAATGCAAAAGGTCGAAAGTCAATAAAATCAGATGTAAAGGCGTTAGATGTGCATACGCAGCTGCAATTGCGGGATTCAGTTTTTTTCAACTTGCCAAACATAGCATTTCTAAAGCATGTGAACTGACCTAACGACACAAATTGTTCGGCGGGTCCCATTTAGCACCTCTGATTTAGGCTTTATCTGATCATTTATCGAGGCGAATTAAAAGAAGATTCACCTATTAGCTTAGTTATGAATTTCATGACTTCAAATTTTACCGATAGCAAGGAACAGACTAGATGTGCTAAAATGTCCACCATAAAGTGCCATTCAAACTGTGAGGTCGCACCAATGGAAATGTGTAGCAAATGCTTCACATTTCACAGTTTCAACAAAACAAAAAGCCCATTACCTAATAATTCATGCGGTTCAAAGTACTTCACATAGGTACTGCTAATAGCTAGTATACGAACACACCTTCTACTTATTTTTTATCCTGTTCAATCACAATTGACAAATGAATTGGGTGTTCAGAAGAGGCATGATTGGGCATTTGAGCAAATTACTGAAAAAACACCTCACAAAGACTAGCGTGTGAACAAATGACGACTCAAGACTCCCCACCACCGTCGCCGTTATATCGTCACACCATCTCTTCCCCCCTAAACCCTCTATTAGCAAGTAGCGCTCCCCCACTCGGGGTGATTTACCCTCAGAAGCCTTTCGCTTAACTAACGTTCTCACCTTTGATTAATATACAGGGCGGCCTGGAAAGTCTCCCCGAGCCCTTAAACTCGCCCCTTTGCGACTAATGACAATCAGTGGTACTAAATATACACGCGTTGTCATTACTTATATAAACTTCGATATTGTGATACACTTAACCGCTCTTGGGGATTTTCAGGGCCGTGATTCTAATAGTTAACAACTTTATTAAGTTTACACTTAAGTTTATTATATTATCGGGCCCCTGTATATTTTGTTTTGTTTTTTACCTTTTGTATTTAAGCGGTGACTCCACTGTGATAACTACTATACGTTTAGGTGTGTTTTACGTGAATATTATAAGTTACTACCGGTTCCGGTAGGGCGGAAGGGGTAAATCACCCTCAATATAAACATTAAGAGTAGCCTAATGTAAACCGACCCTAATCGCTTATTATTACTGTATATTATTATTACTAATGAGTATTGTAGTGAACCGTGGCGGCGGCAGTGTTGTGCTCGCCGCTTAAAACGTAGACCCTATTGTAGTTTAGTAGCGTTGTTATTATAAATTTACCTTGCATGCCTCCTTACGCTGTTTCCAATGAGTATACACTAAGGGTGGGACGCCATTAGGTAGGGTTTAAGTCAAGAGCAGGTACGGTATACTCATTGGTGTATTCTATATTTATACGTAGCCACTAGACTTAGCTTAACCCTCGTAGCGACGCTTATTTGCATGTTATCTTACGCTTAAACGCTTTAATTTTTCGTTATTTACGCTCCTCTTTGTTGTACGCTTCTGCTTATTTTATAATTCAGCCCACCATGACAATTATTACCAGTTTTGTTTCCGAAATATTAACGTGAAGTAAATTATCGTTCGGCTTCCATTTTTACCAAAAAAAAAAGAAAGAAAACTATTATAGTAGGTATCTTATAATATAATAAAATACGAGAAGGAAATTGTGATTTTTTACATACCTAATATATTTTATCGTTAATTTCGCGCTCTTATTGTACAGTTGTTGTTGATGCTAAATAGAAAAGTAGACCGTGATGACCGTATAACTAAAAGTCCTTTTTTTGTAATACCGCTTATACCGCCTATAGCGCTCCGTCTGGCCGGCAACGTGAACCTCCAACCAACTTTGTTCATGCAACAAAACCAAAAATGTCTACAGTTTCCAACTCATGACAAATGACACTGGATAGAGATGGTTGGGGTTCTCAAAGCTGCGCCCAGATCACCACTGGCACACCAGCCATCTTACGTAAATCAAGTAGAACTAACGCTAAACTCGCTTTGCTTTTTTTGGGCTGCGCTTGTTCCCCCTGTTTAAATAAGCTTGGCTGACAGATGTCAAGGGTACCGACAGCCGTAGGGAATTCAAAACAGAGGATCGTTCTTGCGTTATTGTATACGCCTGTTGATTGCCAGTTTGGAGCTTTAGATAAACAGTGACAGAAAAGTGGCAATTTCGGAAAAAAAAACAACTTACCACTAAGACCTGAGGAGGGTAGTAAACCGAAACGTGTCGCCACAATGCTATAGCACTAATAATTCCTTCAGGTACATTACAATGTTTGGTATTTTGCCAACATGCTTTCTGTTTTATAAAAAAAACCTTTAATAGTGGACTGGTTTCGGATAACGAGCCATCATCAGTGCCCCAAAGTCGTCACAAAATGCGACAAGAGCCATGGACCCCTCAAGTGGGAAAAGCTCAATGTCAGTTGTTGACTAATAAAATCACATATGTGCACGAAAATGCTAGACGACACGAGACAGACACGACAATTTAAAAAATTAGCAAAGAGAGGATATTAAGTTGAAGTTGTTTGTTGTGTGCGTAAGGCCTTCTTTTATTAATTCCTGAGAATTCAGTTAAACTAGTTACAAGGACATTTTATGTTTTGGTGTACTCCCAACTCTCTCTCACTTGATAAAAAACTACAACTTGTCTTTTTTTCACTTTAAGTAATTCACATTTTTCTCAGTGTATTTTATACTACAGTTTCTTTAAATTTTGTCATGTTCCATATTTCTCAAATACTTCATATAAAACTTGAAAAGAAAACGTCAATTTTAAACTTGAAGCAAATCGTTAAAGATGGAAAGGTTGGATTGACCACATTGAAACGCTTTGTCGGATGTTTTGACTTACTAGCTCTTCTAGATAGAAGTTTTACTTTTTTTACGTTTGTATACATTCTTCTCAGTTTATCTCAATTCTGATTAGTGCAGAGGCGTGGTATTTGAGGTTCTCATCTAATGGATAAGTAAAAATGTGTGAAAAAAAAACTTAATGAAGTTCCTACGTCTCTATTTCTATTGTCTGACGTAGAATATTTAACTTTGTCAGCATTTTTCTCAGTGTATTTTAATTCTGTCTTCTGCATAAAAGTTGATCTTTAGAACTGAGAAAAAATGCTTAAGCCTTGAGAAGAGTCTCTGGAGGTCGAAACGTCTGCATTTGAAGCCACAATCAGTGGATTTGATTTGTGATTCGTTTCTTTGACAGGTTTTTTTAAGTTAACCACATTTTTCTAGGTGTATTGTTCGTATTACAATTTCTCTAAATTTTGTCATATTCCATATTTCACAAATATTTCATATCAAGAACTGAAATAATACAACAGTTTTAGACATTTTAAACTAGATTCTAGTTCTTCTAGAGTCAACTAAAACAGAATTTTTACTCTTTTTACGTTTATCTATATTTTTCTCAGTTAGTTAGTTTGTCAAAGTTCAGGTTGTGTCAGAAACATAATCTCACCTAATGGATAAGTGAAAATGTGTGGAAAACACTTTATGTTCCTACGTTTCGACTTCTATTGGCTAAAGCAGGATTTTTAGGTTTGTCTACATTTCTCTCAGTGTATTTTAATTCTGTATTCTGCATAAAATGTAACTCCTGTTTAGCTTGAGAGCCTTGAAAAGACCCACTAGAGGTCAAATTCTTAAAACGTCTCTGTTTTGACCTCTATTAAGATTCTATTTTAGAGTTTTCGTTCTTTACAAACTTCTCTTTTTCCAGTTTCGGTACTTTATCACCATCAGGGTCAAAGATGAGGTGAGTCATTTTTAATCGACTTTGGTCCTAATTTAACGGGGATTTCTCCCCCAAATTTGCAATTTTAGACAGTTTTCAGTAATTTTTAGCCGATTTTTGGCCATAATGTCAATTTTAATATTTCCAAAGCTCCTAAATTGGTATTTTTACAAGCTTTTTCGTTAATGTTAGCCTGCCTTTTTCAAAAAACCAACATTATCATTTTGAGATAAAATGGATAATTTTTGCAATAATTTTAGTCCTAACTCTAATCTTCTAATCTGAATTTCTCCAGAGGCTCCAAATTTGCATTATTACACACTTTGAGTTATTTTCACAGTTTTGGCCTTAATCCTAGCGTAACTTCCCAAAAAACATCAAATTTTACATTCTTAGATGAGGTGAGCCATTTTTAATCAAATTTGTCCCTAATTGTCCTAATTCGGTACTTTGTATGAGTTATGTCATAGTCGATTTGCTTCAGAACGAGTTCATCTCTAAAAACTAAAACAAAATTTCACTTGGTCAAAGCTTCGAGATTTAGAGTCATAACTAATGGATGAGTGGAACTGCCTGGAAGTAACTTTGTAAAATGTCAACGTTTCAATTTTATAGAGGTTCTAATAGCGTATATTATGGAGAAATTGCAATTGGAGGGATCACCAGTCAGGCAAAACCAAGAGTCGAGAGTTGGAGAAGGGCTCGATTTTTTTTTCATGTTTGTACAATGATTTGCAGCTTTTCAAATATTAAAAGGTCTGACCGACATACACATCCTCACAATTCTTGCACAAAATTGTGTATTACTCTTGTTATTTATTGGCGTTTTTAATTTTAAATTACTATTTTTTCTTATAAACCATTTCAAATAAAGACGTTTGTTAAAAAGACCACAGAGTCTAACATTGTACTTAAACAAGTGGTTGTACGAACAGCTGCAAAATGTTGCTAGTTATACAAACTAAGCCATTCCCTAACTATTACTACAAATCCAATATCAATAAACAGGCATATACAAAGAACAATCCTCTAACCAAACTGGGTGTTTGCATATATTTGGACTACTGATGGAAGTTTAAAAAATGCCTGAAGAAAACCAAATATAACCCCGTTTGAAACACAAGAAAGCTTTTTGGTTGTTTTTATAGTACTAAAGAATAATTCTTTTAATAATAATATAATACTTAGGGCCCGTCAGTTGCCTGGACAAAAATTGAATAAAATAGCTGATATTAATAAGTAGTTTTAAATATACAAAGAAAGAAAAAAATTATTATATTTTTATATGTTTACGTGTTTTTGTTTTTGAAGATATTTTATAAATATGATATTTTTGTTTTGTTATATTTATTGTGTGTTTCCTTATTATGGTGGTATTATTTCGGTAACTGACTATGGCGAGTTATATATGTAAGGTGATGACGAGATTTTCCTTAATCTTTAAAACTATAAGCGTCGTAAAAATAGCGGTTAGGTCTTTAACCTATGATAGTTGTTGTTATTTATATATTTTTAGTAGAACATCCGAAATTTTCTGAATTATACACACTACCTTTAAAAAAAAATGACAGAGTGATCCTTTAGCGTGAGCCACATAAAAAGGACTTTTTACCCCTTATTAACCCGAGATGTAAATAGCGTGGCTCATCCTTTTTTCATTTGATCAACAACAATTTTGTGATATTTTTAGTAATGATTGTTATTTAAGTCACATCACGAGGCAAACGAATAAGCGTTTGTCCTTAATCCGTTAAGAAATCGCCTAAATTGGGGGCAGTTTTTTAACGGTTCCGTTAAGTAGGAACGTCGTAACCCTTAAATCTCCCATTGCTTCCAAATCCATACGAAAGCAATGCGACTTTTTGGGTCAAAGAGTTAATTTTAGGTACAATAATCCTGGAATAAAGGCGAGGCGGCACGAAGACCCGGAGGAATCTTAAAAATTTAACAGATTATTTTTGGAGAAATATAAATTTTATGATTGTATAATAATAATAAATATATATTATATAAATTATGATTGTCACTAAAGGTGTCTGTAAAATAATTAATAATAATATAATGAGTGTATGTATGACGGTATACCTATAAATAGGACTCAGAATTATATTGTATCGGCCTCGGTTCCTCCCAGTCCTCGGGCTTCAACGGCACCCGTGTAGGAATCCCCTAAGCATATAACCTCTCTTTACAATACAAAAATATACCTAATAATATAAATCTTCCTTTAACGAGGTTGTTGATATTAGTAATTATTATTATATTCCTGCACGCATGTCTCGGTTGTGAAGGTACTACAGTGAACTAATTTGATAAAGTGTGTGATTATACCCATATGTTTCTGCCGACTATCCTTGCCTGAAATTGCATTTTTACCCCCTCAGGTCCTTTCGTTAAATATTGTGCCATATTGAATAAATTATTACTAATACGTAGAGACAAAATTTGATATATTCTCAATTAAAGCCTTTGGTTTTGTAATAATAATTTTCTATAGCACGTACTTTGTGTAGCATTGTAGTCAAACATTTTGTCAAGTTTCCATGTTCACCGTTATGTCTCATAGACATGATTATTGATATACTATTGTTTATTAATTATTAATATGTAATAAGGATAAACTAATGATGTGATGATGATCAGTAGATCATAACAACAATGGGCTTTTAGGCCCTCATTTTCTGAATATAGTAGAGATAATAAACCATTATGTGAAATTTTATATAGTTTTACTTCATTTCCTCTTCATCAAATTGGAATGTGTGCGTATGAACAATTCACTTACTATTGACATCGGGTAGGCGTTGGAAATCAGACTTTGAAATGTTTAGTGTCGTTTCTCAATATGTGCTGAAAGGAGCTAGGTATAAAGAAAAATGAAAATTTCAAAGGTAACGAGATGACAAAAATAAGTGAATGAGTAATAACTACGTTTTATGAACCAAATTAGGTGTGACTACTTTTTATAGAAGCTATTTCTGTAGTCACTTACGAATAGTGAGGTTTTCTGTAACGAAGGAATATGTGTCGCGTTTTTGTCTTTTTATATTCTCTGCCTCTCACACAACAGTGGAGTCAACTTGTTCTGATTGCCATGTAATGACAATTTGTGTTCTCCGTAATAGCGACACAATCCTCTGGTGGAATCCCGTCTAAAGGTTTATTGACTTTTTGTTAACTTAGGGCCACAACTTTGCAATGTAGATACACATTTATTTAAGCATTGTGAAACAGCTTTTTGGCAGCCCTCTACCTCTCACATTGCGTTATTCTTGTTGCCTTGTTATATAGGCAACTTCTTCTGATTACTTGGTACTGACACCGTCTTGTATTTACTCTATAGTTGCAACACAATTCTGACGGATGAATCGCGTCTGAGGGATCATTAACTTTTGTTAACTTAGCGTTACAACTTTGTAGTGTATGATACACCTTTATTAATCTAATTTGAGCATTACAAAACGGCTTTTTTCGACTCTACTTCCTACACTGCTCTTTTATAGAACCACCTTTCTCTCTGTTCGGCTCAAACATTTTGATTCACGCGAGTAGTCACCTATATATTACGGATGATGTGGCGTTTCTTTTGTTGCTCTGAACGACACACCAGACACTTTAATATCGCTCTTAATCTTCAGTTTTTAATAATAGCTGGTACTAACAGCCTCCCTTTTGGCTCTATTGCATGATCTGATGGTATACGAGATAATTCTTAAGCAGGGTATCGGCATGTACCTCTGTCTTTTTAAACGTTTTGTTAGCTTCTACTCTCCTGTAGTTGAGCAATTTGCTGACACAGGTTATAAAGGATTTCTTAGTTGCTAAACATGATTAGAGCATTCGGGCGTTGACTTGTATTGCATGAATCTAATCATCCGATCCGTATGTTATCTGCTGCATGATGGCTTTTTTATAGATATTGTTACGGGATATGGATTCCAATCATTTATCGTCAATTAACTACACACTTTTATTTACTTTTAACTATTACAACAGGATTAAAACACAATTATTCTCTACTAACAATTCGCAATGTTCGCATGTCCGCCCATTTCGCTTATTTACTACATTGCACTCTATTCGATACTATCTCGCGCGGCTCGCTGGTTTATATACCGGGCCGGAACACACTCTCATACTTTCGAGAACGGAGGCGACTGTTCCCGGTTCTCGTTTAGTATAGATGGGTTCCCGGGGTCGCGTTCGGCGCTTGACGTTGGCGCTTCGGCCCTAATCTCTGTAGACTGTCGGTCGGACGTAACATTGCCCCCTCTTAGTGCTGATCGTCTGTTGATCGGAGAAATCTCCACTACTGTAAGTCTTTAACCGTTCAAGAGGAACCACTTTCATCTTTGCTCTAGGGGTACGTTGGATCCTGTATACCACGTCGTTGATCCGTTTGATGACTGTATATGGACCCTCCCAACTTGGAGACAACTTGGGAGACTTTCCTTTCTTTCTCTGTGGATTACACAGCCACACCAAGTCACCTGCCTTAGATCCTGCAGAATTCGCCCTCAGGTCATATCTGGCTTTCATCCGATCGCAATCTTTATCTTTGTCCTCACGTTTTGATGGATTTCCTTTAATCTTTCTTGAAGTTCATCAGCATAGTTCTGGACATCTTGCACCGGTTTTTCTGGTGATCCGTACACCAAATCTACCGGAAGACGAAGTTCTTTACCAAATATAACCTTGGTAGTGGTATGTCCTGTCGTGTTATGCACTGCACCTCTGTAAGCCATCATTAGAAAAGGCAGAAATTTGTCACAATCTTTCTGGTGTTCCGCTACCATTTCGCAAAGGTATTGTTCCATGGTTCGATTGAAACGCTCTACCATGCCATCTGATTGTGGATGGAGCGGAGTTGTTCTTGTTTTGCGGATTCCCAAAAGTTCCATGATCTTCTTGAAAAGTTGCGATGCAAAATTCCGTTCCTGGTCCGAATGAAGCTCTAATGGTACGCCGAATCTACTGAAGAATTCGTCAACGAAGACTCTTGCCACGGTGTTAGTTTCCTGATTTGGTAGTGCATAAGCTTCAGGCCATTTACTGAAATAATCCATGGCAGATAAGATGCATTTGTTGCATTCGTCTGTTTTTGGAAAAGGACCTGCCACGTCGATCGCAATTCTTTCAAATGGGGCGCCAACATTGTATTGCTTCATTTGTCCCCTAGTCTTTCTTTGGGGTCCTTTTACAGAGCAGCAGGTATCACAATTTCTGCACCACTCTTCCAAGTCATCTCGGCAATTCACCCAGTAGTACCTTTCCCGAATTCTATCCAGGGTCTTATTCACTCCAAAAATGGCCTCCAGACATTTCTCGCAAGACATCTTTCCGTCTACTTTCTGGTACGACAAGCTGGAGCGTGACACTTATTCTTAATCACCAAGGAATCCCATTGAGCCCACATAGCTTTTACTTCCGGGCTTCCAATCAGGTCTTTGATTTTCCAACTTCCATTCACCGCCCAGCATTATCGGTTGTTTGTTCGACCTTCATTTGTTCAGTGGTCCAATGGTCGTCGACGTCAACCCTGGTTCTCCTAAGAATGCTTGGTCCTTCTCGTTGGTAGTTTCGACATTCCCCTCTACAAGGTCTGCCTGGACGATGTTCATTCTTGCCAGGGATTGTGAGGGTTCTTCCAAGCTGTCCAATCCTAATGATCCTGTGGCCCGTGTTTATTCTCGACGCCTCGATTTCCAATGCCCGAATTAATGCCTCATTTGCACTGGGAGGACGAGTCAACCTCAAATGGCATTTCATTTCACTGTCGCGAAGTCCTTCGATCAATTAACTAGGTATACACTTTTATTTAGTTTTAACTATTACAACACGATTAAAACACAATTCTCTACTAGCAATTCGCACTGTTCGCTTATTTCGCTTATTTACTACACTGTACTCTATTCGATCCCATCTCGCGCGGCTCGCTGGTTTATATACCCGGCCTGAACACTGTCGTACTTTCGAGAACGGAGGCAACTGTTCCCGGTTCTCGTTTAGTCTAGTTCCCGGGGTCGCCTTCGCCGTTCTGTGGACCGTCGGTCGGGAGTAACAATATGAATGCCATGATATAAAAAATGATCTTCATCATTAGAAGACTTCCAGCAAAGCATTGACATTTACATGCTTTTAGTACTTTATACCAACATGACACCGCTACGTCCTCTCAAGATATCCTGACACTTACGCCGTTTTCGGGTGGCGGCTCTGGAGCGGCCCGATAGTATTTCCATGTTTGCATTCTTGTTGAGAAAACAAAGGATGGGAATACTTTCAGAGCGCTCTAGAGCCACCACCCGAAAACTCTGTTAGTCGGAGTAACTTTTTATTCTTTAAATCCCCAGCCACTTCTGGATGTGGTGCTCCGACAAAAGGGCGTGTGTTGCCCTGATTCCAAAGTTTAATTTTAGTACTGACGGCGGTATTTGTGATAAAGAAAAAAAACTAAAAAGGAACAGAATTAGTTACCGACATTGAAACAATTCAGTAAATTTACATTAAACACGTTAAAACAACTTGAGTGCGCTTGTGCTTGTTAAAAAACTGTACGTGCATATACCCACACACTACGGGTCGGAACGAACAGGCTGAACTGTACGGGTAAAGAGTAAATATCCGCGACAGATTTGGAACGTACGAACGTCTGTGGGGCCCTTTAGGGGGGGGGCCCTTAAGGGCTACCCGTACGGTTTAGCCTGTTCGTTCCGCCCCGTAGTGTGTGGGTATATGCACTTACAGTTTTTTAACAAGAACGGGCGCACGCAGGTCGTTTTAACTTGTATAATGAAAACTTCCTGAATTGTTTCAAGGTCGGTAACAAATTGTGTTCCTTTTTTGTTTTTTTTTTTCTTTATTACAACTACCGCCGTCACTGCTAAGATTACATTTTTTGAATCTATTACTGCAACCGCACGGTTAAACGGTAAAAAATAACTGAGAAAAAAATACGAAGTGTGTGGGTGTTTTGCCGTGCCATTCCAAAACCGCACGGTTTTAACTGTTCGTTCAAAACCATGTAAAAGAAACGAAGTCTGTGGGGCCCTTTAAAGCTAACAGAGCACGTGTTTTCTTATAATTGACGTAGTTACTTTTTTAACGTTTTAAATGAAACATCACAGATATGAATAGATCACATCACAATTTCAAATAGATATTCATGTAGTAGGGTGATAAATTCATATACCATTAGCCCTTTTTGAATTCTGCGATCAGGCTCGGGTTGATCACTCAGCTCATTTTTAATCAATCTGACTGGCGTGTCAGCACTGTTAGCAGTCTGATGATCAAGCCGTTTACCTGAAAATCGGCTGTAGGATGAAATAGGACAAATCTGTTGAATCCTCATTGTGCTAGATGAATATCTATTTAAGTTTTGCTGCAATCTTTATCTCCCTCTTAACATTTACAAGGTATTCAGCTTACCTGTGGAACTTCAAATTTGCGTTCAAACAGGTCGTAACCTTACAAACTCTGCATTGATTATAATCATGGTAAAAGTCTCTTAACAGTCTTTAGAACTTATTAATGTAAAAAAAAATACGAAAACACACAAGCACGCTGTAAATTCACTTCGAAATATATAAGGAATTAACAAAAAAACTGTTAAAAATGACATTGTTTTACTACGAACTTATAGCGTTTGCGGATGGCGGCTTTAGAGCGCTCTAAGAGTATTCCTATCCTTGCATTCTTGTTGAGAAAACAAAGGATAGGATTAATCTGAGAGCGCCATGTAGCCGGCCGTCTCCCGGAAGCGCTGTAAGTATACAAAAAAAAAATAGGGCGAATTCCATAATTCACCGGGTCATCTACCGGTTAAGCTGCTCATGTGATGGCCATCTAGCAATTTAATGGATGAAGCAGGTCTACCTGGTAGATGATCTGGTAAGTTTTGGAATTCGCCCATAACGTTGCAAGCGCAGTAGTGACTGTCTTCTGTAGTTGAGTTCGGTATTTACATCCCGAGCGCTTGGGATATCGATCTATCTCACTCTACCTTGTTATGATTTTGGGAGATGGTCTATGTCCGGAGCGCTTGGATGGAATTACCGAACCCTTTACTACATATTTCCGTTTTGCTTTCTTAAGCTAGAAGGGCCTATAACTCATTCACTTATTTTTAACATCTCGATATTTTTTGAAATCATTTGTTTTCAGACAATTCGTTTTATACCTTTCTCCTTTGATGTCTGCTTTGACCTCCCATCTACTTGATGTCATTAGTAAGGTATACGTACAAGAAAGACGTTTACCGTTCGTTAGAATATTACGTCCGACGTACGTTCTATAAACACGGCCATTTTACGTCCAACAAAGACGTACGTCGTACTTCCATGAAAACGTTCTTTTGGGTACACAAAGCTGTAACATTTACCCGTCTTTAACGTGCCACAAACGACTCTGTAACGGACGTTTGTGAGACTTTTGTTAACTTTAAAAATGACGTTCTTCAAACGTCTATGAGACGTTGGGTACTGTTTGGGATGCCTCGATCTACATACCAGTGATAAACAATTTCGACAGCTGACTCGCACTTTTTTTTTATAATTTGCAAAATGACAAACGAAAATTGTGATTAGATCTTCTTCACTTCATGTTTTTTGCATAAAAACCTTAAATTAAAGTTTTCAAATAATTCCCTGAATTTTTGCCCCCGTTAATGATGATCGACTATTTAAGTTGAATCAGAAAACTTACAAGTACAGTGATAATCCGCTTAAACGTTCATTGATTATGAATTCTCTACATTATATACATTTCTATTTTTTCCACATAAAGTTTATCATTTAGATAAATATTATGGTCTACGTAGAAAATGATGTATATACATCACATAGAAAACGCGTCCATCACTGAGACTAAGTGCAAAACTGACTGTATCTCTTTCACAATAAAACGTACTAAACTGCACTGAGCTTACCAATCGAACGTAAAAATTGCACTAGTTACCACGACTAGGATTTCCATTCGAAACCGCCATAAGAAATGGGATACTTGTCACTGCCATCATTACTGTCACTTAGCTGACAGTGACAGATGACAGGTTAGGTTATCCATGAAAACACAAATAGTAAAAATTTTGAATATACTAAGTAGTTTTCAATTTTAAAATGAATATAGATACCTCGTAGTTTTGATTCATTCATTGTTACCCTCATTTTAGGAAAATATCTTGTCTTTATTCTTGCATAAGTATAAGCACCTTCCGCTCTTTTAAAAAGAAGAAAAGGAACTGTAAAATCATTCTGTTTTATTTAGACAGCTTCCATCAAAAACAGGTCCATGGCTGATATTAACGCGGATAAAAAGCTGAAATTGGCTAATACCAAAAAGCGGGTGAGTCTGTCCTTTTATCAAAAGCCCCCTTTTATACTTTTAGCCCCCAGGAGAGGCTTAATATAATCCCAAACATAACCCATATTATCCTGGGCCACATCATCATTTAAATGTCAGTTCTATCATCACATCTTATTTAAATATTAAGGCCAGTTCCTACTAAAGCTTATTAATAGCGTTTTTCACTGGCCCTCACTAGAACTGCACTCAGTTTTATGAGATCTGTCAAGTTACATCATTGCACTTTTTAAGTGCAATGTCAGTGCACTTTCCAGTGAAAGAAGAAATCGAAAGATGCTGGTATCTCTGTTGTCATATTAATTACATATTAGGTACATTAGAAGCCTACAATAAATAATTTTCTGAATAAATACACTTTAATAAGTATTATTAAGTATTTTATGCCGGTCTTATTTTAATTTAATGCATTTAATAACAATGAGTTTACACTATGCGGGTTGCTAGCCACCAACCCTGCAAACTGCTTCCAGTAATGTCTCATAAATACACAAAAAGCATAAGTCCACAGTTCAGATATCTTTAAGAGAAGACTGCAATACAACAGCATTTTCTTTTGGCTTGAGTTGAACCAGTATCTTTGTGATTTTCATCAAGAACTTGAAGAAATAATTTAGTACCTACCTTGTAATATTATGTATGTGTATTTTCATTTTTTCAATTACCATAATATCTTACTATTACCAAAAACTTGAGAAAAATGTAAATTTTTAAATGCAAACATTAACATTATAATTATTAAGTATTTGCCAATGATCAACGAAAACTGCATCTGACATGACACCCATCTTATGCCGTCAAAAATCATATTTATTTTGAACTGAACTGGACCCAATGCGGCCTTAAGGCCATTATTTTTGCACTCAGTGCACACTTTTCAAGTGTAAGTGATCCAGTAAAACATGCGACTCCGAAAAAGTGCACCCTGGCTTTCCCAGTGAAAGGTGCAATCTGCACCAAGTTCAGCCAGTGAAAAAAGCTATAAGTATTTTTAACAACTAGGACAGCTGCTTTATACAAGATATGTCAGGAGATGTGCTTATAACAAACTAGGTACTTTTAAATGCTATTTTCTTACTTGTTTTCATCTACATTTGATTTTAAGTTAAAAAGTTCCTGAAAACTTAGATCTGCACCTAGCAGAATTTTATTTTCAAATACCTATTCAGGGTTTTATATAAAATGCCAATTTTTGTTTAAGGCATAATAGCAAAAATTTAGTGGATAGGTTCTTCTTAGCGTTTTTTCAAGCTCCCAAGAGGTCACATGCATTTTATCCCGATTTAAAGTCAAAGGAATTTTTTTGCTTACAATTAAACATACTATTGAAGAATGCACATTTCCTGAGATCTAGGTACAGTACCTACAGGGGGTTTCAGAAAAGTACTAACAAACTAGGGGATTATAGAAGACATTAAGTCATTCAACTTTTGCTTATAAACCCTAATCCACAAACGAACCTTTTTTGAGATACATGACTTGGCATCCTCTATAACCCCCTAAAGTTTGTCAGCACTTTTCTGAATTAAGAGAACCTGTTTCACTCATTGTGCCCGGCTTTTACTAAACTATAATCTACACAATTTTAAAAATTACATCTTCTTGGCAAGAACATAATTTTTGTTTATTTTCAATAACTTCCTGATATTTATAAAAATAAAACTAGCTATTTAGGTGATTTGTGCCCAGAACAAAATCAACATAATTTTAGTAGTCATTGGTTTTAAGACATTTTGAATAATAGGAAAACTCAAGGTTGTTCTTTAGCACTAATACTAAATTTAGATTTGACTGGCTTTTTAAAATTGAATTAAACTTTAGTTTGCACTTAATTTTATAGTTTAAAGAACTGCAAGAGTTAAAGAAGAAAAGGAATGAGACTCACAGTACCACAGCGCAACCTTCACACCAATGTAACTCAAATGAGTCAAGCAGTAGGACTACTCCAATTATTGAATCAGCAACTGTTACAACGCCTCCTGTCGAGGCTCCAGAAAACCACACGTCAGTCACTTCACAAAGCCAAAACCCTCCAATTGGAGAATCAACTCTCACGAACTATTTTACTGAACCAGCCACAGCTGCTGCCTTTTTTGATACTCTGCCTTCCACTACCCCAGAAAGCAAATCAAAAACTGAAAGTCCACAATTGTTAACTTATTTTAATACTTCACAAGACGGTCTAAAAGACGAGGATTCAATAGGCATGCCAAGATACTTTGACAATTCACCTTATAATTCTGAGTTTACGGGACAACCTTCTGCAGGCTTTGATGACTACCGACTTTTTCCCAGAGGTGATGCGGATATTAGCAGTGCAGTTGAGCAAGTTGTGCTAGATCCAGATGTTGTGGCGCAAAACTATCCAGAGATTGAAGTGAATGAAACGCATTTACGAGAGTTTGCAAAAACAGCTGTTGGAAAGTCTCATCCGCCAATTGAACATCAAGAGAGTATTTTATCACCGACCGACAATCAGAAACTGTTTGATTATCTAGGTGCTAATGGTGTGACTGAAGAGGACAAAAATGTTATTTGTCACACAAAAGAAGAAATCGATAGCTCAACTGTTTTAGCAAAGAAAGAGATTCAACATTCGAATGTAGAAAGTTTAAAGCAGCTTTCTGATCAGTTGGCACAGATGATTGAGCCAAGTTACGAATATTCCACTGATGGCTCTATAACCGATTTGGAGAAGCGCAATATTGAACTTGCAGCCAATTTGGAGACTGAAAGGCTACAATCAGAGCAGCTACGAGCCCTCAACGAACAACTACAACGTCGAATAGCTCAGTTGGAAACTGCATCTGAGACAAAACCAGATCTACATAGCTCTCAGGAGATTGTACAGTTGAAGAGTGACCTGCAAAATCACTTGCAAACAATAGGGCTGCTTGTTGCTGAAAAGACTGAGCTTTCTTCAAATTTGAGTCAGTACGAAATGACATGTAAGCAGAAAACTGCTGATTGCGAAGAACTGCAAGCCAGACTGAAAGCGTCTAGGGGCAGGGTGGCCGATATGGAACGAGAGTTGAACAGCTTGAAATCTGAAAAAGTGCGATCGGAAGGTTTAGGAGAGCAGTACAGCAGTGCCTTAGAGAATTTAAAGCAACAGTACAGGGAGTTGAAGGAGCAGAAGGACGAGTTGGCACAAGATTTGTTGGAAGTTAGGGAGAAGCTGAAGAGAACCGAGGAAGACAACGTCAGGTGGCTGCAAGAGAACAAGGTAAATCTCTGTCTGTGTTTTTTAAGCCCTTAAGGATTAAACTGCAACTGAAGTTAGGTCGATTTAATTCTCTTCTTCTTTTTATGGCAAAACCAGACCTTCTTTTATCTACAGGAGCTTTTGCATTTGCTGAATGATAACATTCAAGTCTGCTGCAACTTTTTGATGGGTATCATACTCTCTCGTTATTCTCGCTACTTGTGGTCATATCTTCTTTGAGAATAAAGAAAATTTCAGAGCGTGTTTTTGGGCCCTTAAAGTTTAAACTTCCTTTGAAGTTACGTCGACTTGATTCCTTTCTTCATGTTATGGCTTGTACAGTGGCATTTGTGCATTTGTTGAATGATAACACTCAACTCTGTTGCTATCTTTTGAAGGTCGCCGGTTCTTTCATCAAACTCTCGTTATTCTCGCTACTAATGGTCATTTGTGTATCTCCTTTAGGAAATAAGGTAAATTCCTGTGAGTATTACTACTTGGAAAAATGCACTTCACACTTTCGAAATTATCAACGTTTCGATCCTTTATCGGATCTTCATCAGGGCTTTTTCAGTGAGTGAAGATAGACGAGTTACGCTTGTTTTAATGGATAAGATTTTTTTAAACCTTACAACTCGACTATATTCACTCACTGGAAAAGCCCTGGTGAAGATCCAATAAAGGATCGAAACGTGGTAATTTCGAAAGTGTGAAGTGCATTTTTCATGTCCTACACCCGCAATACTTTCTGCACCTATTGCAACTGAAGTTAGGTCGATATAATTCTCTTCTTCGTTTTATGGCAGAACCAGACATTATTTTATACATCGGCGCTTGTGCATTTGCTGAATGATAACACCCAACTCTGTTGCTATCTTTTGATGGTCGTCATACTCTTTCGTTATTCTCGCTACTCATGGTCGTGTGTGTCTCTTTTTTGGGCTCTGGCTTTCCTTGAGAAATCTCTTATTTTAGCTGCTGGTTCCCAATTACGTATACTTGTCTGCAGTGTCTTCATTTCGGTAATTGACTTTATTGTTCTTTAATTGCTGTCCTACTGTTGTTTCAGCTGTATTGTATAGTGATTTTTGCTTCAATGAGCAAGTCGTTGTTGACTATATGTGATTCTCATGCAGGCAGTCAGATGTCATTGCTACTTACATAACTTGTGGTACTCCTTCGTTGAACACTGTGTATTATATCCCGGTTACCTGCAGACCTTTCAGTAGCTGAGTAATTATTGTATCTTGATCAACCAGTTTGCATCAACTTAGATGCTTCGAGATGAAGAATGACTGTGCTGTTTCGTAGATATTTGATGTTAATGATTCCATTGTTTCTATATACTAAACAACCTGTTTTTCTCTCTTCGGTTAACACCACATCATCAGCACATATAACACAGTAATTTAAGCACTTGTTCACTGTGATGAAATTGCATTGCACATGGCGTTATAAAACTTTTGTATACGGCTGTACAATAATATGGTTATTATCTGTCAGGTTGTAGGCACTTAATAGGGTGTGGACTGAAACAACGTGAATAAAATTAATTATTATCTAGATGCGTCAATTTTATCGTATATTGCGTTTTACAATTTCTAGGCCTGATGATGGCAGTAAAATACTACTGAAACGTTGGCGAATGTTACAATAACATCCGCATTAAAGAGACTGGCCAGTTGCTCATGTTTGTAATTTTGCTTTTGCTAAATTTTAGGATCTAAGAGGGAAGCTCTCTCTAGCCGAAGTGAAGATTCAACAGCTTTCTTCTGCAGGCGCCTTAGGCGTTGATTCGCAGGTTGAGCTGCTCGCTCAAGAAAAATTCGCTCTGGAAAGTGAAATTGCTAACCTGAACCAAATGCTCAAATCGATAATAAAAGAAAGAGACGAGTCGACTGCGCAATATCAACAATATGCTCAACAGCTCAATGGTTAGTTCACATATTTCCCATTCAGGATTTGTTTGAGTCTTGATAGCTATGGAATGTATCATTTTTTCTCTACCCATCTTTCCTAGCCAACAAGATGTCAAACTTTAGTGAATCGTTAATATTAGTGGTAGTACTAAGACAAGTGTTTTCTTGCAGCCCAAGTTGTCAATTTATCGACCAAATTGGAACAGCTGCAACAAGACAAAGAGAAACTATTGCAGCAAGAGCAGGACAGAGTCAAACATATCGGTGCCTTAGAGAAACAATTGCAGAATTTGCAAAACGACCAAGTAGCCTACGCGACTCGTAGTTCTAGTTCGGTGGACGTCAAAAACGATCTGGAAAAATCTCGGGAGCTTTGCGTTCAACTGCAGTTGGCCAAAACAGCTCTTGAGGAAAGTTATACAAAGACGCTTAACGAAAAGGAGCTGCTTTTGAAGGAGCTGGATGCGAAAACTGACTCCATAGCTCAGCTGGAAAGTCTGGTGGAGCAGCTGAGGGGCAATCAGCCGGACAGTGTAAAGCTTCTGGCAACCATGGAGAGCGATAAGGTCGCGGCTTCTATGGCGATTCAACAAAATAAAGAGTTGAAGTTGCAGCTCGAGGGGGTGCAAGAGGTCGTGATGAAAATGGTAAGTAAACACCTTTTCTTACTTGTCGCTCGGTTTTTCGAACTAAAATAAACTGCTCAACATAAAGTTCGGCGCAAACAATTTTTCGTGTCATGTAACTGATTGCACAGTCTGAAAGGTTTTTATTCGATGTCAGATCGATGTCTACGAGCGCCAACTCCTCAAATATAAAGGGGAATTTATAAACTTGAGGTTGGCGCTGACGCTGGCTACAACGTTGTCGACAAAAATGTGCATTTTTAAACTCGAGGTTGGCTCCGGTTACCTAATAACCTATAACAAGGTATTTTCAATTCTTGTTTACCTGTGGGTGAAATGCATTTTCGATGTTCGAGGTCAACTTTATTTAAAGGCGCCAACGCCAACCTCAAGTTTATAAATCCTCCTTTATGTTTTTGCCAAAAAATTCACGAATTTCAAAACTGGGTCTTTTATGTTTGTTCAGGACAATGACAAAGTCGAGCTCACGGAAAACCTAAAGAGCCAACAACAAACCAACAAGGAGCTGCTGGAAAAGCTGCAAAAGACCGAAACCATGCTCCAGTCGATGGCGGACGCCATCGAAATCAAAGACCAGGAGCTTCTAAAACTTCGCGAATCTTCGGAAAACATGACGCGTCAGGCGTTGCACCACGAGCAACTTGAAGATCGTTTAAGGCATTACGAGGCCCACGACAACTCCGCACACATTTTACAGCAGGAGCTTTTGGAAGCTAGACAGACCATCGCGAAACTTAAAGAGGAGTTGAAGTCGCAAGAAAGTGGTGAAGAAGTTAAAGAAAGTAGTTTGAAAGAAGATCTTGAGGAAGCAAGACGGAAGATTTTCGACTTAACTAATGAGGTCAATAGATTGAGGACTGCGGCAGGCAGGGAAGAAGTGGATTCAATCGAGACAGAGTTAGACAAAGAACATGTGACCAAGTACTTGGAAGAGAAGGTGAAAAAAACTATGCAAGAGATAGCAGATCTGACGGACGAGAAGCAGCGATTGGAGCACATTGTGCTGCAATTGCAGGGAGAGACCGAAACTATCGGGGAATACGTGGCTCTGTATCAGCATCAAAGGATGGTGTTAAAGCAGAGGGCGGTAGAGAAAGACCAACAACTAAAACAGCTCGCCGATGATAGGGAACAGGTGAAAGCCAAGCTCGACAAGCTGAACGAACTAATTAAGAAGTTGGTGCCAAATGAGAGGCTAGAAGAGCAATCGACAGTGAAAGAAGTGAATGGTCTAGATGAATCTCCTGCTAATAAAGATGGAGGCAGTAAAGAGACCGCTGAGGAAATTATTACACTGCTCACCGAGATTAAAAGCAGCAATTTAGTGGAACCCGATGAGAACTTCCATCACTGTCCTTGGTGTTCCGGACAGCTTATTACAGTGTAGGGTGTGTGTTCACTTTATTTAAAATTACTATTTTATATACGCTATTATTTGTTATTGATGCTAAATTGTTTAAGATATTTTATTATTGAATATATAGCTGTACTTCTTCAAGTTGTGTTTCTGTATTGAACCGTCCTTGCTATTTTGGCCCGTTTATTACCTACCTACTATTAAAGGTCTAGAGCTTTTCTAGTGTCTTTAATTCCCTGGTCGGTATAGGGGAGTCCTTCTAGAGCACATCAGTACATAGAACTACTTTGAACTTACCAGTTTTTAAAACTGGAAAGTCGAGCTTTCCATTTCTTCCATCCTCCTCAAATTTGACGTGATTGTTCATTTCGAAGTAGGTATATATTGTTCACCATTAGGTTGACGTCAGTCCCCAAGAGAGTTGTGTTCTCCAGATTTAAAAATGTGTTTCCTAGAGTGCAGAAGAGTATACCTAAACGTCATCGATGAAAAAAAAATTAAATATAATTGCTCAAATTTGTGAATTATCCGCCATGACAGAAAGTTTCCCATAAAGATTATTTACCTGGTAGCAGCCTTTCGGTCTTCTATGAGTTCGATAATAACTCACTGATCAAAACGCAACTATTTTCGAAACTTCTTTTACTTTAAACTGTATCAGTCCGGACACTTTTACGTGCGTGATTTTAATCGGGAAAATAGCTTTTTACGGTAGTGAGTACCGTAATGAAATTTTACAGTATGAGTACCGTAATGAAATTTCATTTCAGTACAGGATACCGAAATGAAATTGTGTTCAATATGTACGAAATAAAATGTTGTACGTCAAATGTCCGGTAACGTTTTACAGTACTCTTTTCCTAGTGACCTAGAATGCCGATATTTCTCTAAAAATGGTCCCATTTTTTGGCCGGAAGTCCGGCACTATTAAGGTTCCCATGACGTAATGTCGTTGTCGTCAGCACACGTCTTACAAACGTCATAGCAACTTAAAGCCGGACCGGATATTGCCTGTGTCGACTGTTTTTCGTTTTAGTTAGGTTGAAAGTTTAGTTTTAGAAAACCTTGGAGTTAGGTCAGCTATGGGCTATAGGAGCCCTAGCGCCCGAGCTAGGAAGTGAATATAAGTTTGATATTTCATTGGATGGGAATATTGGTAAGAAGAAGTAATAAATATAATGACAGTGACAACAGACATAATTTGACCTAAGACGTCATGATGTCGCCGGGACGTCACTTCCGGCGGATATCGTCACAGGTTTAAAGGATCCCGCTGCTAAAAAGGGGGGCCAAAACTGTAAAACAGGAGAGAAGAAGTGATAAAAAAAGTGAAGAATTCATAAACTTATTAAATAATTAAATGAAAGGTACTACAATGGCAGATTATACCAAAGTTGTATGCCAGGAAAGTTGCACAATTTTTTTCTGTCAACATTCACAAATAATAAGAAATTTTGAGATCCATGATTTGGACCAATATGCAAAATTGCCAAATGTAACGTAAATTAAAAACATACAAAAATAGCTATCCTGAAGAATAACTGAGTTAACCTAAAGGTTACCATCCTTTCGATTGGTACGGCCATTACAGTAGAAAAGTGTCTCTAAACTCGATTGCATTCAAAGAACGCCACAATGGGTTAAGGGATTAAAGAGGAATGAAACTGGATTTTTCCTAACTCAGCTATGACACAAAAGTCTTTATTGCCTAATTAGTTGGAGAAACCATTAAACTCACCTCTCTGTTCATATTATGGCTGTTTCTAAACGTAAAACTTCGAAGAACTTCTTTACAACTCTGATAACTATAACTTTAATTTTCAACCGTCATGGTGGAACAACTGAGGCCGCCGTTACATACAGCGGAACGGAGAAGAAATGTCAATAACGTCATTACACATGTCAATAACGTCATTCCATATGTCAATTCCTATTTTAGCTTTTATCTGATTGGTTTTAATTCAACTGTCAAATTACGCTTCGTTCCGCTTTTAACCAAATTTTGCTGTATGTCACCCTCAGAAACAAAAAAATATGGCCGCCGCAGAACGGCAGGCTATTGGTTGTCAATTGGTCATGGCCGAAATTTGACGTTTTAGGCTGCCGTCACATACACCGAAACGGAACGGAGCAGAAATGTCAATAACGTCATTACAGATGTCAATTCCTATTTTAGCTTTTATCTAAATGGTTTAAATTCACTGAGGGCGACGTCACCTACAGCGGAATTTGGTTAAAAGCGGAACCTGAGCGTAATTTGACAATTTAATTTAAACCAATCAGATAAAAGCTAAAATAGGAATTGACATATGTAATGACATATGAATGACGTTATTGACATTTCTGTTCCGTTCCGCTGCATGTGACGGCGGCCTCACTCTCAGTTATTAAGCCCGCGGCACAGAGCCAAC
This sequence comes from Taphrorychus bicolor, assembly GCA_951812265.1. Classification (NCBI taxonomy): domain Eukaryota; kingdom Metazoa; phylum Arthropoda; class Insecta; order Coleoptera; family Curculionidae; genus Taphrorychus; species Taphrorychus bicolor. Next base: position 22,720,832 of record OX638304.1, read on the forward strand.
GACAGCGTAAAGCCCAGTTCATACACCTGCGAATTGCGCATTACCTTTCTATTTGTCAATTTTTGATTCAGCTGACAGAAAACGTGCGCAAAAAACTAAAAATAAATTCAGATGTATTCGCGATTTTCACTGAATTTCAATTTGTTCAATTTTGATAGTGTTATGCAAACTGACCTCTCTGTTTGCATATGAGTTCATATGTGGAAACGTGGCAACTCTGTAAGCCATTTTTCGAAGCTTTTAAGCTTTAACCTTATGGAAAGTTTTTTCTATTTTTCGGTTTTCTAAATAACCAGACCCATGAGGCCCTAAATGCACATATATTTGCAATAATTTTTATTTTCGTCAAGAGCATTTCTTTTGTTAGTGTTGGACAGGTACTTTCACAATTTCTTGGGAATTCCGGCCATAAAACATGATACCCTACAATTGCCCTTCTTCCTTACCCGGCAAAGGCGCCCTTTTAATGGTTTATGGCCCTTGAAAGAATTTCAGACCTGTACGTGACCCGAACAATAGTTTAGTAATTAAGGCGATTTTGCTAATATCGTTAATTGAAATTAAAATCTTATTATCTCAGCAGATAGAGCTTTTAATTTCTGATCCTTTGATTGTAAATTCGAGCAATTAATGTCTTAATTGACTGAGCCAGGAAATTAACATTTAATTTCAATAAAAAGCTTTAATTGTCAATTAAACTATGTCATGTGAGGTGTCATCTTGAAGAGCATCATTTCTTCTGTCCAATGATCACATTTTCAATTTTCTTTTTCCAGCACATTTTCCAGAAAAGCTCATTTACTAAATTTATGCCCGCGCTGTCCGAAGCGTCATATAATCGCCACTGGTCAGGGTGGTATCGATGTTTTCGGAGTACCCTTTCGGGGCGAGGAAGTACCGAGGGGGTGTTCGAGGGACGATCTTCGACACTCGAAAAAAAAAGACGCGTTTTGAACTCTATAGAGTTACGATCTAAAAACGACGATCCAACCGGGAAGACGGGAAAGTTCGAATTTTACCGCGAGAAAAGTCCTTGGCTCCGCCGTTCTGATTATCGCCAATTCGTAATTTTTTCCCTTTTGAATCCCGTTTTAGTCCACCGCGCTAATTGATTGTATTTTTTAATTAGTGCCAAAACAATTAATTCGGCTATTGCTCGCCTACGAAAAGTTTCGTGGAGTGTTTCTTCGGTTGTTCCATATAGTGTCAACCCACCTCTGCCCTTTTCCTGAATAGGCCATTTTCTTGCAGATAGCGGATACTTTGCAGACGCAGGAGACTACCGGCAATTAAGTATTTGTAGAGTAGTTGTAGAAGTTGAAGCATTTAGTATATTATAGTAGTATTTTGCTCACCATAATATAGAGATTCCCAGCGAGTTGGCGGAAGTCTTTTCTCTTCTACACTGCGTCTTTGTTGTAGTTTTCTTTGTTGTGTTTATTTAATTTAGTAAGAAATCGTGTGCCCGTCAAGCACGTTTCTGGGGACCACTGAGCTTATCGCGAAAAGTTCACGTCCGCCGCTATTTTATTTCAGATTCCTGAGAAAACTAAGAATTGTATTTTTTGATTTTATTTTTAAATTAATTAGTATTCAATTACTTTTTTTTTTTCTTTTTTGCAGGTTTTGGCTTAAACAATAAAACCTTGCTGGCATCCCCAAATTATTAAATTTTACATTATTTAAATTAGCGACCTAAGGGACAATAGATCCTTTCCAAGAGTTGGGTCCCCCTTGCAGCGTGGTAAAAGAGATTCGACACACGAAGATACGTTGGACTTAGAACATCCACGTAGTCGAATCTCCGCAGACACGGCGGCAACGGCAACACGGCAGCAGCCGCGAACACAGCCGCCCCCACGCAACCACCGATTAAACGGATTATCATTATCGGCTGGGGGGACACTGCGCGACATGGCATCCCTGGCGGGAATCTCAAGTAATTTAGATTACTCAGAGGTGGAGAACTCTAGTATTTTAAATTTCCCTCGCAGTGAAGCGAGTATGGAATATGTGAGAACGACCCCAACATTTACAGAAAATAGATCGCCTCTTGAAAGGATCAACCATTTCAATTCGGCTAATGATGATGAGCCCCAATATAACCCTACTATCAGGAACCAAGAAAACCACCTAGATTACACAAATAATAGAATTTTTCTCTAACGCTATGAGCCAAATTTTACAGCGAATGGGAAACAATAATCCAGTTCCATTTAGTCGCACATTTAGCGGAAAACCTCATGAGTGTCCAAAGCGTTTTTTGAGCGATCTTGAGGAATATTTTCTTCGCCACCACATCGTTAGTGATGTTGAGAAAGTTTGCATAGCAGCGGCTCAAATGAGGGGAGCAGCGCTTGATTGGTCTAAACCCCTACAAGAGTATCCAATCACGTATTTGGAATTTGGTCAATTATTAGTTAACCGTTATGACAGCGTTGAAATAATAATGTCCTGTAAAGCACAGTTATATGGAAAAAGTCAAACTAGTGAATCAGCGGAATTATTCATCCTAGGAAAACGTGCCCTTTACTATCGCCTTTTTCCCCAAGGTTCAGAGAGCGAATTAATATGTCTGATAATAATTTTATTACGCCCAGCCCTTCGACTTCGGGTCAGATTCATGCCAATTGAGAGCATAGAACGGTTAATGACCGTAACGGCTACTCTAGAAAAGGACCTAGCCGATATAGAGAAGCAGGTACCCCAGCATAGAAATCAACCCCGACGACAGGACCGGCTTAAGAGAAACAAACATTTTAATGCCCGTAGAAATGGACCTCCATCAAACCATGTTAGACGAGCTGAGACACCTAAACCACAACCTACTAGAAAGACAGTGCCAGTAATGTACAACTCGGTCCACGATGTACGCTTTGATAAAGAAAGCTCAGCAAAAACCGCAAATAAACGAAGCAAATACCTTTTTGGTTTTACGGAGTTTCAATTTTGATAGATTCAATTATTGATAGAGGTATTACCATAATAAATAAACAAATTTTAAATTATGGGGTATAAAATGGCAATGGTCTGGAATTAATTACACTGGATTCCACTGAAATTTCATGACAAAGATGTTTGTAGGAACAAAATAAATACTTACTAAGACGACCATTTAAGTTGTAATAGGGGGAAGGAGAGCGAGAGGGGTAAAAAAAAGCTTTATCTGTTTATTTTATATTTCGTCTACAAGCTTTTCATATCTCTTTACCCCTATTTTGTACTCTATTTTTTCGGTTTATCTGGTTGGAGAGCTCTATAAAGCTGTGTTAATAAGGTGTGTTCATTATAAAACTTCATCTAGTTGACTGTGAAATGTCAAAAAAAAGGATGGAGAAACAAAAGTCCATTTATTTTGATTATGTCATCCTTTTCTGTCAAAATTTCATAGCCTGCTAGATAAAATTTTATAATGAACACCCCGTATATAAAATAAAGGTTTTTCATTACTAGTTTAAAGTAAATTAGCACATTTAGGTGCTGGAATATCGAGTGTTTCTTACCGAAAGATGGGGTGAAGCATGCAAGGTCACCTTCAGGCCATCTGCTGAGCAAGGGACTGGCAAAAAATGCGAGATTCTTCTAATTAGTAGGTAATTTTAACTATCTGGTTCATTTAGTTTTGATTTGACATTTGCTCGATGATATTCAAATTATCCTAAATTTCGCCCAGCTCTGGGAATCGGACCTAAAAGAACTTTCCTGCTTCCATGGTTTGATCCTCCATGGATTCCAACACTGTTTTGATAACTTAAGATGGTATGACTGGATTTTCTACGACGATCTCGCTATTGATGCCTAATATCCCGTGTTCATTAGAAAGCGTCATCTAGCAGTGTATGAATTTTTGACAGAAAAGTATGCCACAATCAAAATAAAGATACTTTTGCTCTTTCATCCTATTCTTTTGATATTTCACAGCCAACTAAATGACGTTTTCAAAAGATCACCCCCTACATCGTCCCAGTGGTAGTTAGTTGTACTGCAGATTCAAGTTACAATTGAAGGTTGAAGTTCCAGTAGTAGATTGAAGTTACAATTGTAAGTTTAAATTACATTTGTGGGTTCAACTTGCAATTGTAGGTTCAAGTTAGAAGTGTAGGTTTAACTTACAATAATTGTCGGTTAAAGTTACAATGGTAGGTTGATGTCACAGTTGTAAGTTTAAATTACAAGTGAACGTTCGATTAACAATTGCAGGTTCAAGTTACATTTGGAGGTTGAAGTTACGATAGTACGAATAATTAAGTATCAATTATAGGTTTACGTTACAATAGAAGGTTTAAGTTGCAGTTGTAGATTGTAATTACAGTTGTAGGATCAAGTCACAATTGTAGGTTGAAGTGTCAATTATAGGATGAGGTTACAATTGTAAGTTTAAAATTACAAGTGTAGGTTTGACTTACAATTGTAAGTTAAAGTTACATTTGGAGGTGGAAGACATTTTTTCAAGTTAATTTACTAGGTATAAGTACCAATTATACGTTTACGTTACAATGGCAGGTTTAAGTTACAATTGTAGGTACAAGGTACACTTGTAGTTTCAATTTACAATTGTAGGTTTAAACTACAACTGTAAGTTTGTAGGTTTGAATAACATTTTCGGGTTCAAGTTACAATTGAAGGTTGAAATTTCAATATTACGTTAAAGATACAATTGTAGCTTTAAATTACATTTGTAGATTCAACTTACAATAGAAGGTATAGTTTACAATAATTGTATGTTGTTATAGTAATCGATAGAGTAAGGTTTACGGATGTAGGAACAAATATAAACCAACTCTAGTTTTAAAATAGTCCTACGTTTTGATTGTATATTTCAATATTTTTCGGGGTATCTTCTAAAGGTATTTCTCAAGTGGTTATGCCAAAAGAGTTCATTGCACCAGCCCTCGTAATGGAGGGTAGAAAAGAAAAAAGCGAAAACGTTAAAGCTGTATTTTCAACTTTAAAGAAACAGTGGAGATGATTGAAAGAGACAATCAAAACGTCGCTATATCTTAAAACAAAAGGTGATTTCCAACCTGAAGTAACCACTTAAATCATCTATCGTTTTTTGCGGAAACGTTTCGGCTTATGCCATCCTCAGTACCCGAAAGCTTATAATGAGTGAGTGTGGATGGACAATGGTTGAAACTATATGGTAAATACGAAATATTTTTAAGTTAGTTGAGAAGTCTTTTGTGGGGGTGGGGAATGTAGATTCGGTTGAGATATATTTAAGATTGGCCTCAAGTTTGGATAATCTTTGGTGTCAAGTCAAGTCTAATGTAATTTACAGATGTGATGTATTGGATAATTTAAAAATTAGATTGTGGGCCAAAGTATGTGATTAGATGGTTGTCAAACATCTATTCAAAAATGTGTAATATTGTTAGTGTTCGCATTATAAGATTTAAGAGTGACATTTTAGTTGACTGGTATAATCTTTTACTAGGAAAATGTTGAAAATTCTTAGAATCTTCAATATCCTTAAGTAACCCTTACAAATCTGTAGCTAATATACTGTTATTGCTCAAATTGACGATTTACTTTTTTAATTGTAACGAAGCTTTAAAGTCGTACAAATATCAATATTTATTTCATAAACTAAACACAACTTCTAAAAGTACGTATAAAGCAAGTCTTCATCTCTGATTGGCAGGTACCAGGTACCTACCTACTGTAATAAGCCGAAAATACGAAACTGTACACTATATATACCTACCTAAGCATGTTCACTTAATCTTATATTGTTAAATTTGGAAATCCCTTATATTAGCACTTCGCGGTAATATTTATTACCAGTAAATTCCACATACTCGACAGGGTTAACACCGATAACTGAAATCACAGGTATTGGTTGTCGAATTGTTAAGGTACTTCTTCCCACTGGCACCGAAGTTTGAACTTCCGTTATAGAGTTTTCTTTACTAACTGATTCTTCTGTTTTGTTTATGCAGGGCAAGCAACAGCAAAACCTGTGCAAGAAACTGGTACCTAAAATAAAAAATAAATCACCCATTCTAGTGGTTAACGTTATCAGATAAGTACTCACGATGGCCGTTGGTTGATCTTGTGGAGCAGTGCAGTCTTCCCCACAGAGAGCATATTTCCTGGCAAAACGCGACACACACAGCGGAACAAGTGCACGTTTCTCTCATGGTTTTGAACTCGGTGTGTCATTTTAAGTGAAATCTGACAATAGATTTTATCAGTTTCCTGATAATAAATTGCGTCAATAATAGGTAATTGCAGGTAATCTGGTTTTGATAACATTACAGTGTAATGTGTCATGATAAGCGATAATCTCCCAGCATGGTTTATAGGACTCACAGAATTTTGTTCCAGTGCAATGATATTTTGGTTTCCATATGACAGGCACAAAACATTCTCATATAATATTGAAAGGGGCATGTTACATACATATATTACCCATTCACTTATTGTTGTCATCTAGTTACTTTTAAAATCTTCATTTTTTTATATCCTTTTAGCACATGTTGAGAACATATAAGATAAAAATGTCAAAGTCAAATTTCCAACGTCTACTTGACGACAATAATAAGTGAATGCTTATGTAAACCATAAAATGACATTTTTTAAAATCTAAGATGGCCGCCTGAAACATTTGATTTTGTGCCGATATCTCAGGAACGGTTTGAGCTAAAAAGCTGAAATTTGGTACGTGGGCACTTAGTGGGACTAGCTAGAGGAATGTAAGGGCCGGAACCTTGCCGCGGATACCGAAGGTTCGTATTTTGAAAAGTTGAGCGTGTAGTCATTGTCATTGGCGTGTTCATTTTTAATATAACAAGAAGGGGAGGTAATTTCGGCGACCGGGACGATGTATGAAGCTGGAATAACCCCGACCACTCTACTTGATTTGACGATCTAGTTGGTAGATTTAAAACAAAAGGACCTTCTAGAGAGGAAGCAAAAGCGACACTATTTCTTTTTCTCGCCCTCTCACGTAACAAATTTGGCGCCCAACGTGCTTTTTATCTTGTATTTATTTAAGGGTGTATTTTTTTTTCATTGATCTTTGCTACTCATCTCTTTGCCATTATTTATTTCCACATTGTTTATTAATAACTATTGTCATTTTTACCCCTATAAGTTTTGTAATTTTTTTAAACAGGTATCTTTTGTTTGTGACACTCATATCTGTGTATGGGTTGATTTTAAGATGGCGAAAGTACTTGTTATTATATTTTGAGGCTTTACAATATTGTACTAATCTTGTACAATTATTGGAATTGGTAGTATCTCATCAACAGATGTAGAGTCGTACAACAACGTGGTTTCGTACTTCGCGTCACCGTATCGTCGGCGTCGTCTCGTCGTCAAGCGTTGGCCGAACCGCTGCGTGTGCAAAATACTACAGTTGAGAGAGAATATCGATGGTGCTGATGCTCGATATCGATAGGAATAGATTGTTATATTTTACATGGATGTATATGATTACAGGGTGCAATGGTTTCTAATGAATTAAATTGGTTATATTACATAATAGTACACTTTTTTTTTGACAGATGATTGCTTTGTGTGGATCAGTGAAACTACATGATGTAGAAACGCTGTATAATGTCGACGTTTCGGCATTAAATTAGCGCCATCTTCAGGACCGTACAACACCAGCCACCTCCTGTGTGTCAGACTCAACAAATATGGGAGACATTCTCATTTTTTTTCAATGTCATGTTTTCATTCTCACGTTCGAACAACGAGAAGAGAGGACTATTCAGCTACACAGCACAAGATTCTGCCTTGTACTTTGCTACCATGTATAGTGTTAACGTTCTGGAGGACTTAATGACCTTGAGTGAGGACGAGAGTTTTTCTCTTGAGGATCAGCATGAATCAGCCCTAACACGGAGAAGCGCAGCTGAATTTGTTATTTAGTTCTAGCAGAGAATTTTCTACACGCCACCCATCTTCGCTTTTCATTACGGACAATGAACACCAGTCCAATCGTATTGGTTAACTGTCATCGCTTCAGAGAAATGACTTCAATTCAATTCATGAACTTAACGAGGTCTCAGAGATTTCAAGCAGAAGGAGTCCAGACGAATTGGTTTGAGAACTACTAGGAGATTAACTCAAACTAGCAGTAGAAAAGACGACCGAGCAGCTCGGAATGGGATTTCAGAGAATCTGTTCGGGAATAGGACTAATAAAGTAGCTTCTGTGGGACGGGAAGAGAGTCGACCACCGGTTTCCTCGCTTATCGCCCATCCTGAGCCCCATGGGGCCCCAACTACTGGTGAGGCTGCACGACAATATGGCACTCATAACACCAATCGTTTCAGTACAGACCGACTCGAACCTTCCAGATGACCATACCAAACTCCCTCCTATGGATTTCCACAACACACTTACGTTGTCCAGCGTGAAACGGTTTCAACAAGCTCTCTAGATTCTCGAAGATCTGAGCCGTCAACACCAGGAAATTATGGCAATTTTGATGCTCAAAATCCGTCAACTCCACGACGAGTCCATTTTTCAGCGAAGGATGATCCTCAAAGGAATTTTAAATGGACGGGACACAAGTTTATCTGTGGCAGATTTAGTTAGATTATTGAGGGGAGTGGAATTCTTGCCATTACGATCACCTAGATCTGACGAATATCACTCATCGCGTCACGATGATTCAAGGTGGAAATGAAAGTTGTTGCACAGACCAGTGTAAATGACTTTTTGGAGAGAGCGGAGTAGTTACTCCTCTCTCAAGGGGTTTCGAAGACTCATATGTTGCGTTGTGCACCTGAGATGCTCATTGGAGACGCTCTACTGTGGTTTGGCACCCGCCGATTTCTAGATTGGGATGACCTGGTTGATCAGCTCAAATATTCTTTTCAGCCTTGCGACTACGCCTCTGGTCTCTGGGACGAAATTCGCAGGAGAACTCAGGGCAGCCAGGAACGCGTCCTTGGTTTTGTTGCGACAATGGAAAGCTTATTTCGTAAACTACCATTGCCACCATCTGAACAAGAAAAAGTGACTCTAGTAAGAAGAAACCTTACACCTTACATTCAGAGTAAGTTGTCACTTCTTAAAATTACCTCTCTGCAAGAATTGGTGCTCCGTCGAACCATAGAGGAAACAGAATTATGATTGCAACTTTTTGTACCAAGACCAACCAACTACAAAACATTATTGGAACCCTCGTTGGCTTATCACAAGCCTGCCAACGCAACCATAATAACTACGCCATCCACGGTTCTAACGATGATAGGATGTTAGGTCAAAACCCTACTCCATTAGCGGCTGTGTCGAGCCCACCTACTTGTTGGAACTAACCTGAACCTCAAACCTAACCTGAACCTCGAAAAAAATTTTATTTCGTTGTGGGAAAGATGGTGTTGTCAGTTCAAAGTACCTTAACTGTAAAAACTCAACAAAGGAGAGAGCGAAATAGGCTTTTCGTTCTCTCAATCTCAATCCGATGCAGCTAAATTCTTAGCAAACCAAAACAAGATTTTGCTGGACTACGTGTTTTCGCATGCTCGTGGCGATCAGCGACCGCATTTAGAGGTGTCTATTTACGGCAAAACGATTTTGGCGCTGCTTGATGGTGGGTCAACTCGAACCCTTTTTGCTTCCCAGGGCTGGAAAATTTTTCAATCTCTTTGCCCACTAGATCCCCAACTAAGAACCTCGTGTCTAGTTGCCAATCGACACGACTGCCAAGCAATAGGAACTACCCAGGTATCCGTAGTACTACAAGATCGTGTGGTTCTGGTAGATGTGTTGGTCGTACCTTCTCTACCTCATGTCTTATCTTAGGAATAGATTTTTGGACAAGAATGGAGATTACTCCTGATTTATTCGCGGGCGAATGGTCATTTCGTGCGCGTTCGGAAACTCCGGTTGTCTCAGCTATTCATAACCTGGACACTTTGTCGATTGATCAGCGATCTGTACTGGATGATTTGATTGAAAGAGCTTTCTCGTCCGTGTCTAGTAAGCTTGGTACACCCTCGTCGAATTGGAGATTAAAACCAAATCAATCCCTATTAAGCAACTCTCCAGAAGGAGTCAACGCAGAGCTTGAAACTAGGTTGGCGGAAAGCATTGTGGAGCGATCTAACTCTCCTTGGTCATCGCCCATCCTTATGATTAAGAAGAAGACCGGAGGATGGAGGTTCTGCGTGGATTATTGCCTATTAAACAAGGAAACCGTGAAGGCCAGCTATCCACTACCGTACGTCAGCACCACCTTAGACAAGCTCAGGCTCAAGGATGCTCGATATTTGAGTAAACTAGATATAAAATCTGTTTACTGGCAGATTCCCATCGCTGAGAGCTCAAGACCTCTCACAGCTTTTACTGTCCCCTCGCGTGGACTCTTTCAGTTTAAAAGAATGCCCTTTGGCCTCACCAATGCTCCTGCCGGCTGGCAGCAACTAATTGATCAGGTTGTTGGCGTTGACCTAGAACAATATGTCTTCGTTTATCTCCACGATGTTATCATCTGTGCTTCCACTTTTGACAAACAGTCGAAGTTTTAAGGGAAGTCGTAGGGAGAATCCAGAGAGCAGGTCGTGACAAATGCCAGTTTTGCAAACTAGAAGTCAGATACTTAGGGTACACCATCGTTAATGCAACGGGTTTATTGGTCGATGCGGAGAAGGTCGAAGCCATAATTAGGATACCTCCACCGAAGAATGTCGGAGAAGTCAAACGTATCGTGGGAATGGCTTCGTAGTTTAGCCTCTGAGAAAAGAAGCATCGCTCTTCAATGTTCGTCTCTACGGACACAGGTTTGTGATGCCAATGCTTGTTTAGAGCAGAAGCGATCATCAGAAGAGGTGGTATTGCAAACTGAAGGTGTTAGAGGGTGGTCGGGTAGAGTTGCACCAACTGCTGCTGGCAGGGTTAACGTTGTGGAGGACTTAATGACCTTGAGTGAGGACGAGAGTTTTTCTCATGAGGATCAACATGAACCAGCCCGAACGCGGAGAAGCGCAGCTGAATTTGAGTTATTTAGTTCCAGCAAAGAATTTTCTACACGCCACCATCTTTAGTTTTCAATACGGACAATGAACACCATTCCAATATCGTACTGGTCAACTGTCATCGCTGCAGAGGAATGACTTCAACTCAGTTTATGAAGTTAAGAAGCTTTCAGAGAGTTCAAGCAGAATAACTCCAAATGAATTGATTTGAGAACCACTAGGAGATTTCACTCAACCTAGCAGTAGAAAAGACGACCGGGGAGCTCGGCTTGGGATTTCAGAAAATCTGTTCTGGAATAGGGCTAATAAAGTAGCTTCTGTGTACCGGGAAGAGAGTTAAGCGTGATTTGAGACATTGTGAGCAAGCTAACAAAGAAGCTGTTTATAGAAAGTGTGCTGCACTTTTAGGACATATTGAACAAAAAGTAGAGCGAATTCAACCTGAAAACTCCGATGAAGCCTTTGAGAAAAGGAGCATTTCAAGCACTCTTCGATGTTCGTCTCTACAGACACAGAGGTCAGATACTATAGAGGTCTCTATTTACAGAAAACTATATTGGAGCTGCTTGATGGTGGGTCAACTCGAACCCTTTTTGCTTTCCAGAGCTGGAAAATTTTTCAATCTCTTTGCCCACTAGATCCCCAACTAAGAACCTCGTGTCTAGTTGCCAATCGACAGGACTGCCAAGAAATAGGAACTACCCAGGTATCCGCAGTACTACGAGATCGTGTGGTACTGATAGATGTGTTAGTCGTACCTTCTCTACAAGGAAAGGATTTTCTCAGGTGATCGGTCAGGGCGTCAAGAAAAGAAACTTTTCAGCTAACCGAGCTTTCGGCAATTGTTTATTGCCTTCTTCAGGGCTACAATAGAAGGAAATGGGGAGCTACATTACTAGATAACATAGAATTATGCCTTCTCTACCTCATGGTCTTATCTTAGAAATAGATTTTTGGACAAGGATGGAGATTATTCCTGATTTATTCGCGGGCGAATGATCATTTCGTGCGCGTTCGGAAACTCCGGTTGTCTCAGCTATTCTTACGGACACTTTGTCGATTGATCAGCGATCTGTACTGGATGATTTGATTGAAAGAGCTTTCTCGTCCGTGTCTAGTAAGCTTGGTACACCCTCGTCGAATTGGAGATTAAAACCAAATCAATCCCTATTAAGTAACTCTCCAGAAGGAGTCAACGCAGAGCTTGAAACTAGGTTGGCGGAAAGCATTGTGGAGCGATCTAATTCTCCTTGGTCATCGCCCATCGTTATGATTAAGAAGAAGACCGGAGGATGGAGGATCTGCGTGGATTATCGCTTATTAAACAAGGAAACCGTGAAGGCCAGCTATCCACTACCGTACGTCAGCACCACCTTAGACAAGCTCAGGCTTGAGCCTCAAATATCGAGCATCCTTGATGCTCGATATTTGAGTACACTAGATATAAAATCTGTTTACTGGCAGATTCCCATCGCTGAGAGCTAAAGACCTCTCACAGCTTTTACTGTCCCCTCTCGTGGACCCTTTCAGTTTAAAAGAATGCCCTTTGGCCTCACCAATGCTCCTGCCGCCTGGCAGCAACTAATTGATCAGGTTGTTGGCGTTGACCTAGAACAATATGTCTTCGTTTATCTCGACGATGTTATCATCTGTCTCTCAAAGAGCAGGTTTAACACTGAATCGTGACAAATGCCAGTTTTGCAAACCAGAACTAAGATACTTAGGGTACATCGTTAATTCAACGGTTTTATTGGTCGATCCGGAGAAGATCGAAGCCATAATTAAGATACCTCCACCGAAGAATGTCTTCGTGGTATAGGCGGTTCGTTCCGAATTTTTCTACGGTTATCGCACCGCTTGCTAATCTCACCCGTAAAAATGTTAAATTTTGTTCGAGTTGTGACTGTGAGTGTGCTTTCACTAGTCTCAAGTCCCATCTTATTCGGGCGCCAGAGTTATCCTGTTCGAACTTCTCACTGACTTTTGTCATTCAATGTGATGCGTCAGATTTTGGTCTGGGTGCTGTTCTGTCGCAGGTACAAGAAGGACGCAAATTTCCGTCGTGACAGTCGTGACGGACCACTATAGCCTGAATTGGCTTAATCCTAATAAAGATCCTGTTGATCCTAATAAAAAGTCCTGTTGAAATAGTGCACAGAAAAGGTAAAGAACATGTCGTGCCTGACGCCTTATCTCGTGCTGTACCTATTGTTGATTTATTGATGGCTACTTCCACTTCTAGCCCACCAAACTTCTCACAAACAAAGCCGGACTGCTGGTATCTTCGTATGATCATCCAGGTGACGAAATATTCGTCACGCTACCCTTCTTGGAGAATCGAATAGGATTAGTTTTACAAAAAGATGTAAACCCTCTTTTACAACATTGTTGGACACAGACACTTCTTGGCTTTTAGTGGTACCCAAGACTAGAGATTTAAAATTATACGGGATCATCATGACCCACCGACATGCAGGCACTCGGGTGTTTTCAAGACAATGGGTCGGATAAGTGTTACATATTATTGGTCGAACATGAAAGCCCATATCAGTCGATATATAGCTCGGTGTCGGACGTGTCTTCGACGAAACCAGACCAACGACGATCAGCTCAGAGCACCGAGGTTAAGCGACTGATCTCTTTCGATAACAGGCTGTGTTAGGTTCAGCGCTAAAAGTGGAGGATTATCTTCTGAAGCTGGAATGCGAGTGACGATCATTTGGACATCATCAGTAGCCAGTTTCCTTGGGGAGGCGCCTACGGGATACTGGAGAAATACCCTGAATTTACTGGATATGGATACTGAATCTTGGAAATAGTTTCTTAGAGATTTCGTTGAACAATTTGCAGAATTTTAATTGGTTTTTGAAAACAGATAGCAGTAGAGCAGACATTTTTAGCTGCTTAAGCATTTTCATGTGACTTTTACTTCTTGATACCATGTTCATTACAAAGAAAAAAATACACATTTTTGCTCTCCTGGTAGCAGTTGTAATCTCTTGGAAACATTTTTAGAAATATTGTTGAACAAATTGCAAAATTTTAATTGGTTTTGAAGAACAGATTGCCTGGGAGCAGATTTTTTTTAGCAGTTTAAGCACTTTGATGTGACTTTTAGTTCCTGGTACCTCTTCAAAATAAAGAAAACAACTCCACGTTTCTGCTCTCCTGGAACAGTTTTTCAGAGATGGAAAAACCCATCGGCCTCCAAACTAGATAGACTCAGTGAGTCAATCATAAATTGTCAGATTAGTTTGCTTCCAACCTGCATAAGGACCAACGCGTGCGCGCGTCGCGAGGGGAATGAAGAAATGGGCGCCGAGTCGGGTAATCTGTGAAAACATGATACATGGACCTGTGATACGAAAGATTTCTGTCCTACTTTTATAACTAGAAGTCTTACATATGCCACAATATCTCACCATAATGATAAAATCTCACAAAACGTTCGCAAGCACTGTCTCAACTTCAAACACAAAGGAAACACGTTTTGACGTTTTGTGAGATTTTATCATTATGGTGAGATATTGTGGCATATGTAAGACTTCTAGTTATAAAAGTAGGACAGAAATCTTTCGTATCGTATATCGTTTTGATCGTGCTGTGTGGCTACATTTGGCTACCTAATATTTAAACATATGGGTTGTTCAGTTGGACCCGGAGAGCGCGCAACATCGCACCGAACCTTTAGAAATGATGCCAGACAAAACATTGTGAATAAGGGACTCTAGTTAATTCTTCCTCTGTGGGAATTACTAACTCTTTTGAACTAAATAATACACTTTATAATCGTCTTTGTTTGAAACCGGTTCTGGTTGACATAAAAATGGCAGGCCAGCTGATATTCAACCAAACAGATTTGTTGAAAATCAGATAATATGCAGTTTTATGTCAACTAGAACCAGAACCGATGTGAAATGAAAATGAATAATAAGTAACAGGTCGAAATCATTGATATGAAATCAAATTTGAGCCAAAATTTTAGTGATGTCAAGTTGAAAATGACACGAATTTTCAGTGACGCCTTCAATTGAATTTAATTTCATGCTATTTTTTTGAAGAAAACTGTAACTTTTGAAAATTGAGCATTAGTGGTAATTGAGCCTCCTATTTGAGCTTTCCTTTCTATACTGTTATGGCACCAAAACAGTGGCTAAATGAAGATTATTTTCAACACACGCTATCATTCTTTTCATTTTGCCTATCAGTGTTGGTAGTGGTGACCAATCAAATATACTGATTTAAAATAAAACGATATGAAACTATTTCGATACGGTAATCACAAGAAGCAATTGATTTATTATTAATATAACAGTTATTGATAATTCATGTTTATACAAATTTACTATTTTAGTGCTTAGTTTTCTCTAAAAGTTGTTGCTGATCGGGATTTTATCATTTTCGTCCTCAGCACCTTCAGGCTTCTACAAAAAATCAACATTACCATGTATTGCATCAGCTAACAACAATACAACCGTTTTATTTTAAAGATTACCTCATTTTTCTTTTGCTTCATTTGAGCTGTAGCTTGCGGTTGGCTGGTTACTAGTGTTGGAGCAGGCGCCATCGGGCTCGCCTCTCTTCTGCGCTGAAGTTCGGTTTCATCAATTGAATCTAAGTGTAAATATATAAAAAAACATGCGCCCATTGATTGCTTTGTGGTAATTGTTTCTTACCTGACAGGCATCCGAACAAATTTTCAAAGGTGAAATATTCATCCCAGCTGCAATCACAATCGCAAACGCTGCATTTACAACAATCGTCGCAGTCACAACAACAGTTGCAGCAATCGTCGCAGTCGCAACCATCGGTGCAGTCACAGCAATCGCCGCAATCGCCACAATCGCAGTCACCTCCGTCACAATCACAGTCACTCATAATTGCAAACTAAAACAATTCTAAACCCAGAGGGGTAAGAAATTAAATAACACTCTAATATCTTATAGATGGGATTTCTCCATGTAAGTTTAGATAGATGACTTGACCCACTAGTTAGAAGGAATAGCTTACGATACTGATTTATTACGAAGTTTTAGGATTGATATCAGGAATCAATAAGTTTAAAAATATCAGCAAGCAAATAATCAAAGGATAAGCTTTCAAGTAGTGAAGATTCCCAAGTCACTTCATTCACTTGATAAATATTGGTTTATCTAATCTAAGTAATTAATAAGTAATAATTTTATCTAATCTAAATTAGTCTCAATCTCTTAATTCAATGTACTAGTTTTTTTTTAAATATTTTTTGTGTTAGACTCGCCCTGACTGATGAATTCAGACTGGCAGAAAGCAAGAGAGAAATATTCGCCAAAGACCTGAATAATTGCATAAAAGAAATGAGAACCGACCACATCGTGGATGCAGTTTGGAGGTCACTCAAGGAACTAACAAATAAGCTCATAACTGAACATACGGTAAGAAAGGATAAACCGAAGAACCAGAAATGGATGACATCCGAAATATTGCACCTCAATGAGGGAAGGGGGCAATATAAAAGAAACCCAGAAGAATATAAAAATAGACAAAAGAAAATAAAACAAAAAATTCGGATCGCCAAAGAAAACGGGATGAAGGAAAAATGTAAGGAAATGGAAGACCTGGAGAATAAACATGACACTTTCAATATGTATAAAAAGGTCAGAGAAGTGTCAAGTTTATACACTAAAAATACCACTAATATGCTAGTAGACACTCAAGGCAAAAATATCTTAGATGAAAAGAAATCTTTGAAACATGGTTGAAATACACGAATGAGCTGTTTGATGATAATAGACCGAATGAATCCAATTTCGATGACCACGCTGATATAGACGGAGGACCAGAAATTCTCAAGAGTGAACCAACGGACCTGATGACATCTCAATGGAGCTGTTACAAATGATCAAAGAGGAAAACATTGGAATCTTAGTCAAACGGTTGCTAATGAGGTGTACACGACTACAGAGATACCGGAAGATTGGCTAAAATACGTATTCATTCCATTTCCAAAAAAAAACAACAACCAGCAGAGCGATGCAGTGAGTATAGACTAATAAGCCCTATGAGCCACACTTTGAAGGTCTTTCTCAGGATTATTCACGGGAGGATAAGATCCAAATGTGAAGCAGATTTAGAGTTTGGATTTAGAAATGCTTTAGGAACTAGAGAGGCACTGTTAGCTCTGAACATACTACTACAAAAATACCGTGACCAACGCAAAGACGTTTTTGTGTGTTTCGTTGATTACGAGAAGGCCTTCGACAGAATGCAACACAGAAAACTTATAGACATCTTAAGGAACATGGAGGTGGACAGATGAATACAGTGACAACAGTGACAATAGAATGATCGAAAATAAAATAAATGCTCACAGAAGAAAGCCAAATTCTACGAGGCATCAGACAGGGCTGCATACTGTCACCACTGCTTTTCAACATATATCTAGATAAAATCGTTAAACGGGCTACTCAAGAACAAGAAACGGGAGTACAAATCAATGGAGAATATATAAATACGATACGATATGCTGACGACACTGTCATCCTTAGTGTCATCACAAACTAGAAGACCTGTAACATCCACTAAACTGTGTAAACGCAAAAGGACAAGAAATGGGGATCAACATAAATATCAACAAGATAAAATCACCGATTGTTTGTTGGATGTTATATCACCTAACATCTAAATCCAGATAGAGAAATAAGATGTAGAATAGAGAGAGTCCAGACATCATTCCGGAAAAGGAAACCACTATTCGGCAATGATATTCTGAATCTAAAATTACGGCAGAGAATAGTAAAATCATACGTATGGTTAGAAGCGTTTAGGATGTGGTTACACCGGCGAATGCTGAGAATACCATGGACAGCTATGCAGACCAACGCAATGGACTAAACCGGGCCGACGCAACACGTTTGCTAGTAAATACAGTTAAGTGCAGGAAAATCTCGTATCTTAGATATGTCTTCAGAGGAGAGCGATACAGAATCCTTCTGATCATGATGGGAAAGGTGGAAGGACGTAGAGGATGTTAACGGAACGTTAATTAATTTTAATTGTCACCAGAAGTAACCTGGGTTTGTCTGTCGGAGCGACGTCAGGCTAATTTAAAAAAAAGTAGAGCGAATTTTCCCGGGGCTAAGCTTTTTCTATATCGAAACCTGTCGGAGCGTTTTATTCGGAAACCTAGAATTTCCAGTCCCAACCGCCCAATCCCAGTATAGTATACAAGTTTTCAAAGGCGCCCAACAAGACCTGCTGTGCCGCTGTTTGCGTCAGACTTGCAGACACAGGTCCTAGTCAAACAAATCGTCACCCTATAATATGGCGGCCCAACGTGGGGCTCACTGTTCAGCTCGATGAATCGAGATACCCAACGGAGACGACGCGGGAAGACTGGAAACAAGCAAGCAAATTCAGAATCCAGCCAAACCAGAGCTCCAATCGGTGAAGTAGAATTATTTTCCTTATAACCCGCCTTAACCCTGGTAGCAGAGCAATAACTCACAACACATTATCTCGCCAAACATTAGCCAAGTATTGTTACCAGATATTAGTTATTTAGCTGTGACCTGATGAAGATCTAGTTAAGACATAGCTGCTCAGTCTTCATACGTGCTAAACGAATTAGATCCAATATTTATCATTCTCATTCTCTTTTATAATATTCTCATAGTTCTCGTTGGATAATTTTAGTAATTTGAATAGCAGGTTTAATTTAAGAAAATTATAATGTATTTCTCAATTTGTAAAGTAGTAGCAGACGAAACAAAAGACACACCAACCATTAATATTCACAGTTTATACGAACAAGACAACTATAAAACCCTTGAACATAACCTAAACGTAAATATAACTAACCCTTTTGTTCAAGGCACTTGTGGTTCAAACATTCCCAATGCTAATTGGCCTTCGTTAAGTTTATTTAACTCTCAGACAAATGAACCACAAGAAACCTCTGCCAAATCCATGGAAGATAGTTTATTAAAAATAACTAATGCCTTTACTGAAACTTTAAAAACTTTGACCAACCAAAGGCATACAACTATTATTGATAAACCTCAAACAGTTTTCTCGGGTCAGGATTATGACAACCCTCTTCAGTTTATTCAGACATTGGAGGATTACTTTGTAAAATCTCAAACAGTGGACGATAATAGCAAAATCGTTTTGGCTTCTTTCTTATTAAAAGACGAAGCAAAAAGGTGGTTTGAGCTTTATTCGGCTTTCTATATTTCATGGGCAAATTTTCGACAACACTTTTTAAATCGTTTCAATAGTATATCTGTGGTAGCTTTAGTCACATCAAAATTATATGGTGAAACTCAGGCTCCAAAGGAATTGGCAAGAATTTTCATCACAAAAAAGTTGTCACTTTTTAATAGACTAGATCCCTCCCGGCCAGAATATATAAAAACAGCTATTATTATTGAAATTCTTAGACCTGAAATTAGGTCCAGAATAAGACAGGTAAGTGCTAATTTATCTATTCAACAGTTAATTAGTATAACAATTTCAATAGAAAACGATTTAAAAGCAGAATTGGCTAGTGAAGGTCATTCAAGTAAAATTGTAGGAAATGTTTCTAAAAGCCCACTCTCCCCTTGCAAGTATTGTAAGGGTTGGCACTACCATAAAGACTCTCCGGCTAACCCATACACTCAGGGAAACGGGCAGGTTGCTGGAAGGGGCGTGACCTCCTACCCAGCTCAACCGACTGTGAGAGGTCACAACAACTGGAGGAACTCTGCCCCCCAAAGACAGTAAGTGATATTTTACCTACTTTGAAGTGTACTAAAAATAAACAATACCCTTCCAAGGTAAATGTAGACAAACTGCCACGAATCAATGTAGTTATTAATGGAACAAAAATTCTAGCACTTTTAGACTCAGGATGCGGTAGTAATATTTTCAAATCACAATTTCTTCCCCCTCAAGTTGAAATAGATTATAGCGCTCAGACATTTGTCTCTGCTTGTGGCGAGCATTATCCTTCTCAAGGTTCTGTAGCTCTCGATGTTTTGGTGGATTCCATCATTTGTCATTCCCAGTTTGACATTTTACATGAATTATAAGAACAATGTGTTCTGGGACAGCCCTTCTTTGAACAGAATGACGTTATTTTAGATCTTAAACGTAGATGCGCTTATATAGGTGAAAAATCTAGAAGAACTGTGTATTTTGATGTTTACAATCCTATTACTAATTTGCATAATCCTACTTTTCTTTTAAATTTGGATCCTTCTGTGAAAAATAATTCTTTTCTTTTGGAATTGTTGACTGATTTTGAGGATGTTTTCTATTACGGCCTTCATCAACCAACTACAACCAGCACAAAACACACAATTGTGTTAAAAGATCATACCAAAAGAATTATTCAAAAGCCCTATCCAATGAATCCTGTTTTGAAAAACACCATGTATAAGCAAGTTACCGAAATGTTAGCCGCAGGAGTCATAGAACCATCTTGTTCCTCTTATTGTTCTCCTGTTGTGATGGTCAATAAAGAAGGAAAAAAGCCACGTGTTTGTGTTGACTTTCGAAAGATTAATGCTATTACTGTCGATGAACCATCCATTCTGCCTAAAATTAATAATACCCTGAAAGGGCTTGGCAATTCCACAATATTTTCAGTCTTGGATTTAAAAGCTGGTTATTGGGAGGTGCCAATGGAACCTTCGTCCAAGCAGTACACTGCTTTTTCAACCCCTGATGGTGCTCTTTATCACTTCAATGTGACGCCTTTTGGGGTGAAAAATGCACCGGGGACATTCCAGCGCCTCATGACAAATGAAGTGCTGTGTGGTCATTTACATGATTTCTGTAAGGTATATTTGGATGACATTATAGTTTATTCATCGGACTTGGAAACTCATTTAGGTCATTTAAGATTAGTTTTAGAAAGACTTAAAATTTATAATTTAAAAGTGTCCCCTGAAAAATGTCAGTGGGCTACTTCTGAACTCGAATATCTGGGCTATCACATTTATGGAAATACTGTCATTCCTCAAAGTAAACATATTTTGGCTGTAAAAAATTTCCTGTAGATATTCTTGGTCGTTATAATCAAACAAAATCTGGCAAAAAGTGTATTCTGTGTGTTGAGGATGTTTTTACAAAGTGGGTTGAGGCTGAATCTTTTTCTTCGGTGGAAGCTAGTACAATAGTTAAGTTCTTGGAAAAAGAGGTATTTTCTCGTTTTGGTTATCCCCATACTATCATCTCAAATTATGGAACCCAGTTTAAAGCAGACACTTTTCGTCAATTTTGTAACAGCCACGAAATTGAACAATTATTTACTCCTATATTTCATCAACAAAGCAATCCTGTGGCAAGAAGGAACCAAGAAATTAAAAAGATTCTTCGGAGTTTGGTTACGGCAGACCGAGAAAATAGATGGGATAAGTTTTTGACAAAGACGCTTCAAATTTTAAGAACTAAAACCAATGCAGCTACTCAGTTTACTCCAGCTAAGGCGTTATTGGGATATGAACTGGCAAAATCTGGGGAGTGGAAGGTGCCATCTTACGCCGAGCACCGAGAGCGTCAACTATCTCATTCAAGTAGACTCGAACAGGTAAAACATAATACAGATAAATATCACACCAGATATGTTGACAAAAACCAGCGTCCTTCCGTTATGTTCGATGAGGGTGATAATGTAATGGTGCGCGAGTTTGGGCACGCAAAACACCCTTTTGGTTTGGTGTGGTCGGGGCCTTTTAAAGTTCTAAATCGAAAGAGTGATCTTGTCTATGAGGTAGGTAAAGATGGAAGGCGAGTGTCGCTTCACGTAAATGATTTACGTCCCCTAAGGTTAATGTAGATTGTTCTATTTCCACTGTTTCGGATTTCGATACTGATCAGGACTGGTCAGAATATTCGGCAACCAATACAGAATCACGAATGGTATCTGCATCATCAGAGGAAATTTTGTTCTCTGGTCACACTCCTGAACCTGAAAAAGACTGTTTGGATGAACAGTTCACTCTTTCACTTTCTAGAGCAGATCATAAGCTCCTCAAATCTCCTATAACTCCTATGGTTTTGTCAGAGCCCTTGACAAAAGGCTCCAATGAGACCTCGTTTCAGGCTAGACTACCTAAACAAAGACCAACTTTCCGTAACCTTCCCGATTATGAAAACTTGCCCGATATAGACACTCCTTATCAGAAGCCTAGAAGACTACGAAGGAAAAAAACTTGCACTACTTGCGACTGTCACACGAAAAACAATACATCATTAGAGCACGTATTCTAAACTTTGAATTGTATTTATTACACCAATTTATATTTCTTTTAACGTGTTTGTTATTACGGCTATCTGTTTATCTTAAGTACCTAGAGAGTTTACTTATGGCATGGTATTGCCAACGTACAGAATGACTTCCTGCTTTATAGTCGGATTAACATATCTAAACAAACTGCATTCTATTTAGTTGTTACTAATTTATGTCAGATTATAATTTTTTATCTTAGCACTGTTAGCATTTTGTACAGCAGTATAATTTTTGATCTGTAAAAAGTTCAGACTGAACCTTATATGTTTAAACGTTTGTATACATCTGTAACATTTGTTATTTATTAAAGAAATGTTGTTGTTCCGCAAAATTCGCTTTTTCGAAGTGGGGGGGGGAGGGGTGTTAACGGAACGTTAATTAATTTTAATTGCCACCAGAAGTAACCTGGGTTTGTCTGTCGGAGCGACGTCAGGCTAATTTAAAAAAAAGTAGAGCGAATTTTCCCGGGGCTAAGCTTTTTCTATATGGAAACCTATCGGAGCGTTTTATTCGGAAACCTAGAATTTCCAGTCCCAACCTCCCAATCCCAGTATAGTATACAAGTTTCCAACGGCGCCCAACAAGACCTGCTGTGCCGCTGTTTGCGTCAGACTTGCAGACACAGGGAACGGTCAAACAAATCGTCACCCTATAATAAGGACTAGGAAGAAAACAGGCTCCCTGGCTGAAGAACATCCGTGAATTGATCGGTATACGCAATTGGCGCACAATCGAGAAAAACTTGCACAAGTAATTGCCCACGTCAGGGGGACCTGATATGGCACTTGAAGAACAAGATTAGACTCGCCTTCCCCCCCGCTCCCCCTCTTTCCTACACTGGTGTCTAAAGAGTACCTGAGCGCTCTTTAACCATCTCTCTTTATTAAAAATTTGTTTATCCTTCAATCCTTTTCAAAATTTGCAAAACCTTTTTTACCTCTTAGTAAAGTTTCGACTTTTTCTGTTTTAATTCTTGCTTCTACTACCCTACAGCTCTTAACTCTCTGTTCCTCTCAGAACAATTTTCCTCATCTTCCTTTCCTTCCTAATCTTCTCCATGTTTTTCCTATTTAACATCGTGGGGGCGCCCCGCGCAGAGTTGGAATCGAGGGTAACCCGCCATAACGACCGGGGCGCTTGTCCACCCGGTATTCTCGCCCCGGCTGTGGTCAGGGGATCGGATTGTCGGCGTGTCGCCTGTAAGGTATACCGTGGGATTTGAACGCGTGTTTTATGGCGGATAGGATCTTCATTCTTCGTCACTGCGCAGTGCCAAGTTAGTATATATTTTACATTCTTGATATCCAATAAAACGCAATGGTAACGGCCCGGTGGAAACCACAACCAACGAAAGATATCACGGTTGTTGCCGCCAAAAAACCCACAGACCGCGCCCATAACTCCGCCTGAGGCAGCTGAGGGGTGTTAGGCAAAATTGGATATTGTGGAGAGTCAGGTTTGAAAACTACCTAATAGCGTCAGAAGTAAACAAAAAAGATGACAAAACCCAGTTTGCTCAATGTATACATTACATTGGTGATTCAAGGTATATTCAACGTTCAAATTTGAAGTTGATGAAAAGGAAAAACTGAAGCCATTATTAGAGAAATTTGAAAATTACTTCATAGGCAAAACAAATGTGGCTTATGAAAGATACAAATTGTTCACTTATCGTCAAGAAGAAGGCTAAAGCACACAAGACTTTATTCTCGAAACAAAGAGACCAGCCACTAGATGCAAGTTAGATGGGTTGCAAGATGATTTAACCTGAACTGTGATTACCTGGGGGCTAAGAAATGATGAAGTACGGGAGAAGCTTCTCCAAAAAAGTGACCTTACTTTAGAGAAAGGCATTGAGTTATGTCAAATTATGGAGGCTGCTAAAAGTAGAAGCTTAATTAGGGGGCAGGAGTTTCAAAAAAACAAACACATAAAAAGTGAAATTAATGCGGTAAATAAGGGAGCAGAGAATAAAATAAAGATGGTGCTGAACTGTAATAGATGTGGATGGTTGATTAAACGTTTTAAGAAAACGTAGATTAAACGTTTTAACCAAACGTCGATTAAACGTCTTAAGCAAACGTTGATAAAACGTTTTAAGAAAGGTTGATAAAAACGTTGATTCACCGGACATAACTACGTTGAAAAAACTTTTGGTTACAGGTTTTTTTTTTAACGTTGAATCAACAACAAAGATACAAATTGTTCACTTATCGTCAAGAAGAAGGCTAAAGCACACAAGACTTTATTCTCGAAACAAAGAGACCAGCCACTAGATGCAAGTTAGATGGGTTGCAAGATGATTTAACCTGAACTGTAATTACCTGGGGGCTAAGAAATGATGAAATACGGGAGAAACTTCTCCAAGAAAGTGACCTTACTTTAGAGGAAGGCATTGAGTTATGTGAAATTATGGAGGCTGCTAAAAGTAGAAGCATAATTATGGGGCAGGAGTTTCAAAAAAACAAACACATAACAAGTGAAATTAATGCGGTAAATAAGGGAGCAGAGAATAAAATAAAGATGTTACTGAACTGTAATAGATGTGGATGGTTGATTAAACGTTTTAAGAAAACGTAGATTAAATGTTTTAACCAAACGTAGATTAAACGTCTTAAGCAAACGTTTTAAGAAAGGTTGATAAAAACGTTGATTCACCGGATATAACTACGTACTACACGCGTTTTGACGACTCAATATATCAAAATGCTTTTATGTTAACGTTAAAAATATGATATAATTAAATAATTTCATGGATATAATTTATTATTTTACAAATGGCTGCTAAATTAGAAAAAATAACAGTCTATAAGTAATGGCCGCCCGGTTATTTCAGATCATTTATCGAGGCTACAACGATCGTCAAGAGGCTAGGAGCGAGCGTTCCGTCATAAAAACCAATCAGTGGCCAAAAAAATAGCTATATGGGCCATGTCGTTTATTTTACGTCCTCTGACGGCTCTCTCAACGAAGTAAAATGTAAAGACACATACTGCCACGTCTTTGAATGTTTTAGTTGTTACAAAAACTTTGCATTATAAAGTAAATAATAAATATAAAAGTAAAATAATTATTTTAAATTTTGCTTTTTGAGCTTTAAACTTCCAGTTTTATTTGTTACCAATTCCGTAGTAGATCATAGATTTATATGAAATACCTAGCATAATAACGATATAAAAGAAATCTCTCACTAATAATTTGACGTTACAACATTGTCCAAAAAAACATTTGGATTAATCGATCTGTGAAATTTTAGTGGAATAGGTATTTATAGGTACTTCCTCTTACCCATGTTGATGGAAGTTACAGAAGAATGATAACGGTTTCTGGAGTTGCTAGAGTAGAATTCGATTTTGTTTAAGGTTAATACGTTTTTAAGTAAGCCCTGGCATTTGGGTACAGTTAAAGTTGCTGCTTTATGGCTACTTTATATCAATATTCTGTGGCTACATACATTAGCTATTATTTCCAAATTTTGTAGTCATTTTGGCTAACACAAGTTTTCGCTATATTTCTGGTTAAAAAAAGCCACAAATTTACTGCAATAAAGTAGACATTTTATCCAGTAAATATTCGGCATTTTTAACCAGGCAAAAAAATGTAATGTTTATCAAAATTTTTGCCAAAATGAAAAATGCTACTTTATGACCAAATCTTGGCAATAGATAAGATTTTATGGCTACTTTTTTTTGACCAAATAAGTTTATCTTACATAAATAGCCAAATAATAACAAAAACCTTTTTTTTTTACTACTTTATGACTAACTTTTGGCCATTAATGCTATTTGGTTATACAATGCTATTTGGGTATAGTCTAATCCAGTGGTCGTCAACGTTTTCTATGTGTTGACTAACCTGAACAAGAACATATCCTTGTCACATGGCTAAGCACATTATTGCTAACCTGAACTTTGATATACAGTGTATCCTTATATCTCTTTCCCTGTTGAAGATTTTCAGCAACTGGAAATTCCTTTTTGTCTTTAAACTTTGTAGCCACATACCAAATTTGAGCTTCCCAGCACAAACCTTTCCAGAGATGTCGACTTAAAAGATAATTTTTCTTTGTCTAAAAATATCGTTCCCTTGAAACATATTGAAAGATTGCTTTATTTTCATTGACACTTTGCTTTGGGTTTCTCAAACCCTTCAGTGGTGTTAAATGTTAAACCAATTACAAATAAAGTGTCTTCAGAAACTAAAGCACTTTCGTCTTTTCTAGTTCTCTTAATTATTATAAATTGTCAAAAGATTTCTGGTCACCTTTTGTCTCCTGTCTCTAACACTCCCATCTTTAAAATTTACTTTACTTACTTTACTACTATTTTACCTACTAAAACAAACTTTTCAACTGTATTTTGTTGGCAAGCCTTCTTCTGAGACGATCCAGAAGTTGCTAACGTATTCAACACATACAAAACGTTGACGACCACTGGATCAGATTATAATATAGTCTTTGGGATTTCTTAATTTGTTTCCCATCCATGGGTGATGGTGAATAAAATTCACCAAAATCCGTATGAATCTTTGACAGAAAAGGATGGAGCAATAAGAGTATTTTTATTACTCCAGCCTTTTCGCTCACCAACTAACAGTCAACTAAGTGAATTGTTTTATTGAATATCCTTACTGTCGTCATTCTATAGTGTTATTCAATTATATTTCCTTCGCCATAAAATTCAGAAAACAATTACAGATCTGTTCTTCATTGCAATTCAACACAACAAGAGCTTGACGACCACTGGATAGACTTTATAGTCTTTGGGACACAATTCACGGTTGTTAGTTTTTCCCATCTTTGGGTGTGCCGAATAAAAAAAAATGAATTTTTGACAGAAAACAATTATTATAAGGTAATTTTAGCAACAATTTTAAAATTTCCAATTATATGTTGTTTTATCTCAATTAGAAATCGTTTTCTCTATCATTTCGTCCCAATTCGAAAGTGGGTTTGGAACAAGTTTCATATATTTTTTGACCCTTTCAATCTGTTTATGTCGTTTTCTTTGGTCTACTCTGTAATAATCTGTTTTGTACTACAGTAGAGTCAATTTTTAGATTTTGATTATAATGTTCGCATTTTCTGTCTTATTAAATAGCATTGCTGGTAGTTATTTTATTTGAAAATTTAAGATTTTCTTTGAGTGGGTTTTTAATTTTTAAGTCAATACCAGAGACGGATGAAGATAGTTGCGGGCCTGAAGCGCTAAGCATTTACGGGCCCTTCTTCGATACTTACTTTACTATTTAACTTTATAATATTTATAGTAATATAAGCCAACGGGCCCTGAAACACGCGCTTCATGGTGATCCAGCCCTGGTCAATACAGTTTATTTTGTTCTCATGTAGACAGAAGAGGGATAATCGTTATGATTAGAAGATAGGTATAGAACATTGATTAAATGGAGAAAGTTTTAGAGAATCACATAGACATCTCGAAAAACGTTGAAAAAATGTTGGATGACACCATACTAAAAATGGTTCAAACCAAGTTTCTTTCCCAAATAAGAGTCATTTTTGCTCAAGAAAAATTCAAATTGGGCATAAACTTGATTTCAAAATGCTTATCCTGCCTAGAACACACCCAATATAAGTAAATTTTTCATGTTCAGTACCAAACCCACCATGTTTCATCAACTGGCCCTTTCACTCATCACCGGACTTGACACCGATGGATTTTTATTTTTGGGAATACTTAAAAAATATACTTTATTTAACGGAGTGTTGCAGGACATAAAAAATTTATGCGGAAAAGTGTATATTGTTTTTTTGATTTCGCGTTAAAAAAAAAACCTAAAATCCATAAAAGAAAACTGTGACAATTTTCAATTTTTATTAAATACCTAAAATAAATTTTTTATTTTTTATGATTCTCTATAACTTTTACAATTTAATAAATGCATTTATAATAACAACGATTGTAACTGTACTCTCCGCATGAGAATGGGACACACTGTGTCTTACCTCCATTCCTTTATTCGTTGTTTTTTTAAATATACAGCTTTTTCTGGGATTATTTCTCCTTCTTTTTCCTAGTAAATCTTAACTTTTGTTCACTCAATTGTTTGTCTTCTGTTTTTTCTTTGAATTTCTTATCCATATTGCAGTTGTGACCTAAAATCGATTCCTTTCCTCTTGAAACCTCTTGAAGAGCTTTTTTCTTAGCTCCCATTGTGGGTTTTGATCTTACAGTGAAGAATCGTAAGCAATTAGAGATTTGAAGCCTTGCTTAATTCTGTTTTGATGACGGTTGTTTCACTGAACAATCACAAAAACGGTGAAATGTCAAGAGAAGGCGACATTCGCCAACGTACTGTATAAATTCGATATAAATGGCCCTGCAGCGACTCAGTGGTAACTCTCCACTAAGATTATACTCTCTGAAACCTTCAAAAATGACGTACGTGACCTCAGTCAGCTAAACTCAAAAATAACAATAAAAGCTAGGTAGTTACTCACTTTATTGCTGCAAATTCAGTGAACATAACAACACTAAACTAGCACTTTTTTTTGGACGGTTGTTTTCTTGGGATGTGGTCCTTTGTTAAATAAGTTACAGCAGGTGCTTGAAACTTCGGATGTTATTGTTATTGGCCATGTTATTTATTGACGTTTCGGCACAAATTGTTGCCTTCATCAGAATTGGTGTACTACAACATAGGGAATACTTAATTTAGAGTTATATAATTTGTACAATATACAGGAAGTATATTCAGGAAGGAATAACAGGAAGAACAGGTGGAGTAAAGGGTAAGTAAATTATAAAATACTGAATATGAAAAATATAAAATTACTGCATGTAAATAAAATATAAAATACTGAAAATAAAAATATTGAACATAAAACAGGTGATTAACGTAAAAGAATGAAATCGGCAACTCAAAGCAAAAGAGCGTCAAGAGTGAATTCTACGATACATATGGTGTTAAGATAAGGGGTAAAAGAGAAAGAAGGGCGCAAAAAAAAAGAAACCACCTCTTTTATGTTCAATATTTTTATTTTCAGTATTTTATATTGTATGTACTTGCAGTAATTTTCTATTTTTCATGTTCAGTATTTTATATTTAACTTATCCATTACTCCACCTTTTCTCCCTGTTATTGTACAAATTATATAAATCTAAATTAAGTATTCTCTATGTTGTAGTACACAATTCTGATGAAGGCACCAATTTGTGCCGAAACGTCAATAAACAACTTCCGAAGTTTCAAGCTCCTGCTGTAAGTTATTTAACTAAGTAACACCCAAGAAAACAACCACCCATATAACTACAAGGGTCCAGACGTCCAATCCAGACGTTCAACGTTCTAACCAGCACTTTTTTTGTTAGGTTGAAAATGCTGCAGTCTCTCATGCACTCTAGAGTGCTTTACTTCTTAACCCGACTCACTAGTAACTGTCCACTGAGATTATGCTCTACCAAACCTTTGAAAATGACGTATGTGACCTAAATCAACTCAACCCACAAATTACAATAAAAGATAGTAACCCATTTGGTTGCTGTAAATTACCTCGAGACAACCCTACAAAACTAGCACTTTTTTTCTTCACTTACACAACTTAGTTCTTAGGTTTAAAACCCTTCAACTTGCATCGTTTTCTTCTAAGCCCGACTCAATGGTAGCGGTCTGGAAAGTCGGCTCGTACCAAGAGTGGTATTCTTTGTTGATATTGCGTTCTCAAGAATAAGCTTTGCATTCATCAAATAAAAAAAAAACGGAATCACGGAATTTACTTGGCTGAAGATACCTACGTTGAAATTACCAACAGTTTATGGTCGCGTTGGTCAGTTGAGACTGGAGCCCACATAATGACGTCAATATGACGCCACACTGCTGACGATCTAAAGACGTCATCAACTCACGTCATAGAACTGACGTGAATAAGACGTCATTATTAAGTCACTAGTTCATATTTATAAAATATTAATGATTTACTAATAACAATTAAAACATTTTTAAATCAAGGGGGTTCTCTCATAATTTTATATTAGAGAGGAAGACAAAGTGAGAATTTACTGGTTTATCAATTTTTACAGTATAAATCAAAATAACAAAGTTAAAATTCTAGAATGCAACTATGAATTTTTAAAGTGAAAAAAAATATCCCTGACGTAACACTGACATAAGAGTTACTTTGATTCTGTCTAGCCAACCTGACGTCAGTTTCACTTCAGTAAACTAAATGTAACTATCACGTCACGAAGCTGACGACAGTTTCACGTCAGTAAGGTGACGTCAGTGGGCTGTGAGTTAGGCCCGTCATTTTGACGTCACTACGACGTCATGTTTTAGGTGATTTCGACGTTACATCTGCAGTAACACTGCCGTCATTTTCACGTCATTGTTCTACCTGGGTATAAGATACATGTAATTGATGTCAGGTTTAGGATGTAACAGCGTACGACGCAGCAACCAGTTTTAAGACGTAACTTTACGTCTGCATATTCTGCGTTTATAAGATATTAAAGATAATATAAAATAGTTGCTGCATAGAGCATCCTCAGAACTATACAAGTGGTTGTCGGCAACAGGACCAAAGAAATGTTCACAAATTATGTAGAAACGTCCGGCATTTATTCACCTTTCTATCAAAGCTATTCTACTGCTACAATCTAAAGTGTATGGGCTTTGAAGCTGTAGTCCAATGGAATTTCTTCCTGATGCTTCGTCTACATCTGCGGCAGACATTATCAAAGACGATGAGGCAATGGGCGAAGTGATCTCCCGTGCTTCCCGACGTTGACTGATCCGAGTGTGGTGAGATCCGTAGTATTTATTCACCCGCCGTCGCGCTGCAGTGGAGGGACTGTGGTGGGGGTAGTGCACTCTGCATTTAGAAACGTTTTGAATTCCTGTTGAAATTGTTGTGTTTAAAGATCTCAATGGCCTCTCCCGTTAGTGTCGGATAGAAACGCTGCGATCGATATCAGATATCCACCTCGTTGAAGGATATCCACCTCGAGGATGTCGTGACCTTCGGAGAGAGCGTGCTCTGCTACTGCTAACTTTTGTGTTTGTACCAGCCTGCAACTCCTCTTGTGTTCCGTAATCTTCGTGTTGACACTGCGTTTTGTGGTGCCATTGTATACCTAGCCACAGCTGCATGGAACTCGGTAAACTCCGGGTGCCGATAGGGTATCTCTGCGGTATTTGGCCGATCTCAAGATCTCTTGTATTGTTCGGGTGGATTTAAAGACAGTTTTAACATTGTGCTTTTCCAGTAGCCTACCGATCCTGTCCGTTACTTTGTCGTTGTATGATAGACTAGCCCATACGCGCTTTTCTTCATCTTCTCCCGTTGTTCTTTCCTGGCGCTCTACATTCCTTAGACCGACGGCCCTATCGAACTCGTGCTTGCTGTATCCATTCCAACCAAAGGCTCTTTCCAGACGCTTCATTTCCCGTTCTAATTCAGCAGGTTCACAAATTCTGTTGGCTCTCACAGTCTTTATGACTCCCTTTTTCTTTCTGGGATGATGATTTGATCCGTTATTGAGGTATCGGTCAGTGCGTGTTGGTTTTCTGTAAACGGTGTGCGCAAGCTTCCCATTCGGCCTCCTTGATACCAAAACATCCACAAATAGTAGGCGTCCTCCACATTTCACACTTAGTCAATTCACTATGACACATAGTCAATCCACTATGGAGATGGAAAAGGAAAGATGCGTACGGTTTTTGGATGTTTTGGAATCAAGGAGCCTGAATGGGAAGATTGCGCACACCGTTTATAGAAAATCAACATACAATTACCTATACCTCAACAACGAATCAAATCATCATCCCAGACAGAAGGAGGGAGTCATAAAAACTGTCTGTCAGAGCCAAGAGCAGGTGTGAGCATTTGGAATGAAAATGAAGCATCTTGAAAGAGCCTTTGTTTGTAATGGACACAGCAAGTACGAGTTCGACACGTATCCGAGACTAACGAGAGAAGCCATTAAGATCTGTAAACACGACAACAATTTCAACAGGAAGGAGGAAATTACGTTTTTAAATGCAGACTGGAAGCAAGTTTTACGACATACTTCTCAAGTGCGCCAAAACTCAGCGCCGCCGCTACCCCCCCCCCCCCCAGCAGCGCGACGGCGCCGAAGGGGGAATAAATGAATAAATACCTCGGATCTCACCACAGTCGAATCAGTCAACGTCGGGAAGGACTGGACATCACTTCGCTCATTGCTTCATCGCCTTTGATAATGTCTGTCGCAGCTGTAGATAAAACGTCAGGAAGAAATTCTATTCCTTCTTTCAAAGCTCGGAAAACACTTTAGGTGTATTTTGACCGGCCTTGAGAGCCTTATAGTCTTATATTTTACGACTAATGGGAACATTATGTCACAAGACTTTAATACAAACGATAGGAAACGTACCAGCCATGGAGATTAACGGCGTAACCAGGAAGCGATCGCCACCACTAAATCAGTTTAGTGAGAACAAAAACTAGGTCTTGATTATCTTACGTCACAAAAACTACTTAGTAACGTCGCTTATTGAGAGACTCACGAACGCGACGAAATGCGACGTCTTTGCAACGTCATTATTACGTCAGCTGGTTACCGAGCTTGGCTCTTAGCTTAGACCTTACGCTGGTCTTTTCGATTCGATCCTGATAACTGAGAAGGTGCAAGCACTATGGCCAGATTTTTGGATTAAGAGCCTTCCACAATATGTTATTCATGTAATACGTGGTTAATGAACATCGTTTTAGCAATAGTTTTTTTTTAAATAGGCAACAAATTGGTTTCCAATTTTTCTAGCCAGTAAGGTACAGATGAGGGGTAGACACCAAAACTAGAAACTAGTATACACATGTTGATGAACAAAACCAGTTCTCATGTGGACAAAACAGGAATCTACATCTTTTTCTTCCTCTTCATCAGCCTTCTCTCATCCACTCCTGGATATAGGCCTCTCCATATATCTTCCATGTTTGATGATCTTAGGCTTTGTGATACCAGTCTTAGCAAACGACTGCTCTAATATCGCCTAGCCATCTTCTCTGTGGTCGCCCTCTGTTCCTTTTAGTTGCTCTTGGTCGCCAGTGGGTAACCCTGGTTGTTCAACTGCTCTCTCATGCGACATGTCCCACCCAGCTCCATTTAAGTCGTGCCACCCGTTCTGCCACATCCGTAGTATTAGTTCTTCCTCGAATCTTCTCGTTTCTTAATTTGTCTCTCAATGAAATCCCGAGCATTGTGCGTTCCATGGCTCTTTGTGTTGTTCTTAATTTTTTTACACTCTTTTTTGTTAAGCTCATGGTTTTTAGGCCATATGTAGCCACTGGTAGGATGCATGAGTTGTAAGCCTTTTTCTTTAGGTTTATAGGTATACTATTGTTCCCAAAGATGTATCGTAGTTTACCAAAAGCTGCCCATGTGAGTCCTATACGTCTGGTGATTTCTGCTGTCTGATTTGATTTTCCCAGCATGATCATATGGCCGAGGTATTTATATTGGTTTACGCATTCGATAACAATGTTGTCCAGCATTATGTGAGGGTTTGCTTGACTCATTATCTTCGTTTTTCCAGTATTCATTTTTAGTCCGATTTCTTCAGCTGCTTGGTTGAGTTGCTGCATCATTTCCATAAGCTCCCTTGGGTCGCTCGAAATTAAGACGATATCATCGGCGAAACACAGGTGATTAAAGTACATCCCGTCCGTCTTTATACCTTTCGATTCCCATTCAAGTTATTTGAAGAAATCCTCCAAAACTTCAGTGAATAGTTTTGGTGAGATAGTGTCACCCTGGCGTACTCCCCTGCCCATTTTTATTTTCTTGGTGATTATTTCTTCGTGTATCTTAACGTAGAATGTCGCATTTTTGTAGATGTTTTTGAGTATGGTGGAGTATCTTGAGTCTATTCTTGCATTTCCTAGAGCTTCAAAGATTGACCACAATTCAATCGTGTCGAAGGCTTTGTGGAAGTCGATAAACGCCAGATGGATGGGGACATTTGGACATTATACTCGGTTGTTTTTTCAATTAAGGTTCGCAGTGTTTGTAGGTGATCGATGGTGCTGCATCCACAACGGAATCCGGCCTGTTCTGCTGGCTGGTAAGGGTCAAGATTTTCTGTTAGGCGGTTGCATATGATTTTGGTGAATAGCTTGTATGGTGGTGAAAGCAGACTGATAGAACGGTAGTCTTTGATCTCTGCGGTGTTTCCTTTTTTAAGCAGGATTAGAACTTCTGCGTTACACCATTCTGTGGGAATTTCACCATCCTGTAGACATTTATTCAGTAAGATTTGATTTTTTTTTTCACCGTTCTTCCACCCAGCTTCAACTTCTCCGCCGTAATATGATCTTCTCCGGGACATTTACCGGTTTTCATCTTCCTTAAGGCGTATCTAATTTCCTCTAGCGATATATCCGGCATATCCTCTGATCCCACGTTCAAAATTTTGCATTGCAGTCGCATTTCCCTATCAGGCGTCCGTGACGAATACAGATCGTTGTAGAAGTCTTCGACTATGCGGGGTATTTGTTCTAGGTTTGAGATTATAGTTCCATGTCGGTTCTTAAGTTTGGTTATTCTTGTTTTTCCGCGCGAAAGTTTTGATCTTAGTATTTTCATGTTTGAGTTGTTCTCTATTATATTCAGAATCTTGTTGGTTTTGTATTTCCTTATGTCTCTTCGAATATTTTTTTCACTTCTTTGTTGAACGTTCTGTATTCGTCCGTCCCTTTTTCCATATGTCTTCTTTGTTTCAAAACAGAAATAATCGTTATTATTAGAGGAGATAGAGCATCGGTTAAATGGATAATGTTTTAGAGAATCATATAGATATCTTAAAAAACGTTCAAAAAATTTTGGTTTTTGAGATATTTCATGCAAATTGTTAAATAATCAATTTTCTTATGATTTTTTGAAATTTTTGACAAAATCTGGAAAAACTAAATGCATTTTTTTCTCTACAACCCCTGTTACAAATTGTACGACGTTTTGAGTTTCTGAGGCCCTCATCAGTTTTGGTAGTTTAAATACTGAGCTGCACTCTTTAACGCAAATGTCAAATCAGCTTTTCGTGGTGAACAAAATGATACGACACTAAAAATACTTCCAATTCAATTTCTTATATAGCAAATGTGGTGTCAACACGAGGATTACGGAACACAAGAGGGGGGGGACAAACACAATGTTAGCAGTAGCAGAGCATGCTCTCTCCGAAAGTCACGACATCTTTTTCAACGAGATGGATATCTTATATCCATGGCAGCGTTTTTATCCGATATTAACAAGAGAGATCATTGAGATCTTTAAACACGACATCAGTTTCAAGAGGAAGGAGGAAATAAATGCAGACTGGAAGGGAGTTCTACGACATACTTCAAGCGCGAAACCCCGCGCCACCAGCACAGTCGAATCAGTCAATTACCTCATCGCTTTTGATAATATCTGCCTCAGCTGTAAATGAAGCGTCAGGAAGAAATTCAATCGGACGACGGTTTCAAAGCCCAGAAAACACTTTAGATTGAATTTTTACCTGCCGTGAAATCCTTCACAGTCTTATATAAATTTGTCGCTCTGAAACTTCGCAAGAAGATAAACAATTTATCAACTCTTTCCAGATGCTTCATTTCCTCATTCCAATTTAGCCGGCTCACAAATTATTTTGGCTCGCACAGAGAGTCTTTATGACTCCCCTTTTCTGTCTCGGATGATGATTTGATCCGTTATTGTGGTTTAACCCATTAACATAGTTTCGTTACCAAAGAGCATGAATACTTCATTAAAACAGTGATAATACATTTATATATTTCGTCACATAACAGGCTCAATGCCGAGCTCTTCAGAAGAACTCCTAAGGTCAGCTCGTCTAAGATGAACTCTTCTAATGCCACTGATGGCAACCTCACAAGCAACCTCATAAATAAAACACCAAAAATATATTATAATAGATACGCTTTATTTAATAAATTTTAATCAAAAAGTTCGCTCTTTTCACGTTGATAATATACTTATTAACTCTGATTATACACACTTACGATCTTATCCATCTTATTAAAAACTTAATGTCTTATTTCGACTTAAATAAGTAATTACGTTTTATGTATAGAAATGATCTTTCTAAAATATGGTTCTCTATAGGTATATGTCGGCTTATAAATCTAAATATATTTTATATGTATAGACATATAATGCAAAACTTAACAATAAATTAACATTAAAAAATACAGAAGTTATAATATAATATAATATGTATATGAATACTCTGAAAAATAAATTATCTAAAGTAAAGAAACGTACAGCGCGTGCGGGTTTTGGTATTCTGCATAGTGATCCTAAATGATATCATACGTTTATATTCAGTGCGTCATTATCTTTTCAGAAAAACTTACGTCATTAATAGCTTTAATTCAATTTGCATTTAAAAATGGTGTTATTTTGGACTTATTATCAAAAAAATGTCAATCAAAGTGCCAAAAGCAAAAGACTTTATTTAATAAGAACAAACACAGTTAAAAATGAGGTAGACTCTCAGAAATTATTGCAAAATTACTTAGGCTCATTTAGGTTCGCAAATAATGCCTTATTATTCGGTACGATAAGTGGCTGATGAAGGTTATTAAAGAAGTGAAAGACCTGTCTTTATTACCTTAACAAATATTATGTACAACTCAACAGTCAACTCTCTTCTATTTTCACTATTATTTGTTGTGGTTCAATTTTTTTTAGTTTTATTACTGACCAGTAAAATTTGGTACTTACACAACAAGCAAAGGGAACAAGTTTGTCATGTATAAGAGAAACAAACAAAGGTGAAAATAAATATAATCTTAACGTAGTAACAAAAATATACACAAAAAATAAAAACTACTCAACAATAATAAAATTAATAGAGGGGAATCTCATCTTAAATTTAAAACTTTGAGCCTCTGCCCTTAATCGTAAATTACTTCTATAGACAAACACCGAAAGCCTTTCAGATTATTAAAATGGCAGTTAATTCACTTTTACCCGGCTAAACACTAGCCGGAGGCCGGTCGATCGGCCCTAGGTCGGGCTGACCCACAGGCCCCGCAAGAATAAAGCACAACCTACACAGAGAAGAGAGAAAGAGCGCTCTAATATGGCTTTAATATACGCTAAGACTTTGAGTTTCACCTCCAATATAATCTTGTTTTAAGGTAAAGTAGCGCGACGTTCACAATATCGTTTTTGAGATCGTCTTTACAGCAATATTAATTGGATGGGACTTTGGCTCGTTTCACAAGCCAAAATCTGATCCACCGAACCGAACACCATCATTATTATAATAATTATTATGATTATTATTACGTTAAAATCCTTATACATATTGTTGACTCGTAGTAGTAGTAATAGTAACATTCATTATTGTTTCTCGTTTAATCTCAACTGGGAGGCAACAATAATAACTACATAAACCGTTACACGACGAGATAATGACGATAATAATGTTTAAAAGTAATAACGAACAAACACGTTAAAACATGCCTAAAATACTATTACAAAAATGATTGCTTAAACTTTATATAATATATATTCAAAAAACGTTTTGTCCAGTCGATATTTCCAGCTCAGGAAGATTAGTGCTGGTACTAATTATTTTCAGTCTCAAATGGACGTTTTGGTCAGTGCTCTACGTCCATTTTAACCAAAAAGAAATCTCTTGTAGTTTGGCAGTGTCAGGCTTAAGTACCTTGCATGGGTCATTTTGTGTTGTATCCATATATTTTGAGACAGGGTGCCACAAATTCGAACATGTATCTCCAATCAAAAAATTTCTTTGAGTCTTATTACGTTATTAAATCACTCTTGCAAGGTCTTTTTAGTAACGTAAATCACATGTTATTTTTTTTATGTTTAAGGTAACCACTGCATCTTAACAAATATCAATTTTTTTATGCATGTTACAGCTTGGTTGTTAGCAGTCTTAGGACACTTAAAACACTTCCTTGTAGATCAAAAAAACGTCCTGATATAAATGAGTTCGCTTAAAGTCAAATATCAAATTTTCCTAATTAAATTAAAGGCTATTTATCTTTCAAAATAAAGTTTTGTACACGTCAAATAAATTCTTCCTGAAATGTGAAAATTACTTAGAATCCACATTATTGTTACGCGTTACCAATAATTTACGTAAAAATTACGTTAAAAAGTAAGCTTGCACGGTCAAAATTACGAAGCCAAAATGTCAAAAATTGGTCTCACTACAATCAAAAATACTCACGACATCAAAATAATGATAGGTGTCATACTAAACTTCCTGGTGTTATCCATAAATAACTTTAAATTTACATAATTTAAAAGAATAATATTTTGTTTTATCAAACGTCAAAATCGTTTAATTTGCGAGCATTTAACCTTCAAAATCAAAGTAATAAAAGCAAAAAAAAATAATTTCTTTAACAAAAATAAAAATTGTTCAGAACATCAAAATAATGCTATGGTATGTATAATTGCATCAAAACTCAAATATAGCAAAGAATGACGTTGCTTCTAACCTAAAACCACGTTTTGTTAAGTATCAAAAGTAGTTTAATTGTATGGTCACATGTTTGTTGCAAAAAATGTCAAAAATTTTGTTTTACTAGTCAAAGATCAAAATTATGTACTTAGGTACACAAAAAAAAATATTATGCGTCATACCAAGCTTTAATATGACCCTATTAACTTGCTGTTGAGATCAGAAATGTCCTGCGTTGAAAGTGGGAAATACGTTTTAATGACGTCAACATTCTCTTATTTTAAAGATCATCAACATCAAAATAATGTTACGCTTCTTCATATTACTTAACAAGAGAAAAATGTTAAAATTACGTTAATGCTCGCTTCAAATGTACGTTGCTTCAGACGTCAAAATTTGTTTTTGGTAACGTTAAAAATAATGTTTTGACTACAAGAGTTGTTATAAAAAATGCTACATATTTGTGGTATTTGAATGAAAAAATTAAAGTAGGTCCTGTTTTTGCAGCAAAAAATGACCTTTGGTAACTCCGCGATACCTGCTTCTGCTTTATCAGACAAATGTATTTGAAATGGTACATTTCCGTTAAATATAAGGTCCAAAAATTCATCTCTATAATGTCAGAACTCAAATAATTCACTTAAAACGTAAAAAGCCTTATGTCTGTAATATCAAAAATACATGAGACATCCAAATGACTTTACTTATATGTATTCTATAGACCTCTAAAATTTGCCCAGCACTAGTCACGTTACCCCCTAGAATTGCGACAAACGTTAAAATAATGTTGGTTGAATTTTAAGTTTTCTCAATTACGTTACATAAAGCAATTCCCAATTCGAACTGTCAAATTCATATCAGACAAAAACATCAAATAAAATATCTACATTAAAATGACGACATTTAAAACGACAGAGCAATTTGATCAGTTACAAAGAATCTTTATTCTGTCATTAAGTAAATTTATTGAGGATGTATAAAGACGTCATAATTACGTCATTCGGTTCGTCAAAAATTATTTCAGTTAAAAAGTCAAAACTACGTTTTTACCCCCCTTTAAAATCCGACTATTCCGAAAAGTGATTTAATGATGTATAAAAACGTCATAATTACGTCATTTGTATCGTCAAAATTATTTTATTTCAAGCGTTAACATCACACTTTTTTTAATCCTTTAAAATACGATTGATTGTTCAAAAAAGACAGTGCTTAAATAATGTATAAAGACGTCATAATCACGCCTTTTTATACCTTTAAAATCCGACTATTCAGAAAAGACTGTGATGTATAAAGACGTCATTCGGATAGTGATCAAAATCACTCCTTTTTGCACCCTTGAAATCAGACTATTTAGAAACAACAGTGTTTAAAAGATGT
This sequence comes from Taphrorychus bicolor, assembly GCA_951812265.1. Taxonomy (NCBI): domain Eukaryota; kingdom Metazoa; phylum Arthropoda; class Insecta; order Coleoptera; family Curculionidae; genus Taphrorychus; species Taphrorychus bicolor. Next base: position 22,760,843 of record OX638304.1, read on the forward strand.
ATAAAGACGTCTTAATACGTCATTCGGATCGTGAAAATTATTTCATTTCAAAAGTCAAAATTACGCCTTTTTACACCTTTAAAATCCAACTATTCAAAAAAAAAACAGTGCTGTAATGATGTATGAAGACGTCATAATTATGTCATTCAGATCGTGAAAATTATTTTATTTCAAACGTCAAAATCACGCTTTTTTACACCTTTAAAATGCGACTATTCAGAAAAGAGAGTTCCTTAATGATGTATAAAGACGTCATAATTACGTCATTCAGATAGTAACCATTATTTTATTTCGGTTACCATTATTTTATTTCAAACCTCAAAATTACGCCTTTTTACACCTTTAAAATCCGTTCATTCAAAAAAGTGATTTAATGATGTATAAAGTCGTCATAATTACGTCATTTGCATCGTCAAAAGTATTTCATTTCAAACGTTAAAATCACGCTTTTTTAATCCTTTAAAATAAAATTGTTCAGAATAGGCAGTGCTTAAATAATGTATAAAAACGTCATAACTACGTCATTCAGATCGTAATTATTTCATTTACAACGTCAAAAACACGCCTTTTTATACGTTTAAAATCCGACAATTCAAGAAAGACCGTGCTGTAATGATGTATAAAGACGTCATAATTACGTCATTCAGATAGTAAACATTACTTTATTGTAAAGGTTAAATCACGCTTTTTCTCGTCTCAATTACGTCATTCGGATCGTGAAAATTACTTCGTTTCAAACGTCAAAATTACGCCTTTTTACACCTTTAAAATCCAACTATTCAGAAAAAACAGTGCTGTTATGATGTATAAAGACGTCATAATTACGCCATTATATCGTGAAAATTATTTAATTTCGAACGTCAAAATTACGCCTTTTTACACCTTTAATATCCGTTCATGCAGAAAAGTGATTTAATGATGTATAAAGTCGTCATAATTACGTCATTTGCATCGTCAAAAGTATTTCATTTCAAACGTTAAAATCACGCTTTTTTAATCCTTTAAAATAAAATTGTTCAGAAAAGTCAGTGCTTAAATAATGTATAAAAACGTCATAATTACGTCATTCAGATCGTAATTATTTGATTTCCAACGTCAAAAACACGCCTTTTTACACGCTTAAAATCCGACAATTCAGGAAAGACCGTGCTGTAATGATGTATAAAGACGTCATAATTACGTCATTCAGATAGTAAACATTACTTTATTGTAAAGGTTAAATCACCCTTTTTCACATTTCAATTACGTAATTTGAATCGTAAAAATTACTTCATTTTAAACGTCAAAATTACGCTTTTTGACACCTTTAAAATCCAACTATTCAGAAAAAAAAACAGTGCTGTAATGATGTATAAAGATGTCATAATTACGTCATTACATCGTGAAAATTATTTCATTACGAACGTAAAAATTACGCCTTTTTATAGCTTTAAAGTCCGTTTATTCAGAGAAGTGCTTCAATGATGTATAAAGACGACATATTTACGTCACTCAGATCTTGAAAATTATTTCATTTCAAACGTCAAAAGTACGCCTTATTACACCTTTAAAATCAGACGATTCTGAAAAGACAGTGCTGTAATGATGTATAAAGACGTCATAATTACGTCATTCAGATCGTGAAAACTATTTCTATTATATATCTAACTATTTCATTTCAAACTATTCAGAATAGACAGTGCCTTAATGATGTATAAACACGTCATAATTACGTCATTCAGATAGTAAACATTATTTTATTTCGAACGTCAAAATTACGCCTTTTTACAGCTTTAAAATCCGTTTATTCAGAAAAGTGCTTTAATCGTTTCAGACGTCAAAATCACGCATTTTTGTACCTTTAAAATATGACTATTTAGAAACGACAGTGTTTAAAAGATGTATAAAGACATCATTCGGAGTGTGAAAATTATTTCATATCTGACGTCAAAATTAAGCCCTATTACACCGCAAAAATCTGACTATTCTGAAAAGACAGTGCTGTAGTCATGAATAAAGACGTCATAATTACATCATTCAGATAGTAAACATTCCTTGTCGAAATCACGACTTTTATACATTTAAAATATGATTATTTAGAAACGACAGTGCTTAAAAGATGTATAAAAACGTCATAATTACGTCAATCGTACAGTGAAAATTATTTCATTTTAAACGTCAATATGACGCTTTCTTAATCCTTTGAAATCCGACTATTTAGAAGAAAAAGTGCTTAAAAGATGTATAAGGACGTCATAATTACGTCACTCAGATCGTAAAAATTATTTCAATTTCAACGTTTTTGTACACTTTTAAAATCCGACTATTCAGAAAAAAAAGTGATTTAATGTCTGAATGATGTAAAAAGAGGTCACAATTACGGCATTCGGATCTTGAAATGTAATTCATTTTAAACGTCAATATTACGCTTTTTTAATCCTTTAAAATGCCACTATTCAGAAGTGACATTGTCTAAAAGATGCAAAAAGACGTCATAATTACGTCATTCAGATAGTAAAAATTATTTCATTTGAAACGTCAAAATCATGCCTTTTTACAGTTTTAAAATCCGACTAATCAGAAAAGACAGTGCTTGAAAAAAAAATTGATAAAAACGTTAAATACACGTCGAAACGTCGGCATAACTTTTACGAAAAAGCAGTATTTTTCTTTGTGTTTCTCTACCCCTATACACATATAAACCATTCACTTATTATTGCCGTCAAGTAGGAATTGGAAGTCTGACATTGACATTTTTATCGTATCTTCTCAAAATGTGCCAAAAATTGATATGAATTTCAAAGGCAACGAGATGCCAAAAATAAATGAATGAGGTATAGCTGGTACTTTAGCTTTGTGGATGATGTTATACATAATTGACATAAATGTCAAATTTATTTGTTTGTTAAATAATCCTGCCAAAGATCATAGTTAAAGAGAGTGTTAGAAAGGACGGTAATGAAGTAGGATCTTTAGCGCTTTTTAATAGAAGATTTAGAGTATTTTCATCATTATCAAGTAGGAAATGTGTTCTGTAAATTTGGAAAGAAATAAAAACAAAAAGTTGAGGAGCTACGCACCTAGAACTAAGTCCAAAATACCAATTTAGAAAGAGACTTTTTCTAGCCTTTTTTTACGTATCGAGGAATAGGTAAAAGAAAAAAATATAACCAAAGAATTTAATAACGAAAATAATTGTTAGAGGGAAAACAAAAAATGTTAAAAGATCTCTGAGTATATGTACCCAAACCAAGTGGTTTAGACAAAATTGAAAAAAATATATAGTGTAAAAATAGAAAAACAGTTTGAAGAAAATAGTCTAGAAAAAAACAATATAAAACTGGAGCAACAACAAAAAAAAACTTTCTTTTTTCCATTAGAAAACACAACAGAAACAAAAAGCAAAAGCAAAAGTAAAAAGGTGAAATGAAAAAAACAAACAGAAAATGTATAACAAAAAAGTTATACAAACACATTATTTACTGTTCTTCACACAATAAGATTAAAATAAACGTTGGGAGCAAAAAAAAGGAAGCCGATAAAATGGCACTATCCAAGATTTTTTATGAAAATTGTTAAAATTTTGAAGATTATTTGGAACAAGATGTCAAAAGTAAGTTTCTTAGACGTTTTTATTACGTTCATTTTGTCCTTAAAGGCCATTAATATCACTGACATATTTTTAACGTCATCAACACCCAGTCTGTTGGTTGCAAAACAGTTTTTTCCTTATCTATCATTAACCCAAATATACAGAGGGCCGCATATACTGCAACAACTTATATTGGGCGAATTCCAAAACTCACCAGGTCATCTACCGGTTAAACTGGTCATGTGATGGCCATCTAGCATTTCAATGGATTAAGCATGTGACTAATCTACCAGGTAAATGACCTGGTGAGTTTTGGAATTCGTACACTGTTGAAAATAATGCTGGTGAGTGGTTAAGGTTAGTTCAAATTCTAAGGTCAAGTTGGGGTGAACAACAACTAGTAGATAAATGGAGAAAAAGGTTGAATTATGGCCTAAAATCGACGTCTAAACTACTGATTAATTATTATTGCGGACGCCACTTGTGGTCTGAAATTTGGCTCCAACAAGAGTGCTCTAACATGATGTGAGTTTTCTTTTTTCTAATACAAAGACGCCACAATAATTAAAAAAATACTCATAATCCCATAATTCTTTTTTTTCTTAACTGTCTTCAACCTATTTCCATCTACCGTTTTCAAAATATCAATTTGTGGCACCCTGCGTATGTAGCCTGACTATTGCTGTTATTTTGTTACGGTTGTTGCTTTAAAGTAGTTGTATTTTTCTTTTAGGCTCAAGTACTATTATAGTCAATAACTTGAGTACTGACAGTCAATCAAACGAGTGCAAGAGCGTCTGCCCCAAGTGATTAGTGTCTTATGGCTAGTAACACAGTAATATCACGCGAACCTTCGGCTCTTACACTCCCATTCGGCTCCGTCAGTCGTTGGGACCCAAAAACCACCCCTCTTCCTGGCTCAGTACGTTGAAACGACCTGGAAATTAAGTCTCTTGTACTTTAGTCGGATTGAGATCGGGGGCGCGGGGGCCCCGTTTTACGAATTATGGTAAAGAACACATGGGACAGTTCAGTCTCCGAATCGCGAGCACGCCTTTTTCCATTTGCACTGGGTGCACCACTGCTCCCTGTGGTCCATGCCGTACACCTTCCGGCACTTCTTGTTCTCGCCCCTCACCCTGCGGGGAGAAATGGGCATTTTGGGGCTGTGCGGACGCGGGGACAGCTTCAGCAGCTTGTGGGGGCTCTGGGGAATGGGCGTGGGGCCGGACAACAGGCTTTGGCGTATGTTACCCACCAGCTGACGTTGGTAGTCCGGGTCTTCGTGGGGTGGACGGGCCATGTCGCGGTGCGAGAGGGTGGGTGGGGGACTGGTCAGGCCTAGCTCAATCTCTGTATAGTAGAACTCTTCTTCTTTCGGAGACACGCTGAAAATAAAATATGCACTAGAGTGGATAATATTAATTAAATGGTGTAGGTATTAAGTAATAGATAATTTAAAAAAGCGATTAACGGAACGTATTTTGGGTGTTCAGGGTCAGCTACAACAAGCTGCCGCATTAGCGTTTTTGGTGGTACCGGAATTCGCCACTAACGGTCCAAGGCTGTCAGGATGACGCCAACCTTGGATACAATGCGTGATCAGTTTTGCGTCGCAAGTGTATTGGTATGATAAACGCAGCTTTTATCATTTTGCCCACTTAAAGAGCCATTTGACTAAAAAATTCATTTCGACCGGGTCACCAGTACGTGAGGTATTCTCTGTGACGTGTGATTATACTACTTAAGCGCGTTTTTAACGCCAGACAGTCTACTAACCTACATAGAGTAAAAATGGCTGTTGGCATCATTATATTGTCTATGACTTGTGATGTTTATGCAAAACCGGCGAATTGTTTACAAATTACGCAATTCTTTTGGACCAGCTCGTAAACATTTGCTACCGAACAGCCTTGAGAGCGGTTTAAACGCTTTTAAATTAGCAGGGGCGTGCCAAAGTTAAATTTATTAAAGCGATGAGCTCGCATGTGCGACTTTTTCCCGATTTAACATCCCCGGAGATTGGTATCTCCACTAGAAGATCAAAGAGTTTAAAAACCTCGACAATGATCAGGAAAACCTATTGTTTGGACGGTAATTTCTATAATAGAAAAGTCAATAGCCTTTAAGTGAAAATTTTAGCTTATTGTTTAACTTGTTACCGGTCTACAAGCTCTTCAGGTCTAATATCTGCTCACTCAAAGTTTGGAGCTAGAATAATTATCCTTTGGACCCATATTAAAATCATAAAACAATTTGTTATACCAAACTAAATTTCGACGATTTAAATGTAAAATATTGTTATATGATGTGGTAAACGAAATAAAGTCAATAGACAAGAGCTCGAAATGTCAACGCGGGTGATAGAGATGGGTTCACGACTGACAACTACCTCCCAGTTTTTGCCCTTCAACCTCACCTCATAGAAATCCAATTGCAATTATATGCACACTGCAGTGACTTCATGTTAAGAAGAAAACCAAAACTCTCAGCTTTAAGACACTCAAAACCCCAACTCTATATAATGAAATAAAGAAAAAGTAAAGATGGGAGCAGATAGATAGGGATGGATTCACAACACTTCCACAAGAGATATAATTTGTAAATTATTTTGTAACTCTCCTGATAAACTCCACTAGAAGAAAATTCAATAAATAAGACAAGACTGTAAATGAAATCAATTAAATACCTAATGAAATCATCGTCTAAAGGACCTTGATTAATGAGAGAATACAGAGTTCTACCAGATTCCCCTTGATTATGACATGTACAGTCTTTGCCCATTCAGCAGGTAAAAACAGCAGTGATTTCACTTTAATTAAAAAAAAACCAATGAGTGTGGAATGGAAGAAATTTTGAAATTTAGAATTAACTAGACATGGGCGCCCAAAGTCAAGAAGGAATGCTGGATACGGGGACTCAACATCAATTATGATAACATAAATCGTCCAATCTGAAGCTATTATTCTGCCAACTACATAATAATTTTTCATCATATGGCGCTTTGCGTCCTATCAATGATTAGAAAGGTGTTGGATCGCAGGTGTAGGACAATAATTTTTTATCTATATAAGAACTACAATGAGATTTATAAGCAATTTTGAAACAAGTAGAGATGTCATTTGTCTTAATCTGTCGTCTGTCTGTGTTAAAAGTAAATGGGCTTATATCACATAATTTTTCGAAAATTTGACAATTCAAATTAAGTAAAAACCAGAACAGTAATTGAAGGAATTTTAATCGTGACAACATAAATAGTTCTACAGAAATTATTATCTCTACACCCGAGAGCCACTTAATGACAGCCAAAGAGATTTATAAGAAATTTAAATTTTACTGGAGATGGGAGCAAAAAGTGACATTTCACAACTAGAAGATCACACATAATTCATTGAGGCTGAATAATACAAGTTAGAATGTCAAAACAAGAACAGTAACTGAAAGAATTTTGATTGTGATAACATATGCAGTGCACAGATCTGCGCTTTCAACCTCAACAAACTGAAGTTCATCAGTCAGGACAGTCTGTCCAATTACTGAAAGAAGTTTTGGAGCAAAATACCGCAGGTACAACAGTAACTGTTAAAGGTTTTTATCTTGAAAAGGCTCAGAAGTTAGTTCAAATTAAAAAACCTGTAGAGTACTTAAAACCAATTGTAATCTAGACGAAACAAGCAGTTAAATATCCTGAAGCAGCTGAGATACAAACGCCAAAGCTAAAACAAGCCTCTAGAGCTAAAAAAAGGTGTTGCAAATGTCGCTTAATAAATGAAAATGTTGTAATTACCATTAAAAGTTTTCTTAGTCTGCTTGAGTACTGTTGAAAAAGCTGTCATTCTAGCTCTTGAGAGACAAAATGTGACTGTAGCTAAAGATTTGTTAAGCATGGTTCAGAAAACTTCAGAATAGATTTAAGTTTTGAAAATAGAATCCAAAAACTTAGTCTCATACCCCAATAAGCACTTAGAACAGTCTGTTCCGTCAGTGAAAGACGCCTTGGAGCCAATTGCAGCAGGTGTAACAAAAATCCTTAGAGATTTATTTCCTGAGGTTGCAGGTGTCATAAAGACGAAACAGCTTTTGACTGCTTCCAAAGCGCAAGAAATTAAAATTTTTGAATCACTATTAAAAGCCCTATCATCTTCTTTCAGTACTGTTGCTGTCGCTCCAGTCTTTGAGAGACAAGACGCGACTGTAGCTTAAGATTCAGAAGAGATTCAAGCTCTGTAGATAGAAACCAAAGTCTGAGCCTTATATACAGACTAGAGCTCAGCAGGTAGGACACTCGGTGCAGTTAGCAAAAGGAGACTCAGAAGTTTGGAGTCAACATTAAAAGCCCGCTCAGCGTCCTTGATTACTACTATCACTCCAGACCTTAAGAGACAAGGCGAAGCTGTAGATACAAAGATCTTAGTCTCACACTCCAACAAGCTGAGATGCAGTTAGAGAAGCCTGTCCAGTCCGTGAAAGAGACTTTAGAGCAAATTACCGTAGGTGCAACAGGAACCGCTAAAGAGTTATTTCCTGAGGCTGAAGTATAGATGCCAAACCATCAGAAGTGTTGTGAATGTCGTCCTTTTAAGTCCATTCGAAGTTCAAAGATTCAAAATGTTAAAATCATCAGTAAAAGCCCTCTCAATGTCCCTCAGTATTGGAATTGAAGTTGTGGCTTCAGACCTTGAAAGACTAGTGGCTGTAGCTAAAGATTGGTTAAACGAAAACTTCAGAAGAAATTCAAGCTCTGAAGATTGAAATCAAAATCTGAGTCTTATACCGTAAGAAACTAAAATTAAGCAGTTAAGGCACTCGGTTCAGTCAGCAAAAGGAGCCTCAGGAGTTTGGAGTCAGCATTAAAAGCCCTATCAGTGTCCTTGAGTACTGTTGATAAAGCTGTCGCTCCAGACCTTAAGAGTCAAGATAAGGTTGTAGCTAAAAATTTGTTAAGCGTAGTTCAGAAATCTTCACAAGAGATTTAAGCTCCGAAAATAGAAACCAAAAATCAAAAACACCACCACAAGCTGAGGTGTAACAGCTAGAGAAGTCTATCCAGTCAGTGAAAGAGACTTTGAGCAAATTGCATTAGATGCAACAGGAACCGCTAAAGAGTTATCTTCTGAGGAAACTCAGAAGTTGGCTCAGATTAGACAGCCCTAACAAAAACTAAAAGCAGCTGTCCGCGAGAAGAACTGACAGTTGCCTGAACTAGCTAAAGTACAGATGCCAAAGTTAAAACAAGTTGTTGAAGCCATCAAGGGTATTGTGAACGTCCTTTTGGGTCCTTTCAGAGTTCAAAGATTCAAAATGTTAGAATCACCATTAAAAGGCCTCTCAGCGTCCCTCAGTATTGTTGATGAAGCTGTCGCTTCAGACCTTAAAAGACTAGTGGCTGTAGGTAAAGATTGGTTAAACGTGGTTCAGAAAACTTCAGAAGAGATTCAAGCTCTGAAGATTGAAATCAAAATCTGAGTCTTATACCGTAACAAATTAAAGTGCAGCAGTTTGGTCACTCGCTTCAGTCACTAAAAGAAGGTTCAGGAGTTTGGAGTCAGCACTAAAAGCCCTCTCAGCATCCTTGAGTAATGTTGATAAAGGTGTCGCTCCAGACCTTAAGAGACCAGATGAGGCTGTAACTAAAGATTTGTTAAGCGCAGTTCAGAAAACTTCACACGAGATTGAAGCTCTGAAAATAGAAATCGAAGAATTTAGTCTCAGACCCCAATAAGCTGAGATGTAGCAGTTAGAGAAGTCTGTCCAATCAGTGAAAGAGAGTTTGCAGTAAATTGTCGCTGATGCAACAGGAACCGCTAAAGAGTTATTTCCTGAGGAAATCCAGAAGTTGGCTCAGATTAAACAGCCTTAAGAAAAACTAAAAGCAGCTGTCATCGAGAAAAAAACAGGCAGCTGCCTGTACTAGCTGAGGTACAGATGCCAAAGTTAAAACAAGTCATTGAAGCCATCTAAGGTATTGTGAATGTCGTCCTTTTGAGTCCCTTCGAAGTTCAAAGATTCAAAATGTTAGAATCACCATTAAAAGCCCTCTCGGCGTTCCTCAGTACTGTTGCTGAGGCAGCCTCTTCAGACCTTGAAGTGTGTGTAGCTGTAGCTGTGTGGTGGCTGTAGCTAAGAATTTGTTAAGCGTGGTTCAGAAAACTTCAGAAGAGATTCAAGCTCAGAAGATAGAAACCAAAATCTGAGTCCTATACCGTAACAAACCAAAGTTTAGCAGTTCGGAGACTCGTTTCAGTTAGTAAAAGGAGACTCAGGAGTTTGGAGTCAGCATTAAAAGCCCTCTCAGCGTCCTTAACAGACAAGACGAAGCTGTAGCTAAAGATTTGCTAAGAGTAGTTCAGCAAGTGTCGTTCAACAAGATATTTAAGCTCTGAAAATAGAAACCAAACATCTTAGTCTCACCCCACAACAAGCTGAGATTTTGCTTTTAGAGAAATCTGTCCAGTCAGTAAAAAAGACTTTGGAGAAAATTGTCGCAGATGCAACAGGAACTACGAAAGAGTTATTTCCTGAGGAAACTCAGAAGTTGGCTGATATTAGACAACCTTAAGAAAAACTAAAAGCAGCTGTCATCGAGAAGAACTGACAGTTGCCTGAACTAGCTGAGGTACAGATGCCAAAGTTAAAACAAGTTGTTGAAGCCATCAAAGGTATTGTGAATGTCGTCGTTTTGAGTCCTTTCGAAGTTCAAAGATTCAAAATGTTAGAATCACCATTAAAAGGCCTCTCAGCGTCCCTCAGTATTGTTGATGAAGCTGTCGCTTCAGACCTTGAAAGACTAGTGGCTGTAGCTAAAGATTGGTTAAACGTGGTTCAGAAAACTTCAGAAGAGATTGAAGCTCTGAAGATAGAAACCAAAATCTGAGTCTTATACCGTAACAAACTAAAGTTCAGCAGTTAGGACACTCGGTTTAGTGAGTAAAAGGAAGCTCAGGAGTTTGGAGTCAGCATTAAAAGCTCTCTCAACGTCCTTGAGTACTGTTGATAAAGCTGTCGCTCCAGACCTTAAGAGACAAGATGAGGCTGTAGCTAAAGATTTGTTAAGCGTAGTTCAGAAATCTTCACACGAGATTTAAGCTCCGAAAATAGAAACCAAAAATCAAAAACACCACCACAAGCTGAGGTGTAACAGCTAGAGAAGTCTATTCAGTCAATGAAAGAGACTTTGAGCAAATTGCAACAGGTGCAACAGGAACCGCTAAAGAGTTATCTCCTGAGGAAACTCAGAAGTTGGCTCAGATTAAACAGCCTTAAGAAAAACTAAAAGCAGCTGTTATCGAGAAGAACTGGCAGCTGCCTGAACTAGCTGAGGTACAGATGCCAAAGTTAAAACAAGTTATTGAAGCAATCAAAGGTGTTGTGAATGTCGTCCTTTTGAGTCCTTTCAAAGATCAAAGATTCAAAATGTTAGGATCACCATTAAAAGGCCTCTCAGCATCCCTCAGTACTGTTGATGAAGCTGTCGCTTCAGACCTTGAAACTCCTGCTCCCTTAGCTAAAGATCTGCTAAGCGTGGTTCAGAAAACTTCAGACGAGATTCAAGCTCTGAAGATAGAAACCAAAATCTGAGTCCTGTACCGTAACAAACTAAAATTCAGCAGTTAGGACACCTGGTACAGTCAGCCAAAGGAGCGTCAGGAGTTGGAGTCAGCATCAAAAGCCCTCCCAGCCTTCTTGAGTACTGTTGATAAAGGTGTGGCTCCAGACCATAAGAGAAGACAAGGATGTAGCTAAAGATTTGTTAAACGTAGTTCAGAAAACTTCACAAGAGATTCAAGCTCTGAAAATAGAAACCAAAGGTCTTAGTCTCACAACCAAACAAGCTGAGATGTAGCAGTTATAGAAGTTATTAGTTATTAGTTATTAGAGAAGTCAGTGAAAGGGACTTTGGAGCAAATTGCCGCAGGTGCACCAGGAACCGCTAAAGAGTTATCTCCTGAGGAAACTCAGAAGGTGGCTCAGATTAGACAGCCTTAACAAAAACTAAAAGCAGCTGTCATCGAAAAGAACTGGCAGCTGCCTGAACTAGCTGAGGTACAGATGCCAAAGTTAAAACAAGTTGTGAATGTCGTCCTTTTGAGTCCTTTCGAAGTTCAAAGATTCAAAATGGTAGAATCACCACTAAAAGCCCTCTTAGCGTCCCTCAGTACTGTTGATGAAGCTGTTGTTTCAGACCTTGAAAGATTAGTGGCTGTAGGTAAAAGCTTTCGAAATATAAACCAAAGATCTTAATCCTACAAACCAAAAAGCTGAGATTCAGCAGTTAAAGCAGTCTGTCGTACGTCACTCATTGTTCGTAAAGAAGTTCAGAAAATGCCAGAACGAAAAGAGTAACTGAAATAATTTTGATTTTGATAACTAGAGGTGGTCTCACATCACCACATAATTTTACGATAACACACGATTCACTAAAACAGTGAATGTTAAAATGAGGAGAGACAATGAAAGATTTTTAATTGATTTTAGAAAGAACTAGAGATGGGCGTGAAGTATTAACGATGTATTTTAGAGATGTTCACGGCACACAACACACAATTTTAGAGATGGGCGCAGAATGTCAACGCCAGTTAATAGAAATGGGCTTACAGTTTACAAAAAATAGTTGGTTGAGCCGTAACTTAAAAATAAGGCCTCGAAATTAAACATTGAGCATAGCAGTCCTTGATCTGCTTTGGTGTTAAGAGATATTGATAAATTTACTCTCTAACTAGTCAGTAACCCCTTGAATTTGTTAGACGTTCCACAAGAACACAATTATTAGTTGATTTTAAACTACCAGCCTGAGTAGAACCCTTCAAACAAAATAAGTAGAGATGGGCGCGAGGTGACAGGAGTTTACATCAAGTGACGATCAAATTTGTTAGCGGTGTGGTTAATGAACTAGGGATGAGGGCGGGGTAATAGAGATGTGTCATGAATTCAACTAAAAAGAATTGTATGTATATTAATAAATTAAAAATTATATAAATTATAAAATAATTAAAAAAAGATATTAACAGTGAACATGTGTACTGTATCTTTTTTACTGGATATTTTATTATGATTTTAAGAGATTTTGAAAAACTTCTTCTTTAAGTAGTCAGTAACGCTACAAAACTATTACACGATACAAAAGAAAACCATAGAAATGCCAACTGAAACACAATAATAACTAATTGATTTTAAATTCCTCGCTCGAGAGAACCCGGCGAACAAAATAACTAGAGACGGGGGCGAGGTGGTAGAGATGGGCTCACAGTTTACATGTAACGACGATCTTGTAAACGATGTGAATAATGAACTAGAGCTGGGCGAGGGGTAATAGCAATGTGTCATGCCCTCAACTAGATTTTTATGTATATTAATAAATTAAAAACTATATAAATTATAAAATAATTTAAAAAAGATATTGACAGTCGACATGTGTACTGTATCTTTTTTACTAGATATTTTATTATGATTTTAAGAGATTTTGAAAAAGTTCCTCATTAACTAGTCAGTAATCCTAGAAAACTATCACACGACACAAAAGAACACCATATAAATGTTAACTGAGACACAATAATAACTAATTGATTTTAAATTTCCCGCTCGAATAGAACCCGGGAACAAAATAACTAGAGACGGGGGCGAGGTGGTAGAGATGGGCTCACAGTTTACATGTAACGACGATCTTGTAAACGATGTGAATAATGAACTAGAGATGGGCGCGGGGTAATAGACATGTGTCATGCCCCTTACTAAAATGAAATTTATGTATATTAGTAAATGATGTTGACAGTTGACAAGTACTGTATCTTTTTTTTTACTGGATATTTAACAACTTTATCAGAATGTTAAGAGATTTTGAAAAATTTACTCTCTAACTAGACAATAATTCTCTGAATCTGTTACACGATCCAAAAAAACACTTGGGCGGGTAAACTACCCGTCCGAGTAGAATCCTGCAAACAGAATAACTAGAGATGGGCACGAGGTGATAGAGATGAGCATGTATCGACGATCTGTTAGTACTCTCTAAACTATGTGATTTATGAACTAGGGATGGGGCGGGATAATCGATGAGTCTCCAACCTAAAAATCATTTTTTATCATCAATAAATGATATTGATTCTTACTTGTGTTCGGTCCGCACGTGGCTTTCGATGTCGTCGCAGGTGTTGGACGATTTGGTGCATCCCCTGAACGTGCACTGGAATACCACACGGGTGACGTTCTGCTGAAACAATAAAAAAAAAAGTCAAGAGGACCCAAAATAACCTTTGTCTTTTGTTGCCGCGTGATATTGATTAATGGATTCCACATTCCGCAACAACATTAAACAGGTGGCAACGTCGGCCTGGCGGGCAACTTGCCCCAATGGAATACCGCTGCAGGGTCCAAAATCGGGCGAATCCTTTGTCCTTGGCTGCGGTTCATATCCTTTGTTGCCGTTTTTGGATTCGATGATATTTTCTATTGTCCCCGTTTGAGTCGCACTAAATTTGCATTGGTACTGATGTTTTATTAGATAGACGCGACAAAGAGGGGACTCGATGCGGGGGGCAATAAATTTCGGGCGACCCCTTCCCGCGTTTTTGTTACTGGGGCTGTAAATTACGCGATCCGGCTTCGGGTTGACAGTTATGACTGGCAGCTGATGGTGTTCGTTCGTTCGCTCGGTAAATGCATCACGCAACTATTTTTTCGGCGATAATTGTAGCCTAATAACTTGGTGTTAGACACGCTAAGAATCGTAGAGGTGTGGTCACCATCCCGGTGGTACACTCTCAGCGAAAGCCACCAAAAAAACAGTTATTGTGCGCACTTGATTGGAATAATAAACCTTTATTACAAATCGAAGTAATCGGATATTAAATGAACCGTTAGACAATCGTGCCACTAACACGATTAAGAAGAGTCGAAGAAATTCTCTAAATTTTATTGGGGTCATCAAACAAATGCGCCATATCACAAATAATCGAAAAACGGTTTCGTAGTAGATGCGAGGAGCTGGCAACAAGGCGCAAGCACGTGGCTTTGTCTATAAACATATCGACCGGTGGCCGAGCGTCATAGCGGTCTTCGATCCAGCTCCCAGCAGAGAGAGATAGCGAGCAAACAATCGACCGTCGTCTCTCTCTTCGCTGCGCTAGTTCTTTGTTTGGGTCTTTGCCTGATGCTTGCGAAGGAAACTCGATCTTTCTTCACACTGTTGACTTATTTCGTAATCTGTATAAGACACAAGCTAAGCAGCATCAAAAAGACGACAATGTCACAACACGACATATGCTTGTTGTGACATTATCGCGGATCTTAAATAAGTTTCTCTCGCGAAATACATGTAGGAGTAGACGATAGTTGTGGTGCAGCTAATTTTAGGTCAATGCTAGAGGTTACATCATCGCTATTGTTTGACTTGCGGATGTCTTTGATGAACTGAAGCGGTTTGCAAATGATCGCAGTGTTATGTAATGCCATTAATGATTTTGTGTTTATATACAGACATACGCTCGCCAACAGTTTTGAAGTCTCCTAGAATTGATTTAGTCTAAAAGTTTTGTTCGTTGACGGAATGTTGTCGTCAGAACTTGTGATTTCGAATTATTACATGTGACGTGACGGCCACCACTGACGTGCGCTCTATCGCGCCAAAAAGGGTAACTAAGCAAGAGCATCCGTATCTTTCTATGTCATGGGTTTAATATTATTCTCTTGCAGCGTTTAAACATTTTCAAAATAACTATCAGTTTTACGCACAAGAAACAATGGCTAAATTAGTTGCTAACACACTTTCCTCTTATAAAGAAAAAATACTCGTAGATCGGAATAAAATTCAGCCGATAACATGGAACGTTGTAAGTACGTTACTATAGCTGCTATTAAAACGTCCGCAGGCCATAATTTTCTTGTATTTCAAGTCGGATATTTCCGAACTACCTGCCCGACCATCAAAACCGTTATTATTCTCACACGTAATTGCGAAGTGCATGCATAAAGTACGAAATGTAGGCGATCATAACGTAATTTGTACCAATGATCTAGCAGATATGGAGAGAGCGAACCAATGCCGACATTTTGTGCCCTCTTTTGGAGAAGACACAAAAGTAACCAGATTGCCATTGACATTTGACGACAGATGACACACGATGACGTACGCGCCCTCTGCTGGCAATTACTAATTGAAATCGACAGCGTCGAATCTTACAGCGTTTTCGGGTGGCTGCTCTAGATCGGTCTGAGAGTATTCACATCCTTTCATTCTTATTGAGAAAACAAAGGATGGAAATACTCTCAGAGACGTCTAGGGCTGCCACCCGAAAACGCTATTACTAATTGGCATATCTAGATGATGTTTGTCTTCTTAGATTTAACACATAATCGAAATTGAAATGCATTTCCACCTGTTTCATATTTGTGTAGTGTTCGTAACTCATGTACAACAAAATGAACAACAGAAATAAGAGAAATTTTTTTTCAGAAAATCTGACACGCTTCAAACGTTAAATGGAATTGAAAAACCAAGCAATGATGTCGCGTTTTGGTTCGCAGGCCAGCCTCAGCGCCACAATTCAGCAGATCCCGATACGGTCTTTGTCTCGATAGCTGAAGAATTTTGGCGCTGAGGGTGACCTGAAAGCCGAAACGGCTACGTCTAAAAACAAATACATTAAATTTATGTGGTGAGTTAAGTGTGGCGTCCTCAAGATGGTAATTTTCAGGAGAAAATTATAGAGAAAAGGACACAAATGTGACCTTCATACGTCTATTTTACGTCTTTTTCATGGCCACTCTCTTTAATTGTTTGTTGTATGTGTCGTATGGTTAACTTCTATAAAAAAAAATCACTGGGGTTGATGTGAGACAAGTTTCAATGTGAGACATTGAAACAAACAAAACGTGGACAAAAAAAAAGGAATCAAGAAGAGACTCCGTGACAGTGTGTGGAATCTAACCGATTGTTACTGTTACCAGATTAACACAATCCAGTTTGGTTGGGGTTTTGGTCCAATTGGTTGGCAATCCAGGTCTAACATATAAGACGACGAAAAGACATCTTATTTTGGTCTAATTTAGTCATATTGTTTTGTTCAGTTGACTAAAATAAGAAACGACTTAAGGAAGTTCTTAAATATGACATCCAAATGTCGTCAGTAACGTGACGCCCTGTTGACACACGACCTCTAAAACCGCCTAAGTGACGTCTTTTGGACCCAGTCATGGCATCTAAAAGACGTTGTAAACACGTAATATGTTACTTGGAAACACTCCTTGTTGCCAGGTCTGTTCAAAAATATTCAAAATTCGACAATTCTTTGCCCACTTTGGAAATTTGGTGACCACTTTGAAGAAAAAACGTTGAAGATTTTTTTTTACATATATTTGGGTTCTGCTTCAATTTATTTTACAGTTACAGTACTTTTCGAGTAACTTCCTCCTCAGATCCGGACAGTTCTTTCAACCGCCAGAAAGTGTCGATCTTCATGGTCAGAGATTAAAGCAGCATTAAAAACTAGACCACTCTCTAGAGAATCTGCTTTGAAATTACCTCAATTAGATGAAGAAAATATCGGGATGACGCTGAGTGAAGAAGTGAGATACGTGATATAGAAACTCGTGTTTGGGGCTACTAACACAATTCTGGAAATCCAGAAAGGAGAAAAGAATGCTGCCTAGGCTGACTGGAGTGGTGTTCTAAGACTGGGCGATTCTTTGCCCACTTTTGGAAATTTGGTCACCAAATTTTTGAAGAAAAAACGTTGAAGATTTTTTTTAATATTAAAAATTTCTTTGGGTTCTGTTTCAATTTACTCTACAGTTGCAGTACTTTCCGAGAAACTTCCTCCTCAAATCCGGACAGTTCTTGCCGGACAGTTCAAAGCCAGAATGTGTCAATCCTCATGGTCAGAGGGTAAAGCAGCATTAAAAACTAGACCACTCTTTAGAGAATCTGCTTTGAAATTTCCTCAATTAGATGAAGAAAATACCAGGATGACGCTGAGTGAAGAAGTGAGGTACGAGATGTAGAAACTCCTGTTTGGGGCTACTAACATAATTCTGGAAATCCAGAAAGATGAAGAAAATACCAGGATGACGCTGAGTGAAGAAGTGAGGTACGAGATGTAAAAACTCCTGTTTGGGGCTACTAACACAAATCTGGAAATCCAGGAAGGAGAAAAAATGGCTCGGTTAGGCTAACTGGAGTGGTGAAACTAAATATATGATATTTTGCTCTACAGAGTGCCATCTGAATATAATACAAAAGAAAAAAGCTCTAAGAAACATGTATAACTGCTCTTGAGGCCAGTTGCAAAATGGAAACACCCATATTGATAGGATGAAACGTAATAGAAAGGTTGTAGCTTTAAGGACGAGCCACTACCTCACAAAATATGGGGTGTTAAAGAGTAAATCTGGAAAAGAGACTCTGGAAAAGAGAGAATAAAAATGTTTAAAATAAAAATAAAAATTTAAAAAGAACAAAAAAGAAAAAAGAACACCAATTATTGAAATTATTTGTTTAAACAATTATTGGTCAAAACTCAAAAGTGGAACTCAAGAGTGGAAGAAGGCATATATATTGAGCAATTTTAGAGGGCAAAGTGGAGATTAGAGAATAAGCAAGTAGCTGCAATGAAATAATTTTTGGTGTGTCTTTGCTCGGTTCTGTTCTTTAAAATTTTAATATCTTAACATTTTAACACAAATTTACATTTTTTAATGTAGGAGTATATATGCTTTATTTTAATAAATATCTCAGAAATATCGGCCGCTGATGATGGCCCGAAATTCGAAACAACTGCAACAACAAACGAATGTGTCATTTGTAGTGTTTACACTAGTGTTCTTAGAAAAGTTATTGACGGACACCTAGAAAAACACTGATCTTCTCAGATGGCACTATGGACTATCAAGATTTCTTCTCTATACTGTCAATTATTATCTTCCATAATTCTTCGTAGGTACAGATACGATAAAACTAAGTACCATTAGATACACAGACAGAAGAAAGCCTACTCTCCAGTTCCTACCTTTCTCCAGTCTTGAATCTGGATGCAAACAACGTAGCAAGACTGGAAAGTGGCTGGAGTCACTATTTCCAATAAAATGGTAAATTTTGCGCCCCATAGCAGTCACTCTGGATTGTTTCATCTATTAGCCCAAGAATATGCCGCAGAACATCTAGACAAATTGAAAATCTAATATTTTATCTTTACAAATACACAGATTGAAAGCTTACAAGACAGATAAAATATCAGGAACCAATCAAGAAGAAGGAAACAGGCCAGTCATATCACAAGAAGAACCTCAATCGGCAACAAGCTACTTTACAGGCTACTAAACAACTATTCCCTCTAATTCTTATGCAGGACACTCTCACAAATTGCTCATCTCAGTTTCCAAAAATAGTTTATATATTCAATCAGAAACGTGTTTCATACAATTCAATGATCATGGATATTGAAGGATCACCTTGGTTTGTTCGTTGGTAACCGATGTGGTAACAGACTTATTGCTCTAATGTGAACCACGCCAGAAGGTTGTCAAACATCACGTGATGGACATAGATAACTGTAGTTTTTACAAAAAAAAAAGAAAATCTGAAAATTCAGGGAGGAACCAATCAAAAAGACAGGGAGTACACCAGTCATCAGAAGAAGAACCTTAACCAAGAGTTATGGAGTGTTAAGAGACTACCGAACATTCCTTCTGGTTTTTATGCAGGATACTCTCGTAATCGCTAACCTCAGTTTCCAAAATACTTTATTCTATATATTCAATCAAAACCGGGACTCTATGTAAACCACACGACACCTTCAGGGTGTTGTTAAACGCGACATAAAGGACAATTGTAGACTTTACAACCAAACATTGACCCCTGGCAATCTATTGAAAATCTCTGCATCCCACCGCATCGCTCCCACCTACCCAAAACCCAAGAACCCTAATCGCCCTCTATTCTTTCTTCCTTTTCAGAGGGCACCTGCTCCGTAATTTTCAAATACCCAAACGAGTGTTTTTATCCTCGAAGGTCCAAAAAAAAAGCCCCCAAAAACCGAAACCATCCGGCCTTGAACCGTGTCTTCGAACTGAAAAATCTCGGGGTTGTTGATTCTTGGTTCTGGGATAAGGCAGGCTGTCCCTCTCTTACCTGTTGCTCCACATAGTAGGAGTTCGTTGCGCCGCTATGGTCCCGTCGTCAGGGGCGTAGGTACCATATCGCTATGACCAAATCTGCATTGAGTACTACATGCAAAGACAAAGGTAGTAATTTGTAATGTAATGCGCATAGTTTGTGTTGTTGTTATTGTTTCATAGCGGCGTGCACCCTATTAGCGTTTGCTCGAAGAATAAATTACCGACTGTATCATTATGTTGGATTGTGCATGTGAAACACGAAAGAACCGAGCGCAACGATACAGATACGGGATAAAGAGGGAACAACACTTCCTGCTAGAGTTTAGTTGCGGATGTTGTTGGCATCCTTGATAAGTTGTTTACTATTTAGACGACGTGTCACCCCTGCTTTTGGCGCGTAAATTGTGGCCGTCGGAGAAGAGTCATTGCCCGCCCAACCACGTGGTTCCCCGGTCCAAGAAGCCGGTACAAACAACAACAAATGCTCGCCTCTTGTGATTGGCCGCGTTGCCTCATCTGTTATATACCTCAATTTTTTAAGTTCCGCAACTGTCACTAACGTTACGTAGTGTGTTTCGTTACTTAGTAACTTCTCAATTCTAGATTTCTCACTTGTACAAAAATAATATAATCAACTAACAGGTTGACAAAAATAACACATGAGCCAGGTAAACACGGCAACGTCGCAATGGTACGGCTGCACTTCAGGGCCATCCCTATTGCGATGTAAACATTGAGGGGTCAACGGCCCCGGTCTCCCTTCTCGGTTGACTCTGTATTATATAGTTCTTTGTGAGTGACGTCACGTCTTCAGCGTGTTGGCCTCCCAGTGCCGGTTTGCCGCTGGGCCCTCTGACTAGTCCCAAAATTATGGGTTATGGCGTGTCATAGCGCCATTCGATGCCGGATATTATTATGCAGTCATATGTAGGTATTGAAATGAGGCTTGGTTTTTAATGAAAAAACTGGGGACTAGATTTCTTAAATAGTTTTGCCCACACCACAAATGCTACTGACCAGGAAGAGAACCGTAGAATCTAATAAAGCTTATTAAGTCATAGATTGTCCCTCAAGGGGTGGGTTATATGGCCCTAAATACGAAGGAGGATGAAAACAATCAGAAGACGGGTTTAAAGGGTTATAAATTTAAAAAAAAAACGGTTTATGTTCATATTGTTAAAGAAGATGAAGAGAAATATACAAAATGTGCAACTAATGACATAAGCGAAAGGATTTAGCGCATAGTAGGGAAAAATTAAGAAGTTAAATATTACGAACTTGGTCAGGATTATTCTACAAAAAGTAGAGAAGAACCAGAAAATGTTAAACAACAACAAATGAAGAAACTAACGGATTGATTACAGACAAGGCTGTAGTGAATCAAAAAAAATAACTCAAAAGGGGAAGAACAATGAAAAGGATAAGTCGAAAATCGAAAGAAAAACAAACATGAAAATAAGGGTTTACAGAGTTAATTTAATTTTAAATTAAATTTAAAGAAAAAATAAAAATCGCGCTTCTGTTCACATTGTTAATGATGAAGTTGAAAGGAAACAAAATAATGTCCAATAAAAGAAACACGCGAAGAAAGGAACAATGAGAGAAACTACAGGAGAGCCAGATAATATTAAATCAGGAAACAAAAAGCTTAAAGAATCGTTTATAGACAAGGTTGTAGTGGGTCAGAAAAAAAAACACGTCAAAAGAGGAAGAAAAATGAGAAGAAAGATTCTACAGGGTGATAAGGAAAAAAAAGCGAGCTTGTATTAAAATGTTTAATGAAGATAAAGAGAAAGACACAAAATGTGCTACTAAAGAAACGAGTGGATAAAAAGGGCGCAATAAAAGCAAATATGACGAAGTTTAAATTCACGGTTATTTTGCAGCAAGTATAGTAGAATCAGAAAATGAATACCCTAAAGAATCGATTACCCTCAAAGCTATAGTGAGTCAGAAAAAGGTGACGTCACCAATTTGAGTGTGCAAAAACAATCAATTTTTAAATTTCAATCTTTATCGACATTCCTTTCAAGGTTTTTTTATTAATAAATTTGTTTCCTTCTATTTCGTCACTCCGTGGAAATAGTCCGGCAACGTCAAACGGAGCACCTACAGGTTTACACATGTTTCCTTTTGTTTATTTTCTTGCATTTGTGACCCAATATTTCCTAAGGTTTTTCTTATTATTTTCATGCTAAGGGTCTTGTTTCTCTCTGTCACTATCGATTAGCTTTGTCAGTTTCCCTCCATGAAATTATAAGTCCAGGGCCCACCCTCTTGGCATAGCTACAAGCAGTATTTGATTGTGTCCACTCTTAGAATCTTAGAATTCAGTTGCATCTTTGGGGCTGATTGATAGCTGATGACCAGCTGACTCAACTACTAAGTTAGAGTTTATGTTCCACATCAATCTGTATATATAGTATTGAAAGGTATCTTCTTTATGAATCAGAGTGTTCAATGCTTTGCATACCACCAAATATCAATGACCTCACAACAAAACCTCGTTGACTAAAAGACTACACTTTAAATTGAGAATGTTGGCATGATCAAAGACCAAGGCTATGGAAAAAGTCTTTGCGGGTGTTGAAGTTGAAAGACATGGGAAGAAGAAATGATGGGGTAGATGTCCAACGTAAAAAGGTATTGAACGAAAGTATAACAACAAGAGAATAAAGCGCCAGTAATCCACAACTTGGGAAAAGAATGTGTTAGTATTGCCTTCAAAATCACTTTAGAACCAATTAAAGGTGGATCAACAAGACATACCATACTGATGTGACCAACCGCAAGTGATTCTTAACAACTATAACTAAAACAACACATTTTAAGTTCGGGTCACAGATGAATTCTGCCACGAAATTTCTGGCAATCATTTCCATCCACTGAAGCTTGACGAAACTATAAGGCTGCAGGAAATTAATAAAGACTTTGCTCTCAACATCTATGTCTTTCCCAATATATCTACCCAGTCAGCCACCAAGATGAAGATAGGTCTATTTACTTTAGGGCTACCCGACGGTAGAGAAAACAATGTAAATTCAACGGACACGTTGACATTACCACAAGCAATAAAAGAGATCAACAGAAGAGCTCTTTGTAAACTATGCAATGTGATTGTTTGGGCATATCCATGTGGTCTTTATTGTAGTCTTGCTTCTTGCACGTGCAGGCTGTACACAATAGAGCATTTGAGATATCCAAGATGAACTTAAATAAATCACAAGAATCCTCAAGACCCTGAAAGAAACTCAATCATCTCTAGATATAAGGGAAGAGGTTGCCGCTACCGTCTGCAAGTTGGTGGGTGAATGTTGAATTAAAATTCCACTGCCACAGTACTCCCTGGTCAGTGACAATTTACTGGTTCCTTAGTGCATTCTGAGTCGATAGGAGGGTTTCTCTTGAAGGCCAATTTTGCTCCTTGCACGTGTAGGCTGTACACAAGAGTGCATTTGAAATATCCAAGATGCACTTAACCACGTCTCAAAAATTACTCAAAACCTTAAAAGAAATTGAATGATCTCTAGATGTAAGAGAAGAGGTTGCCGCTGCCGTCTGTGAGTTGGTGGGTGAATGTTGAATTGAAACTCCACTGCCACAGTACTCCCTGGTCAGTGACAATTTAGTAGTTCGTTAGTGTACTCTGAGTTGAACCGTGGGTTTCTCCTTGAAGGCTAATTTTGTTTCTTGCACGTGCAGGCTCTACGCAAGGGAGACGTTGAGAAATTTTCAAGATGAACTTAACCATGTCTGAAGAATTACTGAAAACCTTAAAAGATACTGAATCATCTCTAGATGTAAGAGAAAAGGTTGCCACTGCCGTCTGTAAGTTGGTGGGTGAATGTTAAATTGAAACTCCACTGCCACAGTATTCCCTGGTTAGTGACAATTTAGTAGTTTGTTAATGTATTTTGAGTCGAAACGAGGGTTTCTTCTTGAAGGCTAATTTTGGTTCTTGCACGTGCAAGCTGTACAGAAGAGAGCATTTGAGATTTCCAAGGTGAACTTAACTCTTAAGTCTCAAGAATTACTTAAAACCTTGAAAGAAACTGAATTAACTCTAGATATAGGATAAGATGTTGTGTCTGTAGAATATCGTAACAGATCTTTGAACGAATAAGTAAGAACCAAGACCTAAATATATCTATAAATAATTTTGAATTAAAAAGTATCGAGATTTTTTGCTAAAAAAGGAAAGACGATGAGGCTATAAAGGACGTCAACTACCGCTGACGTCTGTAAGTTGGTGGGTGAATATTGAATTGAAACTCCACTGGCACAGTACTCCCTGGTCAGTGACAATTTAGTAGTTCATTAGTGTATTGTGAGTCGAATCGAGGGTTTCTTCTTGAAAGCTAATTACTTCTTGCATGTGCAGGCTGTACACAAGAGAGACATTGAAAGATTTCCGAGATGAACTTAACCATGTCTCAAGAATCACTCAAAAGCTTAAAAGATACTGAATCATCTCTAGATATAAGAGAAGAGGTTGTGTCTCTAGATTATAGTAACAGATCTTTGGAAGAATAAGAACCTGGACCTAATGGGTGTGTGGATAAGTGAATAAGAACCTGGATGCTGATTGGAAAGACCAGTGACACATTACTTCCTGGTCACTGAAAATTTAGTAGTTCGTTAGTGTAATCTGAGTCGAACGAATTGTTTCGAGGGTTTCTTCTTGAAACTTAAGGGTAGGAGGAGGATGTGTGAGAACACGTGTGTGACGAGGTCCCAATTATCATCAAAACTTGAAAATCTTTAAAGAATATTTACTTGCCTAGTGTTCCTTACTTGCCTAGTGTACCTAACAAGGAAACTCGTGCTAATTTACAATGGGAAACACTGACCTCCTAAAGGGGAAAGTTCAACAGATGGAAGGACATCCAGGTGACCTACTGCGGCTATTGGTCAACATAAGCCGAATCCTGAAACGTAGGCAGCTGCAGGATTGACAGATGAACCTACAATTGCAACTTGAACCTACAATTGTAACTCAATTCTACAGTGGAACACACCAACGTAACTTGAACCTACAGTTGAAACTTGAACTATAATATACTTGAAGTTTCAATTTTAAGTCAAATCTACAATTGGACAATCGTGAGTATGTTCAACTGTAGTTACTTCTGCGGTTGTGACTGTTCTAGAGGGTTAACTTCAACCTACAATCGCAACATGAAGCTACAAGGGTAACTTGAACCTCCAATTGCATCTTGAAACTACAATTGGAACTTGGATAATGTTTCAATTGTAGGTTTAAATTACAATTGTAGGTTCAAATTACTAATGTATATTCAAGTTACACTTGTAGGTTCAAATTACTAATGCAGATTCAATTTACAATTGTAGGTTCAAATTGCAGGTGTATATTCAAGTTGCAATTGTAGGTTCAAATTACTAATGATTTGAGTTACAGTTGTAGTTCAAGTATACTATAGTTCGTGTATAGTTGAAGCTACAATTTAAGTTCAAGTTACAAGTGTGGCTTTAAGTAACAATTTTTTTTCTTTCCGTTGTAATCTCAACTTATAGTTATAGGTGGAGTCTACGACTCTAGGTGAAGGGTAAGTTACAATAATTGTAGTCTCAGATTACAATTGTACCTGCAATTGTAGCCTCAACAAGTGCAGTGCAATCAAGCTGCAGGATTAAGTGTCAGCTATAGAGAAGTATACTGGGGACTTGTAGGCTCAGACTCAGAATCCTCAAGCATACGGAGTGGTTTCCAGTTTTTTACCCCGAACTCGAGTTTCAAAACTTCCTCAATTTACTCCTCTGAATGGCATGATTGTCGCGGATAGACATTATTGACATTTGTCGAATTGAGTTCCAAAGCCTTCTCAATTTACTCTTCTGAATAGCCTGTTTGTCGCGGATTGACATTATTGACGTTTGGGGACTTAAATCAAAGCTACAACCACCCTAAGTGTTTCAAGCCGTAGCAGGAAACCTGGAGCACCTGATCACACGCATCTTTAGAAACTTAAGAACCATCGCAGGACACAAACACGTACCGGAGTGGTTTTCAATTTTTTACCTCGAAATCGACTTCCAAAACCTTCTCAATTTACTCCTCTGGATGGCCTGATTGTCGCCGATTGACATTATTGACGTTTTGAGAACTAAATCAAAGCTACAACAACCCTAAGTGTTTCAAGCCGTAGCAGGAAACCTGAGCACCTGATCACACGCATCTTTAGAAAGTTAAGAATCATCGCAGGACACAAACACGTACCGGAGTGGTTTTCAAATTTTTACCTCGAAATCGACTTCCAAAACCTTCTCAATTTACTCCTCTGGATGGCCTGATTGTCGCCGATTGACATTATTGACGTTTTGAGAACTAAATCAAAGCTACAACAACCCTAAGTGTTTCAAGCCGTAGCAGGAAACCTGGAGCACCTGATCACACGCATCTTTAGAAACTTAAGAACCATCGCAGGACACAAACACGTACCGGAGTGGTTTTCAATTTTTTACCTCGAAATCGACTTCCAAAACCTTCTCAATTTACTCTTCTGAATAGCCTGTTTGTCGCGGATTGACATTATTGGCGTTTGGGGACTTAAATCAAAGCTACAACCACCCTAAGTGTTTCAAGCCGTAGCAGGAAACCTGGAGCATCTGATCACACGCATCTTTAGAAACTTAAGAACCATCGCAGGACACAAACACGTACCGGAGTGGTTTTCAAATTTTTACCCCGAAATCGAGTTCCAAAACCTTCTCAATTTACTCCTCTGGATGGGCTGATTGTTGCCGATTGATATTACTGACGTTTCGGAAAATATTGAAATTTGGGGAATAAATAAAAGCAACCACCACCCTCAGTGTTTCAAACCGTAGCAGGAAACCTGGAGCACCTGATCACATGCTTCTTTAGAAAGTTAAGAACCATCGCAGAACAGAAACACGTACCGGAGTGGTTTTCAATTTTTTACCCCGAGATCGAGTGCCAAAACCTTCTCTTTACTCCTCTGGATAGCCTGATTGTCGCCGATGGACATTATTCACGTTTGGGGAATTAAATCAAAGCTACAGCCACCCTAAGTGTTTCAAGCCGTAGCAGGAAACCTGGAGCACCTGATCACACGCATCTTTAGAAAGTTAAGAACCATCGCAGGACACAAACACGTACCGGAGTGGCCTTCAATTTTTTACCCCGAAATCGAGTTACATAACCTGCTCAATTTACTCCTCTAGATTGTTGCTAATAAACATTATTGACGTTTTGAGAACTAAATCAAAGCTACAACAACCCTAAGTGTTTCAACCCGTAGCAGAAAACCTGGAGCACCTGATCACACGCATCTTTAGAAAGTTAAGAACCATCGCAGGACACAAACACGTACCGGAGTGGTTTTCAATTTTTTACCTCGAAATCGACTTCCAAAACCTTCTCAATTTACTCCTCTGGATGGCCTGATTGTCGCCGATTGACATTATTGACGTTTTGAGAACTAAATCAAAGCTACAACAACCCTAAGTGTTTCAAGCCGTAGCAGGAAACCTGAGCACCTGATCACACGCATCTTTAGAAAGTTAAGAATCATCGCAGGACACAAACACGTACCGGAGTGGTTTTCAAATTTTTACCCCGAAATCGAGTTCCAAAACCTTCTCAATTTACTCCTCTGGATGGGCTGATTGTTGCCGATTGATATTACTGACGTTTCGGAAAATATTGAAATTTGGGGAATAAATAAAAGCAACCACCACCCTCAGTGTTTCAAACCGTAGCAGGAAACCTGGAGCACCTGATCACATGCTTCTTTAGAAAGTTAAGAACCATCGCAGAACAGAAACACGTACCGGAGTGGTTTTCAATTTTTTACCCCGAGATCGAGTGCCAAAACCTTCTCTTTACTCCTCTGGATAGCCTGATTGTCGCCGATGGACATTATTCACGTTTGGGGAATTAAATCAAAGCTACAGCCACCCTAAGTGTTTCAAGCCGTAGCAGGAAACCTGGAGCACCTGATCACACGCATCTTTAGAAAGTTAAGAACCATCGCAGGACACAAACACGTACCGGAGTGGCCTTCAATTTTTTACCCCGAAATCGAGTTACATAACCTGCTCAATTTACTCCTCTAGATTGTTGCTAATAAACATTATTGACGTTTTGAGAACTAAATCAAAGCTACAACAACCCTAAGTGTTTCAACCCGTAGCAGAAAACCTGGAGCACCTGATCACACGCATCTTTAGAAAGTTAAGAACCATCGCAGGACACAAACACGTACCGGAGTGGTTTTCAATTTTTTACCCCGAAATCGAGTTCCAAAACTTCCTCAATTTACTCCTCTGAATGGCATGATTGTCGCGGATAGACATTGTTGACATTTGTCGAATTGAGTTCCAAAGCCTTCTCAATTTACTCTTCTGAATAGCCTGTTTGTCGCGGATTGACATTATTGGCGTTTGGGGACTTAAATCAAAGCTACAACCACCCTAAGTGTTTCAAGCCGTAGCAGGAAACCTGGAGCATCTGATCACACGCATCTTTAGAAACTTAAGAACCATCGCAGGACACAAACACGTACCGGAGTGGTTTTCAAATTTTTACCCCGAAATCGAGTTCCAAAACCTTCTCAATTTACTCCTCTGGATGGGCTGATTGTTGCCGATTGATATTACTGACGTTTCGGAAAATATTGAAATTTGGGGAATAAATAAAAGCAACCACCACCCTCAGTGTTTCAAACCGTAGCAGGAAACCTGGAGCACCTGATCACATGCTTCTTTAGAAAGTTAAGAACCATCGCAGAACAGAAACACGTACCGGAGTGGTTTTCAATTTTTTACCCCGAGATCGAGTGCCAAAACCTTCTCTTTACTCCTCTGGATAGCCTGATTGTCGCCGATGGACATTATTCACGTTTGGGGAATTAAATCAAAGCTACAGCCACCCTAAGTGTTTCAAGCCGTAGCAGGAAACCTGGAGCACCTGATCACACGCATCTTTAGAAAGTTAAGAACCATCGCAGGACACAAACACGTACCGGAGTGGCCTTCAATTTTTTACCCCGAAATCGAGTTACATAACCTGCTCAATTTACTCCTCTAGATTGTTGCTAATAAACATTATTGACGTTTTGAGAACTAAATCAAAGCTACAACAACCCTAAGTGTTTCAAGCTGCAGCAGAAAACATGGAGCACCTGATCACACGCATATTTAGAAAGTTAAGAACTATCGCAGAACGCAAACACGTACCTAAGTAGTTTCCAATTTTTCACCCCGAAATCGAGTTCCAAAACCTTCTCAATTTCCTCCTTTGGATGGCCTGATTGTCGCCAATTGACATTATTGACGTTTCGAGAACTAAATCAAAGCTACCACAACCCTAAGTGTTTCAAGCCTTAGCAGGAAACCTGGAGCACCTGATCACACGCATCTTTAGAAAGTAAGAACCATCGCAGGACACAAACACGTACCGGAGTGGTTTTCAAATTTTTACCCCGAAATCGAGTTCCAAAACCTTCTCAATTTACTCCTCTGGATGGGCTGATTGTCGCCGATTGACATCACTGACGTTTGGGAAAATATTGAAATTTGGGGAATAAATAAAAGCAACCACCACCCTCAGTGTTTCAAACCGTAGCAGGAAACCTGGAGCACCTGATCACATGCTTCTTTAGAAAGTTAAGAACCATCGCAGAACAGAAACACGTACTGGATGGGTTTTCAATTTTTTACCCCAAGATCGAGTTCCAAAACCTTCTCAATTTACTCCTCTGGATGGCCTGATTGTCGCCGATGGACATTATTCACGTTTGGGCAATTAAATCAAAGCTACAACCACCCTAAGTGTTTCAAGCCGTAGCAGGAAACCTGGAGCACCTGATCACACGCATCTTTAGAAAGTTAAGAACCATCGCAGGGCACAAGCACGTACCGGAGTGGTTTTCAATTTTTTACCCCGAAATCGAGTTACAAAACCTGCTCAATATACTCCTCTAGATTGTTGCTAATAAACATTATTGACGTTTTGAGAACTAAATCAAAGCTACAACAACCCTAAGTGTTTCAAGCCGTAGCAGAAAACCTGGAGCACCTGATCAGACGCATCTTTAGAAAGTTAAGAACTATCGCAGAACGCAAACACGTACCTAAGTAGTTTCCAATTTTTTACCTCGAAATCGAGTTCCAAAACCTTCTCAATTTCCTCCTTTGGATGGCCTGATTGTCGCCAATTGACATTATTGACTTTTTGAGAACTAAATCAAAGCTACAACAACCTTAAGTGTTTCAAGCCTTAGCAGGAAACCTGGAGCACCTGATCACACGCATCTTTAGAAAGTAAGAACCATCGCAGGACACAAACACGTACCGGAGTGGCTTTCAATTTTTTACCCCGAAATCGAGTTGCAAAACCTGCTCAATTTACTCCTCTGGATTTTTGCTAATAAACATTATTGACGTTTTAGGACTTAAATCAAAGCTAGAACCATCCAAAATGTTTCAAGCTGCAGCAGAAAACATGGAGCACCTGATCACACGCATATTTAGAAAGTTAAGAACTATCGCAGAACGCAAACACGTACCTAAGTAGTTTCCAATTTTTTACCTCGAAATCGAGTTCCAAAACCTTCTCAAATTCCTCATTTGGATGGCCTGATTGTCGCCAATTGACACTATTGACTTTTTGAGAACTAAATCAAAGCTACAACAACCTTAAGTGTTCCAAGCCTTAGCAGGAAACCTGGAGCACCTGATCACACGCATCTTTAGAAAGTAAGAACCATCGCAGGACACAAACACGTACCGGAGTGGTTTTCAATTTTTTACCCCGAAATCGAGTTCCAAAATCTTCTCAATTTACTCCTCTGGATGGCCTGATTGTCGCCGATTGACATTATTGACGTTTGGGGAAATATTGAAATTGGGGAATAATGAAAAGCAACCACCACCCTCAGTGTTTCAAACCGTAGCAGGAAACCTGGAGCACCTGAACACATGCATCTTTAGAAAGTTAAGGACCATCGCAGAACACAAACACGTACCGAAGTGGCTTTCAAATTTTTACCCCGAAATCGAGTTCCAAAACTTCCTCAATTTAGTCCTCTGGATGGCCTGATTGTCGCAAATTGACATTATTGACGTTTGGGGGCTTAACTCAAAGCTACAACCACCCTAAATGTTGCAAACCATAGCAGGAAACCTGGAGCAATTGATCACATGCATCGTTAGAAACTTAAGAACCGTCGCAGAATACAAAAACATACCGAAGTGGTTTTCAATTTTTTACTCCGCAATCGAGTTCCAAAACCTGCTCAATTTACTCCTCTGGATTGTCGCTAATAAACATTATTGACGTTTGAGGACTGAAATCAAAGCTACAACCACACAAAGTGTTTCAAGCTGCAGCAGAAAACCTGGAGCACCTGATCTCACGCATATTTAGAAAGTTAAGAACTATCGCAGAATGCAAACACGTACTCTCGAGCGACTTCTTAAGCGCACTCTTTGCCTAATTAACCGTTAAAACTTAATCGCGTTTCAGAGTGTGGTTCGTTTCCTGAAATCGCTTCTGCGAGTTCAAGAAACCATCGCCTATTTATAAAATTATATGCCTTCGAAGGACGGTCGTTCACCCAAAAACCCCGGTGTTCGGTTATCATTTTCGTTTTGCCGTTAACAAGTTGATCATTACATGCCGGCTCAATTTAGGCTCCAGATTAAATTCTTCGTCTTCTTTCTTTTCCTCTACTTTGTCGTTTAAGCGAGAGGAAGAGAGAGAGAAAGTTAATGGAGCTCGGTAATCAAAGGCGCAGCAGGGAGTAGTCGCTTGAGTGCAAAACTAGCGCCGCCATTTTTTTGGTTATAGGCCTAATCTCATATGCTGGCGGATGAATCATGGCAAAAAGGTAAATAACCCATGACTGCAACGGACCAAAAAGGCGACGCAGCTTTGTTGGTGCATCTTGAATCATCGGACGACATTGTCCGAGTGATTCATTTGGATTCAATAAAATCAAGCAGTAAAGAGTTAATTATCGTAAGGTGTTCATGCCTCATGCCTTTCTCTTATTCTGGTTTAATTACATACTATTATCGGCTCGACAATTAGTAAAAAAAAATGCGGCACATAAGAAAAGAAAAAAACAAACAGGATAAAACAAGCGAAGGTCGTTGGCTGGTGCGGAATCATCCTCCTCTAACAAGTATGGGTTTGATGACCTGGAATAGTAGGCCGCGTTGGCCAAGGGTAACTCGGATCCGTTTTGCTTTTGTTTCTCGAATTATTTTCACCGGCGATTCTTTTGTTTTTGCCACGACAACGACGATGGTCGCCTATCTTTTATTTATTTTGTTATCGAAACCTTTTGTCAGACTGTTTGGTACTGCACGCGAACAAACGAATTTCCTATACGTCCTTATCTATAAACAAGGAGAGCTTAATTGCGACAATTCATGTTTAAGTAATCATCAATTATTGATCAATGCGAAAACAAAGGCTTTTGTTTGTTGTCGCACATACGAGCTGTTGCCAACCTTTCTGCGAGGATAATTTAAATGTTTAGTCATTATCATTGTCCTATCTATAAACAGCCACGCCCTATATCGGTACATACAATATTTCACCATCATTATTCCGGAAATAAAAAAACTTATCCGTTAGCTTTAATCTAGTTAGCCTTGCCTAGAAGTTTACCACACAAACACACAAAGTTAGGAAAAAAAGCGCTATATAACTAGCCAGGCGCTCAATTGTTTTGGTCGCTCCTACTACCACAACACCATTATTACACGACAGATTATCATAACAAGAAATTGTTTAGCAACCGTTTTCATGGCCGCCTCGGCTTAGCATTGGCACGTGTAGTTTTTGCTTTTGCAAGGACGTTTCGAATTTGTTTATCTCCGGGTTGCTGCGCAGTAGCTCGTGTGATGCAATCTATTTTCGTTTCGGTTTGTTGTCAATGGCGCCGCGCGTTTAGCTAAAATGTCAAGGGAGCCTTGAATGGTCCGCCAGTCTTTTACAGGGTGGGGTACCATCATTGTTCCGGGGACGTGGAGAGCTTCCTGGTATGGCAATCGCGATCGCGATGGTGTCATACCAACATATCGTTTGTATGGAGGTTGCGGTGTCTAAACATGGCAGCACGAAAGCCGAGAGTGTTTTTTTTTATTTTAGTTGCATCTGCTCTGCTGATTAGGCACTCTGGGCTATGCCCTAGAGGCAGAGAGTTTATCTTTGGGGCTCAAAGTTGCTTTCCCAGCAAATTAAAGAAACATTGATTTACTCCTGAAACCCCTGTGTGGTAAATCAATGTTAAAATCAAAGATATCAAGTTAAAACGTTAGGGATGCCATGACGCGCTGCCTTTTCAACCTTTACTAAACTCGATACAAACCATAATTGTATTAAATATACAGTTGCGACGTTTAAACGTGAGTCGTTCTTTGACCCTGGTTGTATCTTATACAGGAGTTATGCGGGTTCTTGGATTGTGGTCCTTAGATGAATGAGAAAAACTATGTTCTGAAATCTCGACGTATAGTTTAGTTTTGAAATATGAACATCTTTTTACATGTTAACCATAGATTATTTTGACACAATGCTAGACCTGAAACCTCAAACTTTGTCCCAAATACATCAATATTCAACAAGTTAGTTTTCAATTTTAACAATAGAACTGTACTCGTGACGTCTGTTTTGGTACATTGTCTTATGGGTTCCTTGGCCTTAGTGCTGGGATGGATGTCAAAATCATGTCAATGCTCTCAAAGGGCATTCACACATGAGAGTGCTTTGTACGTTTCACTGATAAAGATGCTAAACAGCATCGAAACGTCTGAATACATTTAGGAAACTTGAGAGCAGGGTTGCAAATAAACACGTTTTTTTTTTAAACAAAAACACAT
Source organism: Taphrorychus bicolor (assembly GCA_951812265.1). Taxonomy (NCBI): domain Eukaryota; kingdom Metazoa; phylum Arthropoda; class Insecta; order Coleoptera; family Curculionidae; genus Taphrorychus; species Taphrorychus bicolor. Next base: position 22,794,399 of record OX638304.1, read on the forward strand.
GTTTTCTTGTTTGTGTTGTTTTTAACTATTTTAAACTGTTTAAAACATTGTTAAAAAACGTGTTTTAAACTTAACAGTGTTTTTTTTCTGAAGTGTTTTCATTTAAATAAATTGCTCAAAAAGAATAGCCATTGCTTTGGATAAGGTGCAAAAAACTATTGTACAATTAGTAGTTGCACTGAAGTTTGGATAGGTCTTTCCCGATTTTTTAATAAAGATGAAAGTTGCAGTGAATTGGATGTAGACAATTTTTTAAAAAGATACGAAATGGTCCTGACTCCAGCCCACTTAGCTAATTTATTAGACCACAATTTTAATGGAAGAAAATTAAGTCAAGCACAAATAGAAGAGGCACTTGAGTGTGCTTTGTCATATTATCCTAGAGCAATGCCTTCAATTGTAAACTTTCAAGCTGAAGCATCGGTGTTTAGACCGTACTTAATTTCTCAGTCGTTTAAGGATATAATGCCCATAGTTTGGTCGAAATCCTTAAAGGAATCTTTAAATCAAGATACAATTTACATCGTTGAACAATTCATCAGTAGCATCAACAGCAGGGCTTGAACCCATTTTTTCTACATTTGATATAGTACATACCAAACTTCAAAATAGACTAGGAACAGGGGACTTTAAACCCGGGTTTGGACAATTTTTCAACTGAATGAGACTTCCAGAAGTTAGAAATCTTCGTCGTTCCTCACGTTAGTGCGGTAATATAGGCGTTTAACCTGTAACCTCCAACTTGGTGGTTTAGTGGTTTTAGTGGGCCAAAACTCAAGAGCATTGAGGCAAAATGATGCTTGGCTAAGACATCATATCCTGTTCCTGTTACTTAATTTATTTTTGTTTTGTTCTTGTTAGCTATATAACTTGCAATGCTCTGTATTAGTGTGTTGTGACTCGTTTTCCATATCAGTTTTATGTTGTTTGTCGTTTTTGTTAAAAAAATCATATTAATATAATAAAAAAACAGAAAATATAATGGCAATCATTGTATCTACTTAAATCTACCTATTATTATTTCTTAAAAAAAAGATATTAAAAAAAAACCGTTTAAAACTAGTTTTAATCTGTTTAAAACAAATTTGTTTAAAACAGCAGTAACAAAACACCAGATATATATAAATTGTAACAAGGATTTCCCTTGGGGGTGTGTATTTAGAGATATGAAGTCTCGTAAAGTTTCTTAATATACGATTTTGGATATTTCTTCATTCAAAAATATCTGTTTTGAAAATTCCCTTGTTCTGTGATCTGTGATTCTTTTCTTTTTGAAAAATTTCTTTAATAAGACAGTTTAAAATAAAAAAAGAAGTGAAGAGTTCAACTCACATTATCCTTTCAAAGTTTATTCAAAAATTCAGGATGTCGGAAAGGTCCTTGCGCTTGGATATTCTCCTCCTGGTTATAGTTTTAACGAAGACTGTAACGACTTAACCCAGCGATTTTCTTTAATTTTTTTATTGCTATTACAATAAGCTACGAATTAAGAAAAAAAGATAATGATAGCACATTGTTTATTCGGAGATACGGCGTCTCGGAAAAGCCTGTGATCTATGATCTTGTAACTTACAGCTGTTGTTTTAAACGAGACAGTCAGGTTGAATATATGTGGTTTTAACCCAGATCTCCACCCAAAAACCTAACCCAGATCTTCTTCTATTGTCTGCTTATGGATCTGGGATTTCCGAAAACTCTTGTTCTATGATCTTCGATCCTGTCTTCTTAGACATTTTCAGATTTGTTGAAGTGAAGGGGAAGAAAAGGCTCGCATGCTTATGCAAGTTTAATTAGAACCGGTTTCGGCTCTAAGCCATCCTCAGAGCCCAAAATCCGTCAGATCGAGGCTAGTAGAGGATGTGATCGAGATAATTTATTTTAAACCGTTGTGCCTTGTCTTCTGTTCGTACCGTTTATTATGTTAATGTATTATTTTATTAATTTAAAACTGACAACTGTTAAGACAGCCTCGATCTGACGAATTTTGGGCTTAGAGCCGAAACCGGTCCGCCAAAAGGATTTGAATTAAACTTGCACAAAGTATACGAGCCTTTTCTTCCCCTTCAACATTGCAACACCGTGCACACGGCGACAACCGGTCTAATTTCAGATTTCGCAAAAAAAAAATAAGTTAGACAATGAAGGGCTCAGTGCAGGCGCTCTTTACGTTGTTTACTTTGCGATGAGGCATCTTAGAAAACCCCTTGAATTTTGATCTTTTATCTATTTAATTAGTTTTTGTTTCAAAAATTAGGGATCAATTATTGTACTTGTTATGTTCAGGATATTCTTTTGTCCTTTGTTCGCCTTCGATATTGTGATCGTTTGATTAGTACTTACACTGCAATTGACTACAAAACTTGACGTAGAGTGGCCTTGATAGTGACTCAAATATATGACGAAACATCAGATTTAATTTTTACTATTATTATTATAATTATTATTATAATTATATTACTAGAAAATGGTGTTTATCGAGTTTTTTCCAAAAAAAAATTAAGATTTAGTGATGTATGTCCAAGTAAACATGTAAACATGTAAAACACCCCACCTGCTATCACTAGTTTCTAATTTGTTTCAATTATCAGCTTAAATGCTGCTTATCAACAACAAAGTAACTATTAAAACAAAGCACTGCAGACTTTGGTTATCCCTTGTTCGTTATCATCACGTTTTTTTTAACACCGATATCATATCGTGCAAATAAACAATGAACATACCGACTTGAAACATGTTCTAAGTAAAATGGTACTCACAGGACACCTCCAATAATTCATTGACGTCACCGAGGCAATTTTGCTGTTTTGGTTTTCATCACAATCAGCGACGATGATGCGGCAGTTGTTCTTTAAAACATGTGCGCATTTTTCCGCTTCCGACTTGAAGCGATAAAATTTCTCGCACCAATTATGCAATTAAAGCTCTAGCGACGTAATGGGCGTCATTTCCTCGAACCTCTAATCAATTCTTAACAGTTAAGGAGAGTTACGTGGTCAATAACAAACATGTTTTTTCCCACAGATTGGGTATTGTCCGGAGGAGCAGGCGATTGTTTTTGCGGTTTACGCATAACATTCCTCGATTGTTTTTACCTAAAAGAAATCTTTTGTCGGTTTACCGCGCTTCGTCTTGAATATTTCGACGATTCCCATTTCTGTCTTTCTCTTTAAACGTATTCCAGGTAAAATCCCGTTGAGATTGAGGGCGTTCGCCTTTACGAAAAAAAAAACAAAAGTTCAAGGTTGGATCTGTACAGTTCAGTGGTCAATTGGAGGTACATTGAGCGAGGTCGTAACACAAGTACTTTTCTTACTTCCTACATCATGCCCATTTCGGGACTCCCCATTTTTTAAACATTTTCGTGCTCGTAAAGGTAACAATGGGAATTATTACTCATACGTAATAATTTTAGTGTTTATGCCAACGCCACAAAAATACGTATAGTAAACAGTTCGTGGAGCTATTCATACACTCGCACACATACAAAGGTTCTCATTCGTAAATAATTAGATAACTGACGCATTTTCTACACTCGAAACGCGAGTTGTAAACACGTGTAACACCCAGATATGTTTCCCAGGAGGTACGTTTTATTTTTATGTGTTTCTTGGCAATCGCGACTATATTACACCTACCTACGACTAGAATCCGTTTTGTTTGGGTTAGTCATGGCTTCGCTATAGCGCATTCCCCAAGTTTAAGTTCAAATTCTAGTTAAAAAATCGGCATTACCTGGAAGACGGTGACGATTGATGACATTAACTAAATGAGTCTCGAATTTCACCCAAAATTCTGTTTTTGTTGTTTCAGACCCCCAGGTACTTAGCTTCAGGCTTTAGCAGCAGAGGTTCCGCATATAGCGTTAGTGACCGGAATCCTGTTGTGTGTGTGTGTTTTCCTCCTTTTGGTGTAGAGCACAAGCTATGTGCTCCGGTGGTTTTCCCCCGGTGATCTCCCTGAGAAACCTTCACCCTACGGTTGCTGAGCGCCCATCCAACTTAGATTAGCAACTGTGTTGGAGTCTCCATCGAGTGCTCCCTCAATATCGAAAAAGAGTGCCAGCATCACTTCTTTATTCGAATAACTCTACGAGTAACTACAAGTCTTGTTCCTAAGCTTTAGGGGAAGTTGATTTTTAAACTAAAGCGTAGCAAAACACAAATCATGTGACCTGTTTTAATTAATCCAAAAATGTAGAATGGTATCTGTCTGTAAGTCATCATCTCGACCCAACTAACTAGTTGAATACTATCTACGTCGCTAACTATAAAGAATGCTATCTACGTCGCAACAAAAGTTCTCAGAGACTCATTAGTAAGCAAGAAACCAATCAAACCAGCACATAAAAGAACTGAGGACCAGATAACTAGACTGCAGAAACGCAGCAACAGTGCTAAGGAAATCCGTGACTTGCACGGAAAAGGTCTCCCAAAACGACTGTTCACGCAAGCCAAAATCATAAAAAAGCTGAGAATGTCCATCAGAGACTACATCGCTTCCACTGAAGAAAGGTTGGCAATGCTGAAGGAAAAACTGGGAAAACAAAAAATCCGTGATGAAGCAAATCTACTCAGAAGGAGGTTTCACGAAAGACCATTTATAGACCTGCTGCAGGAGCGCCAAAATGTCGATGGGAAGCTGAATGTCGAGGACGCGGAGACTTTTTATCGTGGACTCTACTCCAAGAGTCCAAACAACAACCAAACATCAGTATTTCGCGAGTGGCTTTGCAAAATAAGGCGATATTCGAGTGCACAAAACTTTGACCAACAAACAACTCCAGCCTACGTCAGAAAAAAGTGCGACGAGGCGTTGGCGCGGGCGGCTCCCTGGAAGGCGGCCGAGGAGGACGGAATCCCTAACTACAGCTACAAAGTGCTGCCTGCGGCCAGAACATATCTGATAAACACTACGCAGAAAATCCTTGCGGGAGAACAGAAGTTGACTGAAACTGATGTGCGCGCCAGACTCGTGCTTATCCATAAAAAGGGCGACGAATGTGATCCTGAAAACTATAGGCCCATTTCGCTGTTAAATACTGACTACAAGATGGTCACAGCCGTAATTACGGCCACCCTTAGGGAGTCTCTTCCGAGCTGGGCAATTCCACCGGAGCAGTTCGCCCAACCAAATATCTGGGGAACAACACACGGACTTCTGGAGGACAAAAGCATCACGGCGTTGGCAAGAAGGCGAAACACCAGGAACCTCTCTGCGTGGTATGACTTTCGCAAGGCGTTTGACTCCGTCCACCACTCGTGTCTGAAGAGGCTTATCGATGCACTTCCTCTGCACCGGGAGATCAAGAAAACAACAAAACTGGCTGTGAAGCTCTGGTCACTCAGAATTCAACTGCAGAAGAAACAGACAGCGCCAATACCGGTGCGGAGGGGGGTGCTGCAGGGAGACTCTATGAGCCCACTTCTCTTCACGCTAGTGACTGCGGGGCTAATCGACCACATAAACACAAATCCCAAAATCGTTAAAAAAAGCCAAGGAAAGCATCGAATCCTTGCCTACATGGACGATATTAAATGTCACGCTCCCACCGGAAGCAGTCTCAAGTACATCACAGAAGAACTGACGAGTGCCGCCGCAGAACTTGGATTGGCGCTTAACACTGCCAAATGCGGACACTACTCAAGATCCGATGAGGAGGGGGACGAAGATTTGGAACCGTTTCTCCCCCAGGTACGACAGGGCTATAAATACCTGGGCCTAATCCAGTTGGAAAAAGACACCGAAGAAAACTATCAGAAAATGGAGGAACAACTGGAGGACAGACTGAACCTGGTCTTGGGATCACAACTTACGTCTTCTCAAAAAGTTGTACTTCTAAACTCGACGGTGATTCCAGCGGTCACTTATGTAACAGTAAACATCTTCTCCAACAAAAAAAGGAGCACCACACTGAAACGCTGCAGAGATCTGGACAGAAAGATCAGGAACAAGCTGATCGAGCACAAACTCAAGGGCAAATCCTCCTCCAATGCCTCGGTTTACCTCCCAATTCGGACAGGGGGCCTGGGACTCGCTTCAATCGAACGAACAACCGAAATAAACTACGCCAAAAAAGGTATCTTTCTACTGAAACACGAAAGCCTAGAGAAGTGCAGACATAGGTACAGAATCCTCCAGAGGTCTGGCTGGAGAAACCCTCTCACTGACATGGAGTGGGTGCTCCAGAAGTACGACGTCACCGTCCCGGAGGAGGAGAATGACATTAAAAAATGCTGCCACAAGGTGTCAGACGCCATAAAAAAGAAAATAAATCAAGAACTGGAAAAGTGGTAAAATAACTATTTTACGCCATTTTTAGCTAAAAAAACTAGTTAGTAAACCAGCTATATCTGTACGAGTAACTACAAGCCTTTTTCCTAAGCTCAAGTTTAACAAAATATCAATCAAGTGATCTAATTCAATTAATTCAAAAATGTGGACTTTTAGATGTCTGTTAAGTCAACATCTCGATACAGCTAGTCATTTTACCCTACTTTTAGCTGCAAAACCAGTAACTAAACTACCAATATCTATACGAGTAACTATAAGTCTCGTTTCTAAGCTTTAAGGGCAGTTGATTTTTGAAATCAAGTTTAATAAAATACCACTCATGCGACTTAATTTAATTAATCTAAAAATGTGGACTTTTAGCTGTCTGTAAGACATCATCTCGACCCAGCTAGTCACTTTACCCTACTTTTAGCTGCAAAACCAGATAGTAACCCACCAATAAGAGTAAGTACAAGACTTGTTCCTAAGCTTTAGGGGCAGTTGATTTTTGAACTCAAGTTTAACAAAATACCAATCACGCGACCTAATTTAATTAATCAGAAAATGTGGACTTGTAGGTGTCTGTAAGTCATCATTTCGATCCAGGTAAACATTTTACCTTACTTTACGTGCAAAGCCAGTTAGTAAACCACCAATCTATACGAGTAAATACAAGTATCGTTCCCAAGCTTTAGGGGCAGTTAATTTTTTAACTCAAGTTTAACAAAATACCAATCATGTGACTTAACTTAATTCATCCAAACATGTGGACTTCTAGCTGTCTGTAGGTCATCATCTCGACCCAGCTAGTTTACCCTACTTTTAGCTGCAAAAGAAGTTACTAAACTACCAATATCTATACGAGTAACTATAAGTCTTATTCCTAAGCCTTAAAGGCAGTTGATTTTTGAATTCAAATTTAACAAAATACCAATCATGCGACCTAATTTAATTAATCCAAAAATGTGGATTTTTAGCTGTCTGTAAGTCATCATCTCGACCCAGCTAGTCATTTTACACTACTTTTAGCTGCAAAACCAGTTGGTAAATCACCAACAATACGAGTAACTACAAGTCTTGTTGCTAAGCTTTAGGGGCAGTTAATTTTTGAACTCAAGTTTAACAAAATACCAATCATGGTACCTAATTTAATTAATCCAAAAATTTGGATTTTTAGCTGTGTGTATGTCATCATCTCGACCCAGCTGGTCATTTTACCCTACTTTTAGCTGCAAAACCAGTTACAAAACTACCAATATCTATGCGAGTAACTATAAGTCTTGTTCCTAAGCCTTAAGGGCAGTTGATTTTTGAACTCAAATTTAACAAAATACCAATCATGCGACCTAATTTAATTAATCCAAAAATGTGGATTTTTAGCAGTCTGTAAGTCATCATCTCGCCCCAGCTAGTCATTTTACCCATTTTTAGCTACAAAACCAGTTAGTAAACCAACAGTATCTATACAAGTCTTGTTGCTAAGCTTTAGGGGCAGATGATTTACCCCGATTTTTGAACTCAAGTTTAACAAAGTACCAATCATGTGACCTAATTTAATTAATCCAAAAATGTGGACTTGCAGCTGTGTGTAAGTCATCATCTCGACCCAGCCACTCATTTTACCCACTTTTAGCTACAAAACCAGTTAGTAAACCAACAGTACCTATAAGAGTAACTACAAGTCTTGCTACTAAGCTTTAGGGGCAGCTAATTTTTGACCTCGAGTTTAACAAAGTACCAATCGTGTGACCTAAATTAATCCAAAAATGTTTACTCGTAGCTGTATGTATCATCGTCTCGACCCAGCTAGTAATTTTACTCACTTTTCGCTAAAAAACCAGTTAGTAAACCAATAGTATCTATTCGAGTAACTACAAGTCTGGTTGCTAGTTAATTTTTGAACTCAAGTTTAACAAAATACCAATCACGTGACCTAATTTAATTAATCCAAAAATGTGGACTTGTAGCTGTCTGTAAGTCATCATCTCGATCCAGCTAGTCATTTTACCCACTTTTAGCTACAAAACCAGTTAGTAAACCAACAGTACCTATAAGAGTAACTACAAGTCTTGCTACTAAGCTTTAGGGGCAGTTAATTTTTGACCTCGAGTTTAACAAAATACCAATCATGTGACCTAAATTAATCCAAAAATGTTTAGTTGTAGCTGTATGTATCATCATTTCGATCCAGCTAGTCATTTTACTCACTTTTAGCTACAAAACCAGTTAGTAAACCAATAGTATATATTCGAGTAACTACAAGTCTTGTTGCTAAACTTTAGGGGCAGTTGATTTTTGAACTCAAGTTTAACAAAATACCAATCATGTGACCTAAATTAATCAAAAAATGTGGACTTGTAGCTGTCTGTAAGTCATCATCTCAACCCAGCTAGTCATTTTACCCACTTTTAGCTACAAAACCAGTTAGTAAACCAACAGTATCTATACAAGTCTTGTTGGTAAGTTTTAGGGGCAGTTGATATTAAAGCAGCAGTTACGAGTAACTACAAGTCTTGTTCCTAAGCTTTAGGGACTCAGATTTCTGAACTCAAATTTACCAAAAAATTATCCACCATCCATGAACGTTTTCGTGACGTTTTTGAAACAAAATACTGATGACGAGAGAGAGCGGGGCTGACGTAAAACTGCGAACGTTGTTGTTCGCGCAATTTTCGATTTTAGCCCCGAGCCACACGCTCAACACTACTTGTAGCCGGCCGGCTTTTTCTGACCTTCCTAACCTTTAATGGGCGACCGGCATCCGCAAATTGCGATTGAGATTGAAATTGCGACGTTCCTCTCTGTCCTTGGAGAGATCTGGATTTTTTTCCTGAATCCCGGCAGAATTAGAGCCTTGCGATGCGAGGCACAGTGGGCTTGGCAAGGTTAGCTGCTGCGGTGGGCGTGGCGCGTTTCAAAGTCATTGCGGAATGATTATTAATGACATGCACTCACAAGGTGGATCCGAAGACCGCGGGCGGCTCGACAAAGATGACATAATTTGTTCGTATATGGACAATCGAAGTCGGGTTTATGCAGCTTCTACCGTGACTGAATTTGAAGAAGTAGGTTAATGGTTCCGTGATCTAAGAGCATTTCCTGCGGTTCTGGTTATTAATTGCTTATGTAGAAGCAAAAAGTAAACGATACAAATAATGTGAAATACGCCATTAAGTGAGTATCGCCTTGGCAATTATCATTAACCGTTTCCACATACACGAATATCGTTTTCTTCAGCATTTCCTCTTGAGAAACGCGCATTTTTCCCGACCCTAATTCAGCCTAATAACAGACGGAGATCGGCAATTCAATTATTTTTCTTAAAATTAATTATAGTTTCAAAACTGTGCCAATTAGGCTTAATACACACGTACGCCATATCGTATGGCCTGTTTTCCGCGTTGAGAGGCTTGGCCCAAATGCCTGTGCATTTTTCTGACCTCATTCCTCGAAATACGAACATATTGCGACTTATCCGGCTCCGGTATCGAACACGTGTCGGGATTTTGAAAGATCCACAAAACAACATATAAAATATACATAGAAAGCCGCAAATGTGGCACAAAACAATCTAAAAATTTCTATTTTACACAATATAAGCAATTTCTTCCGAACGATAGAGTGAAAGTGCGCTTCTGTTAAGCAATCGTGTTGTATTTAAATGATAACGTTCAATTGCGCAATGTATTTTATGCAATGGAGTACTCCTAAGTGTGTTTGGATAGTCTAAATGTGTGGTTTTTGTGGGTTCCGACGACGTACCATATCGGTCTATGTTTGCTTCGAAAGTACCGAGAAAAATCCTTAAATCAATAAAAGTTGAATGAAGATATGTAGAACAAGATGTAGGTAGGAGATTTGCATATTTGCCCTCTAGTGTTTGGTTTGTAATGTGATTGATAATAGTTGTATGAAACTATTAATGGGCATTTTAATTGGTATAAATGAATTTGAAAATATTTTTTTTAAAACCCGCAGACACACACAAAGAACAAAAATATTAAAGAAACTTAAAGACAGGAAATCTTAAGATTGGATTTGAAGCTTAAGAGCAGAATTGTCCAAGTTGAGTTCCTGCGATTCCCAAAGCCAATCAAGTACCTCTTGTGAGTACCTCAAAAGCGGTTCTAAAGAACAGTGACATAAGGAAAACAAAAGGGTGCCTAAGGATGAGGATCTAGAAATTTAGATGAAAGAGAGACGCGATACTAATACTCCTTCCAACAACACTTGTCGACGTTCTCCATGGGAGATCTCCACTCCCGAAGTAGCCAAATTGACAGACAATGCATTGACATAAGCTCCAAGGAGACCAAAATTCGCAGAACCTACGGAACTAAATCTTTCTAAGCTTAAGTTAACTGGGTGGATTTCCCATCAACCAAGCCTGAGGAACTGTATGTGGAGTGAAAGTATCAGCGCAAGCCTAGGAAGAAGTTGGAGAAATAAACTGCTGAATCTATTACAATCAAGATCACCAAGAAACAAACAAAGAGCAGGGGAAATAATGGGGATGAGGCTGTAACGGTGGTTTTCAAAAAACGCCAAGAAATGACAAAAAAGAGACAACTCTCCGTTAGACTCCAAGGAGAGCAAAAGGGGCAGAATCCACAGAACTGAAACTTCCTGTCGTTAAGTTAATTGGGAAGATTTCCTATCAATCGATGAAATAATACCATATCTTTAAGTGATATTCAATTGGCGCTATCTAGAAATACAAAAGAGTTGAAAAAATAAAAAGAGGAGGCAAACAAAATTTAAGGGTATCGAGAAAGATTTCACAGAGCTTGAAAAGTTCGATCTTAAAGTCGAAGACCGCAATAAGAAGAAGTCAGGTAAACCAAAAAAAGCAGATATCTGAAACCGAGAAAACACCATTGAAAAAGGTGTGGCAAAGCGTAGTGAGGAAGACGTCACAAAGAAAGCTAGGAGTTCAAGCATACACAAAGAAACCAGACTTCAGGAGGAAGAAGAAGAGGATTTGGAGTAGTATACTACAAGTACTGATGAACGAGATGGAAAAACGACAAAGAAACGACAAATCCTGGAAAGAAAAAGAAGAAAACATAGCCAGCACAACCACAAAAACAGATATCTAATCATCGAAGCATCGAAGACCATCCAAGAAGAGTACCAAAGCCTGGGGAAGGGGAGATGTACTCCAGCCTCGGTGGGAAAAACTGAAGAAGAGGTCACAAAGAAAGCTAGAAACTCAAGTTTAAGCAGGGAAAAGAGATCTAAGGAGGATGAAGAAGAGGATTTGGGGACATACGAATGTACAGGTCCTGATTAATGACACGGAGAAACGAGAAGAAAAAAACCAGCAAAGAAGAATAAAGCAGAGCCAGGACAACCAGAAAAACAGATCTCTAACATCGAGAAAACAACCATCGAAGAAGGACAAAGCCTCGGGAAGAAGAGACTGAAGAAGAGGTCAAAAAGAAACCTAGGAATTCAAGTCTAAGCAGGGTAAAGATATCTCAGGATGAAGAAGAAGATGATTTGGTTGAGGCAAAGCATGAAGAAAAAATGAAATATTGCCAAAACTAGACGGCAAGATAGATTTTGTTCCCACTATCGATGATGTCGGATAGGAAGGAAAAAGATCAAACCAAAGAGGAAGCACCAGAGGGAGCTGGTAGTTTTCAAATTTAAGCCTAAGAAGAAGAAACTTCCGAAACTGTAGAAGTTTTATTAAGGAAAGAATAACTAGCTGAGTTCGAAGAAATAGAGGTCGAAGCAGTGCTATTAAAAAGGTCTAAAGAAGAAGAGATTGAGGATGTGTATGAGGAATTCAGGTATAAGGAAAAGTTTGAAAAAAGAGTTGCTGAAATCAGGGGAGACAAAGAGGAGGACGTTAAAACGGTTGTTTTCAAGAAACCTCTAGAAAAGGAAAATTATAAGAAACTCTAGTTACACCTATTATATGGGAAGAAACATTTTTTGTAGGAATTAAGAATCTAGATTTTGAACTATTTGACTTCCGCCATGAAGACACCGAAAAGTAGACAGGAACCTGGAAGACTTGAGGAACACGACAAGGAAAAACCTGTAAAGAAAAAAGAGGAAACAAAGTCAGGTAAACCAAAAAAAGCAGACATCTGAAACCAAGAATAAAAGCATTGAAAAAGGTGTGCAGTTAGGAAGAGACCAAAGAAGTCACAAAGAAATCTAGGATTCAAGCTCAAACAAAGTAAACTTCAGGAGGAAGAAGAAGAGGATATGGGGAAGTATCCTACAAGTCCTGATGAACGAGATGGAAATACGACAAAGAAACGACAAGAAAAAACCTGGAAAGAAAAAGAGGAAAATAAAGGCAGGACAACCAGGAAAACAGATACTTGAAACGGAGAAAGCAGCCATCGAAGAAGAGTACCAAGGCCTCGGGGAGATGCACCAAAGCCTCAGTGGGAAAAGACTGAAGAAGAGGTCACAAAGGAAGCTAGGAATTCAAGTTTAAGCAGGGTAAAGAGACCTCAGGAAAAAGAAGAAGAGGATTTGGGAACATATGAATCTACAGGTATTGATGAATGACAAGGAGAAACGACAAGAAAAAACCTGCAAAGAAAATGTAGGAAACAAAGCCAGGACAACCAGAAAAACAGATATCTGAAACTGAGAAAACAGCCATCGAAGAAGAGTAACAAAGCCTCGGGGCGATGTACCAAATACTCGGTGGAAAAAGCCTGAAAAAGAGGTCACAAAGAAAGCTAGGAATTCAATTTTAAGCAGGGTAAAGAGACCTAAGGAGGAAGAAGAAGAGGATTTAAGGACACATGAATCTACGGGTCCTGATGAATGACATGGAAAAACGATGAGAAAAAACCTTCAAAGAAAAAGAAGAAAACAAAGCCAAGACAACCAGAAAAACAGATATCAACAAACAGAAAACAACGATCGAAGAAGAGCAAAGTCTCGGGAAGAAGAGACTGAAGAAGAGGTCACCAAGAAAGCTAGGGTTTCAAGTTTAAGCAGGGTAAAGAGATCTCAAGAGGAAGAAGAAGAAGATTTGGTTGAGGCAAAGCGTTAGGAAAAAATGAAATATTGCCAAAACTAAACGGCGAAATAGTTTTCCTTCCCACTATCGATGATGTCGGATAGGAAGGAAAAATACTAAACCAAAGACGAAGCACCAGAGGGAGCTGGCAGTTTTCAAATTCAAACCTAGAAGAAGAAACTTCCGAAATGTTAAAGTTGTATTAAAGGAAGAACAACTAGCTGAGTTCGAAGAAATAGAGATCGAAGCAGTTCTAATAAAGAGGTTTAAAGCAGAAGAGATTGAGGATGTGTATGAGGAATTCAGGTATAAGTATAAGTTTGAAAAAGGAGCTGCTGAAATCAGGGGATAGGAAGAGGAGGATGTTGAAACCGTTGTTTTCAAGAAACCTCTAGAAAAGGAATGAGAAACATATTTTTTGTAGGAACAAAGCCAGGGCAACTAGAAAAACAGACATCTAAACTGAGAAAACAGCCATCGAAGAAAAAGTACCAAAGCATCGATGGGAAAAGCCTGAAGAAGAGGTTACAAAGAAAGCTAGGAATTCAAGTTTAAGTAGGGTAAAGAGACCTCAGGAGAGAAAACAACCATCGAAGAAGAGTAACAAAGCCTCGGGGAGATGTACCAAAGCCTCGGTGGGAAAAGACTGAAGAAGTGGTTACAATGGAAGCTAGGAATTTAAGTTTAAGCAGAGTAAAGAAACCTTAGGAGGAAGAAGAAGAGAATTTGTGGACATATGAATCTACAGGTTCTGATGAATGACAAGGAAAAACGACTCAAACTGAAAAAAAGCCATCGAAGAAGAGTAACAAAGCCTCGAGGAGATGTCCCAAACCCTCGGTGGAAAAAACCTGAAGAAGAGGTCACAAAGAAAGCTAGGAATTCAAGTTTAAGCAGGGTAAAGAGACATCGGGAGGAAGAAGAGAATTTGGGGACATATAAATCTACAGGTTCTGATGAATGACACGGAAAAATGACAAAAGAAAACCTGCATAGAAAAAAAAAGAAAACAAAGCCAGGACAACCAGAAAAACAGATATTTAAAATCGAGAAAGCAACCATCGAAGAAGAGCAAAGCCTCCGGAAGAAGAGACTGAAGAAGAGGTCACAAAGAAAGCTATGAATTGAAGCTTAAGCAGGGTAAAAAGATCTCAGGAGTAAGAAGATTTGGTTGAGGCAGACCATGAGGAAAAATTGCCAAAACTAAACGACCAAATAGATTTCGTTCCCTCTATTGATGACGTAGGATCGGAAGAAAAAAGACCAAACTTAAGAGGAAGCCCCAGAGGGAGCTGGTGGTTTTCAAATTTAAATCTAAGAAGAAACTTCCCAGACTGTAAAAGTTGTATTTAAGAAAAAAGAATTAGCTGAGTTCGAGAAATAGAGATCGAAACAGTTCTAATAAAGAGGTCTAAAGGAGAAGGGATTGAGGAAAAAATTATTATTAAGAAGAGGAAAACGAATCAGAAACAAATAATTTGTAACACTAAATGTACAAACCAAAGAACTGCTTCGACGCTTTTAGAAGCAGACCTTTTCGAAGAAAATCCGAGGAATCACATTAACTGACGGGATATTTCTTAGAATAGAAAGTTCACCAAAGTTCAGGTTTGTTTTGTTATTTTTCACTTATCAAGATGCTTTCTTTTCTTGTATCTATTTTAGTCAGTTTGTTATGGTTATTTCCTGTTTTCTTTTTAGTTTGGATGATTTTGAAGTTCTCTGCATTTTTACATATCCTTGACGTTTTTGAATCAATAGCAGGAGAAAAAGACATTCCCTAATCGGAGTTATATAAAATATAACTTTAGAACGAATGGACCGACCAGAGTCATTCCAACTATTTTTAGCTCTTCGTGATGTCCTCTTTCACCTCACATGAAAGTCCCACTGGTTTAATAAAGATCAAATAATTGGTGGCTCAGAAAAGGTAATACCAGGTGTTTTGCCGGTGCTTCAGAGTTTACCTAGCAAGGAATTTTGTTTAGTCCAGGAAGAGGCGATATAGAAGCTGCTTAGTGCTTCTGGTTGCGATGGCTCTAAGTGCTCTCTCTCTTTCTCTCTCGTGAGCGGCCAAAAGAAATACTATGAGACATTTTCTTTTGGCCACCCCACGTATATGAACATGTTTACCTTCAAATCATTCCTAAGGGGGATTTTTGGGTATAGTTACCCAAGAAATTCTTGTTTGCCTGTGGTGTTTTGGAGTTTGCATAAGTATACCTGGCAAACGACTTTCTCTTCAAACAAGTAGAGGGTGTGCTGCTCCGAGGATTATCAAACTCCTCACTCATTCATTTGATAATCTCTAAAAGACAGAATACGCTCTACATGTTCAACCTCTAGGACTATTATAGTTTTTATGTCGCGAATTTCTCTAATAAACGGAAATTAACGTTTTGAACAGAAATATCATCATCAGCAAACAAGAGGACATCAACTTTAGACGTTAGCCCAAGCTTTTTGGGAATGAACTAAACATAATTGACTAATATATTTAATTCATATATAGACTGAAGCAGTTATAGGACCATTTGACGTACTAATTTAAGTGGTAGAGGATGGTGATGATTATGCATTTTCGGGGGAAATTTCTGTTTTAGCATACAGGGTGTCTCAGAAAGGTCGAAAAATCTGAAATTGGAGAATTGGTTCAATCAACATATTGTGTTCCCTAGTTCCCTTGCAATAACCTTTCTGGGATACCTTTTATATAACAGCTGAATGTGCATTACGAAGACCGTACCAAAACAAGAAAAAACCGACGACCGTGGTATTTCTTAATCCCGTCATTGTGATCTAAGGAAACAATAGGAGGAAGATATAAAAATAATCGCCGCAATCTGCTTATTATTAGATAGAGAATCTGAAAGTATCACCTTCTCGTATCTCGTGTGTAATCACTACCTTCGGGAAAAGAGTTTTAGCATAAAGATGCGTGAGTAGTGACCCCCGAGTCGTTGCCATCCCAATTAAAATTAATGTTAATGCATGTATAGTTAGGCAGCAACCCGGGCAACGAACGAACTCCGGTAGCTGACAGTTTCGATTAAAATGCATGAGCCTTGTTGTAGGTACCTGAATATTTACAAATGTCTAAAGCTGGAAAATTTGGGTCAAAAACCAGAGAGGTTAGTGCTTCCTCAGGTTATCGATACATTGCTCAATTTCAAAAATTACCTTCTTTTTCCTTGGCTGGTCCTCCAACATATAGTCCATGACAATTCCCTCGTCCGAGGCTGAACTGAAGGAGTTGATGGGCGAGTTGCTGGGAGGGGGCGACGGGGTCGATCGAAACGAAGCCGAGCTGCTGCTGCTGCTCCCAGGGGAGGTACCGAACATGGGGAAGGCTGTAATTATAACCACCATTAAGTGTTTTTGGGTCGAAACCGAGTTTTTGGGTCGAAACTATTAATAATGGGAAAATACTGATGGTAATTATGATGATACATTAATGTGGTTCTTGACCGTTGTCACTTATAGGACACGTGGCCTTTTTGGGGGCACTGATAAGTCAATTTACTAATGCGATTGTTTTATCTATTATATATTTAGCGTAACCTAAATCCGGTAGCTTCAGGTTAATGTCTTTGTTTGTTATCAGTTGCCTACGAGCAGGGGTGACTGAGGTGGGTCATTAAACTTATTTTAAGTGAGAAAATCTAAATTTTCGTGGCAGAAGACTATTGTGGAATGCCGTATATACCTCTTAACGTGTGGCAAATACAATAACAAAATTGGCGCCGAACGTTGGTCAAAACTTGTCATATTCCTATTTTCTTTCTCCACATACTAAAAAATGTTATAATAAAGCTAAGGCAGGTAAGACAGTCTCTATTATATTGACAAAAACGTGTTTCTGTTTAAGTTGTGTGACGCCCAACATGCGGCACCTGTGTATGTGCGATAGCTTTACCTTAGTAAAGATCTAACTCTTTTTCTAAATTTTTTTCCGACAAAACACGATATTTAATGCATTGGGCAATAACAACTATTTTATTTGCTGTTACTTCTTTTGTGTTAAAAAAAAGTTGGTGCCCAATGTGGGACAAAAACTGGACTTTTTTTTTTCTTTCTCTACACATTAGAAGATGTCATAATGAAATTCGTTAAAGCAAAGCAAGTTTGGCGCTCGATATGGGCCAACAAAGTCTCTTGTACTAGTTTCTACTTTTCTCCCCACACCAAGAAACATTTTAGCGAACATACCTCAAGTAAGAAAGTGTAATTTTCAAAACCAAATGCGATTTTGAAAAACAGAAATTGCAGCCTAACTTGATTTGTTGGCATTGCCCAACGTAGGGATAAATCACTAGTTTCCTTCTGAAAAGTAACACCTTTAAGACGCTATACCTAAATCATTGTTGCTTTTATAAGAAAGATTGCTGCTTGACAGTTCAGGAACTGTCAACGTTTTGACCTTCACTGAGGTCACCTTCATGGCTTTTTTCAGTTAGAGAAGCATGACGAACATAAAAGCAACATAATAATTTCTCTTTTAATTTCTAAAAGAATCTTGGAAAAATAATCTGATACCATTCCTCCATCTTCAACTACATATCTTTCCAGCTTTCCTCTTCGCTCTTTTGTTAATTTTGAATAGCAATATCTCGTTCTAGTTCTTGATATTCCTTTGATTATTTAGTGTTAATTTGGTGTGTCACTAGTTCAGGTTTGTTCATTTTTTTCTTTTCTCCTTTCCTTGTATCCCTTTCTTCGTTCTGCCCATTCCATAAGCAACATATTTCTTTAAATCTCGTCCCACACCGCTTTCATCAAAAACTTTCCCCAATATCCCATTACTACCTCTTCGTCTCTCATGGTCATACACAGTCAAATATTGTAGATGGTTACGAAAAAATCTTTCTTCTTAGTAATTTGGTGCCAATTCTCTGTCTCAGTCTCAAATTCTGTGTACAATTCCTCTATCTTAGTATTCCCGATGTGTCCAATTCCTCCATCTTAGTATTCTCGAAGGCGTCCTTAAGGCTCAGGTTACCAACAACTTGCGTTCTTTTTCTTTTTTCAAGTCCTTCTCATAACGACATTATTGTGGTTAAGATGTCTCTAGTTGCTCGGAATCTACACTGCCTTTCATTTTACGTTATCACTCATACACCACTTTAGGATTTATAGCTTTATGTAGGACTTGTCGCAGCGTTGGTGTCAGGGTAGTCGGTGACAGTTCTGGTCTTTGCTGCAGCAATTTCCTTAACATAGTATTGTTGCAAATCTTAGTCCAAGCATTCCGCATACATCCTCATAATTTTCTTTTCATACCTCATAGACTCGTTCAGAATCTTGTCGTCCAGTTCCTATTTCTTTTTGAACTGCTGTATCACCATCTCCACTTACTTCTGATACCATTCCATCTTCAGCTACTTCGTACCAATTCATATCTTTCCAGCTTTCCTCACCGCTCGCCGAGAAAATCTTTCTTCTCAGTAATTTGTTGCCAATTCTCTGTCTCCGTCTCCAATTCTGTGCCCAATTCCTCCACCTGCGTCCGTGAGGCCTAGGTTACCAACATCTTGCATTCCTTTTCATTTTTAAAATCCTTCTCATAACGATATCATTTTAGTTCCTAGTTGCTCTGCGTCTATACTGCCTTTCACTTACGTTGTCACTCTTACACCACCTTAGGATTCATAGCTTTATCTGGGACTTTTCCTAGCGTTGGTGCCAGGGTGGTCGGTGATAGTCCTGGTCTTTGCTGCAGCAATTTCCTTAACATAATATTCTTGCAAATCTTACTCCAAGCATTCCGCATATACCCTCATAATTTTCTTTTCATACCTCATAAACTCAGAGTTCATAATCTTGTTTCAGAAAAGTTCCTATTTCTTTTTCAACTGCTGTAACACCATCTCCACCTACTTCTGATACCATTCCATCTTCAGCTACTTCGTACCAATTCATATCTTTCCAGCTTTCCTCACCGCTCTTTTGTTAATTTTGAACAGTAATTTCTCGTTCTGGTTCTTGCTATTCTCTTGATTATTGAGTGTTA
Organism: Taphrorychus bicolor; assembly: GCA_951812265.1. Taxonomy (NCBI): domain Eukaryota; kingdom Metazoa; phylum Arthropoda; class Insecta; order Coleoptera; family Curculionidae; genus Taphrorychus; species Taphrorychus bicolor. The sequence goes on from OX638304.1 coordinate 22,813,676, forward strand.
ATTTGGCGTGTCACTAGTTCAGACTACTTAATTTCTTTAATTATTTTTTTCTTTTGTGCTTTCCTTTTAACCCTTCTTCGTCCTGCCCATACCATAAGCAACTTATTTCTTTACCTCCCACACCTTCTGGTGTTTACGCCTACCTCCACCTTCTTTCCTACCAATTCATCGTCCTCTCCCTTCTCAGTCATGCCTCCTTCCCACCACCATCCTGCAACTTTTCGTCGCTTCTTCTCTCTTTCTAATCTATTTAATTGGCCTCATATTTATATTACATGTCGTCTTAAATTTTTCTTCAGTTAGGCACACGGGCCACTTTCTTCAGATATTGCACTACTTTTAGGTATTATGAGGGAGGAAAAGAAGAGCGATTGATGGTTAATATCCCATTTCCACCTGTATAAACCCTGAACAAATTACCTGCGAGAGAAAATTGGCAATGATTACTTTCGCCGGCCGACAGCGGCAGTATACCAATCTAAATTCCATCTTCTTGTTCGCCGTGCAATATGATGATGTATCAAATAATTGTCTATTAACTTTCATCATGCCAAGACGGCAATAAACAAAAATAACACCTGCGTGTACCTCGAATTCCTCAAATTACTTCCCTGAAGATGACCTTTCGGCGAACGTTCATTCGTCCTCTGGACAGAACTATTTGACATTAAAAGCCCCTTGGGCCGAAAATAGATGCGCCAATCAGGCAGTAATTAGTGACGTAACATCCGCTCCGCGTAGCTAGCAATAATTATGTGTAAAGGTAATTGCTTAATGTTGAATTAACATAGTCAAGGATTCGTATGTTGAGCCATGGTCCAAGAAGATCGGACGCAGAAGCTAATAGTTCGTAGAGCGAGAGATGACGTCAATTCCAAAGATAATTTCCTGATAAAATTCAATAACACGAATAGTACGAATATTATGATGGACGGGTAACCTTGGTTCTATATACCCAAATTCGGTTAATTAAGCCTTGTGTTTATTGTTGGCGAGATGTAGAAAACGGTATTCGTCGATTAGAATGATTTTCTATTGAGATATCTACGATGTTACGCGTGTCGTAGCAATCACCGTGTCACGACCTTCGGGTTCTCCATTTATTATTGAAAACAAAAACACGCAAAACTAAAAAAACGAATAACCACGGTGAATGAGTTTGTAATAATAGGGCAACGGGTGCTTTTGAGCAATATTTGGAGTGCTAATTTCAATGTCATGCAGTTCAAAGTTTATCCAACCGGTAAACCTATGAAATGTTTTAAGCAATTTGGCTTTGAGAGCATGAGGGCCAATGCTTGGTTTGTTGCCTCACTTCTATAGAAACCATGTTTCCGTTAAGCCCTGTGTGAGTTTAATAATTTTGACTTAAGAAGTACAAATATTAACTTCCTCTTCAATGTTTCTCAATACTTTTTTTTACGAGAAACTTTTCTCGCTTTTTCGGTCTCTTTTCTTGAGTCTGATGGCAGAACTGGAAACAGTCCAAATATGTCTACACAATTTTAGTTTCACTTGTTTATTTTTGACCGAAAGGACAGTTATCTTATAAACCTACTTTAGTACTATAAATTCAACGTAGCATCGGTCAACTGTAGCTATCTGCGATTGTATTAGACTGTCCAAAGTTTCAAAATGTATTATTTCTTCCCTCGGAGATTATTTTCTTTCGTCTTTTCTGTCTCTTCTCTTGAACCTTATGGCAGAACCGAAACAAGAGCATATATGTCTACATAATTTCAGATTCACTTAAAACATCCCTTAAATCCACTTTTGGTCAAAAACGTGACAACCGCATTTTTATTTACATATTTTCGAGTTAATTTAAACATAAATTAGTCAAACTAACGGTACAGATTGATCAGATCAGCGTTAAAAAACGTTACAATTCAAAACAAAATATTTTTTTTTGTCAGAAAGAATTCAAAGAGTTTTTCTGCTTTCCTGAAAATTTAATTAAAGGGGATTTAGCGGGTTTGGATTCCAGTTGACTCTATTATCCAGTGTCAAGGCAAAACAGTGTCAAAAGCACGTTATATCTTATCTCGAGTCTTATCGCGTCTCGCTCATGCTCCCTGAAAAGTATTTTTTAACTTTAGAGCTAGCTGTTACATTTATTTCATTTGAATGCCAAAAAAATAAAAAATATAAAATAAATATAAAAAAAGGCTCTAATCAGGTTAAGATTAGAGTGAAAATCGGAAAAAAAAACTTAAAAAAGTGCAGATTAGGGCTACATTTGGTTAAAAAAAACAAAGCATCTAAAAATACAGAAGGGGTAAAATTATGTCTAAAATTGATTCAAAATGAAAATTTTGATGCTTTTTTTTTAATGAAAAATAGGCTAGGATTAAAGCCAAAATCGGTAAAAAATATTTAAAAATGTGTGGCAATACTAATTTTTAGAAAAGCTAAGGGCCAAAATAGGCAAAGAAAACAAAGCACCCAAAAATGCAAAATTTGGAGTTTTCGGAGAAATTCACGTTAGAGTTAGGATTAAAGATTAAAAATATCCCATCTCAACTAAAAACGCAATTTTTTATTATTTTGTTGTGAAAAATTATTCAAAATATCTAGAAATAATAATTTTTCTGAAAACTTAGGTTAACCTGAGTTTTTCGCAAGTTTTCCTCAAGGTTTCCTTAAATTGACTATAAGATTAGACTCTAAATCGGAAAAAAATTAATTAAACGTCTAATAATGTAAATTTGGAATTTTTGTCGTTAACAAATGATTCAATAATCTAAAACAGTGCATATAAAAGTGCAAATTTGGAGTTTTCGAAGAAATTCACGTTAGAATGAGGATTAAAGATTAAAATTATCCCATCTCATCTAAAAATGCAATTTTTAATTTTTTTATGAAAAATGATTCAAAGTATCTAGAAATAATAAGTTTTGGAAAAACTCAGATTAACCTGAGTTTTTCCTCAAGTTTTCCTCAAGGTTTCTCAGTTTTATTGAGTTTTCCTCAAGATTTCTTTAAAGTGACTATAAGATTAGAGTCCAAATCGGAAAAAAATTATTTAAACGTCTAATAATGTAAATTTGGAATTTTCTGAGAAATTTACGTTATAATTAGGATTACAGATTAAAAATATCCCATCTCATTTAGAAATGCAATTTTTGATTTTTTTTGGGTGAAAACTGATCCAAACTATCTAGAAATAGTAATTTTTAGACACACTCAGGTTAACCTGAGTTTTCCTCAAGGTTTCTGAGTTTTACTGAGTTTCCTCAAGATTTCCTTAAATTGACTACAAGATTAGAGTCTAAATCTTAAAAAAATACTTAAACATCTAATAATATAAATTTGGAATATTTGTCGTTGACAAATGATTATCTAAAAAAGGGCTTCTAAAAATGCAAATTTGGAGTTTTCGGAGAAATTCACGTTAGAATTAAAATTAAATATTAAAAATATCCTATCTCATTTAAAAATGCAACTTTTGATTCTTTTTTCTGAGAAGAATGATTCAAGGTATCTAAAAGTAATAATTTTTGGCAAAACTCAAGTTAACCTCAAGTTTTCCTCAAGGTTTCTGAGTTTTACTGAGTTTTCCTCAAGATTTCCTTAAGTTGAGTATAAGATTAGAGTCTAAATCGGAAAAAAATTAATTAAACGTCTAATGATGTTGATGATTTTTGTCGTTTACAAATGATTCCACGATCTAAAAAAGTGTATCTAAAAATGCAAATTTGGAGTTTTCGAAGAAATTCACGTTAGAATGAGGATTAAAGATTAAAATTATCCCATCTCATCTAAAAATGAAATTTTTAATTTTTTTTATGAAAAATTATTCAAAGTATCTAGAAATAATAAGTTTTGGAAAAACTCAGGTTAACCTGAGTTTTTCCTCAAGTTTTCCTCAAGGTTTCTCAGTTTTATTGAGTTTTCCTCAAGATTTCCTTAAAGTGACTATAAGATTAGAGTCCAAATCGGAAAAAAATTATTTAAACGTCTAATAATGTAAATTTGGAATTTTCTGAGAAATTTACGTTATAATTAGGATTACAGATTAAAAATATCCCATCTCATTTAGAAATGCAATTTTTTATTTTTTTGGGTGAAAACTGATCGAAAGTATCTAAAAATAGTAATTTTTAGAAAGACTCAGGTTAACCTGAGTTTTCCTCAAGGTTTCTGAGTTTTACTGAGTTTTCCTCAAGATTTCCTTAAATTGACTATAAGATTAGAGTCTAAATAGGAAAAAAATTACTTAAACGTCTACTAATATAAATTTGAAATTTTTGTCGTCGATAAATGATTCAATGATCTAAAAATATGCATCTAAAAATCCAAATTTGGAGTTTTCGGAGAAATTCACGTTAGAATTAGGATTAAAGATTAAAAATATCCAATCTCATCTAGAAGTGCAATTTTTGATTTTTTTTGTGTAAAAAATTATTCAAAGTATGTATTTAGAATTAATAATTTTTGGAAAAACTCAGGTTAACCTGAGTTTCCCTCAAGGTTTCCGAGTTTTACTGAGTTTTCCTCAAGTTTCCTTAAATTGACCCGGGAAATTAGACTCTAAATCGGAAAAAAATTACTTAAACGTGTAATAATGTAAATTTGAAAGTTTTGTCGTTGACAAATGATTCAATAAACTAAAAAAGTGCATCTAAAAATGCAAATTTGGAGTTTTCTGAGAAATTCACATTAGAATTATTAGGATTAAAGATTAAAAATATCCCATCTCATCTAAAAATGAATTTTTTGTTTCTTTTGTGTGAAACATGATTCAGAGTCTCTAGAAATACTAATTTTTGGGAAAACTCAGGTTAACCTGAGTTTTTCTTAAGTTTTTCTCAAGGCTTCTGAGGTTTACTGAGTATTCCCCAAGATTTCTTTAAATTTACTATAGAGTCTAAATCGGAAAAAAAATGCTTAAACGTCTACTAATGTAAAATTGGAATTTTTGTCGTTGACAATTGATTCAATAATCTACCAAAGTGGATCTAAAAATGTAAATATGGAGTTTTCGGAGAAATTCACGTTGGAATATCGATTAAAGTTTAAAAAAATCCTCCTTGAGGAAAACTCAGGTTAACCTGTGTTTTCCTCAAGTTTTTTGAGTTTTATTGAGTTTTCTTCAAGGTTTCCTTAAATTGACTATAAGGTTAAAGTCTATATCATAAAAAATTACTTAAACGTCTAATAATGTAAATTTGAAACTTTTTTTGTTTACAATAATCTTAAAAAGTGCACCTCAAAATGCAAATTTGGAGTTTTTTGAGACATTCACGTTAAAATTAGGATTAAAGATTTTTGATTTTTTTTGTGTGAAAAATTATTCAAAGTATCTAGAAATAATAATTTTTAAGAAAGTCACGTTAACCTGAGTTTTCCTCAAGGTTTCTGTGTTTTACCGAGTTTTCCTCAAGATTTCCTTAAATTGACTATAAGATTAGTAAGTAAATATAAATTTGGAATTTTTGTCGTTGAGAAATGATTCAATAATCTATAAAAGTGCATCTAGAAATGCAAATGTGGATATTTCTGAGAAATTCACGTTAGAATTAGGATTAAAGATTAAAATTATCCCATATCATCTAAAAATGCAATTTTTGATTTTTTTTGTGTGAAAAATTATTCAAATTATCTAGAAATAATAACTTTTTTGGAAGACTCAGGTTAACCTGAGTTTTCTTCATGGTTTCCTTAAATTGACTATAAGATGAGACTCTAAATCGGAAAAGGTTACTTAAACGTCTAATAATGTAAATTTGGAATTTTTGTCGTTGACAAATGATTCAATAATCTACAAAAGTGCATCTAAAAATGCAAATTTGGAGTTTTCGGAGAAATTGACCTGAGTCAATAACCTGAGTTTTTCTTAAGTTTTCTGAGTTTTATTGAGTTTTCTTCAAGATTTCCTTAAATTGACTATATGATTAGAGTCTACATCGGAAAAAAATTACTTAAACGCCTAATAATGTAAATTTGGATTTTTTTTCGTTTACAATTTATTCAATAATCTAAAGAAAGTGCATCTAAAACAAAAAATTTAGGGTCCTTAGAGAAATTCAGGTTAGAATTAGGACTAAAATTGATTAAAAATATCCCTCTTATCTAAAATTGCAAGTTTTTAGATTTTTTGTGAAAGTCAGCCTAGGAATGAGGCCAAAATTGATGAAAAATAATTCAAAGTATGTTGAAATACTAATTTTTGGAAAAACCCAAAATTGCTGAAAAATGATTCAAAGTATGTGGAAATACTAATTTTTGGAAAAACTCAGGTTAAGATTAGATTCAAAATCGGATAAAAATGACTTAAAATAGTCCATATTAGAATTAGGGCCAAAATCGATTAAAAAACCAAGGCCTTTAAAAATGCAAATTTGGAGATTTTGGAGAAATTCGGGTTAAAATTAGAACCAAAATCGATTGGAAATATCCCATCATCATCTAGAAATGCAAGTTTTGATTTTTTTTGTGAAAGTTAAGATAGGATTGAGGCCAAAATCAGTGAAAAATTATTCAAATTAAGTAGAAATACAAATTATTGGAAAAACTCAGGTTACGATTAGAGTCAAAATCGAAAAAAAATGCAGATTAAAATTAGGCCCAAAATGTATCAAAAAATGAAATTTTGGACTCTTTGTAGAAATTTGAGTTAGAATTAGAAACAGAATCGATTAAAAATTACCGATTTGGAGAATGTCAAGTTAAGATTGTGGCTAAAATCTCTTAAAAGGAGCTCAAAGCGTCTAAAAATACAAACGAAAAGTTTCTGGAAAAATTCGAATTAGGGTCAGCGCCAAAACCGGTTAAAAATGATTTGCATCGTCTAAAACTGCAAACTTGGCGCATGGAGAATAGAATAGGTGGCATTAAAGACAAAATCGTTTAAAAGTAACTCAAAAGTATTTGCCAATTTAGAGTTTATGGCAAAAATTCAGGTTAAGAATGGCCAAAATTTTTTTAAAAAATGATTTAGAAAGACGCTAAAAACTTAAAATCGCCCCAATTCAGAATTCAGGTTAAAATTTGGGAAAAATTGGCAACCCACGTTGACTGACTCAAATCTTCTTATTAATTGTTTTTTCAACCCGCAACAAAATGCAAATTTCGCATTCTGCGTCCTAAATTGCAAACTTTTTTTAGACTCAAAACGCCTAAAAAAGGAAATTAAAAGTTTCTGGAAAAATTCAAGTTATAGGGTCAGGGCCAAAACAGGATAAAAATGTTTTCTATCTTCTAAAAGTGCGAATTTGGAGGTCGTGGCATAAGGTCCCAAATCGAATAAAATTATTTAAAACGTATAATAGTGCAAATTTGGAATTTTTGTAGGTCATAAAAGATTCAAAGTGTATGTGCAGAAATACAAATTTGGAGAGTTTGGGAAAATTCGGTATAAGGTTATGCCTAAAATCAGTTAAAAGTAGCTCAAAGCATCTAAAAATACAAAGTTAAGGTTTCTGGAAAAATGTTAGTTTTGGTTCGTTAAAAAATGACTTAAAGCTTGAACTACCTCAAAGCGCCTAAAAATTGAAATTAAAGTTTCTGGAAAAATTCAAGTTAGGATCAGGGCTTAAACTGGAAAAAAATGTTTTATATCTTCTAAAAATGTCAATTTGGGGGGTCGTGGTTTAAGGGCCCAAATCGAAAAAAAATATTTAAAACGTCTATTAATATAAATTTGGAATTTTTGTCGTTGACAAATGATTCAAACTGTGTAGAAAAACTAATTTGGGGGGTTTGGGAAAATTCAATTTAAGATTATGCCTAAAATCGGTTAAGTAGCTCAAGGCGTCTAAAAATACAAATTAAAGGTTTCTGGAAAAATTCAGGTTAGTTTTGAGTCGTTAAAAAATTACTTAAAGCTTGAAGTACCTCAAAGCGCCTAAAAATTGAAATTAAAGTTTTTGGAAAAATTCAAGTTAAGATGAGGGCCAAAACCGGATAAAAATGATTTATATCTTCTAAAAATGCAAATTTGAAAATAGTGGCATTAGAACCCAAACAGAAAAAAATTACCTAAAACGTCTAATAATGTAAATTTGGAAATTTTGTCGTTGATAAATTGTTCAAAGTGTGTAGAAATACCAATTTTGGGGGGTTTGGGAAAATTCAATTTAAGATTATGCCAAAAATCGGTTAAAAGTAGCTCAAAGCGTCTAAAGGTACAAATTAAAAGTTTATGGAGAAACTCAGGTTAGTATCAGGTCCAAAACAGTTTAAAAATGATGTACATAATCTAAAAAACGCAAAGAAATGCAAATTCCAAGACAAGACAAGTCACAATTTCATTTTTTAGTAGTATAAATCTGCAATTCTATCAGACTGCTCAAAGTTCCGCAGTATTCCTTTTCTCTTTTTTTCTCGCATTATTTTCTTTTCTCTAGGAGAATCTCTTCTCACGCCTTCTCTGTCTCTCTTCTTGAGCCTGATGGCAGAACTGGGACAGGGCCATATATGACTACACAATTTAAATTTCACTTGTCTATTTTTGACCGAAGGAAACATTATCCTATAATCCTACATTGGTAGTATACATATAAGCTAGCTTCGGTCAGCTACAACTACCTGTGATTGTATCAGACTGCTCAAAGTTCCAAAGTCTATTACTCTTTTTTTCTCTAGGAGGATCTCTTCTCACTCCTTCTCTGCCTCTTTCCTTGAGCGTAATGGCAGAACTGAGACAAGTCCATACTACACAATTTCAATTTTACTTGTCTATTTTTGACCGAAGGAGCCATTATCCTATATACCTACATTGGTAGTATAAATACAAGTTAGCTTCGGTCAACTACAACTATCTGCGAATATACCAGACTGTTCAAAGTTTCATAGTTCTCTAGGAGAATCTTGATATAGGCTGGAGAAAGAGAAGCCTCATGCACATCACCATCCAATTGCCTTTTATCGATTTTTAAGATTTGAAGTGTTGTGCATTGTCTTCGTCCTTGTCTGGTGTAGTTATGATGATTATGACGCATTGCTCTGTTTTTCTTCATCGAAAATTTTGTTTATGAATTCATCGGTGAGTGTAATTAGGCAAGAGATGAAAGAAACATTTGCCAACCCTTCTTCCACTGCGTATTTAGTCAACAAAACCAAATATGCGAGGCGAGTTACTAAAAGAACTCGCGTAAGCAAGTAAGCAAGTAAGCAAGTAAACAAAAGCTCTGAGTTCTATACGTTTTTAACTTAGCACTGAGCAAACAAAACTAATTAACAACGTAATAGCATCGGGGCACGCTGAAAGTTATGAAAACCCGTGCAGCTCATTAAAAGTCATTGCAAACATGTGCCGATTCAAGGTTAAAAGGATGCGACCATTCGTAGATAAGTAACTAGAATGTAAATCAAATGGTCGTCCGTCCTTGTCTTTCGCTGGCCCGCTCTCTATTGCGTCCTTTGCTAAGGCCAAAACGGCTCTTTGTCGTGGGATATATAGGTCAAACACGCTGCCCGCATGTGTGTGCAATGTGCCGCTAACGAGAGTATTAGAACAATAACATAACAGGGGATCGACGACCTTTGTATTCTTTTGTTGAGAACTTGATCGAATTACTCACCTACGATCTTACAAATGCACATGATAATAAGCAATTGCCGGTGATTGGGAAACAAAAACCTGGAGTATTGAACTTTCCGAAGAGTCTGGAACTAAGTGCACGTAAACGAACTTGCATAAATCTTGAACTGTTTGTTTGTTTACATTCGAAACCGGTAGTAGATAAAAACCCGATGTAAACCGTGTCAAACCTTAAACTACAGGGCGCGCTCGAATGGTAATTGTCACTAGAGTTTGTCAAGAAGTACGACAGATATTGCGCAACGGATGTAATTTAGCGCATTAGAATGTGATCGGGGTTTGACCTATAAACGTTCTTGCATACGATAATTAAGATATATGTTTTAACCTTTAGGACGATTCAATAAAACTAATAGTACCAGTGGGAGTACATTATAGTAATTAATGTTATGAGCGGGTATGTAGGGCATAGAGGATTTTGTAGCACACTGATAAAAACATATAATAAGTTTGTTGTTTGTGTATTCTTGTCTTCTTAGCATATTTAACAAAATATTTTGAGGAGCAACAAGTAAGAGTTAGACAGTTTCATAATGTTTTAACTCCTCACACTCACTTTGTATTAATAACCAACCACCTATTGCAATAAGCCTTGACTGGCTTATCAATGGTCTTAGTTTAAATCAAATTCAATACAAATGGCTCTTTCAAATCAGCAGAATTAATTTCGGTTCGTAAATAGCAAAAGATATGATCTTCCAGGTTTTTAAGTCTTGATTCCTAATATCAATGTTCTTCACACGACTTGAATTCTCTTTAGGCTTCTCTTTTCATAAAAGCAATCATTCAGCATTCCCCTACATTTCACTAGGTCTCGTGTACAAATGTGTAATTTTTATCGCTTTGTGTAATTTGTGGCCTTAATCTTTTTTAAACAGTCTTTTTTAAAACATTCCAAATTTGCATTCTTACATACGAGCGATGAGATGTTGTACAGAGCAAGAGCCCCAGAAACTTTTAATATGTAGACGCCTTGGACTTGGCCTTAATCCAAACTTGTATTTTTCAAGAAATTCTTGTATTCTTAGAAGCTTTACGTTATTTTTTAACGAACCAAAACCTAATCTGAATTTTTCCAGAAACCTTTAGTTTGTATTTTTAGACGCTTTGAACTACTTTTAAACGATTTAAACCATAACTCTAATTTGAATTCTTTCAAACCTTCCAAATTAGTCCTACAAACTTTGAATCATTCTCCACCGATTTTCGCTTACTAGTAACTTGCAATTTGCCACAAACTCCAAAACTTGCATTTGTAAATGATTCGAGTGATTTTTAAACGATTTTGAACCTTTGGACATCATTTTTTAAGTGTTAAGCACAGTTTCATTTATTTTAGTACAAAAATATAAATTTACCATAAATAACTACTCACAAGATTTGAGAACGTTTTGCTCTCGGATTTGCCTAGTTTTGTCCTGAAATTGAGTTACTGAAATAACGTTAGAGTTTGCATTTTTAGACACTGTGGGTCATTTTGAACCAATTTTATACAATCTCCAGATTTGAATTTTGTATTGTATTGTATTGTAATGTAATTACCGGTTTTGGCTCTGAATTTTTCCAGAAACTTTTAATTTACATTTTTGAACGCTTTAAGCTACTTTTAACCTATTTTGGACTTAATCCCCACTTGCGATTTTCCACAAACTCCAAAAATTGCATTTCTAAATGATTCGAGTAATTCATAAACGATTTTGAACCTAATTCTTATTTGAATTTCTCAAAAAACTTCAAATTTGCATTATAGGACGAAAAATACCAAATTCGAATTTCGTTGAGCAAAGTTTCATTTATTTTAGTCCAAAAATGTAAATTTACCAAAAAAAACTAATTTTAGAAGATTTGAAACAGTTTTTTTTTCTCGGATTTGCCTAATTTTGTCCTAAAATTGCGTTACTAAAAGAGGATTAGTGTTTGCAGTTTTAGACACTGTGGGTCATTTTTTTCCGTTTGTCTCCGTACCTGAACTAACCTGAATTTCTCCAAAATTTCTCGATCTGCCTTTTTGCCACAAACTCAAAATATGCATTTACAAAGGCTCTAAGCAATTTTTAACCAGTTTTGGTTTTAGTTCTAACTTGCATTTTTTCGAAAACTCCAAATTTGCATTATTAGATGCTTTAAATAATTCCTTACCGATTTTATTCTTAATCGTACCTACTTTTTTTCTACAATCTCCAAGTTTGCATTGCATTTTTAGATGATGCAAATCATTTTTATCTGTTTTGTCCCTGATCCTAATCTTACCTTTTCAGAAACTTTTAATTTAAGATGCTTTGAGCTACTTTTAACAGATTTCTACACACTTTGAATAATTTTCCACCGATTTTGGCCTTATTACTAACTTGCATTTTTCCACCAACCAAAAAATGGCATTTCTAAATGCCTTCAGTAATTTTTTCAAAATATTTGAACGTAATTTTTATTTAAATCTCTCAAAAAACTTAAAATTTGCAATTTGGGGCGCAAAATACCAAATTTGCATTTTGTTGAATGTTGAGGAAAAATTCATTTATTTTAGTCCAAATATATAGTTTTACCATAAACAACTAATTAAGAGTGAGTCAGTTTTGCTTCGGTTTTGTTCTAAAATTAAATTATTCCAAAAATATCAAAATTTGCATTTGTAGACAATGTTGGTTATTTTTAACTCACTTAATCACTAATTTTGTCCAAAAATTACAAATAGAAGCAATTTTAGATATTTAGCATCTATGTAAGTAATTGTTGAACGATTTTGGTCACTCCCAATTTAAATTTTTGCCACAAATTTAAATATGCATTTTTAAACACTTTCGAGACATTTCTAATCAGTTTTGGCCTTAGTCCTAACCAGGGCTTATTAAATAATTCTAAATTTGCATTGTTAGACGTTTTAACTAATTTCTTACTGATTTTGGCCCTAATGCTACCTTTATTTTTTTCACAGTCTCCAAGTTTGCATTTTTAGACGATGCAATCATTTTCACGTGCTTTTGTCCATGATCCTAACATGAATATTCCTAGAAACTTTTAATTTGCATTCTTAAACACTTTTAACCGATTTTAATTAATTTACTTATTTTCTTTTTAATTAATTTATCTATTTATTAATGTATTTAATTTCTTCAATCAAAAAGAATATCAAAGTTTACATTTTTAGAAATTGTAGCTAATTCTTAACCAACTGTATCCCCAATTTTAACTATAAATTTTCTAAAAAGTTCAAATAGGGGCAATTTTAGATTTTCAACGTCGATTTTGGTCAATCTTATCCTAAATTTTTTTCTATAAACTAAAAATTTTAATTTCTATACGCCTTGAGCCATTTTTAACTGATTCTGTCCTTAATACTCACCCGTATTATTCCAAAAATTCCAAATTTGCATTCATATAACTGCCTATTTTCCCAATCTCCAAATTTGAATTTTTAGACGATGTAAATTATTTTTAAGCGATATTGGCTCTGAGCCTAACCAGAACTTTTCCAGAAACTATTAATTTGCATTTTTAGATGCTTTGAACTATTTTTGAGAGGCTTTAGCCATATTCCTAATTTGAAAGTTTCCAAACCCTTCAAATTAGTATTTCTACAAACTTTGAACCATCTTTTACCGTTTTTTGGCCTTAATACTAATTGCATTTTTCCACCAACTCCAAAAAATGTCATTTCTAAATGCTTTCAGTAAATTTTTTAAAAGATTTGAACCTAATTTTTATTTTAATCTCTCAAAAAACTTAAAATTTGCAATTTAGGGCGTCAAATACCAAATTTGCATTTTGTTGCGTGTCGAGGAAAAGTTCATTAATTTCATCCAAATATGTAGTTTTACCAAAAATAACTAAATAAGAGGTTTGAGTCAGTTTTGCTGCGGTTTGCCTTGGTTTTGCCTGGTTTTGTGTTAAAATTAAGTTATTCCAAAAATATCAAAATTTGCATTTTTAGACAATCCATGTTGGTCATTTTTAACCCATTTTATCACTAATTTTTGTGCAAAAATTCCAAATAGGATCAATTTTAGGTTTTTAGCATCCGCCTACGTAATTGTTAAACGATTTGGGCCATTTCCAATTTGAATTTTTGCCACAAACTCACAATATGCAATTTTAAGCAATTTTGAGACATTTTTAATCGATTTTGGCCTTAATCCGAACCTGTTTGTTTTCAAAAATTCTAAATTTGCATTATTAGACGCTTTAACTAGTTTCCTACTGATTTTGGCCCTAATGCTGCTTGTCTTTTTCACAATCTCCAGATTTGCATTTTTAGACGACGTAAATTATTTTTAACCGGCCTTGGCCCTGATTCTAACCTGAATTTTTCCAGAAACTTTTAATTTACATTCTTGAACGCTTTGAGCTACTTTTAACCGATTTTAGCCATATGTAAAGTGAATTTCTTCAATCAAAAAGAACATCAAAGTTTGCATTTTTAGAAAATGTAGGTCATTCTTAACCAATTTTATCCTTAATTTTAACTTGAAATTCCCCAAAAGGTCCGAATAGGAGCAATTTTAGATTTTCAATGTTAATTTTGGTCATTTTTTTCCTAAGTTTTTGCTCCAACTTTAAGTTTGAATTTATAAACGCTTTGTTGCTGTATTATTCCAAAAATTTCAAATTTGCATTCTTATACGCTTTAGATAATTTTTTACTGATTTTATCTTTAATGCTAATTTTTCCAGAAACTATTAATTTGCATTTTTAGATGCCTTGAGCCACTTTTAACAGACTTTAGCCATATTCCTAATTTGAAAGTTTCCAAACCCTCCAAGTTAGTACACTTTGAATTATTTTTCGCCGATGTTGGCCAACATTTTTCCACAACCTCCAAAAACATACGATTCTAAATGATTTCAGTAATTTTTTCAAAATATTTGAACCTAATTCTTATTTGAATCTCTCAAAAAACTTCAAATTTGCAATTTAAGGCGCAAAATACCAAATGTCATTCTTAACCAATTTTATCCCTAATTTTAACTTGAAATTCCCCAAAAGGTCCGAATAGGAGCAATTTTAGATTTTCAATGTTAATTTTGGTCATTTTTTTCCTAAGTTTTTGCTCCAACTTTAAGTTTGAATTTATAAACGCTTTGTTGCTGTATTATTCCAAAAATTTCAAATTTGCATTCTTATACGCTTTAGATAATTTTTTACTGATTTTATCTTTAATGCAAATTTTTCCAGAAACTATTAATTTGCATTTTTAGATGCCTTGAGCCACTTTTAACAGACTTTAGCCATATTCCTAATTTGAAAATTTCCAAACCCTCCAAGTTAGTACACTTTGAATTATTTTTCGCCGATGTTGGCCAACATTTTTCCACAACCTCCAAAAACATACGATTCTAAATGATTTCAGTAATTTTTTCAAAATATTTGAACCTAATTCTTATTTGAATCTCTCAAAAAACTTCAAATTTGCAATTTAAGGCGCAAAATACCAAATTTGCATTTTGTTGCTGTTGAGGAAAAGTTCATTTATTTCAAAATTTAATTTATTATATATAGTTTTACCAAATAAGAGATTTGAGTCAGTTTTGCTGCGGTTTGCCTGGTTTGGTCCTAAAATGAAGTTATTTCAAAAATATCAAAATTTGCATTTTTAGACAATGTTGGGTATTTTAAACCCATTTTTTCATTAATCTTGTCCAAAAATTCCAAACAGGAGTAATTTTTTATTTTTAGCACCTATCTACAAAATAGTTAAATGTTTTTGGCCATTCCCAATTTAAATTTTTGCCACAAACTCAAAATATGCATTTTTAGACACCTTCGACAAAATTTTAATCGATTTTGGCCTTAATCCTAAACATGTTTTTTTCAAAAATTTTAAGTTTGCATTGTTAGACGCTTTAACAAATTTCTTACTGATTTTGGCCTTAATCCTACCTCTCATTCTTTTCCCAATTTCCAAGTTTGCATTTTTAGACGATGTAAATCATTTTTAACTGGTCTTGGCCCTGATTCTAATCCAAATTTTTTTCAAAAAATTTAATTTGAATTTTTGAACGCTT
The DNA here is from genome assembly GCA_951812265.1 of Taphrorychus bicolor. Classification (NCBI taxonomy): domain Eukaryota; kingdom Metazoa; phylum Arthropoda; class Insecta; order Coleoptera; family Curculionidae; genus Taphrorychus; species Taphrorychus bicolor. The sequence goes on from OX638304.1 coordinate 22,829,222, forward strand.
TTATCTACTTTTAGCCATAATCTTAATGTTAATTACTTTAACCAAGAAGAACATCAATGTATGCATTTTTGGAAAATGTAGGTCATTCTTAACCAATTTTATTCCTAATTTTAACTAAAAATTCTATATAGGAGCAATTTTAGATTTTCAACGTCGATTTTGGTCATTCTTGTCCTAAATACAAACTTTAAATTTTAATTTCTAAACGCTTTGAGTAATTTTTAACTGATTCTGGCCTTAATTCTAACCGGCATTATTCAAAAAAATCCAAATTTGCAGTAGAATTTGCTTTAGATCATTTTCTACAGATTACTTTAATGGTGCCTTTTTCTACAAACTCCAAATTTGAATTTTTAGACGACGTAAATAATTTTCAAGCCGTATTGACCATGAGGGGCAAACCTGAACTTTTCCAGAAACCATTAATATATGCATTTTTACATGCTTTGAGCTACTTTTAACAGACTTTAGCCATATTCCCAATTTAAAAGTTTCCAAAACCTCCAATTTAGTATTTCAACACTTTTTGAATTATTTTTCGCCGATTTTGGCCAACATTTTTCCACAAACTCCAAAAAATTACGATTCTAAATGATTTCAGTAATTTTTTCAAAAGATTTGGACTTAATTCATATTTGAATCTCCCAAAACACTTAAAATTTGAAATTTAGGGCGCAAAATACCAAATTTGCATCTTGTTGCGTGTTGAGGAAAAGTTCATTTATTTTATTCCAAAAATGTAATTTTACCAAAAAAAAACTAATTAAGAGATTTGAGTCAGTTTTGCTTCGGTGTGCCTGGTTTTGTCTTAAAATTAAGTTATTCCAAAAATATCAAAATTTACATTTTTGGCCCATTTTAACACTAATTTTGCGCAAAAATTCCAAATAGGAGCAATTTTTGATTTTTAGCAACCATCTACATAATTGTTAAACGTTTTTGGCCATTCCCAATATAGATTTTTGAAACAAACTTAAAATATGGCTATCGATTTTGGCCTTAGTCCTGACCTGTTTTTTTTTCAAAAATTCGAAATTTGCATTGTTAGACGCTTAACAAATTTCTTACTGATTTTGGCCCTAATGCTACCCGTCTTTTTTCACAATCTCCAGATTTGCATTGTTAGACCATGTAGATCATTTCGAACCGGTTTTGGCCCTGTTTCTAACCTGAATATTTCCAGAAACTTTTAATTTGCATTTTTGAACGTTTGAGCTACTTTTAACCAATTTTAGCCATAATCTTAATGTGAATTTCTTCAATAAAAAGGTCATTCTTAATCAATTATCTCCCTAATTTTAATTAGAAATTCTCCAAAAGTCCGAATAGGAGCAGTTTTAGATTTTCAACGTCAATTTTGGTCATTCTTATCCCAAATTTTTGCTACAAACTTCAAATTTCAATTTCTAAACGCTTTGAGTCATTTTTAACTGATTCTGGTCTTAATTCTAACCGACATTATTCAAAAAATTCCAAATTTGCAGTCGAATTAGCTTTAGATCATTTTTTACAGATTACTTTAATGCTGCCTTTTTTCCCAAACTCCAAATTTGAATTTTTAGACGACGTAAATAATTTTCAAGCCGTATTGCCCATGAGGGGTAAACATAAATTTTTCCAGAAACCATTAATATGCATTTTTAGATGCTTTGAGCTACTTTTAATAGGCTTTAGCCATATTCCTAATTTAAAAGTTCCCAAAACCTCCAAATTAGTATTTCTACACGTTTTGAATTATTTTTCGCTGATTTTGGCCAACATTTTTTCCACAAACACCAAAAACATACGACTATAAATGATTTCAGTAATTTTTTCAAAATATTTGGACCTAATTCTTATTTGAGTCTCTCAAAATACTTCAAATTTGCAATTTAAGGCGCAAAATACCAAATTTGCATTTTGTTGCGTGTTGAGGAAAAGTTCATTTATTTTACTCCAAAAATGTAATTTTACCAAAAGCAACTAATTAAGAGGTTTGGGTCAGTTTTGCTGCGGTTTGCCTTATTTTGTCCTAAAATTAAGTTATTCAAAAAATATAAAAAATTTGCATTTTTTGACAATTTGGACATTTTTAACCCATTTTTTCATGAATTTTGTCCAAAAATTCCAAATAGGAGTAATTTTAGATTTTTAGCACCTATCTACGAAATAGTTGAAATGTTTTTGGTCATTCCCAATTTAAATTTTTGCCATAAACTCAAAATATACAATTTTAGATACTTTCGAGACATTTTTAATCGATTTTGGCCTTCATCCTAATCTGTTTTTTTTCAAGAATTCGAAATTTGCATTGTTAGACGTTTTAACAATTTTTTTACTGATTTTGGCCCTAATGCTACCCGTCTTTTTTCACACTCTCCAGATTTGCATTTTTAGACGATGTAGATCATTTCGAACAGGTTTTGGCCCTGTTTCTAATCTGAATGTTTCCAGAAACTTTTAATTTGCATTTTTGAACGTTTGAGCTACTTTTAACCAATTTTAGCCATAATCTTAATGTGAATTTCTTCAATAAGAAGGTTCATATAATCAGGTTAAGGACACAGGATAGCACAGGATAATCAATTATCTCCCTAATTTTAATTAGAAATTCTCCAAAAGTCCGAATAGGAGCAGTTTTAGATTTTCAACGTCAATTTTGGTCATTCTTATTCTAAATTTTTGCTACAAACTTCAAATTTCAATTTCTAAACGCTTTGAGTCATTTTTAACTGATTCTGGCCTTAATTCTAACCGACATTATTCAAAAAATTCCAAATTTGCAGTCGAATTAGCTTTAGATCATTTTTTACAGATTACTTTAATGCTGCCTTTTTTTCCCAAACTCCACATTTGAATTTTTAGACGATGTAAATAATTTTCAAGCCGTATTGCCCATGAGGGGCAAACATGAATTTCTCCAGAAACCATTAATATGCATTTTTAGATGCTTTGAGCTACTTTTACCAGGCTTTAGCCATATTCCTAATTTAAAAGTTTCCAAAACCTCCAAATTAGTATTTCTACACAATTTTGAACCATTTTTCACCGATTTTGGCCTACATCTTTTCACAAACTCCAAAAAAAATTATGATTCTAAATGATTTCAGTAATTTTTTCAAAATATTTGGACCTAATTCTTATTTGAGTCTCTCGAAAAACTTCAAATTTGCAATTTAAGGCGCAAAATATCAAATTTGCATTTTGTTGCGTGTTGAGGAAAAGTTCATTTATTTTAGTCCAAAAATGTAATTTTACCAAAAGCAACTAATTGAGAGGTTTGAGTCCGTTTTGCTGCGGTTTGCCTGGTTTTGTCCTAAAATTAAGTTATTCCAAAAATATCAAAATTTGCATTTTTAGCCAATGTTGGGTATTTTAAACCCATTTTTTCATAAATGTTGTCCAGAAATTCCAACAAGGAGCAATTTTAGATATTTAGCATTTATCTAAGTAATATTTAGACGATTTTTGCTACTCCCAATTTAAATTTTTGCCACAAACTCAAAATATGCATTTTTAGACACTTTTGAGACATTTATAATCGATTTTGGCCTTCATCCTGACCTGAGTTTTTTCAAAAATTCTAAATTTGCATTGGACAATCTAACTAATTTTTTATTGATTTTGGCCCTAACGCTACCTGTGTTTTTTCACAATCTTCAGATTTGCATTTTTAGAAACTTTTAATTTGCATTTTTGAACGCTTTTAGCCACTTTTAACTGATTTCAGCCACACTCTTAATTTTAATTTCTGCAAATTTTCCAAGTTAGTACTTCTATACACTTTGAATTATTTTTCACCAATTTTTGCTTTAATTCTAACTTGCATTTTTCCGCAAACTTCAAAAATTTTATCTCTAAATGCTTTGAGAATTTTTTAAATGATTGTGATCCTATTTATTTTCCGAATTTCTCAAAAAAACTTGAAATTAAATATAGGACGCAAACTACCAAATTTGCATTGTGTTACATATTGATGAAAAGTTCTTTTTTTTTCAAGCGGACTAAAACTACGTCATTTGTTTTCTCCATACGCACACCTAAAGTGGGCTTTCAAATCCTGAGACCAAAAAAGTAGCAAAAAAGTCCTAGCCAGTAAAAGTAAAGTCAAAAGTCACCGTCAGTGTCATGGTGGCGCATATATAAACGATTTTCATTCACCACAATTATTTTAATAATGGATGACACCAGATAAACCGATCTGAGTGTATTGCCATCTTTACATTCTTGTTGAAAAAACAAAGGACAGAAATACTCTCAGAGCACTCAAGAGCACCATCCGCAACCGTTATTAGTCGAAATCGCATAGGTTCTCGAATTCTGAATTCGTCTGTTAAATGTCATGCGCGTCATCATATTTATCTGTCAATGTGACATTTATTAATTTAGTATTGAAAATAATGCTACAAATTCTTAGTTTACCATAATCATTGGTTATTATTTAATACATTAAAACCATTGAACCTTGAAAACCACCATTCTAACATATTCTATGTATTTTACAAATAATATACACAATTGGGTAAGTACCTAGACCCGCTTAAAGAGGATGAGAGAAAATTGCAAAAATGAACCACTTTTAAATAGATTTCTTATTTATTGCATGCTTGAAAAAAAATAGTATATGTTACTCGGAGTAAAAGGTCTTTTTGTGCTTCGCCCAGTTGCAGGCCTCAGCTTCGCTTCGGCCGTCAATCTCTGGGCTCAGCACGAAAAGACCCACTTTTACTCCTAGTGACATAATCTACTATTATTTAAGTTGAAAAATGTAAATTTACTAAAAACAATTAATTAGAAGGTTTGAGTGAGCTTAAGCTAGTTTTCCTGATTTTGTCCTAAGTTTGAGTTTTTCCAATAACATCAAAGTGTGCATTTTTAGAAAATGTAGGTCATTCTGAACCAATTTTATCCCTAATTTTTACCTGAAAGTTTTCCAAAAGTTTCGAATAGGTGCAATTTTAGATTTTCAACGACTATCTGAGTTTTTTTGAACGATTTTGGCCATTCTTATCTTAACATTTGCTACAAACTTTTAATCGATTTTATTCCTAATTCTAACTTAAATTTCTCCAAAGCGAGACAAAACATAACTTCAGACGAGATATAACGTCCTTTTGACACTCTTTTGTCTTGACGAGTTTTTATCTTGATTTCAAAGACAAGACAAAAGTAAGTTGTGATTATATACTTTTATGTGTATATGAAGATATGTACATATAAGCCATTCACTTATTATTGTCGTCAAGTAGGCATTGGAAAATTGACTTTGACATTTTTATTGTATCTTCTCAACAAGTGCTAAGAGCATGCTAAAAGATGCTAAAGAGATGGGTATAAAAAAAATGAAGGTTTCGAAGGTAACTAGATGACAAAAATAATTGAAAGGGTAATATAGTTGTGACCTTCTAGCTCTAGAAGCTTTAAAGATCCATTTACTACTAATTGTAGAAACTCAACTCATTCAGTCCAAAAAAAAACTATTTTAACTTAGTTGAATTCTATAGATACTAGGGATATGATATCTCACAGCTCAATGCCAGGTGTCTTAAAATAGTTTACTATAAACATACGGTTATTAGAGTTTGATGGAATTATTCAAATTTTAGCTAAGAAACGTAACTGTTTATAAATGTTATCAAGGCCTCCAATTCTACAGTCATAGGCTGCCAAATGTTAATGAAGGCCATAAATTGCTAAGTGGTTATAACTCATTTAAAACGTTTAAGATAATGGAATGACAACATGATGATGAAACTATTTAGTAGATATGCTTTAGAGTTTTATTGATCCTATGCGGAAATAACCGGAACAGGTCAAAAATGCTAAAAAGCTTTAAAACTATACGAGGCGTTTTAACCTTAAGAAAAGACATATCGAACATAATGACTTGTAATAAACTACTATGACTTTAGATGTGTCTAGTTCATTCACTTTCCTATTGGAATATAAAACAAAACTGTATTTTTAAATTCACTTTGTATTCAAATTGTAGCCAAAATCGAATTAATTCATTGACATATCGCTTTGATGACGATGTACTGATATTACTTGACTTTTGTCGCGTCACGAGGTTTACGGGCCAGGGCCGTAAACAAACAAAGGAAACGCTTCCTTGAAACCTGAGCCATACCGTTTGAACGATAAGGGGAAAATGACACATATTACAGTGTAGCCTCGCCTTTAGCCTATAAATTTTCGCGATATTTGCTATGTAGATATCGTCTTCGTTGAAGGACTCACCATTCTGAGGTGAACACGAGAGACTCATTAGGACTAAGGCGGCGCTGCACTCGTCCATGGCGGTGCTGGGATGGAGGCTGTCTTCCTGGCTGGTACTGGGTCTCCGTTTGCGTGACCTGAAAACAATACACCATCATCAGCCAAAGTAAACACACGGTTAGTTAGAAAAACAAACCAGCACATGTAAAATTAAACAAACACTGACATTAGTAGGAAACGTAATCCTCGAGTCGTAAATTCCCATCTCCTGTTTCACACCCTCAAAAGTTCATCGGGGGGTCTTGAATTACTGCCGATTTATGTCAGCGAGCACTACCTATAGAGTGTTCATTAGAAAACGTCTTGACTAGAACGTTTGAGAAAATCAAAGTAAAGGGACTTTTGTTCCTTCAGCATTACATTTCGCAGCCAACTAGATTGCGTTTTCAAATGAACACCCCTTACTCACGTAAGCCGGCTTTGCTGATGCTAATTGAAACGTAAGGCCCGTCAAGGAAAGTTGTACGAGTGTCTTCGGGCTATCGAGTGAATGATTGACGGGCTTCTAATACGCAAACAGCAGGATTTACAATGGTGAAAACCCGAGGCCAGTAATTTATCAGCTAACTGTAAAATGAGAGGTTTTAACATGACTTCGGACACCTGATAGAAGGAAACGGTTCGGTTTTGCTGTTGTTATGAATATCAATCATCCGAGCACTCGGAACGATCCGAAATTGGAGCCTATAAGCTTAGGGGGCCATCAGCGGGACGTGTTTCCATTATTTCGTTTTCAGACTTCGTGGCTGTTAGGTAATGGTACCGGTAAATGGTAATATGAATCTTGGCGAATGAGATGACAAATTAAGGTCTAATAAATGGTTGAAATAATTTATTTATTTATTTTTTGATGTAATTCAGTGCCATCTCGGTCACTCAAAAAATGCATCAAACATACCATCACAGTTTGTGTAGCCGTTGAGTTGAAAATAACCAATTGCTGAGATAAGCCTACTTTTAACAATATTGCGTTCGTTTTAAAGAATTTTCATACAATTCTCTCATTGAACAAAAAGGGGAGGGGGTACTCCTGCTTTTGTAAAAAAATTTTAACTTTCGTCGTCGCTAGCTTGAGAAATAATAAACCGATTTGTGTGAATCCAGCGGTTTTTTCCTTTTCTCGTTGTTGTCACCTTTCAGATACCCTAATGGCAGTCCCATCTGTTCATTTTGGAGATACACCCCTTCGAAGGGCGATTTTTGGGCACTTTTGAAATCAATGTTTCTTGGCATTTTTAAATAAACTCACTTATGGGACTAAACTCACTCCAATTCGTCTTACTACGTTCAGAATGGATTGAATTCGTTTCATTCTGATGAAATATAGCATTAAAAATTTCTAAAATGTTTCTGAAAATTACCAAAGGGGGTATTTCTATATATATTTTTAGATATTTCCAAATTTGAACATCAATAACTTGAGAAATAATAAACAGATTAGTGTGAATTCATTATTTTTTTCCTTTTCTTGTTTTCCTCTTTAAGGCACCGTAAACAGGAATTGCATCTGTTTAGTGGTTTTATAGATAGACCCTTTCGATAGTCGATTTTTAGGCAGTTTGGAAATCTGGTTTCTTTACATTTTTTTAATAAACTCACATAAAAACCAATTGTATTTAGTTGACCAATAGAAATAAAAAAAATTAAAGGGATTAAATTCACTCCAATTAAATTTGCTACGTTCAGAAAGGATAGAATTCTTCTTATTCTGATGAAAAACAACAAAATGATTTGCAAAATTACAATTTCCAAAGTGTTTTCCTACTTTTTTCACAGTTCCGTTCAGGTTTCTTGACATTTTTAAATAAACTCATTTCTCCTTATGCAACCAAATTCACTCCGTTTGTTTAAAGTTGGTAGACAATGATGTACAATTAAGCAAAACATCTTGGACTTCCAATGTCTTTATTGAATTTTTTACACGACGTTTCGAGTAGTGGAATCTCTGCTCGTTTTGAAGTGAAACTGACATTAGGCTCGAGGCCAGAGGACAATAGTCAATATATCATCGACCATCTTGAGTTCCACTGAAGAAAAACTGCTGAGCAAACGATTGAACTTTGCAATTGCTCCAAAGTCGACTCCAGTGCTTGACATAATAAGTGCCATAGAATCAACGACACTCCAGGGGCCAGAGAGAGAGAAAAAGAGAGAGAGAGAGAGAGAGGAACTCAAGTGGAAAGTCAGAACACTATTGGACAAACCACAACACCCACAGAAAGTATCATAAAAGAAGAAGAGTTAGCCATGAGGAAACTGCAGAGGGACAAATCAATCAAGATCCTTCCAGCTTCGTCACATTCCTGAAGGTACTAGGAGGTCTCTCATTCCACACCATAGTAAATCACCACATCTCTATGGGTTACCTAAAATTCACAAAACAACTATGCTTCTAAGGTCAATCACAAACTCTAGAGACTCGCCCACAAGTTCTCTAAGTAGATTACTCCTTCAAATCATCCAACCTTTGGTTGGAAAAACAATCTCCTTTGTACAAAATTCTCAACACTTTGTTAGTAAGTATAGAGTTTGATAAAACTTTGATTTGGTCACCGTTTACTTTTGAAAAAGCGTATGTTGCAGTAGCCTTTTCACCACGAACTTACGGGACACCCTGTATAATGTTTCGTATCGTACTCGCTCTGTATGTCTTTAGAACAAATACGAAAATTTAAAGAAGAAAAAAAAACGAAAAAGGATGGTTGATCAGAATGCAAAATGCCAAAGAAGAAAATAAGAGCAAACATATCAAAATTAAAAATAGATTTAATTGTTGAAATGTTGAAAACGAACCTATCGAATTGAACATCCCAGAGGAATAATTCAAGAAAATCCGTAAAACTAAACTTCAAGAAGACCAAAGAACAATCTTTACTCTAAGTGAAGAAGAGAAAACGGATCGAATAATTCAAAAATAATTTTCAAGAAACAAAAGTGGCCAACAATTTGGGAGAGAAACCACACACAGAAGAAAAACACTTTCAGGGCTATGTTTCTGCATTCATCATTGCTGAAACGATGCTTATAAATATGAATACAATTTCCTGTATTTTGGTGGAAAGTTTGTCTAAAGTTTAGCTTGGTTGTTTGTTCAGGATCAGGTTTCACTTTCTACTCAGTTAAGACTTTATCTTCTAGTACCACCTGCTTTGCTACGGCGTAAGTTTATCACTGAGTCCATTATTCATTGGAAGAATACAAACCTTCCTTTCTGCATCTAATCAATTTCTCGATTAATGGACGGTCTACGCTCAAATTTATTATCTGATATCGCTGATAACAAGTAACTTGTGAGTAAATGAATCATACATTGTTTCTTTTTTTTCATTTGTTTTTTCAATTTTCTTTCTTTCTTATTTAATTATCTTTTTTATCTTCTTATTTCTCTCACTCAAGCTCTCGCTTCTATTGTTGATATTAACGTATCTTTATTCGATTCCACCATCTTCCTCCTTCTCTCTTTGATCGACTATTTTGCAACACTTAGATTAAGTTTGAGTGGTGTTGAAGTGGTAGATAAGGGGTGTAGCATAAAATTACTACTTAGTATTTCCAAAGGGGCCGACGTTTCTTCCTTTATTAAGTCTTCTTCAATGTTAAACAACAAGCTTAAAGCACTAGTTAATGCCAGTTTGAATCTAGTTTGTTTCTTAATGTTTTCTTCAACTTTATTCTTTTTTAATTATCCATTTTATTCTTTTCCTCTTGAATTTATAGTTATTGTGCAGCTCTATATTTTCCTTGCAAATGTGCTTCCGTTTCTCACCTATGTTTTCTTATCTTTTTTTAGCGTTTGAGGAATATTTTATCCCTTCTTTTCTAAAGCTTTTTTTTTCATTTGTTCGTTTTCATTTCATCATTCATTTGTTGCTTGTTACATATTTATTCAATTTGGTTTCTAATTTCCCAAAACTCTCTTATTTTTTTCTTGGGCAATACTTTCGCTTTAATTTAGTTATCTAGTTACCTTAATTATTACTGTAAAATTTTTGGTTATTTGTTTTTTTTTTAGTTATTTTCTGTTTTTTTTCTTTCTGTCCACTTGAGATTTGAAAAACTTGAGATAAAAAAGTGATGTAACACTTTGTACAAATGGTATTTCTTCTTTAAACAGTTAAAGAACGGCACCAAGAAAATGAACGGCAGTAAAAGTATTTTTCCTTCCCTTTCTTCCCTTCCCTTTCTGGCTGCCATCTTGAAAGTGTGACTTCAACTATCTGCATTGATATAAAGTTATCTCTTTTTGACTTTTGACAAATTATTTAATAGAAACGATAAACAAGAAAAGTCAATTTGAGTACCGAAAATCGTTATTTCAAGTATGTTCCATTTTGGTTCCAAACCAATTTCTTCATTTTCGCAAAATGTTTAAAAGTTAATGATATGATAAAATCTCCAGGACAAGTCTCAAAAAATGAATTATTATACATCTCTTCACATTGTCGATTCTGAGGGACTACAAAGTCTCATTGCGAAAGTAATCTGCCTTGAGAGGTGGATGACACTTGACAAGTGAAGGTTTTGAGAGCAACAGGTTTCCCATATATTTGCCCAAACCTAGTATCTCTAGATGAAGCCCAAAGCTTCATCTAGAGATACTAGACCAAAAGAATCTACGAGCCGACTGAATTGGAACAGAAAATGAAGCATCTGGAAAGAGCCTTTGGTTGGAATGGATACAGCAAGCACGAGTTCGATAGAGTCGTCCGTCCAAGGAATCTATCTTTAAACCAACTCGTACAATACAACAGAACTTGAGATCGGCCAAAGACCGCAGAGATCCACAATCGACACCCGGAGTTTACCGAGTTCCATGCAGCTGTGGCTCGGTATACATTGGCACCACAAAACGCAGTGTCAACAAGAGGATTACGGAATACAAGAGGAGTTGCAGGCTGGGACAAACACAAAAGTCAGCAGTAGCAGAGCACGCTCTCTCCAAAAGCCACGACATCCTTTTCAACGAGGTGGATGTCTTATATCAATCGCAGAGTTTCTATCCGAGACTAACGAGAGAGGCCATTGAGATCTTTAAACACGACAACAATCTCAATGGGAAGGAGGAAATTACGTTTCTAAATACAGACTGGAAGCGAGTTCTAGGATATACTTCAAGTGCGCCGAAACCCGGCCCCATCACCACCCCCACCCCAGTCCCTCTATTGCAGCGCGATAGCGGGAAAATAAATACCACGGAGCTCACCACAGTCGAATCAGTCAACGTCGGGAAGCACCGGAGATTATTTCGCCCATTGCCTCATCGCCTTTGTTAATGTCTGTGCTAGCTGTAGGCGAAACGTCAGGAATAAATTCCATTGGACCGCGGCTTCAAAGCCCGGAAAATACTTTATATTGTGTTTTGACCGGCTCTGAAAGCCTTCACAGGAGTAAACTTAGTTGTTGTTGGCTAGTCACTGGATTTGCAATGAATAACTTGGGGCCCGGTTTTACGAGTTCGGTTTAAACTCGAATGTGAAGTTAAAGGGGCGATTTTGCGACACAACCAAAGCCGGAGTTTATACCTCAGGCGGAATTTAAACTTCCCTTGTAAAACGGAGGTTTTCATACTTCTCATTTACACCGCCATTGTTTAAGTTTGGTTTTAGAGATTTCAGAGAGAATTTAACTTAAACCTGGCTTAAAGACTGTCACTTAAGGACAAACATCAGCTATTGTGGTGTTTATATAAAAACTGCGGCTTTTTATTTTCCTATAGACCTTTCGAGAATCCACTTTTGTAGACTATTCAGACACTCATGTGTCTTATAGGGCCTTTTTGGTCGAATGACCTTTCAACCCATCGATTTTTAAAGACTACGCTTTTGAAAGTTGTCTAATCTACACTGTAGTTCAGAGTTTCATATTGAGAGTTCATATTGTTGCAAACTCGGTTTCAAATAAATCCACCGCAAATGATTTTCGCTAAAACTTTATTTACTTCACAAGTAGACACAATTACAATTTCCTGCTAATAGTTCACCGATAATCCACTATTTACCCCTAACACTTTTATATAGACATTACCATCGCGTCGTTTTTATAGCTCACTTTGATTAAAAATCAGATGAACCGACACTAATGGTTTGTGCCTTTTATAAACAAATCTCTAAAATTACTTAAACAATAAAATAATGTCTGTGAACATGTAGGTAACACTCACAATAACATAAACAAGGTAATTAATAGATCAAAAGTCGCGTGTTCCGTCATCGACAGGTAGGTCCAGCCCGGCCGGCCCCTGCTTGTAACCACCTTCCGTAACAATACTTTTCGGGAGCACCGGGCTAAAAACACGCTGTGATGTTTAATATTGCAAAAGACGTGGAAAGCGCGTCAGAGTGTTATTACCAAAGTGCTTCTCCAGCTAAGTTTGACTGGAGCTTTGAGGATCCATGTTTCCAGAGTAGAGGTTTCAGTAAATAATTTAGCAAATATTACTGTTTATATGACTCAAGGCAAGGATAGATTGATTCCTGAAAGAACAGGAAAGTCTCTAATAAAGCATTTTCTTACTCAGCATTAAGTGCTGCAACAGATACATTAAAGTCAAAAATTAACTGACTACATAAAGCCTCTGGATGACATCTAAGTCTGATTTTATAAAGGACGATATAATTATCCCTGGTCCTCCTTTTCATCTTGGGGAAAACAAATAAAAAATGTCAACATCAAACTCTCAGCTTGAGGCAATGTGTCCGTCAAGATTAAGATAGCTTAAGATAACCTCGTTCCTGCTATATATAAGAGAGGGAGTGCTAACAACGTACCTCTTTAATGCGGAACAATGCTTAGCAGGCTAACAAGTGAACAGAACTAGCACTCCAAAACCTAGTGGAGAAAATCCAAGATAACTTGGAATCAAAGGATGTCGCAGTTGGTACTTTCATAGGCATAGAAGGGGCCTTTAATAATGCACCTGCAGACTCCTTTTTCAGCGCCAGGATCCAGCCAACAATAACCAACTAAAGCAACATGTTAGAATCCCGACTGATCACTATATCATTAAATTGTCGTAGATTCACAACAGTGGGAGGTTGTCCACAGGGCATAGTCCTTTTACCACTCCTGTGGTCCCTACTAGTGGACGCCCTTCTGGCTACTTTGGAACTACAGGGTCTAGATCCAAGCATCATTATCCTTATAAGAAACCACCCAGACCAATAAATCTCCAGCACGTTGAAAGAGGTGCTGGATGTTGTACACAGCTGGTGTTCAAAGGAAAACCTAGCAATAAACCCAAGGAAAACGGTGATTGTGCTATTTATCCGAAGGAAGAGGCTGGACTTCTTGAAACCACATCCTGGACAAATCACTCATATGGACCCCACATGTGACTCGACCGTTAGGAGGGCACATCTCTCCATTTGATCATGGAAAAACCTGTGCGGCAAGTCATGGGGGATGGGACCCCAAAAAACTATGTGGCTATACGTGACGGTCATAAGACCGATAATCACGTATGGGGCCACAGTATGGTTATCGAAAGAGCAGACAGAGCTCCATCAAAGCTAAACTGTCCTCTCTGCAAAGACAAATATGTCTTTGGATCATGGGGGCAATGAGAACGACGTCCACGCCAGGCATGGAGCGCATGTTTGCCCTGCTTCCACTTCCAATACTCCTGGAACGAGAGGCATTGAAGGCGACATACGGGCTGCAACAAGTGACGCACATAGCACTGCAGCCATTTGATAGTGAGACCAACAATGCCCAAGCTGGCCTGGAGGGCGTTGCCATTGGACATGGTCTCCGACCTAATGGCATCAAAACGTACATTAGACACTCGATACGTCGTCAGGGTTCGGATCCAAGATCGGATAGCATCTGTATAACAGAGAGCCTGGGCCGATTCACCACAGGGTTTCAGGCAGAGACACATGCCATTGAATTGTGTGCACAATACCTACTAGAGGAAGGAGGACACAATAGATCAATAAAGATCAGCTCGGATAGTCTCTCTCGTTCTGACGCGGATGTCTTTGCGCTGCAATTCCAAAACTGCTTGGAACTGGACTCTGAACACCGTATCGTGTGAGAACAGCGTCACATTGGTATGGATCCCGGGCCCTCATGGTCACGAAGGCAATGAGAGAGCCGACTCTCTAGTTAGGAGGGCGGCGGGCGCAGCCCTCCTAACTAGAGTCCCATACTCTCTGGTCAAGGCTTAACTCCAGAAATCGAGCAATGTCCCAAATCTGGTGGGAGAACCTACCCTGACTATCAACGTTCCAAAAAATTTATCACGGGAACACGGAGGGCAAAAGTCAAAACATTCCTCAGACTAAATAGGAGACAAATCAGAGTGGCCACTGCACTGTACACAGGACATAGCCACCTAAGATTTTACATGCACAAACTCGGACTGTCCAAAGAGACGGAGTGTCGGCTGTGCTTGGAGGACGACAAGACAGTTGAGCACATCCTATGTTACTGCCCGGCTGTTGCCAGATCGAGATACTCACTGTTCGGAAAAACGATCATTGAACCTCAAGATGCAAACGCACTGTAGCCCTAGAGACTCATCAGATTCGTTGAGGTATATGGGCATAACGGGTGTTAATTAGTGGAGCAAGCAGGGGCAAATCTTGCTGGCAACACTTTGAGTGAGCCACAATAGGCCGCAGGTCGCGGTGGAGGACTGTACAAGTCCACTCACATTGATTACCATACAAGATAACTGGCGGCGTTTTCGAGTGATCGCTCTAGACTGCTCCGAGAGTATTGCCGTCTTTACATCCTAGAGAGAAAACAAAGGATAGGAATACTCTCAGAGCGCTCTAAACCAGCCACCCGAAAATGCTATTAGTTATAGCTAATTGTTAACGTCAATAATACGAACAGTAACAAAAAAATCGAAGCCAAAGCACAAGTAGTTTACGTAGGCTAAAAGGAAGATCATCCACCCTCTTAATAACCAGTTTCAATCGGTTTTCACGTGAAAGATAACAAAGTTGAAGCGTTAATTGCCCGGTAGCGATTTTCATTAAAAACGCAAACAGGAAACGGTTTGAGCTGTCAAAATGAAGACATTATGCACGCCCGTTCGCGTTCCGAAACAATGAGAACGTGACATTGTAAAAAATCCGCAAAACCGAACGAGGAAGTGTGCGTAAACCGCTTTTACAATCGCCCGTATAAGCGCGCCGACCGACCTCGTTCTTATTCGGCGATTGGTACTTTCGTTAGCCGCGAAGTACCACCGGGTGACGTCGGTCCTTTTACTTTTAAAACGGCCAAATCCCATTCTCCGGTTATGTCAATTTTTCTGGCGAGTTTCTACTCAACGATAAGCCCCTCGTATCTCTTTTTGGTTTGGACATTTTAACAACCAAAAATACACCGCGAGCGCGCTATAAAAATCTTTTTATTGCAATTAAAGCGAGCCTGGAAGCACCATCGCTATAAGTAACCTGGTAATTATCTTGTCACTGTATAGGTTTTATGGCCGGTCTTTGGACGCCAAACAAAAGACACACTTTAAGTCGATTAACTGGACTTTAACCGACACGGGGACTCTTGGGCCTCATCAAATAAGATTAGACCCCGCCCAAAGGTACATGGTCGAAATTATAGTGCGAGGACTTAAGCCTTATTGTAGAAAATTACTAGGAAAGGCTCAGTGCTTAGCTGCACGCCACTATAAGGATAAAATGTTATATGGCTCTACTACGGTGTAATTTGTTCGTGTGACTACGGCATTGCATGCAAAGTGCACTTTTGATATGAAACTTCGGCGAAAGGTCGTATTTTGCTTTGGAAGGTTATTGGCTAGGATTTTTCAGACGTTGGCTGCAGGTTCAAAGGCTGCCAGACGCTAACGACCAGCGAAGGTCGAAAAAAAGTGCATTGTACGTACGGGTTTGATAATGCATTTTCTGAACCCATCCATCGCGGAAGTTATACCACATTGATCATGTTTTCGTTTTTTTTTTGTTCTTTCTGTTTTAGTCTTGTTTGTGGAGAACTCGTTGCTATGACGGTATTTTTATCGATTTTATGCCAATTTATTTGGTTTTTTAAGTTATTGAAACGTTTACACAATATATTTTCCAGGGCAATGCGGACAGGGAATTTCGCAGACTGTGTAATTTTTGTCAGCTGGCATCTTTAAATTAAAAAAGTTTAAAAAATTCGCATTAAAAGATAAGTTTAAAGATAACTGAGATACAGGGGTTGCTTCGAAAGTGAAACTTATCAATTCAATTATTTACCTTAAAAACCAAATCAGCTACACTGTATACACTTATGATTGTGTAGTTAAGGCAGGTTCTGTAAACGAAGCGCTTTCTTCCCAATCCGAGCATATTGAACTCCTATATTAGTCTAGGTATTCCGTTCCTTATTTAGCGTGGACAACCTTCAAAAGAGCTGGAATTCCAGGAGATTCTTAAGTACTACGCACTGCATACCCTAGTGACACTGTAGTTAGTGAAGGTTTTGTAGACGAAACATTGTCTGTTCAATCCGAGCATATTAAACTTCTAGGTAGAGAAAGGGGAAATTTGTATTAAGCAAAGGGGCTGATAATTTTCAATAAATTGCGCCAGTCGTTAGAAACCCGAAGGAACAAGAAACCTTTTGTTTTAGTGTAACAGCTTCCTTAAGATAGATTGCAGTAGACTGAAAATTAGATATTTTCTCTTACTTTTCAATACATGCATCTAGTACGAAAGGACAGAATGTACCTCAAATAGTACCAGCTTTCCTCAACTCTACTACTTTTCTGGATAAACATATGTTGCAGCTATTGTGGCTATCAAAAGTTCTTTGGGAGGATCCTCTGTCGTGAAATACACGGCTTTATAATGCTAGTTTCAATATGTATGGATGTGTAATCGACACATCAGAACATTACCCTCACTGCAAGAAAACCCAAAACAGTCCCTTTGAAGGTTGTTAACGGGTGAACTTTGTGCTGCTTACCTCCTTGAGCACCTTCTATCATTGGTGTGCAGCTCACCACTTTTACTTATGGTCAGATCCTCAGGTAACCCTCGACTGGATCATAAATTCTCCTCCTGTTTGGAAAAGCTTTGTGGCCAATCGGGTGGCCACAAAGCCACCCGGTACAGAAAGTACAGCAAATCGGTACAGAAATTGATTTCAAAGATGAAAATTTTCCAGCAGATCACAATCCAGCGGAATGCGTCATCTCCAATATGTCATGTCATTTTTTTATCAATTAAAAGATACTTTAGAGGCCTACTCTTTTTCTTTCTTCGAGAGTCGTAGCAGAAGTCCTCAAAGAGGAGAAGAAACGTCCACTTGATAACCAACCACAGCTCCTTTCTTCGCATTTCGTTCTGGTCAGCCGCATACAATCAAAGATCTTTCTTTGAGAAGAGCTACGTTTCTAGGATGCCATTTGGGTATCGGTTTCAGTAAAGACTTTACGTTATTGACATCTGGCAATATTTAAAAACTACTACTCAAATACTCTTTCTTAACCTCTTTTTAGTTTTCACTTCACCTCTTTTACTTCTACGTCAGGGGTATGTCACCCCTTGTTCATTTGAAAACGTCATCTAGAAGGCTATGAATTTTTGACAGAAAAGGATGACATAATCAAAGTGAATGGACTTTTTCTTTCATCCTTTTGATATTTTATAGCCAACTAGATGACGTTTTCAAATGAACACCCCCCCCCCCCCCCCCTATGTGTTGAAAAAGCGCTGATAAAGTTTGAATAAAGAAAACAGCAATGATTGTTGTTTCTGCGATAGTGTTGTAAATGTTAGGGATATGCGAGTTGTTTCTATCTATTCTATGTCTAAGCCACTCTCTAGATCAGTCTGATCTTTTTCATCCACTCTGCTGGAAATTTTTTTAAAAGTTGCAGTCTTAAATTTGTGTTCAGGTTAGCGACGACTCAATAGGCCCCAAGCATTGTTGTTTCTACCATAGTGTTGTAGTTGATCATGTTTGAGATATATAGGAGGTCTCTCTTTCTCAGCATGAAGCAAAGATTTCTCCACCTCATGCTCTTTATCTACATTAGTGAGTTCGTTATCAGAAGACGCTTCTGTGAAGCTTCTTCTCTAGGGGAAGAAGATCCCTCTCTAGGATTTTTTAAACATGGGAATAGAAAATGACCTTTCGAAAATTCTTCTTAATTCGGTCTGTTGAGGTTCGGTTCCAAGCCATAGAGAATATCTTTTGCAAGTTTTTTCTGCTAGTGGGTGGTGAGCCTCCAACCTCATTAGGCGACACGGTATACTTTAAATCTATATCTCTTCTCGCATTTGTGGTAGGCAAAATCCCATTCGAGTGTTTACCCTCAGTTTGGTCTTGGTTTTGCGCCTTTTCTTTCCAGCTCCATACGTATTGGTACGTAGAGGGGCTCTTCAACAACTGCCTCAACTTCCTTTCGCAGGTTCGTAATTTTCAGTTCACATGGTACAGTTCTTCACTCTATCTTCCATCAACGTCCAATGGAATTCGAAGTGATTTGAGCCACTTTTCAAATGAACACCCCCTATTTGTCAAAGAAGCGCTGATCAAGTTGTCTATGCCACTCTCTAGATCAGTCTGATCTTCTTCATCCACTCTGCTGGAAAATATTTTTAAAAGTGGCAAGCATTGTTGTTTCTACAATAGTGTTGTAGTTGATCATGTTTGGGATATATTGGAGGTCTCTCTATCTCAGCATTAAGCAAAGCTTTCTCCACTTCACGCTCTTTATCTACAGTAGTGACTTCGTTATCAGAAGGCGCTTCTCTCTTCAAAGCTTCCTCATAAAAGTTTTAACGTTTTTTTCTGCAAATACCAGCTGAAGATGTGCTTCTAATGCCAAGTTCATCCTAGGACCGGAGAATAGAAAATGACTTCTCGAAACATTTTCTTAATTCAATCTGTTGAGGTTCCATTCAAAGCTATAGAGAATATCTTTATCACGCTGTTTTCTGCTAGTGGGTGGTGAGCCTCCAACCTCAATAGGCGACATGTTATTCTTTAAATCTAAATCTCTTCTGGCGTTTGTGGTAGTCAAAATTCAGTTCCACATGGTATAGATCTTCACTCAGTGTATCTTTCATCAACTTCTAATGGAATCCGAAGAAAGCGATTCGAAGTGATTCGAGTCACTTTACAAATGAACACTCCCTATCTGTCGAAGCAGCGCTGATCAAGCTGTCTAAGCCACTCTCTAGACCAGTCTGATCTTCTTCATCCACTTTGCTGGAAAATATTTTTAAAAGTGATAGTGTGGCAACTGCTCTTATAGGAGAGTCTTAAATCTTTGCTCGGCGACGACGCAATAGACATCAAGGATTGTTGTTTCTGCAATAGTGTTATAGTTGATAATGTTTAGGATATAGGAGGTGTCTCTATCTTAACATGAAGCAAAACATTCTTCACTTCACGCTCTTTATCTACAGTAGTGAGTTTTTTATCCGAAGACGCTTCTCTCTTCAAAGCTTCCTCGGAAGATCCCTGTCTAGGGTTATTAAAACATCTTTTTTTTTCTGCAAATACCCGCTGAAGATATGTGCTTTTAATGCAAAATTAATCCTGAAACTGGGAATAGAAAATGACCTCTCGAAAATTCTTCTTAATTCGGTCTGTTGAGGTTCGGTTCCAAGCCATAGAGAATATCTTTAACAAGTATTTTTCTGCTAGTGGGTGGTGAGCCTCCAACCTCAATAGGCGACACGGTATACTTTAAAACTACATCTCTTCTTGCATTTGGTCGCCAAAATCCCATTCGGGTGATTATCCTCAGTGTGGTCTTGGTTTTACGCCTTTTCCTTCCAGCTCTAAACGTATTGGTACTTAGAGGGGATATTCAAGAACTGCATCAACTTCCTTTCGCAGGTTCGTTATTTTCAGTTCACATGGTACATTTCTTCACTCACTCTATCTTCCATAATTTTCCAATAGAATTCGAAGTGATTTGAGCCACTTTTCAAATGAACACCCCCTATTTGTCGAAGAAGCGCTGATCAAGTTGTCTATGCCACTCTCTAGATCGGTCTGATCTTCTTCATCCACTCTGCTAGAAAATATTTTTAAAAGTGGCAAGCATTGTTGTTTCTACAATAGTGTTGTAGTTGATCACGTTTGGGATATATAGGAGGTCTCTCTATCTCAGCATGAAGCAAAGCTTTCTCCACTTCACGCTCTTTATCTACAGTAGTGACTTCGTTATCAGAAGGCGCTTCTCTCTTCAAAGCTTCATCATAAAAGTTTTAACGGTTTTTTCTGCAAATACCAGCTGAAGATGTGCTTCTAATGCCAAGTTCATCCTAGGACCTGAGAATAGAAAATGACTTCTCGAAACATTTTCTTAATTCAGTCTGTTGAGGTTCCATTCAAAGCTACAGAGAATATCTTTATCACGGTGTTTTCTGCTAGTGGGTGGTGAGCCTCCAACCTCAATAGGCGACATGTTATTCTTTAAATCTAAATCTCTTCTGGCGTTTGTGGTAGTCAAAATTCAGTTCCACATGGTATAGATCTTCACTCAGTGTATCTTTCATCAACTTCTAATGGAATCCGAAGAGAGCAATTCGAAGTGATTCGAGTCACTTTACAAATGAACACTCCCTCTCTGTCGAAGCAGCGCTAATCAAGCTGTCTAAGCCACTCTCTAGACCAGTCTGATCTTCTTCATCCACTTTGCTGGAAAATATTTTTAAAAGTGATAGCGTGGCAACTGCTCTTATAGGAGAGTCTTAAATCTTTGCTCGGCGACGACGCAATAGACATCAAGGATTGTTGTTTCTGCAATAGTGTTATAGTTGATAATGTTTAGGATATAGGAGGTGTCTCTATCTTAACATGAAGCAAAACATTCTTCACTTCACGCTCTTTATCTACAGTAGTGAGTTTTTTATCCGAAGACGCTTCTCTCTTCAAAGCTTCCTCGGAAGATCCCTGTCTAGGGTTATTAAAACATCTTTTTTTTTCTGCAAATACCCGCTGAAGATATGTGCTTTTAATGCAAAATTAATCCTGAAACTGGGAACAGAAAATGACCTCTCGAAAATTCTTCTTAATTCAGTCTGTTGAGGTTCGGTTCCAAGCCATAGAGAATTTATTTTTCAAGTTTTTTTCTGCTAGTGGGTGGTGAGCCTCCAACCTCAGTAGGCGACACGGTATACTTTAAATCTTCATCACTTCTCGCATTTGTGGTAGCCAAAATCCCATTCGGGTGATTACCCTCAGTTTGGTCTTGGTTTTACGTCTTCTCCTTCCAGTTGCATACGTATTGGTACTTAGAGGGGCTCTTCAAGAACTGCCTCAACTTCCTTTCGCAGGTTCGTAATTTTCCGTTCACATGGTACAGTTCTTCACTCACTCTATCTTCCATCAACTTCCAATGGAATTCGAAGCGATTTGAGCCACTTTTCAAATGAACACCCCCTATTTGTCGAAGAAGCGCTGATCAAGTTGTCTATGCCACTCTCTAGATCAGTGTGATCTTCTTCATCCACTCTGCTGGAAAATATTTTTAGAAGTGGCAGTCTTAAATTTGTGTTCAGGTTAGCAACGACTCAATAAGCCCCAAGTATTGTTGTTTCTACAATAGTGTTGTAGTTGATCATGTTTGGGATATATAGGAGGTCTCTCTATCTCAGCATGAAGCAAAGCTTTCTGCACTTCACGCTCTTTATCTACAGTAGTGACTTCGTTATCAGAAGGCGCTTCTCTCTTCAAAGCTTCCTCATAAAAGCCCTCTCTAGGGTTCTTAAAACAGCGTTTTTTTCTGCAAATACCAGCTGAAGATGTGCTTCTAATGCCTAGTTCATCCTAGGACCTGAGAATAGAAAATGACTTCTCGAAAAATTTTCTTAATTCAGTCTGTTGAGGTTCCATTCCAAGCTATAGAGAATATCTTTATCACGCTGTTTTCTACTAGTGGGTGGTGAGCCTCCAACCTAAATAGGCGACATGTTATTCTTTAAATCTAAATCTCTTCTGGCGTTTGTGGTAGTCAAAATTCAGTTCCACATGGTATAGATCTTCACTCAGTGTATCTTTCATCAACTTCTAATGGAATCCGAAGAAAGCGATTCGAAGTGATTCGAGTCACTTTACAAATGAACACTCCCTATCTGTCGAAGCAGCGCTGATCAAGCTGTCTAAGCCACTCTCTAGACCAGTCTGATCTTCTTCATCCACTTTGCTGGAAAATATTTTTAAAAGTGATAGTGTGGCAACTGCTCTTATAGGAGAGTCTTAAATCTTTGCTCGGCGACGACGCAATAGACATCAAGGATTGTTGTTTCTGCAATAGTGTTATAGTTGATAATGTTTAGGATATAGGAGGTGTCTCTATCTTAACATGAAGCAAAACATTCTTCACTTCACGCTCTTTATCTACAGTAGTGAGTTTTTTATCCGAAGACGCTTCTCTCTTCAAAGCTTCCTCGGAAGATCCCTGTCTAGGGTTATTAAAACATCTTTTTTTTTCTGCAAATACCCGCTGAAGATATGTGCTTTTAATGCAAAATTAATCCTGAAACTGGGAATAGAAAATGACCTCTCGAAAATTCTTCTTAATTCGGTCTGTTGAGGTTCGGTTCCAAGCCATAGAGAATATCTTTAACAAGTATTTTTCTGCTAGTGGGTGGTGAGCCTCCAACCTCAATAGGCGACACGGTATACTTTAAAACTACATCTCTTCTTGCATTTGGTCGCCAAAATCCCATTCGGGTGATTATCCTCAGTGTGGTCTTGGTTTTACGCCTTTTCCTTCCAGCTCTAAACGTATTGGTACTTAGAGGGGATATTCAAGAACTGCATCAACTTCCTTTCGCAGGTTCGTTATTTTCAGTTCACATGGTACATTTCTTCACTCACTCTATCTTCCATAATTTTCCAATAGAATTCGAAGTGATTTGAGCCACTTTTCAAATGAACACCCCCTATTTGTCGAAGAAGCGCTGATCAAGTTGTCTATGCCACTCTCTAGATCGGTCTGATCTTCTTCATCCACTCTGCTAGAAAATATTTTTAAAAGTGGCAAGCATTGTTGTTTCTACAATAGTGTTGTAGTTGATCACGTTTGGGATATATAGGAGGTCTCTCTATCTCAGCATGAAGCAAAGCTTTCTCCACTTCACGCTCTTTATCTACAGTAGTGACTTCGTTATCAGAAGGCGCTTCTCTCTTCAAAGCTTCATCATAAAAGTTTTAACGGTTTTTTCTGCAAATACCAGCTGAAG
Organism: Taphrorychus bicolor; assembly: GCA_951812265.1. Classification (NCBI taxonomy): domain Eukaryota; kingdom Metazoa; phylum Arthropoda; class Insecta; order Coleoptera; family Curculionidae; genus Taphrorychus; species Taphrorychus bicolor. Next base: position 22,852,648 of record OX638304.1, read on the forward strand.
ATGTGCTTCTAATGCCAAGTTCATCCTAGGACCTGAGAATAGAAAATGACTTCTCGAAACATTTTCTTAATTCAGTCTGTTGAGGTTCCATTCAAAGCTACAGAGAATATCTTTATCACGGTGTTTTCTGCTAGTGGGTGGTGAGCCTCCAACCTCAATAGGCGACATGTTATTCTTTAAATCTAAATCTCTTCTGGCGTTTGTGGTAGTCAAAATTCAGTTCCACATGGTATAGATCTTCACTCAGTGTATCTTTCATCAACTTCTAATGGAATCCGAAGAGAGCAATTCGAAGTGATTCGAGTCACTTTACAAATGAACACTCCCTCTCTGTCGAAGCAGCGCTAATCAAGCTGTCTAAGCCACTCTCTAGACCAGTCTGATCTTCTTCATCCACTTTGCTGGAAAATATTTTTAAAAGTGATAGCGTGGCAACTGCTCTTATAGGAGAGTCTTAAATCTTTGCTCGGCGACGACGCAATAGACATCAAGGATTGTTGTTTCTGCAATAGTGTTATAGTTGATAATGTTTAGGATATAGGAGGTGTCTCTATCTTAACATGAAGCAAAACATTCTTCACTTCACGCTCTTTATCTACAGTAGTGAGTTTTTTATCCGAAGACGCTTCTCTCTTCAAAGCTTCCTCGGAAGATCCCTGTCTAGGGTTATTAAAACATCTTTTTTTTTCTGCAAATACCCGCTGAAGATATGTGCTTTTAATGCAAAATTAATCCTGAAACTGGGAACAGAAAATGACCTCTCGAAAATTCTTCTTAATTCAGTCTGTTGAGGTTCGGTTCCAAGCCATAGAGAATTTATTTTTCAAGTTTTTTTCTGCTAGTGGGTGGTGAGCCTCCAACCTCAGTAGGCGACACGGTATACTTTAAATCTTCATCACTTCTCGCATTTGTGGTAGCCAAAATCCCATTCGGGTGATTACCCTCAGTTTGGTCTTGGTTTTACGTCTTCTCCTTCCAGTTGCATACGTATTGGTACTTAGAGGGGCTCTTCAAGAACTGCCTCAACTTCCTTTCGCAGGTTCGTAATTTTCCGTTCACATGGTACAGTTCTTCACTCACTCTATCTTCCATCAACTTCCAATGGAATTCGAAGCGATTTGAGCCACTTTTCAAATGAACACCCCCTATTTGTCGAAGAAGCGCTGATCAAGTTGTCTATGCCACTCTCTAGATCAGTGTGATCTTCTTCATCCACTCTGCTGGAAAATATTTTTAGAAGTGGCAGTCTTAAATTTGTGTTCAGGTTAGCAACGACTCAATAAGCCCCAAGTATTGTTGTTTCTACAATAGTGTTGTAGTTGATCATGTTTGGGATATATAGGAGGTCTCTCTATCTCAGCATGAAGCAAAGCTTTCTGCACTTCACGCTCTTTATCTACAGTAGTGACTTCGTTATCAGAAGGCGCTTCTCTCTTCAAAGCTTCCTCATAAAAGCCCTCTCTAGGGTTCTTAAAACAGCGTTTTTTTCTGCAAATACCAGCTGAAGATGTGCTTCTAATGCCTAGTTCATCCTAGGACCTGAGAATAGAAAATGACTTCTCGAAAAATTTTCTTAATTCAGTCTGTTGAGGTTCCATTCCAAGCTATAGAGAATATCTTTATCACGCTGTTTTCTACTAGTGGGTGGTGAGCCTCCAACCTAAATAGGCGACATGTTATTCTTTAAATCTAAATCTCTTCTGGCGTTTGTGGTAGTCAAAATTCAGTTCCACATGGTATAGATCTTCACTCAGTGTATCTTTCATCAACTTCTAATGGAATCCGAAGAAAGCAATTCGAAGTGATTCGAGTCACTTTACAAATGAACACTCCCTCTCTGTCGAAGCAGCGCTGATCAAGCTGTCTAAGCCACTCTCTAGACCAGTCTGATCTTCTTCATCCACTTTGCTGGAAAATATTTTTAAAAGTGATACCGTGGCAACTGCTCTTATAGGAGAGTCTTAAATCTTTGCTCGGCGACGACGCAATAGACATCAAGGATTGTTGTTTCTGCAATAGTGTTATAGTTGATAATGTTTGGGATATAGGAGGTGTCTCTATCTTAACATGAAGCAAAACTTTCTCCACTTCACGCTCTTTATCTACAGTAGTGAGTTCTTTATCAGAAGACGCTTCTCTCTCCAAAGCTTCCTCAGGAGATCCCTGTCTAGGGTTATTAAAACATCTTTTTTTTTTCTGCAAGTTTCTACCCGCTGAAGATATGTGCTTTTAATGCAAAATTAATCCTGACACTGGGAATAGAAAATTACCTCTCGAAAATTCTTCTTAATTCGGTCTGTTGAGGTTCGGTTCCAAGCCATAGAGGATATCTTTAACAAGTATTTTTCTGCTAGTGGGTGGTCAGCCTCCAACCTCAATAGGCGACATGATATACTTTAAATCTACATTGTGGTAGCCAAAATCCCATTCTGGTGTTTACCCTCAGTTTGGTTTTGGCTTTACGTCTTTTCCTTCCAGTCCCATACTTATTGATACTTTGAGGGGCTCTTCAATAACTGCCTCAACTTCCTTTCGCATCTTGCTTAATTTTCAATTCCACAAGGTATAGTACTCACTCTTTTTCCATCAACTTGTAATGGAATTCGAAAAAAGCAATTCGAAGTGATTCAAGTCACTTAGCGTTGCTTCCTCTTCGTTTCATTGTTTTCATATTAGCGCACAAGGCAACAAATTGAGGCGGTTGTATGTATGTCTTTCAGTATTTAATCTTTAGATTACGATCTTGGCTAATTTTCATTTGACCTCCGCTACCTTTCACTGTGGTCAGCATAGCTATCGTTCCCTTCTAGATTGAGCTGAACTAGATTTAGGTCCTAGAGTTCCTGAGCATGATCCCAACTGGTGCCTCAAACTAAATTATCCTTTTAACCCTATGTAACCCTACGATTCTGCTTTTATCCAATATTTTCCCTTTATGAGTTTCTGCGATGATAGGTTTCTTCTCGTCCAATAGACCAAGAAAACAGTATATTTCCAATTTTTTGATTCTAATGTGAACTGCCTAGAATCCGCTAATAAACAAGCTCTTTTAAAGTTTTCAGGATCTCAGTTTGTATGGTAACAAAAAAAGCTATATATGTCTTGGAGCTTGATTTTTTTGGGCTCTGCAGGCCATACATAATAGATTCTAATGTATTAGCAACAGTCCCTTGAAATGTGGGTTTTTGGTTACCTAAGGAACTCGGATCAGACTTAGATTCTTTCGATCTGAACCGTGACAGTAGCTTTAATTGGGATAAATACGAGGATTGGATGCAAATCTTCATCGAGGGCATAAAGCTCTGGAATAACCAAAATGGAGTAAAATAAAATAGTTTACATGTCAGGCGTTAACAGGGCACGTAGTGTTCAAAACATATCTGCACAAAATTATATAAACAGAGTCAGGAACATGCTAGTATTCGTGTATGAACAGTTAAATAAAAACTGACAAGCTGCAAGAATAAAGTGCAAGATTGATATCCTGATGAAGAACATATCGAAGCTGATCCTGCAACTGAAAACATGTGCGGGGCAGTGATGGATATGATGTATAAAGTTATGAAGATTAAAGATGTCGATGACGCCAATGGAAAAACTCAACCCCCCTGCCTCAAACTAATGCCTGGCGGTGGTGAGAGCATTCAGTGAGAAGAGAGTGAGAGGGTTTTAGTGGGTAATGCTCAATAACTCTCCGCTGAGTCTCACACTTCCCGACCGAGAAAGATCAAACCATCAACGGCCTGGAGTGCATAAATGAATTTCTGAAGCCCGCTATAAGAAAATAGGTTAGTTCAGTCATTTCCAAGTTTAGCGTTTCAATTTAGAGTTTTTTGACTTCATGTAATTAGTTGTAAATTAATGTAGAATTATTGTCTCGAGGCGTGGACAATTACCTCAAATGCATTAATGCAGTTACGTTTAACATTATCGCAAATTAAACAAAATCGATACGTGGTAGCAAAAAAGTTCTGACGATGATAAAAGTTTACAAGTCTACCATACTTTACGAAAAGGTAGGTCAGTGGTGTTCAGTTTCAATTAAAAAACAGTGGGTATTTATCTAATATGTGACCTTAGAAAAAATTGCCATTGTCCATCTGCATGTTTTTATTTTTAAAATGTAAAATATGCTTAACATGTTTTGTTATGCATTCAACCTTGTCCCTATGAACGCTATTGTTGACGTATACGAAGAAAAACGTTGACAAAGAAAAAAAAGAATGTAATAAGTTAATTTTATTTTGGTGTTGATATATAAATGCGTTTTTATACTGAATGGAGGACCAAGTTAAGCGCCTAACAACAGCGATAACAACAAACATGCTCATTATTAAGTTAAGCATGAAGCGAAAGATTGAATTGAAAATGTGGCTGTATAGGTCTCGTAATATCCAGTCAGGTCAGGGCAAGCCACACCAGTAAAATTGTCATGATTTGAAACGTCAAATAAACTCAAACCCAATGTGGGGAGCGTAGGAATTCTCGATGGCGAATCTGCAGTGTGTACCAAATTTGGCGCCCAACGTGGAACTCATTATCGATTATCACATTTCATTTACACTTAACTATATTTTTTGCATAACGTAGGATTCTAATCAGTTTTGCTTCAAAGCTCTCAATCTTTTTGTCGAGAAACGATTTTCACAGAGTTAATTTGCAGGTCTTAAACCCCGTGCATTCAACACGCAAAAAAAACATCAACTTGGTGTCACAGACCACTGCATTTCTCCGAACGTCACCTTCATCGGTTTTCGTACCAAGTACACACGTGTTTTACGTATATACTGAGTAACATTGACCTCCGGACCTAGCAACGATTGCCCTCGGTAATTATTTTTAAATACCTGTGCCCGATATGATAACATTAACGAGCGATGACGCTGTTTGAAGGTACCCGTTGATGGGTACTTCGCTTGGTTTGCGTCAACTTACCCATGATAGGAGGGTGCGGGGACGTCGATGGTATGCGATGCGGTTCTCTTGCGGTCGCCCGCCATATCGGCCAAACGGGCGAAGTCCGTATCCTGATCCGCCAGTCGGGCGGACTTGCGGGATTCCAGGAGGCGCACCTCTTCCAGCTTTTTCTGAACCTCAAAGGGGTCCTGAAACAAAAAAAGCATTATTATCTAAACCCGTAATATAGATATCTAGTATTATTATTATTATAATAATCTGCGCTGATGGGAGGTACTATACAGTTAGGCTTAATTCGCAGGGACCCAAACCACGAACCAGCAAGTGTACAGGTTCTGGTTCCGTTAGCCCGCTTGTAAGAACGGCTATAAAGTACTACGAGCGGGCTAAATAACCACACGAGTGGTTCCGCTTTGGCTACCGCAGTCTTTTGCGAAAAATCCATTACGACTATGATCACAAGTGCGCTTCACTAGTAGGTAACTAGGTCACCAGCTACCGTCAAGGTTCGGGCAAAGGTTGAGTTACACATATGGGCGATACGACAAATTTGGCCGGAGCAAGGTTGATGGTACGACTGTTGTTACGAAACAGAACGCGCCAAAATTTTGCAACAGCTATTTATTTATTTATAGCCACGATCTGCGATGATGCTGAAGCCATTAGTCATTAGCACATCTTCTTAAGGCGGGTGAAAGTATGATGATGATGGGTGTTTAACAGCTGATTTAGCGCCGGTTTACGAGCGTGTGTGTGTGTTGTCAATTGGGTTATGTAAGCGACCTTCGTCGCAGTTTCGTTATCGACGATGATAAGGCGGCAGACGGGCTTAATTTAGTTGGCAAACACGATGAGAAAATCGCAAAAAATTGCTTCATTAGGTATTAAGGTAATAGTTTTTTGTCTATTTGTAAAAGTGATAATCATTTCTAAACGAAAATTTAATTGTCTATGACAACTCCTAAGAAGACATCTCGCTGACACCGCTAGAAAAAAAGCTGCTCGTTTATAAACCAAATAGATACGCCCCATTTGCTGACGTCAGAAGTGCGCGCAATCAACTTGCACTAAATGACTTATAGGCACAACTAATGGGGGCGTGGCTATTTGGTTTATAAGCGAGCAGCCCTAGGATTTTTTCTCAGTTGATAATGAGCAATGCTCGAAACATCATAAAAGGAAACTGAAATAAACTGCTGTGTGATAAAAATTTTCCATTTCTCTGCTTTTTCACAAAGCGTTTAAGAACCTACACAAAAAATGGACGAAAAGTAATTTTTAAAGGCAAAATGCCAAAAAATCAAAAAAATTATAAAAGACAGATTTAACAATTATGTAAAAAGATAGTAAAACAAGAAACCATAAAATGCAAATTGTAATTAAACAAATTCTTTATGTATAATTATTACTCTCCTTAAATAAGTAGTCATTATTTGTAGCTCTTTGAAGTATATATGTGTTGTCTGTAAGGATATAAAAAGAACATAAGTATTCACTTAAACAAGTAATAAGAAAAATTCAATGGTTGGAACGATTGTGGTATTCTTGTGCTAAGGTTTACTAACGGCTCCATTTTTTTTTTGACAGAATATCATCATAATTAACGCTTTTGTGCTTAGAATTACTGACCCACTCTATTATTACTTTACAAAAAAGAAAAAAACACGTTTTGCGTTCCTTCCTGTTGATTGTATTTCGTATTTCTGATGAAGGTACAATTTGGTGCCAAAACATTAATTGCAAGGACCATTCCAAAGAGAAGATTCCAAGAATCCAACCATAACAAAGCAACGATAAATATAATGTCTCAATGAAAAACACATTTATAATTATTACTCACAGTTAATGACGTTTTATTATAATTTATAAGCGATAAACGTATCATCGCTATCGTATTTTCAGTATATTAAGTAGTTCATTACGTTTTTTGGAAACTTTGATAAGTGCGTAAACATGTCAAATGATTCAAACCATGAAACCCTTGAAGAGTCGACAGTAAAAATATGTGCCGTATTTTGCCCATTTTTGAGAAAGGTAGCCAAAACTTTTAGGGACAAGCCTGCACTTTTATAATATTTGAAGTCAAGTAGAGATGGGCAGCTATTCAAAAATGTAATATACAGCTGGTTATTTAGTTATATTTATAAGGTTTTTGTTAACCGGATAAACGGTACTTAAAGTTAGACACACAGAAACTTTATTTCTAGGAAATTATCCAAATTGGAAAGTTTCCAGAATTTTTAAAGTGTAGACAATACAAAAATGTACTTTACTCTGTCTAGTCTTCAGAAAAGTACCCAAAACTTTCAAGGGCAAGCCTGCACTTTTATAATATTTGAAGTCAAGTAGAGATGGGCAGTTATTCAAGAATGTAATATATAGCTGGTTGTTTAATTATATTTTTAAGATTTTTTTTAACCGGATAAACTGTACTAAAAGTTAGACACACCGAAATTTTATTTCTAGGAAATTATCCAAATTGGAAAGTTTCCAGAATTTTTAAAGTGTAGACAGTACAAAAATGTACTCTACTCTGTCTAGTCTTCAGAAAGGTACTCAAAACTTTCAGGGGCAAGCCTACACTTTTATAATATTTGAAGTCAAGTAGAGATGGGCAGTTATTCGATAATCTAATATATAGCTAGTTGTTTAATTATATTTTTTTGACTTTTTTTAACCGGATAAACTAAATAGTAGACACTCCGAAACACAACCGTTTCGGTGTGTCTACTTAAAGGTAGACACACCGAAACTTTATTTCTAGGAAATTTTCAACTTTTCAATTCAAACGATCTTCGAACTGTAGGTAGTGAAAAATGTGCTTTACTATGCCCATCCTTCAGATAAAGAACCGAATTTTTAAGAGACCACTCTGCACTTTTATGATATTTGAGGGTTGGTGAAGGGTAGAGATGGACAGTTACTGAAGAATGACAAATAGTTGGGTTTATCTAATTCTTTTTTTTTGTTTTGTTATTTTTTTTCAAATTGAAAAATTTTTGGGGTCTTTAAAGAGTTGACACTAAAAAATGTGTTTTCCTATGCTCATTTTTCAGTAATATATGCTTTATCATGCTCATTCTTTAGAAAGAAAGCCGAAATTTGTAGTGAAAAGCCTACACTTTTATGATATTTGAGGTCTAGTAAAGATGGGCACTTATCAAACATGAAATACGGGGTGATTCAAAAATCGATGTATAGGTTCTTTATTTATTTTATTTTATTATTGCCATCACAAAAAAAACAGTAGAAAATTTTGGCAAAATAAACCTCTTTTTATACTGTCTAAGATTTCGTAAACTTTCCAAACTAAAAAACATTTCCTAGTAAGAAATTTTCTATGAAACAATTAATAAAAATAAAAAAAACTTTGAATAACTATTAGTTTTATCATAAAAGTGCAGCTTTCCTTCTAAAGAAAGGGCATACATCCTTTTTTTTAATGCTAATTCATTGAAGAACCTGGAAACTTTCCAATTTGACACGAAGTCCTAGAAGGAAGACATTGTTTTCGAGATAACAACAATGAAATAAAAAAAAATAAGGGATCATTCATCAAATTTTAAATAACCCATATTTCATTCTTAAATAAGTGCCCATCTCTGCTAGACCTCAAATATAATAAAAATGCAAACCTGTCCCCAAAAATTTCGCCAATTTTTCTGAAAGATGGGCATAGTAAAGCACAATTTTTTACTGTTGACTCTTTGAGCTCTTTCCACAATTGGCAAAGTATCCTAGAAAGAAAGTTTTGTGTGTCTAATTCTACATACAGTTTTGACGGTTAATAAAAATAAAAAATATTTATAAGATTTATTACAACTTTTTATTAGAAGATAATTTAAACAATCGGTTATATTTCGCATCATACACCCATAATTCAGTGCCCATCTTTTATAAAGACAGCCGACATTTGTAGGGACAAGCCTGCAATTTAAAGATGTTTGAGATCTAGTAGAGATGGTCACTTATTTGAGAATAAAATTTAACAAGTTTTTTAAACTCTTATGTATTTTTATTAATCGAAAAAACGGCATCTAGAGTCACATCAAAACTTTCTTTCTAGGACATTTTACCAAAAAACAAATTTTTCGAACTTTTCAGGGACTTCACAAAGTTTTTAGTGACAAGCCTGCACTTTTATGATATTTGCCGTCTAGTAGAGATGGGCACTCCAGAATGAAATGGAACCAGTTCTCAAAATTCTTATATATATTTTTATTTTTGTTATTACAAAAAAAAACGGATTCAGCGAAACGTTTTTCTAGGACATTTGGCCAAATAGAAAATTTCCGGGGTTTTCAATGTGTTGACAATAAAGGGTGTGCTTTATTATACTCATCCTTTAGGAGGAAAGCCAAAATTTTTAAAAACAAACCTGCACTTTTTTAATGTTTGAGGTTTAGTAGAGATGGGCACTTAATTATTTAAGAATGAAATGTAACCAATTGTTTAAACTCATATATTTTATTATTCGAAAAAACTGTTTCTAGAGTCACATTAAAACTTTCTTTCTAGGACGTTTTACAAAATAGCAAATTTCCGGACGTTTTTGGGACTTCTCAAAGTTTCTAGGGACAGGCCTGCACTTTTATGATATTTGCGGTCTAGTAGAGATGGGCACTTATTTAAGAATAAAATGGAACTAGTTTTTTAAAACTCTTATATATATTTCTATTCTTGTTATTCCAAAAAAACTTCTAGAATTAGACACAGCAAAACTCTTTTTCTAGGTCTTTTTGCCAAATCGGAAAATTTCCGGGGTTTTTAATGTGTTGATAAACGGTGTCTAGAGTCACACCGAATCTTTCTTTCTAGGACATTTTACAAAATAACAAATTTTCCGGACTTTTTAGAGACTTCTCAAAGTTTTTAAGGACAAGCCTGCACTATTATGATATTTGCGGTCTAGTAGAAATGGGCACTTATTGGGGAATGAAATGGAACCAGTTTTCAAAATTCTTATATATATTTTTATTTTTGTTATTCCAAAAAAACGGATTTTAGAGTTAGACACAGCGAAACTTTTTTTCTAGGACATTTTGTCAAATCGGAAAATTTCCGGGGTTTTCAATGTGTTGACAATAAAGGATGTGCTTTCTTATGCTTATCCTTCAAGAAGATGATCTTTGTTATGCTCATCTTTAAGGAGGAAAGCCGAAATTTTTAAAAAACAAGCCTGTACTTTTATAATATTTGGGGTTTAGTCGATGGGCACTTATTTAGGAATGAAATGTAACCAGCTGTTCAAACTCTTATATAGTTTTATTATTCGAAAATCCGTATCTGGAGTCACACCGAAACTTTCTTTCTAGGCCATTTTACCAAATAGCAAATTTTCCCAACTTTTTAGGGAGTTCTCAAAGTTTTTAGGAACAAGCCTGCACTTTTATGATATTTGCGGTTTGAAGAATGATATGGAACCGGTCTCTTCATATTTATATTTTTGCTATTCCAGAAAAACGGATTCTAGAGTTAGACACAGCGAAACTTTTTTCTAGGAAATTTTGCCAAATCGGAAAATTTCCGGGGTTTTCAATGTGTTGACAATAAAGGATGTGCTTTCTTATGCTTATTCTTCAAAAAGATGTGCTTCATTATGCTAATCCTTTAGGAGGAAAGCCAAAATTTTTAAAAACAAGCCTACACTTTTATAATATTGTATAATATAGTAGAGATGGGCACTTATTTAAGAATGAAATGTAACCAGTGGTTTAAACTTTAATATATTTTTATTATTCGAAAAAACGGTATCTAGAGTCACACCGAAACTTTATTTTTAGGACTTATTACCAAACAGCAAATTTTCCGGACTTTTTGGGGACTTCGCAAAGTTCTTAAGGACAAGCCTGCAGTTTTAAGATATATGCGGTCTAGTAGAGATGGGCACTTATTCAAGAATGAAATGTAACCAATTGTTTAAACTCTTATATATTTTTAATTTTCGAAAAAACGGTACCAGGAGTCACACCAAAACTGTCTTTCTAGGACATTTTACCAAATAGCAAAATTTCCGGTCATTCTAGGGACTTTTCACAGTTTTTCGGGACAAGCCTGTACTTTTATGATATTTGCAGTCTAGTAGAGATGGGCACTTATTCAGGAATGAAATGGAACCAGTTTTCAAAATTCTTATATATATTTTTATTTTTGTTATTCATAAAAACGGATTCTAGAGTTGGACACAGCAAAACTTTTTTTTAGGACATTTTGTCAAATCGGAAAATTTCCGGGGTTTTCAATGTGTTGACAATAAAGGATGTGCTTTCTTATGGTTATCTTTCAAGAAGATGTGCTTTATTATGCTCAACTTTAGGAAAAAAGCCGAAATTTTTAAAGCAAGCCTGCACTTTTATCATATTTGAGGTTTAGTAGAGATGAGCACATATTTCGAATAAAATGTAACCAAATGTTTAAACTCTTATATATTTTTATTATTCGGGAAAACGGTGTCTAGTGTCACACCGAAACTTTTTTTCTAGGACATTTTACAATATAGCAAATTTCGGGACGTTTTAGGGACTTCTCAAAGTTTTTAGGGACAAGCCTGCACTTTTATAATATTTGCGGTCTAGTAGAGATGGGCACTTTTTCAAGAATGATATGGAACCAGTGTCTTCAATATTTTAATTTTTGTTATTCCAAAAAAACGAATTCTAGAGTTGGACACAGCAAAACTTTTTTTCTAGGATATTTTGTCAAATCGGAAATATTCCGGGGTTTTCAATGTGTTGACAATAAAGGATGTGCGTTCTTATGCTTATCCTTCAAGAAGATGTGCTTTATTATGCTCATCCTTTAGCAGGAAAGCCGAACTTTTTAAAAACAAGCCTGCACTTTTTTAATGTTTGAGGTTTAGTAGAGATGGGCACTTATTTAAGAATGAAATGTAACCAACTGTTTAAACTCATATATTTTTATTATTCGAGATAACGGTGTCTAGAGTCACACCGAAACTTTCTTTCTAGGACATTTTACAAAATAGCAAATTTCCGGACGTTCTAGGGACTTCTCAAAGTTTTTAGGGACAAGCCTGCACTTTTATAATATTTGCGGTCTAGTAGAGATGGGCACTTTTTCAAGAATGATATGGAACCAGTGTCTTCAATATTTTAATTTTTGTTATTCCAAAAAAACGAATTCTAGAGTTGGACACAGCAAAACTTTTTTTCTAGGATATTTTGCCAAATCGGAAATATTCCGGAGTTTTCAATGTGTTGACAATAAAGGATGTGCTTTCTTATGCTTATCCTTCAAGAAGATGTGCTTTATTATGCTCATCCTTTAGCAGGAAAGCCGAACTTTTTAAAAACAAGCCTGCACTTTTTTAATGTTTGAGGTTTAGTAGAGATGGGCACATATTTAAGAATAAAATGTAATCAAATGTTTAAACTCTTATATATTTTTATTATTCGAGATAACGGTGTCTAGAGTCACACCGAAACTTTCTTTCTAGGACATTTTACAAAATAGCAAATTTCCGGACGTTTTAGAGACTTCTCAAAGTTTTTAGGGACAAGCCTGCACTTTTATGATATTTGCGGTCTAGGAGAGATGGGCACTTATTCAAGAATGAAATGGAGTCAGTTCTCAGAATTGTTATATATATTTTTATTTTTATTATTCCAAAAAAACGGATTTTAGAGTTAGACACAGAAAAACTTTTTTTTGGGACATTTTGCCAAATCGGAAAATTTCCGGGGTTTTCAATGTGTTGACAACAAAGGATGTGCTTTCTTACGCTTATGCATCAAGAAGATGTGCTTTATTATACTCATCCTTTAGGAGGAAAATTGTGAAAATGTGACACAAATTGTCACATTTTTACAGTGAAATTTTCCAAAGTGAAATTTTTGAAAACATGCTTGCACTTTTATAATATTTGAGGTTTAGTCGCAGAAGAAGAATTAACTACTGTCAACCTCACTAAATTGATGTCAACCACATAACGTCAAAACGTGTTTCCTTGTGTTTGAAGTTGAGATAGTGCTTGCGAACGTTTTGTGCGATTTTTTGTTGTTTTATTAAAGATTTTATCATTATGGTGAGATATTGTGGCATATATGTAAGACTTATAGTTATAAAAGCGGGACAGAAATCTTTCGTATCACAGGTAAGTGCATGTATGATGTTTTCACCGATTACCCGACTCGGCGGCCATTTTTTCATTCCCCTCGCGATGCGCGCCCGCTGTGATCCATATGCACGTTGGAAGTAAACAAACCTGAAAATTTATGATTATCTCACTGGGTCTATCTATTTTGAAGGTCGATGGGTTTAGGTTTAGTAGAGATGGGCACTTATTCAATAATGAAATGTAACCAGTTGTTTAAATTGTTATACATTTTTCTAATTTTTGTTATTCCGGAAAACCACAGCAAAACTATTTTCTAGGACATTTTGCCAAATTGGAATGTTTCCGAGTTTTTAAGGTGTTGACAGTAAGAAAAGATCTTTATTATGTCCAATGTATAATTCGTTTGAAACATTGATTTGTGTAGCAGACTACAACTTGGACCATTTATTTTACTTGAAATACATTCTAAAACTAATAAAACGTTTAAAACCTAAAAAACCAATAAAAAAAAAGTTTTATTTCTGTAGTAGGATCTGTAGTACACTACAATGGGGAACATTCTAGATATTGCGGGTATCAAAATTAAACTACGTTTCTTTTACTTAAAATACATTCTAAAAGCAATTCAACCAAAGAATTTGTTTGAAAAGTTGGATTCATGTAGATCTTTTTAAGCACTCTCTAAGTACACATTTGTTGTTAAGAAATGTGTATTCCCTAGGGAAAATTCTAAAACCAATCCAATTTAGGACTTAAATGTGCAATTCGTTTGAAAATTTGATTTGTGTAGTTTATGTAGTAGACTTACGTAGAAGGCCACACTTTACAATTTTCACCAAATTTTGCAGATCCAAAAGCTGTCACTCCCTAAACTAATAAGATCAATTAAAATGTCCACTGACTTAAGCAGAAACTGCTAACGTTTCGATTTTTTTCGAAGTCTTTCTGAGGGTTTTTTACCAACAGAGTGGAAAATATGCAATAGATGAATAATGCCATAGATGAATAATGCTATACAGATGGTGGTGACCTGAACTAACCACCGAAAAAAACCGAGCAGAGCAAACATGCGACTTCAAACACAAAAATAATTTCACTCAGATTTAATGTTTTTTTTTTTTACTTGGAACAAGATTCAGTCCCAGAAGCAATCTACGGTGTAGGGAAAGTTGGCGCAACCCGGACAAGATAGCAAAATTACAACTATACTTATCTTTATTTTCTTATTTTTATGGGCTACAAAGCAGACCAAACCTTTAAGCAAAAGCGTACGTTTTTCACTAGACAATGGGCAAGATTAATCTGTATTCGAAAAATGTCATTAGTGACGTAGTTTCACGGCCAGGAATCCAAAGAAACAATAGCGACACCTGAAAGACATCGATTGTTTTTTCGTCGACGATTTCCATTTGCTCCCTCACGGTCATCTTGACCGAAACAATTGATTTTCCCCGGCCTTCTCGGCAAATATTTACCCGACCGCAAACAACCAAAAACCAATTTTTCATTGCCGGCCAAATTGGGGAAAACTGGGTTAAAGGGTGCGATGTTAACGAAAGCGGGGGAGCGTCAAGTAAACTGGGTCACGCAAAGCCCAATTGTAATTCTATATAACGTTGACGAAAGCGGCTTATTGCGCAACCGGTTGCGTTCCATATCTAACCCGAAATAGCTTTTTGGTTCGGGTTTGGTTTGATGCCGAGATGCGCGCAGGCACTTGTGGTAATATTGTGCGTTCATTTGAAAAAAGCCTCAAATAGGCCATGAACATGACTTCATAAATAAAATTAAAAGTCGAAAATGTCATAAATTATTCCGATTTTAAGTTATTTTTTATGAACTTATCTCAGATGAGAGTTTTAATTGCAAGGCTTGCTACGAGGTGCTTTTTTTATGTGAACACCCTTTACGATTTTTATTAAAACCGAGGAGAGATTAAGCAAGCGCGTCGATCGACCTAGATTTTTTCTAGAATGTGGGTCAGCGACGAAAAAGTCTCTAGGCGAGAAAAGCTCTTGTGTGCGCATAGGTTACAAATGTGACCTTAAGACGTGCA
Source organism: Taphrorychus bicolor (assembly GCA_951812265.1). Lineage (NCBI taxonomy): Eukaryota > Metazoa > Arthropoda > Insecta > Coleoptera > Curculionidae > Taphrorychus > Taphrorychus bicolor. Next base: position 22,867,698 of record OX638304.1, read on the forward strand.
TGCGGCTTACGAAACGTTGCCGCAGCTAAGCAACATTCTCTCTGCGACGTAATAACCTATTTATGACCCCTTGGAAACTGGCTCAGGCCGATCGTTCGACTCGATATTCACCTAAACAACTTGCAGTTTCATCGCAAAGACCTATTGTTCGAACGCAGCAGTGAAAGTCGCGGTTCGGGTTCTCTAGGTACGGGGTGGTTGCAACAGACGTAACGTTTTCATTGACCCACTGGCCCGCAAACGGGGATTCCGTACATGCCTGCTAATTAACCAACACCAGCAACTGCGCATCGTTTCGCCTAAATTAGAAACCAACCAACACACTCGATGAAAATCTTTGTTTGTTTACGCATCTGTGCTCATAGGAATGTCTAATAAACGTTGTTGCAGCAGCAGCAGCACCAACTAACAGCACTGGTGGTCGTACCTGACCCATTTCAACAATGAGAACCGTACGCGGCGTTTTCTAGTAGTACCCACCAAGACTTAACATGGCCGCAATGGTGGTGTCCGCAATGTTTAATCGACCGTGAGCTGCCGTTTCCGACTTGGGTATGCACCTATGACCTCTTTGGCATTACTTATACACACAGGCGAGCTTTTAGATTCTAATGAGATTCCGACGTGATTGAGAATTTCCCTAAGACCTCGTCTCTATTTTTTTCTCAACTATATCCAAATAAGGTTTAGTTGCATTATGCAGGTTTGAACAAACACTGACACCTAACGGTCTTTCACTATCACTAATCTTAGACAAAATGTACACAACACGGACGTTTTATGGAGGGCTTAGAGTTAAAGTGTTACTACGGGACTCAATCACATCATCCTAACCAGATCTTATTTAAATTTTATTTTATTTGACAAAGTCATTGTTAACAATGACTTTGTTGCCTAGTGTGACTTTACAAGCGTCAGAATTTACAAGATTTGGTTTGCCAAATCGATTATTTGTTAAAGGTAATACGTGGTGTTCATTATAAAATTCATCTAGCCTGGTATGATTTTTTGATAGAAAAGAAGGGAATTATAAAGGCACGTCGTAACTTGACTCGCTATCTATTATTTGTCACTGTCACTTGTTGACATTTGTCTTTTAGCTTACTTACTTATTAGCTGTCATTTCGGGTGGCAGCACTAGACACGTCTGAGCATATTCCTATCCTTACATTCTTATCAAGAAAACTAAGGATGACGGTGCTTTCAAAGCTATGGAGCCATCAGTGTTATCCTCGGACATTTGACTTTACAAAAATGACAACTTAAGGAAATATCGAAGGAAGTAATTCACGACATACTTCTAAAAAAAATAGGCAGCTAGATGACGGATTCTAATGAACACATGGTATATATTTTGTAGAGCTTCCTTCTACTCGTCCGAGACCGAAAAGTGAAAAACAATAATAATTTCCGGTCAGAAACAACACTTTAAAGCATTCAAGCCAGGGAATATTGTAGGAAAAACTCTTAAAAGCAAGGCGGTAATTGATTATTATAGCACGGTGTAAGGGTCATGTATGGCTTCCATTGCTCAATTTTATAGTAGAACGAGGAAAATTGTAGCAGGAAAGAATTTTGTACAGCAGAGCTTTCGGCCGATTTACGATATTTTTTCTACACCGGTTCCAACTGTAATTCAGAACAATTTAAGTGTAATTCAGAACAATTATTCAAGTGTAATTCCGAATAGTCAAGTGTAATTCAGAAAGTATTAAGTGTAATTCAGATTAGTCAAGCGTAATTCAGAAAATGCCACTTGTAATTCAGAATAGTTATCAAGTGTAATTCGGAATATTCAAGTGTAATTCATAAAACATTAAATGTATTTCAGAAAGCATCAAGTGTAATTCGGAATAATCAAGTGTAATTCAGAAACCATCACTTGTAATTCAGAATAGTCAACTGTATTGCGGAAAGCATCAAGTGTAATTCGGAATAATAGTCAAGTGTAATTCATAAAACATCAAATGTAATTCAGAAAGAATCAATTGTAATTTGAAAATTATCAAATATTACTCATACATCATCAACTATAGGGTGTCTCATTTTCGAAGGTTATGAAGGCTCATATTCGATTGGTTGTATCTCTGTTAATATTAAAGTTAGGAAGGTGCGGTTCACGCTCACACGCACAACCTGGGTTTATTTGTGAAACAAAAGATGCCGTTGACAGATTTGACGCAGCCATTTTTCATTCAATTTCAATAGATATAGGGTGATTTTGAAAATTCTGCATTATGGGACCCCCCTCGTATCTCGGTCAGTACTAAAGATAGAGATAAAGGAAAAAAGGCGTTTAGAGAACTTTCTGAGTAGAACTTTAGTTTAGTACCATAAGAATAATTTTGCCGCAGTAAAACAAACATATGTTTTTTTTTTAATGAGACATCCTGTATTTTCTTGGATATTTAGAATCGCATAGACAAATTACACTTGACGGTTTCCGGACTACACTTGTTGCCTTCTGAATTACACTTGGTAATTTCTGAATTACCGTGGACTATTTTGAATTACACTTGATGGTGTTTTAATTACACTTGACTATTCTGAATTACAGTTGACTATTCTGAATTACAGTTGACTATTCTGAATTACACTTGGAGATTTGTGAATTACACTTCACCATTATGAATTACACTTGATACGTTCTGAATTACAGTTAGAAACGGTGTAGTCATACAGAATTATCATGCATGAATTATCATTCGACAATATCGGCTTTCCTCATGATTTTTCGTGTGCAATAAACTCCGAACATCAACCGTAAGTTTCAAAGACCTCTACGAAAGTTTACTGTATCCCTAGAAGGATAGAAGAAGAAGAAGCACTACACCATTAGAAGAAGAAGGTACCCCACACAGGATTCAGTGAAGAATTCATTTAAGGAAGGATTCATTCAAGAATTTCACTTGATACTTTGTGATTTACAGTTGGAAACCTTGTAGTCATACAAAAGTTTTGTAGAGCTTCCGGTCAAAAAGAGTAATTTAACGAATTCAAGCCAGGAAATATCGTAGGAATTTATAGAACTCATAAAAGCAAGGCGGTAAGTGATTATTATAGTACGGTGTAAAGTTTATGAATGGCTTCCATGGCTCGATTTTATAGCAGAACAAGGAAAAGCGTAGCAAGAAAGGATTTTGTACGGCTGATTTACGATATATTATCTACACCTTGTCCAACTGTAATTGAGAAAGTAGCAACTGTAATTCAGAACAATTCAAGTGTAATTCAGAATAGTCAAGTGTAATTCAGAAACTGTCACATGTAATTCAGAATAGTCAATTGTAATTCAGAATAGTCAAGTGTAATTCAGAAACTGTCGCTTGTAATTCAGAATAGTCAACTGTAATTAGGAAAGCATGAAGTATAATTCGGAATAGTCAAGTGTAACTCAGAAACTGCCACTTGTAGTTCAGAATAGTCAAATGTAATTCGGAAAGCATCAAGTGTAATTCGGAATAGTCAAATGTTATTCAGAAAATATCAACTGTTACTCAGAAAGTATCAAGTACAGGGTGTCTCATTTTCGAAGGTTTTTGGTTGTATCTCTGTTAATATTAAAGTTAGAAAGGTGCGGTTCACGCTCACATGCAGAACCTGGGCTTCTTTTTGAAACAAAAGATGGCGTTGACAGATTTGACGCAGCCATTTTGCATTCAATTTCAATAGATACAGGGTGATTTTGAAAATGCTGCATTTTGGGACCCCCTCGTATCTCGGTCAGTAGTAAAGACAGAGATAAAGGAAAAAAAGGCAATTATAGAACTTTCTGAGTAGAACTTGATGGTGGAGCTGGTTTTGTACTACGAGGAATAATTTCGCCACAATAAAACAAATATATGTTTTTTTAATGAGACATCCTGTATTTTCTTAGATATTTGGAATCGCATCGACAAATTACACTTGACGGTTTCCGAATTACACTAGTTGCTTTCTGAATTACACTTGGTAATTTGTGAACTACAGTTGACTATTTTGAATTACACTTGATTATTTCTGAATCGCACTTGACTGTTCTGAATTACACTTGACTATTCTGAATTACACTTGATACTTTCTGAAATACACTTGGTACTTTCCAAATAACAGTTGGAAACAGTGTAGTGCTACAGAATTATCATGCTTTCGAAAATATCGGCTTTCCTCATGATTTTTGGCGTGCAATAAACTCCGAACAACAACCACCAAACAAGAAGTTTCAAAGACATCTACATAAGTTTACTGTATCCCTAGAAGTATAGAAGAAGAAGAAGCACACCACCATTAGAAGAAGAAGGTACACCAAATAGGTTTCACTGCTGGCTGCACTTGCCAACTTTGCCGCATTGCATGCTCTATCTACCACTGGTCACCAGAACTTATAAGAAATCCTCAGTCTGATTACCAAATGCAAAACGCGAGACTTAAAAACTTCTCTATGTGTATATCTATGATCTGGAAGGGACCTGGATGGTTACCCCAAAGGCCAAGTTTCAAAGACATCTACGTAAGTTTACTGCATCACTAGAAGGATAGACGCAGAAGAAGAAGAAGCACACCACCATTAGAAGAAGAAAGTACACCAAATAGGTTTCAGGTCACCCAAAATGTAAGAGGGTCCTCTGCTATTGAAGCCTGAGGCTAAAATTAGGGTGACCATCCCAATCCCCCTTTCCAGGTCATAGACGTACACAAAGAGAAGTTTTTAAGTCTCGCGTTCTGCATTGACTCCATACTTTGGTAATCAGACTGAGGATTTCTTATAGGTCCTGGAAGCCGGTGATGGAGAGAGCATGCTATGCGGTACAGTTGGCAAGACTGGAGAGAACTGCTTGACTCACCATTCAGAACAAGACCGGAAGCGGCATTCAATGCCTAGTTCTACTGGAGCTTCAAATCTGGGAAAAAGAGAGAAGCGATGGCCTCATATAGGAGCATGGATTGCTGCGTTCAGTAGAAGGAAAATTGTTCCACGAAAGTCGCCGGTGTCATCCAGAGAGGCATACCGATTTTCGTGTCGAAGAGAGGTGTCCCAGAGATCAACTAAGTCTAAACCAATCACTCGGCACGAACATCCTTCCAAGGAAATTCAGGGAAGAGAAACTTCAGCAGCCGTCTGAGAACAATCAGGTGTGGTATACAGACAGAACAAGAATTGCTGATACATCAGTCTTCAGGAGCAGGAATGTACAAAGCCGGCCATGAACAAGACTATTACTTCTCCTTAGAAGGCTGCACGATGGTTTTCCAGGTTGAGGTTTTTCCCAATACTCAAAGTGACCACCCCACAAGGAGTCTGAAAAGGAACAGAACTGGAGATTACAATATAAAGTGTTTTCCGGGCTTTGAAGCCCTGGTCCAATGGATTTCTTTTCTGACGTTTTGTCTTCAGCTGCGACACACATTATCAAAGGCGAAGAGACAATGAGCGAAGTGATCTCCTGTGCTTCCCCACGTTGACTGATTCGACTGTGGTGAGCTCCGTGGTATTTGTTCCCCCGCCGTCGCGCTGCCTTGGAGGGACTGGGGTGGGGGTAGCAGTGGCGCGAGGTTTCGGCGCCCTTGAAATATGTCGTAGAACTCGCTTGCAGTCTGCATTTAGAAACGTAACTTCCTCTTTCCTGTTGAAATTCTTGGCGTGTTTAAAGATCTCTCTCATTAGTCTCGGATAGAAATGCTGCGATTGATATAAGATATCCACCTCGTTGAAAAGACTGTCGTGAACTCGGAGAGAGCGTGCTCTGCTACTGCTGACTTTTGTGTTTGTCCCAGCCTGCAACTCCTCTTGTGTTCCGTAATCCTCGTGTTGACACTGCGTTTTGTGGTGCCAATGTATACCGAGTCACAACTGCATGGATCTCGGTAGAGCCTTCCTGGCGCTCTACATTCGTTGGACGGATAGCCCTATCGAACGCCTGCTTGCTGTATCCATTCCAACCAAAGGCTCTTTTCACATGCTTCATTTCCCAGACAGAGTCTTCATGACTCCCCCTTTCTGTCATCATATCAGTCAGTGTGTGTTGGTTTTCTATAAACGGTGTGCACAAGATTCCCATTCGGTTTCCTTAATACTAAAACATCCAAAAATGATAGGCGTCCTTCCTTTTCTATCTCCATGGTAAATTGAATTTTTGGGTTGATCGAGTTGAGGTGTAAGAGGAGGTTTTGAAGTTCGCTCTGGCTTGGCTCCAAATAACAAATCTGTCGTCCACGTATTGGACCCAGCACTTTTTCCTCTTATTTGCCTTTACCAACGCCTTGGCCTCGAAAATTTCCTTAAAATAGTTGGTTATTACTGGACTAAAGGGGCTGCCCATAGCTACACCATCAGTTTGTTCTTAGAAATCTTCCATCCATTGAAAATATGTAGTAGTTCGGCAAAGTTGGAATAACTTGGCAATATCTTATGGAAATTCCTAGTTAATATGTTCTATGGCTTCCTCCGCTCTCTCCGAAGGTCACTACATCATTTTCAATGAGGTGGATATCTTATATTAGTCGCAGCGTTTCTATTCGAGACCTACTTAAACACGACAACAGTTTCAACAGGAAGGAGGAAATTACGTTTCTAAATACAGACTGGAAGCGAGCTCTACGACAAACTTCAAGTGCGCCGAAACCCTGCGCCACTATTACCCCCACCTCGTCCCTTCATTGCAGCGCGACGGCGGGAGAATAAATACCAGAGCTCACCACAGTCGAATCAGTCAACGTCGCGAAGCACGGGAGATCACTTCGCCCATTGCCTTAGCGCTTTTAGTAATGTCTGCCGCAGCTGTAGACGAAACGTCAGATAGAAATTCCACTGACTCAAATCCCGGAGAACACTTTAGATTATATTTTGACCGGCCGTGAAAGCCTTGACAGTCTTATAGAACTAGTGATTTATATGTATTCCGACAGTCAAACTGCTCTGAGAGCCATATTCAGAAAATAAGATGAGCTCCAGGTTCGTTTACGAATGAAGGAATGCTCTGGAAACGCTGGTCCAGGGCCAAAGGTCGTAAAGGTATCGAGCATGCCCTTAAATTAGCTAGACTTAACTCCTAAACAGGAACCATGTTTAGAAGTAAGCAAAAAGTACGTCTACCATGCCATAGAGGAATGGTCGATTGGTGGAGGGAATAAATAGGCCCATGTGGTGTGAGAGTGGGTAGATTTAGGGAGTGTGCTCCTACAGTGCTACTACTCCGAACACCATTACTATTTCCTCTATTATGTTGACTACATACGGTGGTAAATAAAAAATTTCCTGAGGTGGACCTACAACAACTCGCAGTTTTTTGACATTTTTATCTTTTTCTTGTCGCGTTTGCAGATACCGTTCGTAATTGTTTTTTAACCTTCTGTTATCATTCAGTCTTTTCTGTGGTTTGCATTCCTTACATGGAATTGTCAACCAAAAGTTTAACCTTTGTTCTTTTTTAACCACAGCTCTTCGTACTCTTGTGGTAAGCAAATGAAAGGTACCAAGCAGATACTTTGCACTATGTGAAAATCTCCAACGTTTTCACATGTATTGGCACCTTCATCAGGGCCAAATTTTAAATAGTAAAATATTTAATATAATAATGTTTTTTTCCAGCTATTGCCTCGTCTGTTATTCTTATTTGATTCCCGTTGTGTCACAATTTTCCATTCTATTTACTACTGCATTCTGATCAGGTCTGTTTTCCTTCTTTCATTTGTTCATGGTCCTTTCAACGTCTGTTTTGTTCATTTTTATTTTCTAATTCTATTAAACACTTTCTTTTAAATAGTTCAAGTTTAGTACACCCAGTTCGTTATTTAAGTGTTTTGCTTAATTGCTCTATACTTCTGGCCTTCAAAGCTTATTTTTTTTTATTTCTCTTTTAAATCTGTTCTGGTGTTTTATTTCGTTTATTTGTCTGTGCTTTTATGTTTGTTCGTTTTGCATGGCAGATAGTCTTATTATAACTTACAGCTTCTTCAATCAATAGACCATAATTAGAAGTTTTTGGACTCACTTCTAATTAATTTAACATACTTTTTGTAAGACAGTGTAACGATTCTTGTTGTTTTCTTTTTAATTATTCCATTGTAGTTTCCATATTAAGAATGTTCTTATTATTTTTTCTTGTTTTGTTCCTCTTTGAACAGTGGGATTTTTCTTCTTTTACTTCTTCCCTTTTTATGTTTTTTCAGTCTAATTACTCACTATATAATCTGATCGTGTCTGATTTTATTTCTTGTTTTTTTTCACTTCTATTATTTACCAATTGTTTTTGTATAAAAAGTTGTTATTTTTCAATTTCTATTTTACACTTTTTTTAAATCAGTTTACTTCTTTTTGTTTTTTTCTCCCTATTGAAATGAGAGTATATTTAACCTCTTTGAGGTCATATCTTGCTGTATTTTAATCATTTTGCATAATTGCTTCCTACTACTGGTCTTTAAAATCTTATTTCCTAAAATTCCCCTTTTCAATATGTTTCAGCCTTTTTATTTAGTTTCTTAGCTTATGCATGCTTTTCTTGTTCACTTTGTATGGTTAATTAGTACCATGCGATCCTTCAGCTTTTGCAATCAATGCGTTTTCTGCTTTTTATATATCATGTTCTTTTAGGAGAGTTTTCAATCTTCCTTTTTACTCGTCTTCATGCATCGAATTATTTAAGATATTTTCCAATAGTCAGTTTTGAATTTAACAATTTCTTTAGTTGTTTATATATATTTTTAGATTTGTCCATCATTTTCACCAATTTTTGGCTTTGTTTGACTGTTAATCATTTTTTAATTTTTACTTTTTTCTGACACTTTTCTTCACGAGAGTTTTTGTAATCCAAAGGACCACTTGGCAAATCTGATTTATCAAAATTAACAAAAAGCCCTCTTTGTAGAATTTTAATAATAAAATTGAAGAAAAAAATTGGATGAGTTGGTAAAAGTACAACTTTGTATAATCAGCAGGTTCCTGTGGAGGATGCTAGTTACCTACATAAAACTTAAGTTTTTCGACAACAAAGAAAAAAGCAGACATTTTGTATTTATTTGATGAGCACTATTGAGTTTTTTGCGTTTCTAAATTTGTTTTATATTTAACCTTTATAATTACCTTTACGGTCTCGGTTTAATTACACCATGCAGTACCAAGTACTCGTGAGGGGTACCAATAGACAGTGCTCCTCTTACCCCTCACGACTTTGGGCCTAGAGTTATACAGGGGAAAAGGGGCAAAATATACCTTTATATGTCACAAATTTTAATTGTAGCGGTCTTTACTTTCGACAAACAAAAAACGTTAAAATTTTGTAATTTTGCAACTCACTGTTGCGTCCGTGCTGTTAAAGCGGAATGGTTCTCTTTGATTCCGCTTAAACGGCTGAGATCATACGCCCAACAGCTTAATGATAGGTGTGCGATTTAAATGGCGACTATCTAACAAACAGAAAGAACCATGCCCCGAAACCAACTTCCTATTTCGACCATAATTGTTCAGATTTGCATCTAATCAGGTTACGTGTGCTATTGCGCAGTGATACACCTGTTACCCGCTCTTATAGTTAGAACAGCCAAGGCTGCTTTCACACAACTTTCCCCGTTTTACTTTCACGCGTCCGATTTAATAACCAATTATCTTCTTAAAAATGTTCTTCGCTCGAGCGAATCCCTACATGGTTCCTGATAGGTCCTGCTCATCAAGACTCAATAGTTCTGAATAACCGCCATACATAGCAAATTTTGCTAAAAGAATGCTAACGCTGATCTAATCCCCAGAAATTTAGCAAAACAAGTGAAAGTCCGAATTGCAGGCTTAATAAACTGTTTCCAAATCGCCCTAGTTGGCACATTAAATTTGTTCTTCTCACAGCTTTGGCATTGTCTTGGGCCAGTTACCACATCGTCCGTCAAGATAACCAGATCTAACACCTGTATATAATAGTAAGCGGCCGCTACAAAGGAGTAAAAACCAACCTGGTTCTGTAATGGGCACGACGTCACAGTTCTTGCTTATGTTGGTGTAAAATTACCACGGGAAAGAGGTGGCGGGTTAGCGTTGACACCGTTTGCGCAGATGATAATCCAGAATTGTATCGTGATGAAAGGCAGTTGCAGTGGCGTAAAACGGGACGCGGGGTCCAGTTGCCCTAGAAACCCGGCGACAGGCCCGGAAGAGCACGCGTCCGACCCGATTCAGTATCGACCTGTGACCTACTTATTTTAGGCAACACGTGCCTCGCGTTCCACTCTGCACGCATATGCCAAGTCGAGCGGTTCAAATTCCTGGATCTGGGACAAAGAAATCCATCCCTCTGAGGGGAAAGTCAGGAACGCGTGGCAACGCCGCTCGCTGCAAAAATTAATGCATCTATTGGGGTGGGAGGCCGGGAAATCCACTTTTTCCCGATTTCCCCCCATTGCGTTCTTGTTTGGATTCGGCAGGGGATGTTATACAGGGGGGCAGCTCTTACTGGATCTAACCAGCTGAAGCCGAGTTACAAGAAGATAGATCGATTCGTTGCGACCGCATGGCTTAACGCAATGGATAACGGCACTTTTTAGGACGTATTAACGTGATGTCAGTCATACCATAAGACACACCTCTTGCCATCGCACACATGTTTGCCAAGACAATATTGGTAGTATGGTCGTAGCAATTTTCTTTGTTGAATGCTGAGTGTTGCCTCAGGTGTACTGGGCGGCATTGTTCCTTTACACGGTTAAATAACTACTCAATTGCTCCACTTTCTTATAGAAAACTTGATACATATACTAATATCTTCTGATAACTTATATTGACTTTGATAATTAATTTTTTCTCTTCAACCTCCTCTCTTAAGAGTCCATTCTACTGCTCACGATGCTCCAGTTTTCTTTCTTAGTAAAGATTCCCCTGTCGTCTTTCTGTTCTTTCATGAATCGAATTCATTCGGCCTATACAATTTTCTTCATGGATTTTTTCTTTTTAATCTTCGTCTCGTCTAAGGATTCTTTCCTGACAACGTCTGCTCAAAAGTTTTTTTCTCTTTACCCCCACTTATTTGTCCTTTCTCGATAGTAACCTTTGTCTTCTCTGTGTTGCTTCAAGATGACGAATCCATATGGTCTATGCAAGTTTCTGTATGAATTTTTTTCTCTTCAACCTTCTTTTTGTCTAGAGGTTCATCCTTTTCTAACATTAACCTTTGCTCAGAGTACTCCAGTTTTCTTCTCTTTATCCCAGTTATTTGTCCTTCTTTTTGTCTAGTGAAGATTTCTCTAGCTTTACGTTGACTCAATATTTTTGTTTATGCAAGTTTCTTTATTGATTTTCACTTTTTAACATTCTTCTCGTCTAAGGGTCCATTCTTTCTTGGCGTCTGCTAAAAATACTCCAGTTTTCTTCTCTTTACCCCAGTTATTTGTCCCTTCTTTCTAATAAGGCTTGTCTTCTTGATGAGGATTACATAACAGAAGAGTTTTTGAAGAGTTGAATCCGTCTCTGTTGTTCAAGATATTATACGAATATAAATCTAGATATTAAGCTAATCTTTATATAGTCTAGACCCCTCGTACACATAAAAAAACAAAGCATTTGCAAAAAAAGTGAAAAAATCCGAAATCTTTGTATTGAGAATTTTCTAAAGAAGGCATTGTCATGAAATAGTCAAAATTGTCTAAGAAGATGGTAAGTGGGAGGAAAAAACCAATGAACAAAAAATCCCAGCAGAAGAACGATTTGATGGTGAAGAAGGAGTAACAGAAATCGTTTTGTGGGGCTGAGGTGTGAGACATCATCAGTGTGGGGACATGTTTTATAGTTTTATAATTAACCATGTTGCACCTGGAACGATGCTAAATATGGAAGTTACAAATGTAGTCAATTAAACCACGTAATTTAGTTACTGAAAGTCGTTTACGATGAAAACGTGTTAATTAAAAATAATTAATTATGTAGCCAATAAATGCCATCTATGAACATAAAAGTAACAAATGTAGCAAATTTGAGTTGGTTTATGATGGAACAGTATCTTTCAATTAATTATGTAGCACATAAAAACGTGTCTTCAAAGAATGGTATCCATCTATATATCTATCTAGAGGTTACAAATGTAGTAAGTTCAATGAGGTAAATTAGTATTTAAATGTATTAAAAAAGTGTATTCTAAAGTTACAAAAGAAATTTCTTTTATAATAATTAATTACTTAGTATAATAATAAGTAATATAATTGAAGTAGTAATATAATTAATAATTGCTTTTTACAATTAATTATGTAATACTTGAAAGTCACCTTCGAATGATGCTACCTATAAAAATTACAAATGTAGCAAATCAATACGGCAATTTAGTTATTGAAGGTTGTTCGCAAAGGGAATTTTTTACTATAATGTAACATGTTACTACATTGTAACCTTTTACTACAATGTAACATGTAACATTCTTACTATAATGTACAATGCTACACTACAATGACGTAATTTATTAAGCAAAGATTTTTTTTGTGGAAACGCTTTTTACACCTAATTATGAAAGTCACCTTCAATTGATGCTACCTATAAAAACTACAGTTGTAGCAAATCAATGTGTTAATTTAGTTCTTGAAGATTGTTCGTAAAGGAAATTTCTTATGTAATTGAATGTAAATAGTTAGTAATAGTCCTCTCCGAAGAACGTGTTTTCTAAAAAATTACAAATGTAGCGAATTTAGTAATTGAAAATCATCTACGGTAGTGACGTCTTTTAGAATTAATTATGCAGTAGATTAAAGTCGCCTCCAAAGGATGTTTTCTAGAGAAGTTATATAAGTAGACAGAGATAAATTAGTAAGTAAAAAGTGACAGAGATAAATTAGTAATTGAAGATAGTTTACACTACAATCTCGTAATTTATTAAGCAAAAGCTGTCTTTGTGGAAACGCTTTTTACAATTAATTATGAAAGTCAACTTCAATTGATGTTACCTATAAAACTTACAATTGTAGCAAATCAATATGGTAATTTAGTTCTTGAAGGTTGTTCGCAAAGGAAATATCTTATGTAATTGATTATATAATTTCTTATGTAATTGATTATATAATTTCTTATGTAATTGATAAAATAGTTAGTAATAGTTTCCTGCAAAAAACGCGTCTTCTAAAAAATTACAAATGTAGCAAATTTAGTAATTGAGAGTCATCTACGGTAGTGACGTCTTCTAGAATTAATTATGCAGTAGATGAAAGTCGCTTACAAAGGATGTTTTCTAGAGAAGTTATATACCTAAGCAACGCTTTTTACAATTAATTATGAAAGTCACCTTCAACTGATGCTACCTATAAAAAGTACAATTAAATTTAGCAAAATCAATATGGTAATTTAGTTCTTGAAGGTTGTTCGCAAAGGAAATTTATATAATTATATAATTGATTATAAATAGTTAGTAATAGTCCCCTCCGAAGAACGTGTTTTCTAAAAAATTACAAATGTAGAAAATTTAGTATTCGAAAGTCATCTACGGTAGTGAAGTCTTCTAGAATTAATTATGCAGGAAATGAAAGTCGCCTACAAAGAATGTTTTCTATAGAAGTTGTCTAAGTAGACAGAGATGAATTAGTAATTGAAGATAGTTTACACTACAATTACGTAATTTATTAAGCAAAAGTTGTCTTTGTGGAAACGCTTTTTATAATTAATTATGAAAGTCACCTTCAATTGTAGCTACCTACAAAAAAAAACACAAATGTAGCATATCAATATGGTAATTTAGTTCTTGAAGGTTGTTCGCAAAGGAAATTTCTTACGTAATTGATTATAAATAGTTAGTAATAGTCCCCTCCGAAAAACGGGTTTTTAATAAAATACAAATGTACCAAATTTAGTAATTGGAAGTCATCTACGGTGGTGACGTTTTCTAGAAATAATTATGCAGTAGTTGAACATAGTCTGCAAAAGATGTTTTGTATAGAAGTTATATAAGTAGACAGAGATAAATTATTAGTAAGAAAAAAGTGACAGAGATAAATTAGTAATTGAAGATAGTTGACATTGCAATGACGTAATTTATTAAACGAAGGTTGTCTTTGAGGAAACGCTTTTTACAATTAATTATGAAAGTCACCTTCAATTGATGTTACCTATGAAAATTACAGATGTAGCAAATCAATATGGTAATTTAGTTCTTGAAGGTTGTTCGCAAAGCAAATTTCTTATGTAATTGATTATAGTTAGTGATAGTCCCCTAAGAAGAACGCATTTTATAAAAAATTTCAAATGTAGTACATGTAGTAATTGAAAGTCATCTACGGTAGTGACGTCTTCTAGAAATAATTATGTAGTAGAAGAAAGTCGAAAGAAGGAAATTTCTTATGTAATTGATTATCGGTAATAATAGTCCCTTCTGAAGAACACTTTTTATTAAAAACTAAAAATGTTGCAAATTTAGTAATTGATAGTACCATCTACGGTAGTGATGTCTTTTAGAAATAATTATGCAGTAGATGAAAGTTGCCTCCAAAGGACGTTTTCTATAGAAGTTATATAAGTAGACAGAGACAAATTAGTAATTGAAGATAGTTTACACTACAATGTCGTAATTTATTAAGCAAAAGCTGTCTCTGTGGAAACGCTTTTTACAATTAATTTTGAAACTCAACTTCAATTAATGTTACCTATAAAAATTACAATTGTAGCAAATCAATATGGTAATTTAGTTCGAGAAGGTTGTTCGCAAAGGAAATTTCTTATGTAACTGATTATAAATCTAAATTGAATGTAAATGATAGTAATAGTCCACTCTAAAAAACGCATTTTCTAAAAAATTACAAAAATAGCTAATTTAGTAATTGAAAGCCATCTACGGTAGTGACGTCTTCTAGAATTAATTATGCAGAAGATGAAAGTCGCCTTCAAAGGCTGTTCTATAGAAGTTATATAAGTAGGCAGAGATAAATTAGTAAGTAAAAAGTGACAGAGATAAATTAGTAATTGAAGATAGCTTACACTACAATGACGTAATTTATTAAGCTTGTCTTTGTGGAAACGTTTTTTACAATTTTTTACCTATAAAAATTACAATTGTAGCAAATCAATATGGTAATTTAGTTCTTAAAGGCTGTTCGCAAAGGAAATTTCTTATGTAATTGATTATAGTTAGTAATAGTCCCCTCAGAAGCTGCCTCCAAAGGACTTTTTCTATAGAAGTTATATAAGTAGACAGAGATAAATTGGTAAGTAAAAAGTGACAGAGATAAATTATTTAAGATAGTTTATACTACAATGACGTAATTTATTAAACAAAGGTTGTCTTTGTGGAAATGCTTTTTTACAATTAATTATGAAAGTCAACTTCAATTGATGCTACCTATAAAAAGTTACAAATGTAGCAAATCAATATGGTAATTTAGTTCTTGATGGTTGTTCGCAAAGGAAATTTCTTATGTAATTGATTATAAATAGTTAGTAATAGACCCCTCTGAAGAAGCCATTTTTTAAAAAATTACAAATGTAGCAAATTTAGTAACTGAAAGTCATCTACGGTAGTGACGCCTTCTAGAAGTAATTATGCAGTAGATGAAAGTCACCTTCAAAGGATGTTTTCTTATGTACAGTTAGTAATAGTTACTCCGAACAATACGTTTCCTAAAAAATTACAAATGAAACAAATTTAGTAATTGAAAGTCATCTATCATGGAGACGTTTTTTACAATTAGTTATGTAAGCCGTATATGAGAGTCATCTTCAACGGAGGCTTGCTACAGAAGTTACATAAGAAGCAAATTGCATGAGGAAAGGTAGTAACCATGGTAGTAACTAAAGGTCGTTTACAAAAAAAAGTGTCTGTGTTCAATTTTGTAACTGGTAAAAGTCGCCTACAAAAGCTAAGTTTCCCATAGAAGATACAAATAGAGCGATTTAATTGAAGAAAGCATATCATGCAAACCTTTCTTATAGTTTTGAACATGTAGCAAGCTCAAGTCACCTCTGTAGAATCGGTTTGTCAGGGGCAATTCTAGGTCTTCTTCCTTCTTTCTCCCTCTTGCTTCTGGTAATGCGAACTGGTCCACCGGCTTGAGCAGTACTTTCTCTAGGTCTTCAGTTAATTTAATTTCTTTAGACTTCATTTCTTCTTGGCTAATAACCTTGCGGCTAATAAATCTTGCGTATCTTCAGTTTCTCTTAGCCCCACATTAAAGAAAATTGTATCTTCAATTTCAGTAACAGTTTCGACAATAACAGACACAATAATCTCAGGCTGTTTAACTTTTTCAATAGTTGCAATTTCTGATGGTTTCTTCTTTATGACGCTTCTTTTTTTTAACGATTTTCTGTTTGGGCCCTCATGCTTCTATCAGAGTTGTTCACTTCTTCAGGGAGTTCTTCAACAATTTTGGGTGGAAGTTCTTCTGGAGTCTCCTCTTCAGGTTTCAAGTTTTTCACCCTCTTTGTGATTTCTGCGGTTTCCTGTTTGCCTTTTTTTGTTTCTTAATCTTGCGTTTCTTAATAACATTTTTCTTAGAAATCGCTTGTTCGAATTTATTTCTACACGAAGTTTTTTCACAGTACGATCTCCATATTCGGGTTTGAATTCTAAAAGTGCCACTTCTTCTTCTACAGTTACAGTAATCTCAGATTCTTCCGCCTTTTTTCTGTAGTTACAGTTTTAGCTGTCTCTTAATTGTCGCCATCTTTTCTCAATATCTTGCATGTTTTGGTAACTTTCTTTTTACAAACCCTTTTTTCAATAACCACAGTCTCTTCAATTTGCCCAGGAAGTTCTTCCACTATAAACACAGGAGTTACTTTTTGTGGTGCTTCTGTTTCTTCTATCGTTACCGTGGTGTCTGGCTCTTTTTCTTCCCTTTCTTCTCCTCGGTGGTACACTCTTTGGTTTTGTAACAAGCCGCTTCTTGAGTAGCTTTTTCTTGACTTTCATTTATTATTGTGTTGCTTAGTTTGTTGTTATTTTCACTTATTTTCAACTTCCCCTTCTAACATTTGTTTCTTCTCAGTAAAGGCGTTTTTTGTAATTATTGATGTTTGGGGACTGAAATTAATTTTCACATGAACGGCTAGCAGTTAGTTAATAAAAAAAACTTTGTCTTTTCGACCACTCTGGAGAATTTTCAATGGTTATCGTCTCGCGTTGCAAAAAAGTCTAAAAACAGCTCTATTCCGCATTCCAACATCTCTGTTATTCTAAAAGACATTTAACTTCGACCATAAACTACACATTTTCATTATGCGTTTCGAATTTCCAGCTATTGTTTATGGATATTAGTATATGATTTAAATATTACACCCTCGGAAGTATCAGATTTCAAACACTTTAAGAGTTTCCTTATTATAATTAAGATTTTTGTTCTTGAAGGCAACCATCTGCATAACGATTTTCAATTTCCTAAACTAATGCCATATCTTTCAGATATCATTTTTTTTTAGTTTTTTCTTTTTTATTTGCGAATCGACCCACTGAGACTTTGGCAACATGCAATTAGAGCAGTCAACATAGTTTCAGTTCCAAAGATTATTTTTGAGTTACCGATTTTGCTCTACTTATTGAACTTTCGAAGAGATCAATACGCGATTAGAGCAGCAACCTTTCTTTTTGCTCTAAAACCTTAACAATCTTTGTCAAGGGAATAACCAGTCAAAATTTCTTTAATTTTTAGATTCTCTTGTTTCTGACTCGTCCAAGATTGCGTTAGATTTTGGTCTACTTATTCAATGTCTTTGATCGATTGTAAGCTGTTTCTCAAAAACTTGTCAGTCTGGATCTCATCTCCAGATCTCAAAAAGTGCAAACAGCATTGATTGGAGTCTTGTAGCAAGCCCTACTTCCAGTTTTAACAGGCAAATTCCCCTTTGACCACAAAAGATGCATCACCTGTCTTCCAAATTTGGGCAAAGGCAACTTTTTTCGCTCTAGTTTTATAACGTTCAATATGTTGTATAGTCGATTTAAAAAGCTGAAATTCCGGCACCACCTTATTAGGTTTTCACTAATTACGTAATGCTTTCAATGTCAACTTGGCCGACCGTAAACCTAGTAGAGATGCTTCGAACCAATTATTGGCAAACTCGCAACTAGTTACTAATCCAGCCGGTTGCGTAACGGATTACTAACCGGGAATCATGTCCTTGTCCAACAAGCAATGTCTTGGCAAGAGCAGTTCTATAATATTATGTATTATGTATTTATTTCTCCCCACTTCTCGTACTTTTGCGGTCGATTAAAATAAAATATTCCGCATAGCACTGGGCGTAAACAACTATTTGTTTTTGACTTGATGCGTCTTGTATGACGCCGCTCTTTGTGTTTTTGCGGTTTCTTTATCTACTTATCAGTGACGTAGTGACTGCGATAAGCACGAAAAGGGACCGTGAAATATTGGTAGATGCGTTGCGTATTTGGATTTCGTTATCCAAATCTCAGAAATTGATTTAATGTTAATGACAGACAAGTAAACATAACCATCAGATTAACAATCATCATTAGGCGGTCATTAATTTTCCCTTAATGGTGCACATTAATAAAAGAGGATTTTCGGTAGTTCCGTTTATGAGCCTATATTAATAGCAGCTGAAGAATACCGTGTGCGTCTTACTGTTACGCGGTACCACCAACGACGCACTTTCTTCACCTACCTCAGTTCCAATGGGATGGATTCTGATGATAACCTCGTCGGTTTCCAGGTGGTGTTTCATGACCTCGCCGCATACCTCGCGCCCGTTGAAGGTAACGAAACATTTTTGATTGGGTACCAACTCGGTGCCCAGCACGGACTGGAACCCGGGACCGATCAGGTCCATTTCGAAGAATTCGGCGGTGGTTCGTCCGAGGTTTCCCTGTCTGGAATCGAACCGGACGGTGTACCGGGTGTTCGGCGTAAGGTTGATGCAATTGCTGTTGATTTCCACGCTCGCGGGCGTTTTGACCGCCTGGATGACTCCGGAGTAGTATTTGCCGTCTTCTCCGGGGGCGCACACGCGGGTCCCTATAATCGACCTCTTCGCGATCCTCTTTCCCGTTGACATTTTGAAGTAAAGTCCCAAAAAAAAATTATAGAAACGAAACTATGTGAACTGTTCACAAAACTACGTGATCGGTAAAATACAGTCTCCTGACCAGCAATTTCTGAACGGACTCCTGCTGGGGGCTGAAACACTCTACGGACACATCAAGAACCAACTCTATGATTTTGTTATCGTAGGATATGCACATACTTGAGAGCGAACGTCCGTCGTTGATTACGCGCCAAGACAACGGCTGAACAACAACTGATGCGGCGACCGGCCGGCTTGTGTCGATGCCGTAACAAGAACAGCTGATCGAACTCTAGTTCTATCTTTGTTTTGGCCACTGTGGTTCGTCGTGTCCGGATCGCAGGCCAAAACAGGTTTATCGGCACCTTGGTTCTGGCCTGCCCAAACGCGATAGTCGAACCACAGTGCGCTAACAAAGAGCAACAAGGAGCGCATGAGCGTACATTGCACGGGATCGCGCATAGCGGCCCGGCCACAGCTGATGATAACAACAAATCCACGTGAACCCGCTGAGCTTTTCCATTGGCTGCGGACCCGCGCTGACCTACATACGCGCTCACAAGAAGGGGGAAAAAGGTCATACAATGAGCTGTGCCAAGACCGCTTCTTTAGGTCGGTCCTTGATTTTTCTTCGCCTTTTCGGGGAACGAATATCATTGCAGGTGTCGCCTTGTCATCCGCCGGTGGGTGGAACCCAAGAACGTCCTCACTAGTTATGACGTTGATGCGATATATATTAATTTCAATATTTGTCTTCTCGTTTTCTGGGAGCAGGTGTCGCCTTGCTGGTGGGTGGACCCCAAGAACCTCCTCAGTAGTTATGACGTAGACGAGGCATATCTTAATTTCACTATTTAACCAGTGGACGAATCACGCAACGAGCCGTGCTAATTTGTCGTATAAATGTTTAAAATTCACTATTGTCGACTTCGGGGTCAGGACAATCAGCCTGCTGGCACGTTAACCCACTAATTTTTTTACAGCTTAAATAAACAATCGTGCGTATTTTGTTTGGAACCCGAAAAACTTGTCTATATTTTAGTAAAATCCCGTTAATGAGCTGACGGGTTTATGGCTATTGTATAGGCATTTTCTTCTGCCCACCTGTACATTTTTATATGAAGGTGGATCATGGAACGGTTCCAATTTTCTAAAAATTCTTTCAGCAGTTCGTGTTTAATTTTAACGGGACTTCTTAGCACGGTTGCCAAGCGTCCTGTATTTTGCGAGAAGTCCTGATACACTGAACAAAATCTCGATTTGGTCTATTACCTAATATACAACGTGTTACTAACCTGAACTAACCTATTATACAACGTGTTTAATCTCAAACATTATTTATTAATTAATTAAGGTACTAAACTAGTTTAATGCTACTAGTATGCATCCTAAACTTAACTAGTATGTAGATGGACTGATCCACAAATTGGTGACCACCTACTTTTCTTCGTTCTGGTTCCGATAACCTTCGAGGTATCGGAACCTGCTTCTGCTCTGTACAACATCTCACCGCTCTTCAGCTGCGAACTTACGGTCTCCAATTTGTCGACCAGCTAAAGCTGTCGGGGATGGCTAATGAGGGCTAGACCCCGACACTAGTATGCAGATGGGTTGGTCGACAAATTGGTGACCACCTACTCATTAAACTATATATTGAAACATATCGATTGATTTTGTTTGAGAGCATGTTGTAACGTACATTTGAGGAGCTTGCACACAAAAAAGAAATATCTACGACGAACGCAACTTGCTTTCAATTGAAATATTTTCTGCTTTCTATATAACGAAAATAATATTTTTTCTTATAAAGAAATTAGTTTTTTCAGAATGAGTTACTTTGTATGAAACATTAGCGCTTTAGTTCAACACATTTTATCTTATATAAATATGAACCAATTTTCTTTTAAAAAAAACTATATCCTATTTATAAGAAATAAATTTATTTTTTTCTTTCAGATAACTTTATGTCTAGGCAAAAAATTGTCAAATAGTTAATTTATTTAAGGAAGAAAAAATATAATTGTTTTAACGAATAATGTCTTGAATTTACACTATCGTTCTCTTAGTTGGAAGAGAACTAAAATATGACGTGTTAGATCAAAACAAAACTTTTTTTTTGAATGAAACTTAACATTTTCTATGTTCTAGAAAAGGTTTTTAGTCGAAATTTTTGTAATAATAATTATTCTATTATTACTCTTTGTTACGACGATTTTCGCATTTTTTTTTTGTTTTTTTCTTATATTTTGTTTTCATTGATCAAAATTAGACTTTTTATTGGGAATCATTTATGGTTTTCTCTATTTTATTTATTTATTTTTTTGACAACTTGCTCTTTGTTTACTCCTTTTTCTATTGCAATTATTGCCTCTCGGGTTTGCTTTGACAGTTCTGCAAAAAAAAAAAGATTCCGGCAATTTAGTTATTTGTTTCTCCTCCAAGTCACCAATTAAATATCAAAACAAAATTTATTGCTGTTTGGAATTGAAAACAGAATGTGTTCTCTTCTACCGTTCTGTCTTCTCTTTCTTTTCATAATTTTTCTTTGCACAAGTTTTTCCATCTTGCTGTTTTCCGCATTTTTCAAATATTCGTTGTTATGCTTTGTGCAAAAGCTTTGTTATTTTAATTGTTTTTCTTTGATCTAAATTGGATTTTTTTATTAGGTTTTCATTCTTTTGATAGAATTTGAAACAAAATTATTTCTTTTTTAGTACTGACCAATTGGAATGTATACTCATTTGTAACACATATTTGTAATACGGAAAATTTGGCACAAAACTAGAAATATTTTAAATTTATTCCTATACCTTAATATTTAAGATACATTTGTTAGTTTTTTTCCACTTTTCTTTGCCTTTTCGACGCTTTTAGTATATATTAATTGATTTTGGCCATAATCTTAGTTTGAGTTTGTTAATTGTAATCTAAATTTTTGTTGTTTTAATTTTTTTTCTTTGATCTAAATTGGAGTTTTTTAAAGACTGGCCGGTTGGAATGTACAAAAATTTGTAATCCATATTATGCTAATGAAACATTGGCACAAAACTAGAAATATTTTAAATTTGTTACTTTCTCTGCAAATTTTAGATATTTTTTTTTTAGTCTTTTTCTACTTTTCTTAACTTATTTCTTATTTTAGCTTTTAATTTTGTTGAAATAATGTTACTTTGAATTTTCCCGAACACTCCAAATTTGTATTATCACACAATTTAAGAAATTTTTTACGGAATTTGGAGCCTAGCCTGATTTTTTTGAAAAAAAAACATTAAAATTGTTATTTTTAGGTCAAATAAGTTCTTTCCATAAAATTTAATTTCTTCAGAGACTACCAAATTTGCATTTTTAGACGCTCTGCGTAGTTTTTAGATCCTAATGAAAACCTGAATTTCCTCATAAACTTTTATTCTGCATTTTTGACGCTTTTAGTAATTTTTAATTGATTTTGGCCATAATATTAATTTGAGTTTTTCCAAAGCCTCCAAGTTTTTATATTTACCCACCTTGAATCGTTTTTCAAGTATTTTGGCATTACTTTTCCAAAAAAAAAACATAAAAATTTTCACTTTTAGGTAAAAAGAGTTCTTTCCACACAATTTTTAGTTCTAATTCTAATCTGAATTTCTCCAGAGACTTCAAATTTGCATTTTTAGACGCTCTGCGAAATTTTTAGATCCCAATGCAAACCTGAATTTATTCAGAAACTTTTATTCTGCATTTTTGGCGGTTTTAGTAATTTTTAGTTGATTTTGGCCCTAATTTTTATTTGATTTTTTTCGAAATATTCAAATTCGTATTTTACCCACTTTGAGTCACTCTTTACGTTTTTGATAAAATGAGTCACTTTTAAACAATTTTAGCCCCAAATCTATTGTAAAATTCGTGAAAGATACCAAATTTGCATTTTTAGACACTCTGTGTACTTTCTTAATCAACGTTGACTTCAGTCCTAACCTGAATTTGCCTACAAACTTTTAATCGGCATTTTTTGACAGTTCGAGTAATTTTTAACTGATTTTGACAATAATATTAATTTGAATTTTTCCAAAGCATCCAAACTTTTATATTTACTCTCTTTGAGTCATTTAACACGTATTTTGGCCTGACTTTTCCAAAAAACATAAAAATTTTTATTTTTAGGAAATTTCGAAAAATTTCAGTTTTAATTCTAATCTAAATTTATACAAGACTTCAAATTTGGATTTTTGACGCTTTTAGTAATTTGTAATTGATTGTGGCCATAATCTTAGTTTGAGTTTTTCCAAAGCCTCCAAGTTTTTTTATTTACCCTCTTTGAATCGTTTTTCACGTACACTGGCATTACTCTTCCAAAAAAATATCAAAATTGTAATTTTTAGTTAAAATGAAATCTTTTCAAACAATTTTAGTTCCAATTATAATCTGAATTTCTCCAAAGACTTCAAATTTTCATTTTTAGATGCTCGGCGTAATTTTTAGATCCTAATGCAAACCTGAATTTCCTCATAAACTTTTATTCTGCATTTTTGATGCTTTTAGTAATTTTTAATTGATTTTGGCCATAATATTAATTTGAGTTTTCCAAAGCCTTCAAGTTTTTATATTTACCCACCTTGAATCGTTTTTCAAGTATGTTGGCATTACTTTTCCAAAAGAAAAAACATTAAAATTGTCACTTTTAGGTAAAAAGGGTTCTTTCCACACAATTTTTAGTTCTAATTCTAATCTGAATTTCTCCAGAGACTTCAAATTTGCATTTTTAGACGCTCTGCGTAATTTTTAGATCCTAATGCAAACCTGGATTGGCTCAGAAACTTTTATTCTCCATTTTTGGCGGTTTTAGTAATTTTTAGTTGATTTTGGCCCTAATCTTTATTTGATTTTTTTCGAAATATTCAAATTCGTATTTTACCCACTTTGAGTCACTCTTTACGTTTTTGATAAAATTAGTCACTTTTAAACAATTTTAGCCCCAAATCTATCGTAAAATTCTTGAAAGGTACCAAATTTGCATTTTTAGACACTCTGTGTACTTTCTTAATAAACGTTGACTTCAGTGCTAACCTGAATTTGCCTACAAAACTTTTAATCGGCATTTTTTGACAGTTCGAGTAATTTTTAACTGATTTTGACAATAATATTAATTTGAATTTTTCCAAAGCATCCAAACTTTTATATTTACTCTCTTTGTGTCATTTAGCACGTATTTTAGCCTGACTTTTCCAAAAAAACATAAAAATTGTTATTTTTAGGAAATTTCGAAAAATGTCAGTTCTAATTCTAATCTAAATTTATACAAGACTTCAAATTTGGATTTTTGACGCTTTTAGTAATTTGTAATTGATTGTGGCCATAATCTTAGTTTGCGTTTTTCCAAAGCCTCCAAGTTTTTTTATTTACCCTCTTTGAATCGTTTTTCACGTACACTGGCATTACGTTTCCAAAAAAACATCAAAATTGTAATTTTTAGTTAAAAAGAAATCTTTTCAAACAATTTTAGTTCTAATTAAAATCTGAATTTCTCCAAAGACTTCAAATTTTCATTTTTAGACGCTCTGCGTAATTTTTAGATCCTAATGCAAACCTGGATTTGCTCAGAAACTTTTATTCTGCATTTTTGGCGCTTTTAGTAATTTTTAGTTGATTTTGGCCCTAATCTTTATTTGTTTTTTTTTAAATATTCAAACTCGTATTTTACCCACTTTGAGTCATTCTTTACGTTTTTTGGCCTTAATCCTAGCCTGGCATTTTAAAAAAATGTCAAAGTTATCATTTTTTTTGATAAAATGAGTCACTTTTAAACAATTTTAGCCCCAAATCTATTGTAAATTTTTTGAAAGATACCAAATTTGCATTCTTAGACATTCTGTTTACTTTCATAATCAACGTTGACTTCAGTCCTAACCTCAATTTGCCTACAAACTTTTAATCGGCATTTTTTGACAGTTTGAGTAATTTTTAACTGATTTTGAAAATAATATTAATTTGAATTTTTCCAAAGCATCCAAACTTTTATATTTACTCTCTTTGAGTCATTTAACACGTATTTTGGCCTGACTTTTCCAAAAAACATAAAAATTATTATTTTTAAGAAATTTCGAAAAATTTCAGTTCTAATTCTAATCTAAATTTATACAAGACTTCAAATTTGGATTTTTGACGTTTTTAGTAATTTGTAATTGATTGTGGCCATAATCTTAGTTTGAGTTTTTCCAAAGCCTCCAAGTTTTTTTATTTACCCTCTTTGAATCGTTTTTCACGTACACTGGCATTACTTTTCCCAAAAACATCAAAATTGTAATTTTTAGTTAAAATGAAATCTTTTCAAACAATTTTAGTTCTAATTATAATCTGAATTTCTCCAAAGACTTCAAATTTTCATTTTTGACGCTCTGCGTAATTTTCAGATCCCAATGCAAACCTGAATTTATTCAGAAACTTTTATTCTGCTTTTTTGACGCTTTTAGCAATTTTTAATTGATCTTGGCCCTAATCTGTATTTGATTTTATCCATATCCAAATTCGTATTTTACACACTTTGAGTTATTCTTTACGTATTTTGGCCTTAATCCTAGCCTGACTTTTCCAAAAAATGTCAAAGCTATCTTGTTTTTGATAAAGTGAGTCACTTTCAAACAATTTTAGCCCCAAATCTATTTAAAAATTCTTGACAGACACCAAATTTGCATTTTTAGACACTCTGTGTCTATTTTTAGGTCAAATAAATTCTTTCAATACAATTTTAGCTCAAATTTAAATCTGAATTTTTCCAGAGGCTTCAAATTTGCATTTTTAGATGTTCTGCGTAATTTTTAGATCCTAATGCAAACCTGAATTTCCTCATAAACTTTTATACTGCATTTTTGATCATTTTAGTAATTTTTAATTGATTTGAGTTTTTTGAGAATTGAATTGTAATTTTTAGTTAAAATGAAATCTTTTCAAACAATTTTAGTTCTAATTATAATCTGAATTTCTCCAAAGACTTCAAATTTTCATTTTTAGACGCTCTGCGTAATTTTTAGATCCCAATGCAAACCTGAATTTACTCAGAAACTTTTATTCTGCATTTTTGACGCTTTTAGCAATTTTTAATTGATCTCGGCCCTAATCTTTATTTGATTTTTTCGAAATATCCAAATTCGTATTTTACACACTTTAAGTTATTCTTTACGTATTTTGGCCTTAATCCTAGCCTGACTTTTCCAAAAAATGTCAAAGCTATCTTTTTTTTGACAAAATGAGTCACCTTCAAACAATTTTAGCCCCAAATCTATTGCAAAATTCTTGACAGACACCAAGTTTGCATTTTTAGACACTTTGTGTCTATTTTTAGGTCAAATAAGTTCTTTCCATACAATTTTCGCTCAAATTATAATCTGAATTTTTCCAGAGACTTCAAATTTGCATTTTTAGATGCTCTGCGTAATTTTTAGATCCTAATGCAAACCTGGATTTGCTCAGAAACTTTTATTCTCCATTTTTGGCGGTTTTAGTAATTTTTAGTTGATTTTGACCACAACATTAATTTGAATTTTTCCAAGGCCTCCAAGTTTTTATATTTACCCACCTTGAATCGTTTTTCAAGTATTTTGGCATTACTTTTCCAAAAAAAAAACATCAAAATTTTCACTTTTAAGTAAAAATAGTTCTTTCCATAAAATTTTTAGTTCTAATTCTAATCTGAATTTCTCCAGAAACTTCAAATTTGCATTTTTAGACGCTCTGCGTAATTTTTAGATCCTAATGCAAACCTGGATTGGCTCAGAAACTTTTATTCTCCATTTTTGGCGGTTTTAGTAATTTTTAGTTGATTTTGGCCCTAATCTTTATTTGATTTTTTTCGAAATATTCAAATTCGTATTTTACCCACTTTGAGTCACTCTTTACGTTTTTGATAAAATTAGTCACTTTTAAACAATTTTAGCCCCAAATCTATTGTAAAATTCTTGAAAGGTACCAAATTTGCATTTTTAGACACTCTGTGTACTTTCTTAATCAACGTTGACTTCAGTCCTAACCTGAATTTGCCTACAAACTTTTAATCGGCATTTTTTGACAGTTCGAGTAATTTTTAACTGATTTTGACAATAATATTAATTTGAATTTTTCCAAAGCATCCAAACTTTTATATTTACTCTCTTTGAGTCATTTAGCACGTATTTTGGCCTGACTTTTCCAAAAAACATAAAAATTGTTATTTTTAGAAAATTTCGAAAAATTTCAGTTTTAATTCTAATCGAAATTTATACAAGACTTCAAATATGGATTTTTGACGCTTTTAGTAATTTGTAATTGATTGTGGCCATAATCTTAGTTTGAGTTTTTCCAAAGCCTCCAAGTTTTTTTATTTACCCTCTTTGAATCGTTTTTCACGAACACTGGCATTACTTTTCCAAAAAAACATCAAAATTGTAATTTTTAGTTAAAATGAAATCTTTTCAAACAATTTTA
Organism: Taphrorychus bicolor; assembly: GCA_951812265.1. NCBI lineage: Eukaryota > Metazoa > Arthropoda > Insecta > Coleoptera > Curculionidae > Taphrorychus > Taphrorychus bicolor. The sequence goes on from OX638304.1 coordinate 22,895,077, forward strand.
GTTCTAATTATAATCTGAATTTCTCCAAAGTAATTTTTAGATCCTAATGCAAACCTGGATTTGCTCAGAAACTTTTATTCTGCATTTTTGGCGCTTTTAGTAATTTTTAGTTGATTTTGGCCCTAATCTTTATTTGATTTTTTTCGAAATATTCAAATTCGTATTTTACACACTTTGAGTTATTCTTTACGTATTTTGGCCTTAATCTTAGCCTGACTTTTCCAAAAAATTTCAAAGCTATCTTTTTTTTGATAAGATGAGTCACTTTCAAACAATTTTAGCCCCAAATCTATTGCAAAATTCTTGACAGACACCAAATTTGCATTTTTAGATACTCTGTGTAATTTCTGAACCAATGTTGACCTAACTCCTAACCTAAATTTGTCTAGGAAGTTTTAATCGGCATTTTTTGACAGTTCGAGTAACTTTTAAGTTATTTTGATAATAATTTTAATTTTAATTTTTTCTAAGCCTCCAAAGTTTTATATTTACCCTCCTTGAATCGTTTTTCAAGTATTTTGGCATTATTTTTCCAAACAAACATCAAAATTGTCATTTTTAGGTAAAATGGGACCTTTTCAAACAACTTTAGTTATAATTCGAATCTCAATTTCTCCAAGGATGATTTCAAATTTGCATTTTTAGACGCTCTATGTAATTTTTAGATCCTAGTTCTAACCTGAACTTGCTCAGAAACTTTCATTCTGTATTTTTGACGCTTTTAGTAATTTTTAGTTCATTTTGGCCCTAATCTCTATTTGATTTTTTTCGAATTATCCAAATTCGTATTTTACACAGTTTAAGTCATTCTTTACGTATTCTGGCCTTAATCGTAGCCTGACTTTTTCAAAAAATGTCAAAGCTATCATTTTTTTGATAAAATAAGTCACTTTTAAACAATTTTATCCCCAAATTTATTGTAAAATTCTTGAAACTCTGTGTAGTTTCTCAACCAATGTTGACCTTAATGCTAACTTGAATTTGCCTAGAAACTTTTAATCGGCATTTTTTGACAGGTCGAGTAATTTTTAACTGATTTTGACAATAACATTAGATTTTATTATTTTTATTAGTTATTAATTAGTTATAAATTATAATTAATATTAGATTTTTTCCAAAGCAGCAAAATTTTTACATTTACCTCCTTTGAATCATTTGTCAAGTATTTTGGTCTTAATCCCGGTCTAACTTTTTCAAAAAACATTAAAATTGTTAGTTATAAGTAAAATGAGTTTGTTTCAAACAATTTTAATTCTAATTGTGATCTAAACTTTTGTTCTTTTATTGTTTTTTTCGTTGATCTAAACTGGATTTTTCTTAGATTTTCATTCTTTTGAGAGAATTTTGACACAAAATTGATTTTTTTTTAATGACTGACCAGTTCGAACGTATTGTTGGAACACATTCGTAATACATATTGTAATAAGGGAAATTTGTCACAAACCTAGAAATGTTTTAAATTTATTCTTTTACCTGCATATTTTAGATATTTGTTTTAGTTTTTTTTTTACTTTTCTTAACTAATAAAAATTTTAACTTAATTTTAATTTTGTTGAAATAATGTTAGTTCGAATTCTGCTAAAAACATATTCTTACACACTTTTCACTTGATTTTCACGTATTTTGGCATTAAACTTAACCTAACTTTTTCAAAAAACATAAAAATTGTTATTGTTGTTTGTAAAAAATGTCAGTTCTAATTCTAATCTAAATTTCTCCAAGACTTTAAATTTTTATTTTTGACGCTTTTAGTAATTGTTAATTGATTTTGACCATAATCTCGTTTTAATTTTTTTCGAAATTTTTTGGTTGGGAAAAATTTGTTACAAATACAATCTTGTGAGTCTATTTTGAAAAATTAGTAAATATCTCGAAACCGATTTAAAAATCAAAAAAATTAATTGCATACTTGGCTTACTTTTGTTGGTGGAAAATAAAAATGTTAATAGATATCTCGGAAACAGTTTATTAGTATATATTAGACGATCGTGTTGGTTCGTTTTTATATTTTCCAAAATCGCAAAATTATTAAATATCTTGAGAACGGTTTGAAGTTACCAAGATTTCGATAAACGATTGAAAATTTAACTAAAAATTATTGGGTTTATTTTGGACAATTAAAAAATCATTAAATATCTTGAGAGCGGCTTGTGGCTTTTAAAAAAAATACATTACGCTACCATGTTTGATGGAAAAAAATGAGTTATGCAGAATCAGAGACTAAATGCTATGAAATATATTTAAGTAAAAAAAAGTTTTATGTAATTGGTTATTCACGTCAAAAAAGGGAATAGGTAGATTAGTATTTTTCTCAAAATAATTTTTATTCGAAATTTTTCTTCATTTATAAACTCTGAGCTGTAATTATGTAAGACAACACAAATTTAATTATTTTGTCTGAAAAAAAAACGTATTTGTCTTACCCGTAAGCATTACATATAAAATAATCATTTCGCACAAATTTGAGAAAAAAAAACATATTTTATTCGTAACAGAAGACAATAAGAAGATTATGAGAATCTTCAAGAAAAACAAAATGAATTGTTTATTTTTACTTGAACAAAAGGAAATTTGAAGTAAGACAATTGTTTTGAAAAGCAATTCTCTTCTAATGAATAGAGTGCACTGATCCGTTGAAGAAAAATTTGCTTGATCTGATAAAAAATGTTTTAAACAAAAACAGTTTTTTTAAAAGAATGAACTTTTTTACATCAAAAAAATATTTTTAAGTGTGTGTTGTTGCAACGTGCATTTGAAGGAGCATCCCAGCAAGAAAGGGCGCTTCAGCCCTACAAAATTTAATGGGAAAGAAAGGTCGAGGGATATCTCATTTGAAAGGTCTTAGAAGCTTTTTTACAACGGTATATTAGAAAAGAAATTTTAACAAATCATTTACGAAAAAAATAATTTAAATCCCATACAACGTTAACAGTCAGAAAAGTAACATATGTTTTAACATTCCACAATGTTTTTAAATCATATGTTCACATTGCCTTCAATTGATTTGCATACAATAATACAATCTTGAATGGAAAACCGTTTCTAACCTGATTCAGCATAATAACAACACTCATCTATAATTCGCTGGTGTAGTTCGTCCAAATTCTCAAACTGTCGCGAAAATTTTGAACTTAAGATGCCGCCACAAGAAAAACTCTAGAGAAGTTAGATCAGGAAAATGGAGAGGCCAGGACCTCTTCTTCCAATCCAACGACCCTGGTATTGCATACTGATGTATTGGCGAACTGGTGCGGCGAGCCAGAAGAGCTTGTTGGAAACACGCAAATGCTGATCAAGTAGCAAAGGATGGTTTTGTAATTTTTTGGTTATTAACGGATAAATCATCTTCCTCAGAATATTAAAAAAAATGTACCGTTTAAATTATCAGGAATAAACAGAGATCTAATTGGATTGGCTCCCAAAATTCCAACCCAGATATTTAGCTTCTCGGGATGTTGAGTATGGCCTTCTAAGAATACATGAGGATTTGTGCCGCCCCAAAATCTTATGTCGGCTAGTTTAGGGTAGGTTAGGTTAGAAAAACAGTATTCATTCAAGTAGAAACCCATATTATATTACAAATACAAAACAGCTCTGACGGATTACAACAAAGCTATCAGGGAGGCTAAAAGGGAATCCTGGAATCGGTTTTGCAAGAACATAAATGACATACCTAGCGCAAGTCGCCGCATACACAGGATTCTAGCTAGGAGACACGTGGACGAGATCGGGATCGATTAAACAAATTGACGAAACTTTAACAACCACTTGCAGGGAAACGTTAGTGCTTCTCGTCGAGAATCGCTTTCCAGATAGTGTCTTTATGGCAACTGATGAACTACATGTCTCCGAGGGGCCGAACAAAAGACCTAGGGAAAACGACTAGAGTGTCTCAAAAAAGGTTGTTAACATACAGACGCTTAGATGGGAAGTGGGTTCATTAGAACCATTCAAGGCGCCTAGTCAAGATGGAATGAGTCACTCGAAACCGAAAACAGCCCAATCACCACAGCCCTTCAGGACACAACAGTTTGCTTCAGACTCGCCAGGGTGTGTCCGCAAGGAGGAGTTCTATCACCTCTTCTGTGGTCTTTACTGGTGGATGACCTGCTGGCTGTGATTGAACTGTGGGAATGTGTTCAGGCGTATGCAGACGACTTTGTGATCATGATTCGAGGCTATCATGGAGGACGCATAAGAGCAATACTCCAGGAGATATCAACACCATCTAAAAGTGGTGTCTTGGAGAGAACATGTCTATCAACCTGGACAAAACCCTGGTCCCAGGCAGCAACCTGACGTCACAGTTACGTCATTAATAGGTTTTTTTGAAACTAAGACGTCACCTGACTGAAAAGTGACGTTAATTATTCGTCAACATTGCCAACATATTTAAAACGTCGAGTAAACTCGTAACAATAACGACATTTTTTGGTCGTTGTATGTTAACTATTGCTGATTATTGCTGACGTGTATTAAAAGTGAATTAACTGTCGTATTAAAAACGACATTATTTGGTCATTGTGTGTTACTTATTGGTGGATATTGCTGATGTGAACAATAAGCGACAAAAATGCAAATAAAACAATGAAACCGAGATTAGAACGTTCCTTGCTCTATTTAGAAAGTTTATTTATGATATTTGAATACAAGAATGATTTATATTTATTTGAATATGTCGTGTTTGCGTATATTATCAACCAATTCCTTTCTAAAGAAATACCTAAACTTTCTTGTTGAAGAACTGAAGAATAGAAGTGGCTAAATGGAAAGTTGTCAAAAAAACTGGAAAAAAAAAGAAATAAAAATGCGATAAACTTATAAAAAAAAATAGATAGAGGCACAAATTTTAAATATTTACAGGGTGCTTCAAAAAGGTGCTGACAAACTTTGCAGGGTTATAGAAGACGTCAAGTCATCCAACTTTTGCTTAGAAGGTTCTATCTGCAAACGCACCTTTTTTGAGATACATCAGAGTGCCAAAGAAAAATTTTTGGCATTAAATCGTTATTAACGTCTTCAATCAAAACGTCAGTACTAGTTATGAGGTAAAAAACAAATTTTAAACAATACAATTGTTAAGAAATACCTTATCTTATGCGATAATAAATAAAAGTTATAAGAAATAATTTTTGCTGTTTTACCCGTGTTTTTTCAGCATAAAACACCATTTGATTCAAAAACGGCGCACAATGGCGCTTTTGATTAAGAATACATTTTTCGCGTAGAAAATATTTTCCTTTCAAAATATGCTTTCAAATTGAATTTTCTTTTTCCAGTGGCGTAGACCTTAGAGGCAAAACAATTCCAGCCGACTTCTAAATTTACGGCACTGGCACATAAAAATTGGTATGGCATAAAAGCAATAGTAAAACGTGTACACAATTTCAATTATCTATGTAAATTTGTTCCTGATATAAAATCTAAAAACCCATAAAAAAAAATTCTTTGGGACCCCCTGTATCTCAAAAACGGTGCATTTGCGGCTAGGGGTTTATAAGCAAAAATTAGATTACTTGGCGTCTTCTATAGTCCCCTAAAGTTTGTCAACATCGTTTTGAAACACCCTGTATAATTTTGGGAAAAATTGTCCAATAGATTTTTTAAAAACATGCTAAAATGAACAATGAAAATCGGAATTGAAAAATGTCAATTTTTAGGTCAAAGCTACCTCAAAAGAATGAAAACGCAAAGAAAAGTCCAATTTTATAACTGATCATCAATGAAAAAAAAATGTGAAAGTAAAGAAATTTGAACGAAACATGATGAAACAAGAATAATAGAAAAATAAAAATTACGATACTAAAATAGAAAAAATGGGACAATAAAGAGAAGAATTACGGAAATAGATACACTATAAGAGCCACCAAACAACTGTTTTTGGTATTTTGTTGGTCGCTAGAGCAAGAAGAAACATTTATATTGCCAAAATTTCTTGTTGAAGAACTGACACACCAAATATAGAAGGAACAATACCTGTAATACAAAAAAAAGTACGTAAAAAAAACTCGTAATAAAGAAATAAAAAGATGATAAAAAGGAAAAATCTCAAACGGTTATTATAGTTGAAGAGGTTTTTCAATCTTTAAGCAAGTACAAGAGAGTGTTGTTAATGAGGAAGGTGTTCCTCTAAAAATAAGTAAAAAACCATTTCTAAAGAAGAAAAAATATGTCAAAGAAAAACGAGCGTAAGTTGTTGCAGCAAAGGAACCTGAAAAAGATAAAAAAAATCAGTTTTCTAAAACGAAATACCAAATAAACACATTATCAAGAAGAGCGTAATTAGACTATAGAATTAGAAAGAAGAAGGGTGGCAAAAAGGAAAAAACTGAAATTGTGACTGAAGAAGAAGAAGGCTAAAACCTCAAACCACGGTCACTCTGGAAGAGAGTCCAATTTCATCAAATCTTTACCTCTTTGCATCATTTCTAAATTGGGGTAAAGCTGTATAAAAAAAATCATTAATGGTTAGTCGTAAGAAAATGCAGCTTTTTTGCCAAAATTTCTCAAAGGAATTCAATTAGCATTATAATTGTTTACTCGTTGGAAAAGTACATTTTTAGGTAAAAAAAACCCGAAATCACAATGATAAGCCTAATTTAGCTACATAAAAAATGAAGAGTAAAAAAACTCAACGCAACATGGCAAAGGATAAGGATAGAAAAATGTGAAGAATAAAAAACCAATTGGAATGAAAAAATAAATCAAAAACTACAAAAAGCGCCGATTGTAAAAAACTGGAAAAATTAGAAAATTGTAAAAAAATAAATCCAAAAGAAATAGGTAGAGGCACAAAAACATTTCTAATTTTGAGTCAAAATTAAAGTAAAGAAATTTGAACGAAACTTGAACGAAACATGATGAAACAGGAATACTAGAAAAATATGATAATAAAAAAACAATACGAAAAAAGCTTGAAAAAAAAGGATACTAAAGAGAAGAATTATAGAGGAAATAAGAACGGAAATTGTTACACTAGAAGAGGAAGGCAAGCAACTCCAACCAACCCCAAACAATAGTACATTTGTTTTTGGTACTTTGTTGGTTATTTAGACGAGGAAGAAACATCTAAATTGCCGGAATTTCTTGTCGAAGAACTGCCACAGCAAATATAGAAGAGGAAATACCTGTAATAGAAAAAAAAACACTTAAAAAAAAGTAGTAAAAAAATTAGTAATAAAGAAATAGAAAGGCGATAAAGAGAAAAAAATGATGAAACTGTTACTATAGAGGAAAAATAATAAAAAGCCTCAAACAACGGTTACAGTTGAAGAGGTTTTCAAGACATTAGAATATGCTCCTGAACTTGTCTTTAAACAAATACAAGAGACCACTGTTATTGAGGAAAGTGTTGATGAAGGCTTGGATAGTGATTTCTAAAAAAGAAAAAGTACGTCAGGAAAAACGAGCGGAGGAACCTGGAAAAAAGCCACTCACTACTAGTTAGAGTTGAAAAAAAAATCAGTTTTTGAATACGAAATACCGAAGAAACAGATTGTGAAGAGAAGCGTGATTATTGAAAAGAAGAAGGGTGATAAAGAAGAAAAAACCCGAAATTGTGTTACTGTTGAGGAGGATGGGAAGTTGTCAGGAACTACTGTGACTGTCAAAAAAGGCAGTCACAGTTACTGTTTTCGAGAAAAGTCGAAGCATACATAGTGTTTGACGTTTTCTATCCTCTGTTTTTGTATTTTTATATTTACCTGTTCATGGCTCATTATTTTAGCTTTGTCATAGTTCATTTTAAGGGTTACCCAAAACTGCTAAAAATGACGTATACAAAAAGATGTCTTATGACGTGAATACTGATGAATATAACGTTAGGTGTTCCGTGAATATAATGTCGTGATTCACGTGAACATAACATCGTGCTTATGACATCAGTTGTCCGAGATATTCGACCGTCTTTTTAACGTCAATTTAACGTCAGTGCGACACGTCACCCATTTAACAAACTGCCGCATTAAAGACGAGAAATTCACGTCAGCGTGCTACTTAGGGTGGTTCCGTTCACAAGGAGAAGGAAACTGGTCTCCTTGCTGGGCAAAACCATTCCATTTGCAGAGTAGGTGAAGTATCTGGGCGTAATACTAGATAAGACACTAAACAGGAATCCACATATGGAAATAATGATCAGCAGGGCTAAATTGTCCTTGTGAACATGCAAGGTACTGCGGAAAAAACTGGGGATTAAAACCGAAATTAATGCACTGGCTGTATGTGACGGTCATTATTCCAACGATCACGTATGGAGACATTGTCTGGCATTCCAAGGACGGACGAATAAGTGCGAGGTGCAAACTGACTAACTTGCAGCGTCAGGCCTGCCTGGCCGTCAGAGGGGCATTGGCACCACTCCAACATTGGTCATGAAAAGTCTTCTCGGGGTAATCCCGCTTCACATTCTGGTGAATGGGGGAAGTCAAATGGATTATATACAGACTCCACAACACACGTAGGGCGGAGGTTACATTGGAACCAACCCCACTGCAGGGTGAACTAACCGGCCATGCTTTGCTGGGTATGCCTTCGGACGTGACGCCCCCGTCACTTACACTTATATGAGCGAGCGGTGGGAACAGGTAAGTGAGGAAAGAATGAGGAAGAATGAGAGAGAGAGTGAAAAAGTGTATCCGCCTTACCAGTGGAGCAAAGATGTGGAAGAATTGGACGTAAGGATGGGTGTTTGTCGATGCTAGTTGTAGACAAGAGGTTTCCACGGTGAGGTGGTGCAGGAAAATGGAGGTAGAAGGATGGAGGGAAGTGAGCGAAAACAAAAAGCTCAGAGGAATCGGCAGCACGGTGGAAATGGAGCTAAGGGGAGTGATTGTGGCAACTGAAATGATCGAGAGAATGAATGTGGTTGGAAGAATAATGATTGTATGTGATAGTAAAATTGTTGTGGGGATGATGATAGAAACGAGGAGTGTGCATAGGATGGTTGGTATGGTGCAGGCAAGATAGAAGGAATGAGTAGAGTGGGAGGAAAACACATAAAAATTGAATGGAAAAGCAGAGAGAGTGAAGGTATGAGTGAAGAACCCTTCTAGAACGGCCGACCTGTTACCAGAGCGCGAGTTCGATAGACTTTGGAATAGGAAGACAAATAAGGACGCAATGAAGACGAGGGTAAGATATTTATGGCATGAACAATGGGATATGAGTGATAAAGGGAGAAGCTCGGGGAGAAGTGGCTATGAGATGTGTAAAAGTGTGGGTGATGAACGAATAGATCTAGGATTCAAAGCGACATAGCTGGAAATCTGAAAGCATACTTGCACAGATTCCGAAGAAGTGGCGTCGTAGATCCAGCGGGCGAGTGTGGTAATGGTTCAGAGGATTCTCGGCATGTGAGGGAAGTGTTTACAAAGAATGAAAGCGTGAGAGGAAGGGTAGAACTGGTGAATAAAGTTGCTATAAATAGATTCGCCGAGGTTCCCATCGCAGATTGATCTAGTGTTCTCGGGCCGTCAATTGTTTTGGTGTGATAGGTCGCGAATCTGCCACAGTGCCAGTTTAGAGTAGAGTTTTTTTTTATGTTAAAGTTAGATTAATAAAGAAAAAAAAGGGCTTCTTTGCCCGCTTATTCCCGGCCCGTCAGTCTAGGATTCTTGGATCCAGGGGCTGGCGGGAAGAGGGATGGCGTAAGAGGCGGTGGGTTCCGTTGAGAGCGGTTTTGTTGGATTGTCGGTTGACGGAGTTGCTAATGCCTACTGGTGGGAGGCAAGAGAATAATCTCGTTTATGTCTGTCTGTCACTTAGACTTATTCAGCTTACAACAGTAAACATCCCTACAAAGGAGGAGTGGGACCAGAATAATCGAAGGCCACTGTGTGGGCACCACTGCTGGTACGCGGATGGCTCGGAAAATCCCGAGAGAGTGGGAGATGGGGCGTATGGCGGTGGACAGAGATACAGACCCCAGGAAAGTCTGGGAAAGCACGCAACAATATTTCACGCGGAGCTCTATGCCATTGACTGCCAGGCTGGATAAGCAATCAAAACTGGACAAACCAAAATATATTCAGACAGTTAAGCGGCACTCAAAGCACTTGACTCCAGCAGGATCTCTCCGAGGACGGTCTGGGGAGTTTGAAACATACTGAACCACTTTGGGGTGGATAATACGCCAACCTTAATCTAGATTCCAGGACACAAAGACCTTGAGGGCAATGAAATCGTTGATTCTCTTGCAAGGGAAGAGGCGCGTGCTACCTTTATAGGGTCTGAACCGGTCTTGGGTATCGCGTGAGAGGTATCGAGGAGGGCAATAATCCAGATGGCGAAAGAACAGACCGAACGTTACTGGATAGACAGCCCGGGCCTTGTCCACTCAAAGACGTTCATACAAGGACCCTGTGAAAAAAGGACAAAAGACTTATTACAGATGTTAAAGCCCCTATAACATTTTCCCATCCATTTCGCTTTCCAGTTACCCACCATCATTTACAACAAGGAAAGGATTTTCTCAGGTGATCACCTGAGAAAATCCTTTCCTTGTCGATTAACGGTCGACAACAGCTTCAATTTTATCATTTACAACCTTAAGGTTTTTACCTAGTTTGTAAGCCTAGATTTTAAGACCAGTCTATGTCCAAGCTTCAAAATAAACGCAACTATAACACCAGGTCCTTCAAGCATAATTTAAGATTAGTCGTCATTGTGGCTCTAAACATTTGGTCCTGCGAGCCGGATTTAAGTTTAGTCGCATTGTGGCTTGGTTAATAGGTCGTAACATAACCTTTCAAAACTGTTCCATTCGGAAGCAACTGATTTTGTTTGATCGCGTGAGGTATTAAGCGGTTCAATTTTAACTTGAATTCTTTCAAATTCTTTCTAGGTTTGAAGTGTGTCATCTTTTCGAAGACTAACCTGATCTAAGTCAATATTATCTGCATTGAATTGATTTATACTATCACTTAGACGTTTCAATTTTGATTTGATTCTAACACGTTCGACAACTAAATCCGCTAACTTGGTGATTTCGTGATTAGATTTAAGGTTTGTTAAGTAGAACATCGAATTTGCAAAAACGAGGGGTTTAGTTTGTAGGAGGGTTAATGGATTAATGGAGGGTATTGAGAACCACGGACGTTTCTTCCGGCTTCTATGTCTTGGTGGTTTGATTGATGAGTGCACGTCCATTTTGTACTGCTAGGCCTCTTGTTTGCTTGGCTGCTTAATGCTTATCTGGATCTCGGCTAGTTTTTGGCTACTGCAATCCGGCTCGAAGGACCATATGTCTAGAACCGCGATGACGACTAAACTTAAATTATGGCTCGAAGGACCTGGTGTTATAGTTGCGTTTATTTTGAAGCTTGAACATAGACTGGTCTCAAAATGTAGGCTTTCAAACTAGGTAAAAGCCCTCTTAAAGCAAAATGGCTGGGTTTTTCCCGTGATAAAATGTTATAGGGGCTTTAACAAGAGACAACAGCTCAAAGATTATTCACTGGGGCACTGTTGATTAAACCACCACATGCATACGATAGGCCTGGCAGACAATGCCGAATGCAGACTTTGCATGGGGGATGATGAAACTGCAGAATACATCCTGCAGCTGAAAGACTTAAATTTCAGAACTTCGGAAGAATCTCACACAAAATCTCACTCAAGAAGAAAATTTACTTTCTAAAAGGACTGGGTATTCTGAGTGAACTTTAATTGATACTGACGCACATTAGATAGTAGCTCGCGGTGCACGGGACACCCTCGTGGGACCACTCATTTGGAATCAATCAATCAATCAATCACCCATACATTTAAATTTGATGGAAAAGTTTGATTATAATTATCTTCTCTCTTCCATTTAACCTTAGTGTGAGGTGGGCAAAGTACTGGACATTGCATGCAAATTTCGTGTAAATCGGGCAGAAAGTCACTTAGTTACGGCCCTGCAAGTGAGAATTATTTGCTGACTAGGTATGGTTTCTGCCTGCTCGTATGCAGGCTAATAACTATGAGGTTGGAGTTGCCATACAATTCGTGCGAGTTTCGTAAAAATCGGGCAAAACATCACGTGCTTGCAAATCTTTAAAAGAGAGATTTATTCCACACCCGTTAAAAAGTTTAGCTGACCGGAATGCAGGGTAATAGCCACTTTTAAAAATTTGCAGGGCCCCAACAGTCTTTTTGTCCAATTTTTACCAAAATTGCACGCAAGGTGTTCTTACGCAAAGTACAGTTTTAACTATCACCCTACACCCCCGTCAGCAAAAATTTGTAACGAGTCAGCAAAGGTTTGCAGGGCCGAAACTAAATGATTTTTGTCCCGATTTTGACCGATTAGGCGCACAGTGTGTGGTAAAGGCTCAGCTATCGCATTACATAATGGTGAGCAACGGGTCAGCAAAAAAATATTACTTTTTAAGATTAGCAGGGCCATAACCAACTTTCCCGTTTTTACAAAATTTTCATCAATGTATAGTGACATCTTAACTATTATTCTCCATACCGTTCATCAAAAAGTTGATTATGGGTCAACCAAAAATGGCACTTTCAAAGATTCAAAAATTTGCTGAACTGAGTTAATCGTGTTATTTCATTATTTCATATTGGCACATTATGTGCCATAGTCATACTATCACCCAGCATATCGGTCAGTAAAAATTTATAAAGGGTCAGCAAAAGTCTCACTTTCAAAGTGATTTTCTGCCCGATTTATACGAAATTCACGTAAAATGTGTAGTGCCGTCTCAACTAACACCCTGCATCCCAGTCAGCAAAAATTTGAAACGGGTCAGCAAAAAGTCAAAATTTTTTTAACAATTTACAGATTCGTGACTGTAAGTAATTTTCGCCAGATTTTCAGGAAACTCACACGCGATATGGAGTATCTTCTCAACTATTACTTTGCGCTCCGATCAGAAACTATTTGTTACGGTTCACCCAAAAATCGTATATTCGAAGGTTTAAAAATTTGTTGGGCCCTAAATCATTTCATTTCCGTAACTAAATCATTTTCTGCCCAATTTTTACGAATTTTGCATGAAGTACGTATAAAGTCTCAACTATCACCTGCATTCCGCTCAGTAAAATAATAAAACTAATAACAGTAAAAAAGTAAAAACTGGCCAGCCAAAAATCTCACTTTCAAAGATTCAAAAATTTGCTGGGATGTAAATCATTTGCTTTCCGTAACTAAATGATTTTCTCCCCAATATTTACGAAATTTGCATTAGTATAGTCTGAACTATCACCCTGCATACCCCTAAGTAAAAATGTATAAAGGATCAGCAAAAAATTTCACTTTTAAAATTTGCAGGATTGTAACTGTAAGTAATTTTCTGCCCGATTTTTGGAAAATTCGCACGCAATTTGTAAGTACTGCAGTCTCAACTATCACTTTGAATACCGTTCAGCAAAACTTGGTTACTGCTAAGCTGAAAATCGCACTTTCAAGATTAAAAAAATTTTCTTTGCCGTAGATTTTTGTAACCTTACAATTTTCTGCTCGATTTTTACGAAATTTGCAGTCTCAAGCCTAGTAGAGTTCAACTATCATCTCGCATACCGGTCAGTAAAAATTTGTAACGAGTCAGCAAAAAACTGACTTTAAAAAATTTGGAGGGCATGAAAAAAGCAACTAAAGTACTGTTTGAGACTCATTTTCTCCCCAAAGAGTATTTGACATATGAACAGTGTAGGTCCTTTTCCTATAAGCAAGCATCGGGACAACTTTTGGAACAATTTGTGACGGAAGTTAAGAAAATGGCTGAAAGTGTAAATTAAGAACAATAAAAAAAATTGAGCAAAACGGTCCTAATTTTTGTGGTGTGAACAGTTCTTAGATCAGAAAGAAATTGCTTCAAGTAGTTTGGACCGAATAATTGAGACGTGTGCTATTCTTGAAATGTCGAAGAAGCATAGTGAATCTATCGACTTTGGGTTCAATGCAAAGAGTTCTATTGATGTAATTGAAAGACCTAAAGTAAACCGCAGTTTGGTAAACAAAAACAAGGAAGAACCAGAAGAAAACTGTATAAGATGTGGAAAAACATCAACGGTCAATAAGTGTCCGTCCTATGAAGAGTTGCAATTTCTGTAAAAGGGAGAACCATTTTGCGAGTAATGTGCACTTTACATTATTGGACTTTTCCATTCGACTTTTAATTTATCGAATGAAAAGCCGAAATTTTGATTTTACAACATTCGATTTTACATTGGACTGGTTCGGTTCGATCTATCTCTCGACTTTCTCATTCGATTTTAAGGAATGGGACGGAATCTATTTGGATTCGATTTTTATTTAGAATTTTTTTTTGGGCATGCGCCTGGAACTGCCAAAGCTGTAATTCCGACCTAGCTTTTTATGATTTGCTGTTTATTTGTTGACATTAAATTGAAATGAAGAATCGAATAGATCTAAAGATACTTCTACAGTGTGTCAAAATGGAATCCAACAAAAATATCGAAACGAAAAATCGATCCTAAATATCTAATAATGTGAGATGCTCTTTAGGCTAGAAATGCCTTCACGTCCCGGTCAAAATTCAATCTAAAGTATTTTTCGGGTTTTGAAGGCGTGGTGCAATGGAATTTCTTCCTGATGGTTCGTCATCACCTGCGGTAGTCATTATCAAAGGCGATGAGACAATGGACAAAGTGATTTCCCATGCTTTAAGACGTGGTGAGCTCCGTGGTATTCGCGTGAGACAAATGTTCCAGAAGAGACTAACAGCGAACAAGTTAGATACTTTGTAGATTTAGAAAATACGGTTACACAAAATGACAATACATAAAGTGACTTTCATGGGAAACCAGTAAGTTATAAATACAGTTGTTATCTAGTAATATAACTCCCCATTTCCTTCTCTATTGTAGCCCTGAAGAAGGCAATAAACAATTGCCGAAAGCTCGGTTAGCTGAAAAGTTTCTTTTCTTGACGCCCTGACCGATCACCTGAGAGAAATCCTTTCCTTGTTACACAAAATGATAGCGATATCGCTAGAGATTCTAGCATTCTAGGGTTCGATCAAGGAACTAATGAAGATCATACAGACATTAATACAGAAAATGAGAATGATATGAATCGTGAAGAAGCATATGTGGCGGAACTTCATCCACCGACTCTCAGGTGGCAGTGCTGAAACTTCACCTACCGACTCGTGGCAGCATTAGTCGAAATTCTTCATAATATCACACCGCCTTTCCTGCGCCGAATTTGTCTTAAATATACTGCTAAAGGAAAAGATCGATACAGCAAATTTTTTTGTCCTTTTTGGGGGTCTGTATCTCGGAAATGCCTTAGCCCAAAATTTAAAACCTAAAGAAATTTTCAAAGGTCGTTTCTTCTACAATCACGGCGGGAGATTGATCTTAAATAAGTTATTCTCTAAAGGATATATAGGGTAAAGATAAAGCACTACAAAATGGATGCTTTTCAACCCACTGCATTTGGTAGGTAGCGTAATTTCAGAACAATCAGTGTTATGACATTTAATGACATTACTTGGTATCTCGGGACATGTTCGGAAGTTTTCGTTTATTAGCCCTACAAAATAAATTACCGGGGTTTTTCAAAAAGTTGTCGCTATTTTCTAGGTCACCCTGTATCGCGAAAATGCCGCAGCCGATTTACGAAAGATAACTGGTTGTAAAATCAGCGACGTAGACTCTTAGTTAATAAAACAATTTTATTCCATTTTGTATAAGGATGGCAAAAAATCTAATAAAAAACTGATTAAAATTTTGTTTACTACGATGTCATGACGGGAGCCTTAACTTTAACTCTCTTTTTGTAATGACATTTAAGAGCTATGGTCGATATCTCGAGATGGTTTTGGCGTTTTTTTGGTTTTATGCCTACTAAATCAGTCACAGGGCTTTTACAGAAAGTTTGAACTTTCTTGTAAGTTAAAATAGACAGTATCCTGAAATTAACTGGGAAATCCCTAGGCAAAAATAGGGCACAATGTTCATACAAACATAACCCGCAAACGCTTCGTCTCCGAGATACAGGGTGTTGATTTTTTTTATTTTTTCTTTATAGCACTTACTGTTTTCGAAATATTTAGCTCAAATTTTGAATATAGGTGACCATTTATTATCTACATCGTTGGATATAACAGCCGCTAGAATCGCTAAAATCGCTAAAATCGACAGGGTCTTATTTTTTCTCGGGTTGCATCCCTTTTACCCTCACAAACAACTTTTTTTTCAACACGCCACGGGTTGCATCCTTGTCTTATGTCTCACCATTTTCGAGAAATTTGGCGCGTGGAAGTGTTTAGGAATGTACATAATTTTTCCATAAGTAAATCTTTTTCATCAGTATCTGGGAATTTAAATAGGAACGCAGAAAACAGACATTTCTTACTAACTACTTAAATACTTAAGCTCCACCTATGAACTCTCATCCCGGCGTATAAGGCAGGGGTCTACCACGTCTTCCTGACGAGTCCAAGGTAGACCTCGGGACGAAACACCACATATATAGGTTATCACGATCTCAGGTCGTCCCAGTGGTGTTTCCTTGATTAACAAAAATCTTTCCTGGGATTCCCCATTTATGGCACCTCATTATCGACCCCATTATCAATTCGTGTTATTCAGATTTGGAGAAAAAGTTTTTAAATAAACAGAAGACAGAATCAATAAAAAATTACCTTCTTATATATCTCATATATGAGAGGCGAATTAAGATTAAGAAAGGGGAATGTAACGCAGCTTAAGGCTGTATACCTACCAACTACGAATGAAACAATAGTCAAGATGTAGTGTCATTTTTAGAATAGCGCTTGTCACTTGTCAGTGGTTTCAGGATTCGCTAAAAGGGTAAAACTAAAAAACATGTTTGTTTTATTAATAATTTATTAATTTCAACAAATAACATGCAAAATAACACTTACTTTAAAACGTCAAATAGCAATTACCATCATTGCAATTTTCTTATTATACAATTAATAATTGTATTTCGGCACTTTCCAAACTTCAAGGAAAAAATACCTGACAGAGACACACATCTTAATATTTTTTGAAAAAATGAAACAAAAAGCGATAAACCATATTATCGAATGCTCAGATTGAGCGTCATTAGTGGCAAAACAGTGATAAAGTCTGTTTTCAAATTCCTGGCAATCTTAAGAAAAGTGATTTTCGGTGGTTTCGGGAGGGGTCTTGGATACAGCAGATTTTAAATGGCTCCAAAAGATGGGCGTCAAGTCCGGGGAGCTCGGTGGCCATTCTATGGAACCCATTTTGCCAACCCTTTTGCCAGGATATCGATGGTTGACACATTTTCCACGTTGAGTAAAAAATACTATTTTTAGCAGATTGATTTTCTAAAGCCTGTACAAAAATCAGGTTTATGTCACAAATAATATAAGTTTGCAAAGCTGAACTAAAACTATCGGTTTCATTTCAGTAACCACCAACTAAGCAACCTTCGACCTTCGTCGCACCAATATCGTTATTACTTGCAACTAACCTGTTTCGCCCTGCACGAGTTGTGGCTAAAATGACTGGCAAATTGTAGACTTTCGCCAAATTCCAGCGCTTAATCTATTATTATTAATATTAACCGTAAAAGGACTTTTCTAATAATAATTGCACATTCCCTTTTGCGACTGAGGCTTACCATTAACCAAAACTACTATCTACGGCAAGGTCAGCGCAGACACTTTTTAAAGGTCACTCTACGCCAACGGCTGTTAAGAAGTGTAAGTGAACGGCAACAAGAATAATAAGACATTGACGTAATGCATCTCTGGGGGACTTAAAAGCTTTTTAAAAATGGGAAAGAGAACCCACGCCATGACAGCACAAAACGTGGGCATTTTGGGACAGAATTTATTGAGTAAAACGAGCCACCGAAATGCACCCACGTGTCTGATGTAGAGTAATGATAGAGCAGTTGTGACGTCAGGAGCAAGGCAAGAGCGTCATCCCCCTTGGTCAGAGTGGGCGGTGGCTATAAGTAGTAATGATATGCAGTCAGAACAAATTTTATTTATTGTGATTTATGGCGTCATTTTTGAAAGTGAACGTTCTAGGTGCTATAATTTGTAGTTTTTTTTAATAAAATAATTATTAACAGAGTCACGTAAGACGCAAGAAACGAGGCAACGAATTCCTCTACCGTGTTCTCTAAAAGCCTCGACCAAATATGTACTTTTCACACTCGCGTGAAATATGTTCCTGCTGGCCTAGAATGCGGCAGGAAAGTTCGAAATCCACCTAAACCATCCGCATTATTGTTCTACGTTATTATTACTTGACTCGTTCGGTTGGTTTTTGGCCTACGCCAGTATGCTTACGCGATTCCACCTTGTCAACCATGGAAAGATTATTGTTTGAACGCTTTTGCATCATTGATTGAAATTACGTTTCTATTAGGTCTAGACGTCGACCCCAAAGGTGTTCTATTTTGTATTTCGTAGATGTTCGAAATGGTCTGTAATGAATAACGAATTAATTAATGGCTTTTTTTAAATAGCTATAAATCGTTGTTGCGTAATTCAAAGAGCCACTTGAAAGCTGCTGTCCGAAATTGGAACAGGAAAAGGCGCCCTCACAGATTTCGTTCGGTCGCGCGAGCTGGGCCAATTCGTTTTTTAGGCCTTGACCCAAATTCTGAGCCATAGTCCCCCACACTATACACTGTTTAGAAACCGAGAAGGATTCATAAATCGGCCGCAAGAGAAACATAGATCGGTTGTATAACAATTATTATGTAAATACTTCGGGCATAGTAAATTGAGTTAAAACGACCTTGCTTTCGTTTTACGCTGTTTGGCAATGCACTTTAGCATACACCGCGAATTTCAAGCTTCTGACAGAGATTTTTTCAATTTAAAGCAGGAATTTTATCGATTTTAATAATGGCGACAGCATGTTTGCATCGGTTCCGTTTTGAAAAAGTAACTAGTTAAATAAATCGTATCTGTTGAAGACAAATCTATTTTTGTAGATTATTCAAAATTTATCATTAACTTCCGTATTTCAAAAGAAACCCACTGAATGTTTTTTTCGGAGACTTGCTAACATGTGTTCAGGCGTAAAAAATCGTGCCCCACCCAGCGAATTACCGATGAACGAACGAAGAGCGACTATTCATAAGAGTGTAAATAGACTCATAAAATCATAATTTTCTTTTTTTTTCAAAAGTCATTGGAGCATGACCGAAGTAAATGCCCAAATATTATATAATGTAAATGCTTAGGCGGATAATGTGGGCTATGACAACGAAGTTTCTACCAAAATCAATAATGATTTTGTTCTTTTTCGAACAATTAGAATGGTTGTGACAATTGACTTTCGACAGCTGACGAATTGTCGAAGACATAATTAAGCTCATATTTCTTTGGTTTATTTTTGGCTCTAGGAAGAATAAAACCGAGTAGATTCCTATTAAAAACATTTTATGTTATGGCAAATAAACAAAGAACATAATGAGGTAACTATTACTGTGAACATCATCAAGCAGTGAGGCGAAGTTGAAACTAGATGAAACTGTTGGCCCGATGGGATGACTTTTGGGATAGCAAGTAGTAACCTGAAGGAAAGTCCAATGCAGTGTTTTTTTGCGAACCAAGATTCCATCACAAGCCTTAATTAATTTTGAAATCAAATTCATGATATTTTTTGTACGAGATGAGAGCCTTCTTCTAGATGGAGAAGGATGGCGATCAGGACCCAAAAATCAAGGATATCTACTAATTTCTACAAGATACAACAAAACTTCAGCTTAAACAAAGCAGCAAATGTGATGTAACTGTAAGAGAAAATTAGGAGACATCAAAGTGCTGAAGAGTAGGGAAACGTGACGACCTTTACGAATTTGGGAGTATGAAGACTGGGTGTAAACCTGTACAGTACCTTGGAAATAAAAGAGCGCTACGAATAAAGTAAACGATTCTATGACGGCGAAAATAAACGACTATAATATTCACCTAAGGAAGTAACAAGAGGGTCTGTAGAGGTCCTCCTTGCATTCCATGGTGACGCAAGGAGGAAGAAGATGAACATAGATGAAAACCAACAGGAGAATTTCATCACAAGACAAATTCTTTAAAACGGCAATAAGTTATAAAAAATTGAAAAATGTATTATTTTCAGATCCAGGTACTGCAAGACTTTGAAATGGCTTCAGTTCTCTGGCGCTGTTTCTTGGAGGCTTAATCCCAGAAAGATCATTCAAGATCAAAGCTATAGCTTCTTACGTCTTGTGCGAGGTGGTGTATATTTCAGGCGCTTTAGCATTTTGGCGGTATTAGGGCTCACTTTACTAAATAAGTGACTGTCAGCTTCACGATAGTAAACAACTCGTGAGGCAACATAAAAATATAACCTGCCATTAAACTTTTTGGCTGCCTTACGCCCAATTTCATAATCATATTTAAAGTTCCTTTAATTTAAAGGGACATCAAGATGTGACATCTATTTAACTTGTATCAGGAATAACGATAAACAATTTCATAATAATATTTAAAGTTCCTTTAATTTAAAGGAATCTATGTAACTTGTATCAGGAATATTGACACATGCTGGGAGTTATTTTAGTTAAAGGAACTTTAAAATTGATTATGAAATTGGCCGTTAAGATCTTTTAGACTCATATTATTTTTCAAATTCCCATCCTAATATTTCCAGATTAGGAATGTCAACGACAAACTATACAAAAAATTTTTCAACTTCTGCGCGAATCTTTCTACAGTATCTCCTCACACATTAAACGTGGCATCTGCTCAAGAAACTGGTGGTCCAGCTTAACTTCTTCTACCTATACTGAACGTGCTTTGCCTGAATCTCTCCAGTTTTTCTCGAAACTTATGTCGATGCCTAGCAGCGCCTTTTTCAATTCCTTCTCACCCATACTTGCGGTGGAGTTAGACTTTTCTTTTGGAGGAAGATCTAAGTACTTTGTAGAACTATTATCCTCCCTCTCTTTACTAAAATCCGCACCAACCGTGATCCCTCCAGCGGCTAACCTTGGCCAGTTTATCATTTGCTAGTAATTTATAATGTGATCAAAATTTTATGGGCTTAGGTAGAGGCTCTATCGTGTTTCTAAATTGGAACTTGCGATTAGGTGGTGCGTAGAACGACTATGTTAATTGTTATCAAGTTCAGTGTTAATATTTACTGTCATTTGAGTGATAAAACAGCACAAAACCGGAAGATGGTACTGAAATTGCGAGATGGTACAAGCTGAGCAATATTTTGGATCAAGTAGATAGTCTTATCAAAGCTCCTGTAGAAGAAGTTAACAAAGAAGAGAACAAATTGATGAGAGACAAAGTGAATTATGGAGGGTTTTCTGAAAGATGAAAGATAATAAGTGGAAGAAAGCATTACCAAAGAATATGCATTAGATGATTGTAGTCTTTATTATCATAGGGTTTTTAGGACATGAGAACCAGAAATGGTTATAAAGGACGTTGTTATAGTGCACCAGAGTATTAGATCTAATACTGCATGACAGAGGGCTCTCAGTTCGAGGAGCAACCCATATTGCTCTGTGCCTCCCACGTTATCGGAAAAAGAACGAAGTGTAAAGAGTAGGTGGTCACCAGTTTGTCGACCAACCCATCTCCATAGTAGTTTCGGGGTCTACCCCTCATCAGTACAGCTTTGGCTGGTTGACAAATTGGAGGCCGTAAGTTCCTGGCTTAAAGCCAAAAATGTACTGAAGACCGGTGAGATGTTGTACAGAGCAGAAACAGACGACATCCACCAGCATATTAGATCTAATACTGCATGACAGATGGCTCTCATTTCGAGAAGCAGCCCACATTGCTCTGCACCTCGCAGGTTATCGGAACCAGAACGAAGTGTAAAGAGTAGGTAGTCACCAATTTGTCGATCAAGCCATCTGCATACTAGTTTGCATGAGTACGGCTTTGGCGGGTCGACAAACTGGAGACTGTGAGTTCGCGGCTTAAAGCCAAAAATGTACAGGGCAGGAGCAGGCGACATTCACCAGCGTATTAGATTTAATACTGCATGACAGATGGCTCTCAGTTGGAGAAGCAGCCCATATCGCTCAGTACTTCGGAGGTTATCGGAACCATAACGAAGTGTAAAGAGTAGGTGGTCACTAATTTGTCGATCAACCCATCTGCATACCACTCTTCAATTTGTCGACGAGCCAAAGCTGTAGTAGGCAGATGGGTTGCTCGACAAATTGGTGACCAGTTACTCTTTACGCTTCGTTCTGGTTCCGATAATCTGCGAGGTACAGAGCAATATGGGCTGCTTCTCGAACTGAGAGCCATCTGTCATGCAGTATTAGATCTAATACGCTGATGGATGTAGAACATCTCACCGGTCTTCGGTACATTTTTGATTTTAAGCCACGAACTCACGGTCTCCAACTTGTCGGCCAGCTAAAGCTGTACTGATGAGGGGTAGACCCCGAAACTAGTATGCAGATGGGGTGATCGACAAATTGGTGACCACCTACTTAGTCTCGAACGGTGATAACCATATGCGCCCATTATTACAATGAGATTTACGCTCCTATGTAGAAGATTAATGCGCCGCACTAGTACTAATATATTCATCACCGCTATTCACCAAAAGCACGCCACCTTTGACGCTGATTGCTAATCTTCTTGACATGAGCAAAAGGAGGATGGGTAAAAAGAGAAGCTAAATATTCCATGGCCACTAAGATGCCAGAAAATTCTCAATTTCAAATAGTGCATCAGATGTAGGCCATGTTTTTGCATTGCTTTGCTGCGAAAACAAGCTCTCCCTGCTTCATTAGAGGTTAGTTCGGCATCGGAACCATTACGAATAAAAGTCAAACCAAAATCATTATGCCGCCCCAAAACGACTAAAACAGTCCTGATCTTTACTGCCGCCAGTTCCTTCCTCGAATTTGTTTAACATTTGCATTCTCAGTACGTTTAAGCGTAATGGCGCAACTGGACAAAAGCCATTTTTGGGACTCATCCTTTGTTGAGACCAAGAACTCTATCCAATCGAATCCCAAAATCCCAAAACCTCAAGTTCGGTTCTCGCCCACCACCGTTATTGAAAGCAACTAGATAAAACCTAATTTTGCGACTCCTTATCCTCCATTATGAACAAGAACCATCCAAAGTTATCAACCCGGTTCTGTAAACCTCAAGGTGGGTGCGTACCAACCAGCGTCAATGGAGAACAGCCGGACAAGAGTCAATTTTGCGATTCTTCATCTTCCATTTTGACCAAGGACTATCCGGAATCCATCAACCCCGATCATCTAACTTCAAGGTCGGTGCTTATCGGCAACCGCAACCAATTTTTTGCTGTAACTCTGAGCTACCCAACTCTCTGGAATCTATCAACGCGTATCTTCAAATCTCAAGGTCGGTGCTTATCGACTACCATCAATGGAGGACAGCGAAAAAAGATCTATTTTGCGTAAATTATCCGGAATTCATTAACCCGGATCTTCAAAAGTCAAAGTCTATCGTCAATGGACAGCAGCACGACCAAAGTCAATTTTGGTACTTCTTATCCTTTCTGCGGCCCCAAAACGGTTAAAACAGTCAAGATCTTTACTGCCGCCAGTTCCTTCCTCAAATTCAGTATCTATTATTCAGTACCTTTAACCATATTGGCGCAACTGGACAAAAGCCATTTTTGGGACTCATCCTTTGTTGAGACCAAGAACTGTATTGACCCGAATCCCAAAATCCCAAAACCTTAGGTTTGGTTCTCGGCCTCCACCGTTATTGAAAGCAACTAGACAGAAGCCCATTTTGCGACTCCTTCTCCTTCATTATGATCAAGACCCATCCAAAATTATCAACCTGGATCCCTAAACTTCAAGATAGGTGTGCACCAACCAGTGTCAATGGAGAACAGCCGGACAAGAGCCGGTTTTGCGACTCTTCACCTTCCAGTGTGACCAAGGACTATCCGAAACCCATCAACCCCAATCACCTAACTTCAAGATCGATGCTTATCGGCAGTCGCAACTCATTAACTACCCAATTCTCCGGAATCCATCAATGTGGTTCTCCAAATCACAAGTTCGGTGCTTATCGACTACCATCAATCGAGGACAGCAAAAGAAAAGCCAATTTTGCGTCACTTTTTCCTGCGCTGTGACCAGGAACACTCCGAAGTCTATCAACTCGGAACCCCAAATTTTAAAGTTGGTACTCACCGATCCCCATCAATAGGCGGCAGCCGGACGAAAGCCAGTTTTGGTACTCCTTATCCTCCGCTGTGACCGGAAATTATCCGAAATTCATTAACCCGGATCTTCAAAAATTAAAGATTCTCACCGACAATCGTCAATGGAGAGCAGCAGGACAAAATCCAATTTTGGTACTCCTTATCCTCCGCTGTGACCCAAAACTTAAGGTCGGTTCTCACCATTTTGTCTCCATTGCTCTGTATTTTCGGTAGACAATGGACAAAAGTCAATTTTGCGACTCTTTATTCCCCGATGTGACTAAGAACTAACCGGATCCATCCACCCGTATCCTTAAACCTAAAGAGTGATGCACAAATTTTTTCTTTGCCTGCCATTGCCGTTCTCATCCCATTGATCAGACAAACATTGAAGAGGTCGCTCTTTATGCGTCAATGCTTCATCACCCTCCAGGTTGGAATGCTTTATGACGTTTGGCTTTGGAGGTCGCATTGGGGTGTCGATCACTTTTATTACTGCTGCCCACTGATGGCCAGGTGGAGAAAGAAGTGATTTTACGTAATCGATTCGAATCTTCAGAGTGAATAAATTAAGAAGATAATCAAGAAAGGAAGTCGTTTGATAGGAGTGGCTCACTTGGTGAGCGAGGTTCCTTGAATATTCAAATTGCAGTGAAAACAAAAACATGAGCTAGCAGAACTTATGGACTATAACTATCCTGATCCACACTTGCCAATATGTATCCTTGTGCCTTCCTTATGTCATCCATATTCAGTTTACGTAATCCGCTTGGACAAACAAATGATGGTGGTTAACAAGAAGCTTTTCAATAGTGATGGCAATAATTCCCCAAGTTTGAAACGTGTGTTTGAATTTTTTTTGTATATTGAATACTATAGAGAGCTTTTCTGAGGGTCAATTTCGATTAAAGAAAACAGGAGCGCCTTGTCAGGGCTGTTCTCTATACATTTAGTTCTCAGACCTCTTTGCCTCTCCGGGTTAGACTTCGGCATTATTTAGTAGGCCTTTGCGATCATTTTTCGAAAATTCAAGCGCATATTAAAAACTGGAAAAGGAACTCGCTTAGCTTCTACTGAAAATGATAACAAACTTTCTGAGTATACGTTGCTGTACAAACTTTCTTAAAAGACGCCTCTGGACCGGATTCAATTGCGAAGCACATATTGGACGCACCACAATAGCTCAGGAAGCAAATGACATCGTTCTTCGACCACACAAAAGTAGGGTACAAAGCTTGATGCACAAATTCTACTGCGCCACTAGGACAATCCGGCGAGTTCATTTGGAACCAAAAAAGAATAAAATCAGTAAGTATGGAAGGGCGAACAATGACTGAGCCATCTCTAGCTAGGATTATTTCTGACTAAGATTGGACATCCCAGCTTGACTCTAAATGGTGTTGTTAACAGAGCACCTGTTTTGGTCACTATCAGTTCAAGAAAAACCAGAGATTTGCCTTGAAGGAAGTTGGAGAGAGTTTGAAAATCAGGCATGTAAAGCACTCGTGGCTGATAGTGAAGATATACTTTTGGTGGGAATGGAATTGATCCATAAATATGAATTTACCTACGATCATCAGCAGCAGGTGTTGAGGTTTGCAAACCAAGAAATTGCTCTGCGCGATGGTAGGGATACAATCAGCAGAATCAGATTGGTAGGGACGCAGAAAGTAGGACTGTCTCCACTATCCGAATTGACAGCATTTGTATGGCTAGAAAAGAATCCTGGGTGGCTTAGGGGAAGTGTTGGACATAAAGAAGGAAAAGCTTGTTGGTGACATGCTGAAGGACTGAGTGATCGAAAAATCAACAAGCCTCTGTTCTTTTTATCCGAATTGACAGGGTTGGTACGGCCAGAAAAGGATTCTGGATGATTTGTTGGATCGACAGAACTTACCACAACATCAAGACAGGTAGGACTCAGATAAGACAAAAATACTTATAGTAGGATTACAATTCGAATTGCAAATTTGGAGATCAGATCAGTGTTAGCGATAAAGAAGAGAAATGTTGAAAATAAAAAAGGAGAAGCTTGTTAGTGACAAGTTGAAGAACAAAGTGTTAGAAGAATCAACAAGCCTTTGGTCTTCTCTATCCGAATTGACAGAATTTGTTTGGCCAGTAAAGGAGACTAGGTGCTTTGTTTGATTGGTAGAAGCTATGATAACATGACAAACTTAGAGAGGACGAATATACGTATAGTAGAATCTTAATTCTAATTGCAAATTTGGGAGTGTTAGGGGTAAAGAAGAAGAAGTCTATTGGTGACGTGCTGAAGGACGAAGTAATAAAATAATCAACAAGCCCTTGATCTTTTCTAGTGGTTTTGGTAAAAGCCTTTTGAGAGAATCGCTAATGACGTTGCCGGTACGTTTCCAGAAATGACGGCAACAAACATCTACATAGTAGAAGCCATGGATTTCTTTACTAAATGGATTGAAGCCATAGATTAATTAAATAGACAACATCCCTAATCAAGAAGCAGCTACTGTGTCTAGAGTTTTAGTTGAACAGTTCTTCTAAAGATTCGATGTCCAATTGATGTTACCTTCAGACCAAGCCCAAAACTTTGAATTTGAGGTGTTTATTACTGACCTGGAGATACCTGTCGTCCGTAAAGCCAGAACTTTCCTAACTTTACAATCAAATGGTGTGGTTGAAAGGTTTACCCGGACTATAGAGCAGTACGTGACCAAGAGGGTGGCAGATTGTCAAGAAGATAGAGACAAATATCTCTCTTGACTAGAAAAGGGCCACATATGACACTATAGGGCAATCACCAGCACAAATTGTTTTTGGACGGGAACTGAGACTTATAGTAGGTTTGATGTATGGGTCATCAAACCAAATCTCCAGCAAATGACGAAGTTAAAATTGCTAGTGAACGCACGGTGTCTTCTAAAGATGAGTTAACATTTGAAAGGTCTCTGCCCTGTTATAACGATGATCAATGACGTTGTGTATATAATCCAGCGTATTTCCAGAACAAATTATAAAGTTGTTCATGTAGAAAGGGTCAATCTATGAATTGATATGATCCATAAAAGTGAAGGATTTGGACAATCTACAATCTAAATAACCATAATTGTAATGCTTCAGATGCTTTACTTCCAACAATTACAAGAGGCTTGACTTAACAGAAGATCCTGAAATTACCTGCCAGTTATTGCCTAATAATGAATTATGATCTTATCGATCTATAAAGGTGAAGGAGATCTGGACAATCTACAATCTAAATAACCATAATTTTAATGCTTCATATGTGGCACTTGCTTTTCCATATTTTAATACACCGATATCAGAACATCTCAGTAGATCAACCTTCTGTTTTAGCAGCTATTTCATTGAGCGTCACATCCACATTTTCAACAAATGAAATCACTTGGAGGCTTGACTTAACAGAAGATCCTGAAATTACCTGCCAGTTATTGTCTAATAATGAATTATGATCTTATCGATCTATAAAGGTGAAGGAGATCTGGACAATCTACAATCTAAATAACCATAATTTTAATGCTTCATATGTGGCACTTGCTTTTCCATATTTTAATACACCGATATCAGAACATCTCAGTAGATCAACCTTCTATTTTGGCAGCTATTTCATGGAGAATCACAGCCACATTTTCAGCAATTGCAATAACTTCCAAAAATTATAACAGGCTTGACTAGACAGAAGATCCTGAAATAAGCCGCCAGTTATTGTCTAATAATGAATTATGATCTTATCGATCTATAAAGGTGAAGGAGATCTGGAGAATCTATAATCTAAATAACCATAATTTTAGTGCTTCATATGTGGCACGTGCTTTTCCATATTTTGATACACCGATATCAGAACATCTCAGTAGATCAACCTTCTGTTTTAGCAGCTATTTCATTGAAAATCACAGCCACATTTTCAGCAATTGCAATCACTTCCAAAAATTATAACAGGCTTGACTTGACAGAAGGTCCTGAAATTAGCCGCCAGTTATTGTCTAATAATGAATTATGATCTTATCGATCTATAAAGGTGAAGCAGAACTGGACAATCTACAATCTAAATGAACATAATTGTAATGCTTCGTATGTGGCACGTGCTTCTCCATTTTTTAAAACACCGATATCAGAACATCTCAGTAGATCAACCTTTTATTTTGGCAGCTATTTCATGGAGAATCACAGCCACATTTTCAGCAATTGCAATCACTTCCAAAAATTATAACAGGCTTGACTTGACAGAAGATCCTGAAATTAGCCGCCAGTTATTGTCTAATAATGAATTATGATCTTATCGATCTATAAAGGTGAAGGAGATCTGGACAATCTATAATCTAAATAACCATAACTTTAGTGCCTCATATGTGGCACGTGATTTTCCATATTTTAATACACCGATATCAGAACATCTCAGTAGATCAACCTTCTGTTTTAGCAGCTATTTCATTGAGCGTCACATCCACATTTTCAACAAATGAAATCACTTGGAGGCTTGACTTAACAGAAGATCCTGAAATTAGCCGCCAGTTATTGTCTAATAATGAATTATGATCTTATCGATCTATAAAGGTGAAGGAGATCTGGACAATCTATAATCTAAATAACCATTACTTTAGTGCTTCATATGTGGCACGTGCTTTTCCATATTTTGATACACCGATATCAGACCATCTCAGTAGATCAACCTTCTGTTTTAGCAGCTATTTCATTGAGAATCACATCCACATTTTCAACAAATGAAATCACTTGGAGGCTTGACTTAACAGAAGATCCTCAAATTAGCCGCCACTTATTGTCTAATAATGAATTATGATCTTATCGATCTATAAAGGTGAAGCAGATCTGGACAATCTACAATCTAAATGACCATAATTGTAATGCTTCATATGTGGCACGTGCTTCTCCATTTATTAAAACACCTATATCAAAACATCTCAGTAGATCAACCTTCTGTTTTTGCAGCTATTTCGTTGAGCATCACATCCACATTTTCAACAAATGAAATCACTTGGAGGCTTGACTTAACAGAAGATCCTGAAATTAGCCACCAGTTATTGTCTAATAATGAATTATGATCTTATCGATCTATAAAGGTGAAGGAGATCTGGACAATCTATAATCTAAATAATCATAACTTTAGTGCTTCATATGTGGCACGTGCTTTTCCATATTTTGATACACCGATATTAGAACATCTCAGTAGATCAACCTTCTGTTTTAGCAGCTATTTCATTGAGAATCACATCCACATTTTCAACAAATGAAATCACTTGGAGGCTTGACTTAACAGAAGATCCTGAAATTAGCCGCCAGTTATTGTCTAATAATGAATTATGATCTTATCGATCTATAAAGGTGAAGGAGATCTGGACAATCTATAATCTAAATAACCATAATTTTAGTGCTTCATATGTGGCACGTGCTTTTCCATATTTTGATACACCGATATCAGACCATCTCAGTAGATCAACCTTCTGTTTTTGCAGCTATTTCGTTGAGCATCCACATTTTCAACAAATGAAATCACTTGGAGGCTTGACTTAACAGAAGATTCTAAAATTAGCCGCCAGTTATTGTCTAATAATGAATTATGATCTTATCGATCTATAAAGGTGAACCAGATCTGGACAATCTACAATCTATATGACCATAATTGTAATGCTTCATATGTGGCACGTGCTTCTCCATTTTTTAAAACACCGATATCAGAACATCTCAGTAGATCATCCTTCTATTTTGGCAGCTATTTCATAGAGCATGCCGTCCACATTTTCAGCATTTGCAATCACTTCCAACAATTACAACAGGCTTGACATGACAGAAGATCTTGAAACTAGCGGCCAGTTATTGCCTAATAATGAATTATGATCTTATCGATCTATAAAGGTGAAGCAGAACTGGACAGTCTACAATCTAAATGACCATAATTGTAATGCTTCGTATGTGGCACGTGCTTCTCCATTTTTTAAAACACCGATATCAGAACATCTCAGTATATCAACCTTCTATTTTGGCAGCTATTTCATGGAGAATCACAGCCACATTTTCAGCAATTGCAATCACTTCCAAAAATTATAACAGGCTTGACTTGACAGAAGATCCTGAAATTAGCCGCCAGTTATTGTCTAATAATGAATTATGATCTTATCGATCTATAAAGGTGAAGGAGATCTGGACAATCTATAATCTAAATAACCATAACTTTAGTGCTTCATATGTGACACGTGCTTTTCCATATTTTGATACACCGATATTAGAACATCTCAGTAGATCAACCTTCTGTTTTAGCAGCTATTTCATTGAGAATCACATCCACATTTTCAACAAATGAAATCACTTTGAGGCTTGACTTAACAGAAGATCCTGAAATTAGCCGCCAGTTATTGTCTAATAATGAATTATGATCTTATCGATCTATAAAGGTGAAGCAGATCTGGACAATCTACAATCTAAATGACCATAATTGTAATGCTTCATATGTGGCACGTGCTTCTCCATTTTTTAAAACACCTATATCAAAACATCTCAGTAGATCAACCTTCTGTTTTTGCAGCTATTTCGTTGAGCATCACATCCACATTTTCAACAAATGAAATTACTTGGAGGCTTGACTTAACAGAAGATCCTGAAATTAGCCGCCAGTTATTGTCTAATAATGAATTATGATCTTATCGATCTATAAAGGTGAAGGAGATCTGGACAATCTATAATCTAAATAACCATAACTTTAGTGCTTCATATGTGGCACGTGCTTTTCCATATTTTGATACACCGATATTAGAACATCTCAGTAGATCAACCTTCTGTTTTAGCAGCTATTTCATTGAGAATCACAGCCACATTTTCAGCAATTGCAATCACTTCCAAAAATTATAACAGGCTTGACTTGACAGAAGATCCTGTAATTAGCCGCCAGTTATTGTCTAATAATGAATTATGATCTTATCGATCTATAAAGGTGAAGGAGATCTGGACAATCTATAATTTAAATAACCATAATTTTAATGCTTCATATGTGGCACGTGCTTTTCCATATTTTGATACACCGATATCAGAACATCTCAGTAGATCAACCTTCTGTTTTAGCAGCTATTTCATTGAGAATCACATCCACATTTTCAACAAATGAAATCACTTGGAGGCTTGACTTAACAGAAGGTCCTGAAATTAGCCACCAGTTATTGTCTAATAATGAATTATGATCTTATCGATCTATAAAGGTAAAGCAGATCTGGACAATCTACAATCTAAATGACCATAATTGTAATGCTTCATATGTGGCACGTGCTTCTCCATTTTTTAAAACACCGATATCGGAACATCTCAGTAGATCAACCTTCTATTTTGGCAGCTATTTCATGGAGAATTACAGCCACATTTTCAGCAATTGCAATCACTTCCAAAAATTATAACAGGCTTGACTTGACAGAAGATCCTGAAATTAGCCGCCAGTTATTGTCTAATAATGAATTATGATCTTATCGATCTATAAAGGTGAAGGAGATCTGGACAATCTATAATCTAAATAATCATAATTTTAGTGCTTCATATGTGGCACGTGCTTTTCCATATTTTGATACACCGATATCAGAACATCTCAGTAGATCAACCTTCTGTTTTAGCAGCTATTTCATTGAGAATCACAGCCACATTTTCAGCAATTGCAATCACTTCCAAAAATTATAACAGGCTTGACTTGACAGAAGATCCTGTAATTAGCCGCCAGTTATTGTCTAATAATGAATTATGATCTTATCGATCTATAAAGGTGAAGGAGATCTGGACAATCTATAATCTAAATAACCATAATTTTAATGCTTCATATGTGGCACGTGCTTTTCCATATTTTGATACACCTATATCAGAACATCTCAGTAGATCAACCTTCTGTTTTAGCAGCTATTTCATTGAGAATCACAGCCACATTTTCAGCAATTGCAATCACTTCCAAAAATTATAACAGGCTTGACTTGACAGAAGATCCTGTAATTAGCCGCCAGTTATTGTCTAATAATGAATTATGATCTTATCGATCTATAAAGGTGAAGCAGATCTGGACAATCTACAATCTAAATGACCATAATTGTAATGCTTCATATGTGGCACGTGCTTCTCCATTTTTTAAAACACCGATATCAGAACATCTCAGTAGATCAACCTTCTATTTTGGCAGCTATTTCATGGAGAATCACAGCCACATTTTCAGCAGTTGCAATCACTTCCAAAAATTATAACAGGCTTGACTTGACAGAAGATCCTGAAATTAGCCGCCAGTTATTGTCTAATAATGAATTATGATCTTATCGATCTATAAAGGTGAAGGAGGTCTGGACAATCTATAATCTAAATAACTATAACTTTAGTGCTTCATATGTGGCACGTGCTTTTCCATATTTTGATACACCGATATTAGAACATCTCAGTAGATCAACCTTCTGTTTTAGCAGCTATTTCATTGAGAATCACATCCACATTTTCAACAAATGAAATCACTTGGAGGCTTGACTTAACAGAAGATCCTGAAATTAGCCGCCAGTTATTGTCTAATAATGAATTATGATCTTATCGATTTATAAAAGTGAAGCAGATCTGGACAATCTACAATCTAAATGACCATAATTTTAATGCTTCATATGTGGCACGTGCTTTTCCATATTTTAAAACACCGATATCAAAACATCCCAGTAGATCAACCTTCTGTTTTTGCAGCTATTTCGTTGAGCATCACATCCACTTTTTCAACAAATGAAATCACTTGGAGGCTTGACTTAACTTAACAGAAGATCCTGAAATTAGCCGCCAGTTATTGTCTAATAATGAATTATGATCTTATCGATCTATAAAGGTGAAGCAGATCTGGACAATCTACAATCTAAATGACCATAATTGTAATGCATCATATGTGGCACGTGCTTCTCCATTTTTTAAAACACCGATATCAGAACATCTCAGTAGATCAACCTTCTATTTTGGCAGCTATTTCATGGAGAATCACAGCCACATTTTCAGCAATTGCAGTCACTTCCAAAAATTATAACAGGCTTGACTTGACAGAAGATCCTGAAATTAGCCGCCAGTTATTGTCTAATAATGAATTATGATCTTATCGATCTATAAAGGTGAAGGAGATCTGGACAATCTATAATCTAAATAACCATAACTTTGGTGCTTCATATGTGGCACGTGCTTTTCCATATTTTGATACACCGATATTAGAACATCTCAGTAGATCAACCTTCTGTTTTAGCAGCTATTTCATTGAGAATCACAGCCACATTTTCAGCAATTGCAATCACTTCCAAAAATTATAACAGGCTTGACTTGACAGAAGATCCTGTAATTAGCCGCCAGTTATTGTCTAATAATGAATTATGATCTTATCGATCTATAAAGGTGAAGGAGATCTGGACAATCTACAATCTAAATAACTATAATTGTAATGCTTCATATGTGGCAAGTGCTTCTCCATCTTTCAATACACCAATAACAGAACATCTCAGTAGATCCAACCTTCCATTTTGGCAGCTATTTCATAGAGCACAACATCCACATTTTCAGCAATTGTAATCCCTTCCAAAAATTATAACAGGCTTGACTTGACAGAAGATCCTGTAATTAGCCGCCAGTTATTGTCTAATAATGAATTATGATCTTATCGATCTATAAAGGTGAAGGAGATCTGGACAATCTATAATCTAAATAACCATAATTTTAATGCTTCATATGTGGCACCTGCTTTTCCATATTTTGATACACCGATATCAGAACATCTCAGTAGATCAACCTTCTGTTTTAGCAGCTATTTCAATGAGCATCACATCCACATTTTCAGCAATTGCAATCACTTCTAACAATTACAATAGGCTTGACTTACAGAAGATCCTAAAATTAGTCTCCAGTTATTGTCTAATAATGAATTATGATCTTATCGATCTATAAAGCTGAAGGAGATCTGGACAATCTACAATCTAAATAACTATAATTGTAATGCTTCATATGTGGCAAGTGCTTCTCCATCTTTCAATACACCGATAACAGAACATCTCAGTAGATCCAACCTTCCATTTTGGCAGCTATTTCATAGAGCACAACATCCACATTTTCAGCAATTGTAATCACTTCCAACAATTATAACAGGCTTCACTTGACAGAAGATCCCGAAATTAGCCGCCAGTTATTGTCTAATAATGGATTATGATCTTATCGATCTATAAAGGTGAAGCAGATCTGGACAATCTACAATCTAAATGACCATGATTATAATGCTTCATATGTGGCACGTGCTTCTCCATTTTTTAATACACCGATATAAGAACATCTCAGTAGATCATCCTTCTATTTTGGCAGCTATTTCATACAGCATGACGTCCACATTTTCAGCATTTGCAATCACTTCCAACAATTACAACAGGCTTGACATGACAGAAGATCTTGAAACTAGCCGCCAGTTATTGCCTAATAATGAATTATGATCTTATCGATCTATAAAGGTGAAGCAGAACTGGACAATCTACAATCTAAATAACCATAATTGTAATGCTTCATACAAGGCACGTGCTTCCGAATCTTTTAATACACCGATATCAGAATATCTCAGTAGATCAACTTTCTGTTTTATCAGCTATTTCATAGAGCATTTTATCCACATTTTCAGCAATTGCAATGACTTCCAACAATTAGAAGAGGCTTGACTTCACAGAAGATCCTGAAATTAGCCGCCAGTTATTCTCTAACCTGAACTAAGAAAAACTAACCTGAACTAATCTGACGATAGCTGAGGCGCTGCCTCATCGTGATTTTCCTGATACTTTCTGATTCTTACCAACTTTACCTACTGTTACTTTTAATGCATAAAATGGGTCAAGCCTTGCACCACCGGAGTGGGTCGCGTTTAAAAAAACCATTTTGCTGAATTTCTATTATTCAACGCCAATAATAATCGGTCCGAAACTATTCGACCGTTACAGAGTTTATTAGTTTACCGATTTGCCAACAAGTAACGGCCGGTGCAAAAGAGTTCGCTCCAGTAGCAAATTTGCGCTACTGTATGTGCGTTTTGCAATTATTTTGCTTTTTTCCGGCTGCCTTATCGCAGGATTGGCAACGTTTAATTGGCACAGCTGGTCCGGTACCATACGGATAATAAGCCGTGGCGAGCAAAGTAAACTATAAATTATTTTATAGGGGAAAGGCACGTAAGAGGACAAAACGGACGTCACTGCTGATTGCGAAAATCATAAACTTGTGAGGCAACGTGAGAAGGACGTAACAATGATACTTTTTGCTATCGAATTGTATATGATTTGGTTAGACCTGCGGTTCTCAACACTATATGGTCTAGATTTTTAAGAGTGATACTTTTTATTCCAGAACTTTCCTTCATAAACTTAACATTTACTAAATACAAAAAAATGTGTTAAAAGTTTAATATTATTTAGAACATAAAGCAGCTGAAACAGTTTTTCAGCCACTGGCCTGGCAACAAGCTCTAGTAGACCGATTGGTGCCCAAGGTTGCGTAATTCAAAACTAAAAAAAACTGCTTCTTCAATTATTTCATGTGAATGGACACGGAAGCCGAGCAGCAGGGACACCTTCGCTAATGAGTAGATTATCGAACTTAAAAAATGTTAAGGTCTCTTGCAGTCCTTACCTACTCTAATTTATGCGCTGTCAACTTTTCAATTTCGGCATTGGCCTTGGCATTTTTGCATCTACCCAGTGATGAACAGTCTATATAGAGAAATTACCTAAAAAAACGTCTAGACGATCTAAACAACCACACAAGCAAGTCAAGTGGAAAATTAATAAAACAAAAAAAAAATGCCCTTCTCCTCTGTAACCGCCGCCACTCTCCCCTGCTGTGGGGCCTGGTGACCTACATTATCGATTGTTGGAGGCATCGTTGCTATTCCCCCCTTTTGGTTCAAATCGCATTTAAGCCAGGGAGTTGATGACGCAGCACTCGGACTTTGCGACTTGGAGCTCGGCTAATTTGGAATTGAAAAATACACCTCAAGGCCAAGGTAATTATAGGTTTTAAGTTCGGATTCTTGGCTAGCGGCCTCATTTTTATATGGCTTGGCTTAGGTCAGGAATTTTCCTCTGTCGATCGATGATATGCATCCTTGGAACTTATTAATAATTATTGATATTATAAAGCTTCAAAATTACACTTGATCCGTGCAAAGTTACACCACTTTTAATGGTATAGATACCACTGTAGGGTTGGGCTACTTGCGTCAGCAAGATAGCATTGTTCTAGATTTCCTGCCGGTCCTGATACCTACTGATCGACGATTACTGTCGTTAAGGTAGATTAAAATAACAATTTGCCTCAATCAGGTAATTATTTTACTTGAAATAACTAAATTGGTAGGTGTAAAGGCTCTTACCATTTTAACGGGCTGCTGCCGTGTGCACGGTATCAATCGTTGGTGAGCTTAAATAATGAAATCCAGGCAGAAATTATTTGAAAACTGTCTTGGGATGAAAATTAGGAACTTTTTGCCAATAACAAAAATTACAAATTCCACCTAAGCTGAGGGAATTCCAACATGGAACGGTGCATCAACATAAGAACAAAGCTTGAAGTAAACCGAATATAAGGGACGAATCCACTATTACCAGGGAGTTATGAATAATGCGAATCAGCGGTGCTGAAAGGCTGAAAATCCTGCCTAGTTCTTCATCAAAAGGCTTGTAGATAGAAAAAAAAACGTTTCACAAAATGGTTGGGTCCGTCCATATTCAGAAAGACATTCTTTGACAGTTTCCATAATTTGAGTCATCCTGGCCCTATTCAGCCCCATATGCTGGATGTTGGAGAGCTGGATGTTGGAGAGCTTAGTTACTGCTCAGTGAATCTAAAATCCCATTTGCACTGAATGCTCTAATTGGAAATATGTCCAAGTGTTTAGTGTGCCAGTATCAATGAAGATAGTGCGTTATCGCTATATGGGGACAAAATAACAACTTCAGTCTGTTATCAAATCGCCGACGTTTCGACTATATATTTTGTTCTTTATCAAGGCTGTTAATGAAATGATAAAGTTTTTTCACAATTTCACAGTTCAAGAACGCAGTTCACACAGTTCACTCAGTTCAAAAAGAAAACAAACATCACACATCAATAAACAACGCACTTGAAAGGCAGCGTAGTACACTGCTACACTTTTGCCTTGCAGTTCGCTTTCTACTGGCTACACTGCCCTTCAAGTGTGTTGTCTGTTGATGTCTGATGTTTGTTTTGTTTTATACTGCGTAAACTTGGGCCCATGGAAGGATAATGGACACGGCAAAGATCTGCTTATGCATCGACGTAACTTCGTCTTTTCATAAACAGTCTTGATAAAGAACAAAATATATGGTCGAAACGTCGGCGATTTGTTATCTATCAGTTTTGTTGTGACGACGATGAAGTTGTTATTTTGTCCTCATCCTGCGATATCGCACTATCTTCATTGAAAAATGGTTAAACCATGGTTTTCCTTAGAGTTAGATAACATCTACTATTCCTAAGTTGCCACTAAATTGTTGTTAAGAGTGGCAATTAGTGGAAGTGTCAAAGTCAAAGAATCTGATTATTAGGAACCATAAAACATAGCGTTTTTACGCTCTAGAGCGCTCAGAGCACTTTCATCATTTGTTTTCTCCATCAGAGTGTAAGGATGGTAATACTCTCAGAGCAGTTTAGAGCATCCACACGAAAACTTTGTTAGAACAATAACACTTGGTTGACATTTCGTTATAGAAAGTTGCTTCAACAAACTGTCTTTAATCAAATTTTCTTTAAAAGCTAATTCTGGAGACGATTTCGCGTCGATTTGACATGAATGATTTCATCCCGAAATGCTGTCTAAGCGAGGGGGAGATCCTTTCGGAGACCCTTTCATATTTGCTTGAAAAAAACCGATTAAAGAAACGCAAAGTTAAGCCTGAAGAGGCCCTGAAAAACGAAAAACGCGTGCTTGGCAAATCTGCAATGAGAGAAACAAATAACCTGAACTAACCTGAAGATGAAGAGGCACCGTACTCGTAAATACAAACGGAAACACAAATTCCGACAAAGCGTAAGAAAATGCGCAACTAAAACCGTACAAAAATCTGAAGAAGATGAAACCTTCAAACCTGAACTTGTTAAATCCTGAGAGAAACCAGTGCTTGTTGAGGATTTAAAGAAGAGAAAAAGGTATCAAAGAAATCTGAAGGTAAAAAATCTAAAACTTTGGGTTTGAGGCTTAAAAGCAAAAATGTCCATGTTGAGTTCTTTCCGGTTAACGAAACAAATCAATGGAATATTATCTAGGAATATTAAAGAACCCTGAACCCCAAGGAGAAGAGAGAGGTGCCTAAGTTTGAAGACCTAGAAAAATTGGATGTAAAGCTCGATAAGCTTAAGAAGGGACGAGGAACTGTAGAAGATGAGTTTGGAGTACGGCCCAAAAATTAAAGAAGATGAAACCAAAAAAAAACTGGAGGAAATTCCGGAAGACACTAATAAAACTAAATCCATTGTAAAGGAAGAAACACATACTTGTGGAAGGGAACCTATACACGGCGGTAAGCTCCCAGAGTTCAAATAATTTGGCTTTCTACATGAAGACACCAAAAGAGAGATCCTGCAAAGACTGAGAAAAAAAAAACAGAAAACCCGATACCTAAACCCGAGAGAATAACTATCAAAAAGGGTATACCGAAGCTTCGGAGGAAGGACTGGTAAAGAAAGTTGCTAGAAAAACTTATATTCGTAGAAATCTAAACACACAACACTTGATTAACATTTCATTCTAGTAAATTGCTTCAACAAACAGTCTTTAACTAAATTTTCTTTCAACACTAATTCTGGAGACGGTTTCCTGCCGACATGACATGAATGACTTTATCCAGAAATGCTTTCTAAGCGAGGTATAATTCCTTTATGAGACCCTTTTATATTTGCTTGAAAAAACCGATTGAAGTTAAGCCTGAAGAGACCCTGAAAAACGAAAAAAGCGTGCTTGGCAAATCTGCAATTAGAGAAACAAATAACCTGAACTAACCTGAAGATGAAGAGGGACCGTACTCGCAAATACAAACGGAAACACAAAATCCGAAGAAGCTCAAGAAAATTTTAATAAAACTTAATAATAAAACCTTCAAGCCTGAACTTGTTAAACTCAGAACGACACCAGTGCTTGTTGAGGATATAAAGAAGAGAAAAAGGTATCAAAGAAATCTGAAGATAAAAAATCTGAAACTTTGGGTTTGAGGCTTAAAAGCAGAAATGTTGAGTTTCTTCCGGTTAACGAAGCAAATCAATGGTATATTATCTAGGAATATTAAAGAAACCTGAAGCCCAAGGAGAAGGGAGAGGTACCTAAGTTTGAAGTTAATTCTGGAGACGTTTCTTGTCGATTTGACATGAATGATTTTATCCAGAAATGCTTTCTAAGCGATGTAGAGATCCTTTAGGAGACCCTTTCATATTTGCTTGAAAAAACCGATTGAAAAAAGCAAAATTAAGCCTGAAGAGACCCTGAAAAGTGAAAAACGCGTGCTTGGCAAATCTGCAATTAATTAAAATTAAAGAAGGGAAAAAGGTAACAATAAAGAACCCTGAAGCCCAAGGAGAAGAAATAGGTGCCTAAGTTTGAAGACTTCCCAAAAATTAAGGAAGATGGAACCAAAAAATAAAATAAGGAAATTACGGAAGAAACTAATAACACTAAATTCATTGTAAAGGAAGAAACAAATACTTGTGGAAAGGAACCGAAACATGACGTTAAGGACCCAGATTTTGAATGATTTGGCTTTCTACATGAAGACACCAAAAGGGAGATATATGACCCTGCAAATACTGAGAAACACAAGAAAGAACTTGTAAAGACAAAGAAGAAAACAAAGCTAGAAAAAAAGAAAAACAGGTATCTAAAACCGAGAGAATAAATATCAAAAAGTTTGTACCAAAGCTTCAGATGAAGAATTGGCAAAGAAAGTTGCTGGGAAACCTATACCCGAAAAACTCTTAGTCCACAACACTTGGTTGACATTTCATTATAGGAAGTTGCTTCAACAAACAGTTTTTAATGAAATTTTCTTTCAAAACTAATAGTGGAGACAATTTCTTGTCGATTTGACATGAATGATATTATCCAGAAATGTTTTCTAAGCGAGGTGGAATTCCTTTAGGGGACCCTTTTATATTTGCTTGAAAAAATCGATTGAAGAAAAGCAAAGTTAAGCTTTAAGACACCCTGAAAAACGAAAAACGCGTCCTTGGCAAATCTGAGAAACAAATAACCTGAACTAACCTGAAGGTGAAGAGGCACCGTACTCGCAAATACAAACGGAAATACAAAATTCAAAGCGTAAAAAAATCCGCAGCTAAAACCGTACAAAAAAATCTGAAGAAGAAGATGAGGTCTTCAAACCTGAACTTGTTAAACTCAGAGAGACACTATTGCTTGTTGAGGATATAAAGAAGAGAAAAAGGGATCAAAGAAATCTGAAGATAAAAAATCTAAAACTTTGGGTTTGAAGCCTAAAGCAAAAATGTCCATGTTGAGTTCTTTCCGGTTAACGAAGCAAATCAATGGAATATTATCTACAACAAAGCACTGCGCAACTGAGCAACTTACAAACGGAAACACAAAATCCGACAAAGCGTAAGAAAATCCGCAGCTAAAACCGTACAAAAATGTGAAGAAGAAGATGAAACCTTCAAACCTGAACTTGTTAAACCCTGAAAGACACCAGTGCTTGTTGAGGATATAAAGAAGAGGAAAAGGTATCAAAGAAATCTGAAAATAAAAAATCTAAGACTTTGGGTTTCAGGCTTAAAAGCAGAAATGTTTATGTTGAGTTTCTTCCGGTAAACGAAGCAAATCAACGGTATATTATCTAGGGACATTAAAAAATCTACCTGAAGCGCAAGGAGAAGAGAGAGGTGCCTAAGTTTGAAGACCTAGAAAAATTTGACGTAAAGCTCGATAAGCTTAAGAAGGGACGAGGAACTGTAGAAGATGAGTTTGGAGCATGGCCCAAAAATCAAAGAAGATGAAACCAGAAAATAAAAAGGAGGATGTTCCGGAAGAAACTAATAAAAGTTAATCCATTGTAAAGGAAGAAACAAACACTTGTGGAAAGGAACCGGAACATGACGTTAAGGACCCAGATTTCGAATCGTTTGGCTTTCTACATGAAGACACCAAAAAGGAGATATATGAACATACAAATCCTGAGAAACACGAGAAAAACCTGTCAAGAAAAAGAAGAAAACAAAGCTAGAAAAAACAGAAAAACAGGTACCTAAAACCGAGGGAATAACTATCACAAAGAGTATACCAAAGCTTCGGAGGAAGAATTGGCAAAAAGAAGTTGCTGGAAAAACCTATACCCGAAGAAATCTAAACCTACAACTGTTGGTTGACATTTCATTATAGAAAGTTGCTTCAACAAACACTCTTTAACTAAATTCTCTTCCAAAGCTAATTCTGGAGACAGTTTCCTGTCGATTTGACATGAATGATTTTATCCAGAAATGCTCTCTAAGCCAGGTGGACATCCTTTTCATATTTGCTTGAAAAAGCCGATTGAAGAAAAGCAAAATTAACCCTGAAGAGATCCTGAAAAACTAATAGCGCATGCTTGGCAAATCTGCAATTAGAGAAACAAATAACCTGAACTAACCTGAAGATGGGGAGGAACCGTACTCGAAAGTACAAACGGAAACACAAAATCCGAAGAAGCGCAAGAAAATCTGCAGCTAAATCCGTACAAAAAATCTGAAGAAGAAGATGAAACCCTCAAACCTGAACTTGTTAAACTCAGAAAGGCACCGGTCCCTGTTGAGGATATAAAGAAGAGAAAAAGGTACCAAAGACATTTGAAGATAAAAAATCTAAAACTTTGGGTTTGAGGCTTAAAAGCAGAAATGTTCATGTTGAGTTTCTTCCGGTAAACGAAGCAAATCAATCGTATATTATCTAGAAACATTAAAGAACCCTGAAGCCCAAGGAGAAGAAAGAGGTGCCTACGTTTGAAGACCTCGAAAAATTGGATGTAAAGCTCGATAAGCTTAAGAAGAGACGAGGAACTGTAGAAGATGAGTTTGGAGCACGGCCCAAAAATCAAAGAAGATGAAACCAGAAAATAAAAAGGAGGAAATTCCGGAAGAAACTAATAAAACTGAATGCATTGTAAAGGAAGAAACACATACTTGTGGAAGGGAATCTATACACGGCGTTAAGCTCCCAGATTTCGAACCATTTGGCTTTCTACATGAAGACACCAAAAGGGAGATATATGACCCTGCAAATACTAAGAAACACAAGAGGAAACTTGTAAAGGAAAAGAAGAAAGCAAAGCCAGAAAAACTGATACCTGAAACCGAGGAAATATCTATCAAAAAGAGTGTACCAAAGCTTCGAATTAAGAAGGGGCAAAAAAAGTTGCTGGAAAAACCAATACCCGAAGAACTCTTAACCCATAACT
Source organism: Taphrorychus bicolor (assembly GCA_951812265.1). Lineage (NCBI taxonomy): Eukaryota > Metazoa > Arthropoda > Insecta > Coleoptera > Curculionidae > Taphrorychus > Taphrorychus bicolor. Next base: position 22,937,646 of record OX638304.1, read on the forward strand.
ATTGATTGACATTTCATTATAGAGAGTTGCTTTAACAAACAGTATTTATCTAAATTCTCTTCCAAAGCTAATTCTGGAGGCAACTTCTTGTCGATTTGACACGAATGATTTTATCCAGAAATGCTTTCTAAGCGAGGTGGAGATCCTTTAGGAGACCCTTTCATATTTGCTTGAAAAAACCGATTGAAGAAAAGCAAAGTTAAGCCTGAAGAGACCCTGAAAACGAAAAACGCGTGCTTGGTAAATCTGCAATTACAGAAACAAATAACCTGAACTAACCTGAAGATGAGAACAAAATACGAAATCCGAAGAAGCGCAAGAAAATCCGCAGCTAGAACCCTAGAAGAAATCTGAAAAAGAGGATGAAACCTTCAAACCTGAACTTGTTAAACCTAGAGAAACAGCAGTGTTTGTTGAGAATATAAAGAAGAGAAAAAAGGTACCAAAGAAATCTATAGATAAAAAATCTAAAACTTCGGGTTTGAGTTAAAAGCAAAAACGTCCAGGATAAGTTCCCTCGGTAAGCGAGGCCTTCCGGTAAACGAAGCAAATCAATGGTATATTATCTAAAAACATTAAAGAACCCTGAAGCCTAAGGAGAAGAAAGAGGTGCCTAAGTTTGAGGGCGTAGAAAATTTGGATGTAAAGCTCGATAAGCTTAAGAAAGGACGAAAAACCGTAGAAGATGAGGTTGGAAAACAACCTCTTCCAATAACAAATGTTAAAGTTAAGCCGCAGAAAGCTAATTTTTTTCAAGTTAGATGTCGCTCCCAAAGTTTAACTTCCTTATTCAACTTCCTAAGCTCCAATCAATAAAATGTTACCATCTGTTCAAGGAACCTTAATTTGAACTACCAAGAAAAAAGACATAACGTCTAGAAAGTTGAAGAAATGAAAAGAAAGAGCTCAATAAAATTCAAAGATATCAAAAAAGATTTTACAGAGTTGAAAAGTTCGATCTTGAAGTCGAAGACCTCAAAGAGGAAGTCGATGAGGCGTTCAGGTATCAGCTTAACTCTAAGGAAACTCCCTAGGAAGAAACTGCTGAACCTGTTTCAATCATGTTTACTAAAAAGAAGAAAAAACCAAACAAGGAAAAGGAAGTTGGTATGGTTATTTTGTATAAAACGCCCAGAAAATAAAAACGAGGAAACTCCGGAAGAAACTAGTAAAACTGAATGCAAGGAAGAAACACATACTTGTGGAAAGGAACCGAAACACGACGTTAGGGAACCAGATTTCGAATCATTTGGCTTTCTACATGAAGACACCAAAAGTGAGATACATGAACCTGCAAATACTGAGAAACACAAGAAAAGACCTGTAAAGAAAAAGAATAAAACAAAGCCAAAAAAAAAACAGAAAAACTGATACCTAAAATCGAAGAAATAGCTATCAAAAAGTGTGTACCAAAGTTACGGAGGAAGAAGTGGCAAAGAAAGTTGCTGGAAAAACCTATACCCAAAGAACTCTTAACCCATAAACACTTGGTTGACATTTCATTACAGAAAGTTGCTTCAACAAACTGTCTTGAAACAAATTTTCTTTCAGAGCTAATTTTTCTATACGATTTCTTGTCGATTTGACATGAATTGTTTTATTAAGAAATCCTTTTTAAGCGAGGTAGAGCTCTTCTAAGAAGCCCCTTGATTTTTGCTAGAAAAAACGGATTGAGAAAAGCAAAGTTAAGTCTGAAGAGACTTAACTTTGTCTGAAACGAAAAACGCGTGCTTGGCAAATCTGCAATTAGAAAAACAAATAACCTGAACTAACCTGATTAACCTGAACTAACCTGAAGATGAGGAGGAACCCTACTCGCAAATACAAACGAAAATACAAAATCCGAAAAAGCGCAAGAAAATCCGCAGCTAAAACCGTAGAAGAAATCTGAAAAGGAGGATGAAACCTTCAAGCCTGAACTTGTTAAACCTAGAGAAACAGCAGTGTTTGTTAAGAATATAAAGAAGAGAAAAAAGGTACCAAAGAAATCTATAGATAAAAAATCTAAAACTTCGGGTTTGAGGCTTAAAAGCAAAAACGTCCAGGTTAAGTTCCTTCGGTAAGCGAGGCCTTCCGGTAAACGAAGCAAATCAATGGTATATTATCTAGAAACATTAAAGAACCCTGAAGCCTAAGGAGAAGAAAGAGGTGCCTAAGTTTGAGGGCGTAGAAAATTTGGATGTAAAGCTCGATAAGCTTAAGAAAGGACGAAAAACCGTAGATGAGGTTGGAAAACAACCTCTTCCAATAACAAATGTTAAAGTTAAGCCGCAGAAAGCTAATGTTTTTCAAGTTAGATGTCGCTCCCAAAGTTTTAACTTCCTTATTCAACTTCCTAAGCTCCAATCAATAAAATGTTACCATCTGTTCAAGGAACCTTAATTTGAACTACCAAGAAAAAAGACATACCGTCTAGAAAGTTGAAGAAATGAAAAGAAAGAGCTCAATAAAATTCAAAGATATCGAAAAAGATTTTACAGAAGTTGAAAATTCGATCTTGAAGTCGAAGACCTCAAAAAGGAAGTCGATGAGGCGTTCAGGTATCAGCTTAACCCTAAAGAAACTCTCTAGGAAGAAACTGCTGAACCTGTTTCAATCATGTTTACTAAAAAGAAGGAAAAACCAAACAAGGAAGAGGAAGTTGGTATGGTTATTTTATATAAAACGCCCAGAAAATAACAAGGAGGAAACTCCGGAAGAAACCAATAAAACTAAATGCAAGGAAGAAACACATACTTGTTGAAAGGAACCGAAACACGACGTTAAGGAACCAGATTTCGAATCATTTAGCTGTCTACATGACGACACCAAAAGGGAGATATATGCACCTGCAAATCCTGAAAAACACAAGGTTCTGAATCATAAAAAATCCTCAACCCTGAAATACCTGAAAAGAAAACAAAGCCAGAAAAATATCAGGTAACAGAAAAACTGATAGCTAAACCCAAGGAAATAACTATCAAAAAGGGGGCTTCGGAGGTAGAAGTGGCAAAAAAAGGTGCTGGAAGAACCTATACCCGAAGAATTCAAGCTTAAACCGGTATAAAGCCCTCAGGAGGAAGTAGTTAAGGAGGTGGGTAAGATCGCCCAATCAGCGAAGCATAGATACAAGAGAAATATTGTCGAAACTGGACGTCAAAATATATTTCATTCCCACGATCGATGGTGACTTGAAGAAGAAGAAGAACAAAAAGACCAAACCAAAGTGGTTGGTTTGGTTTTTTTGTTTGAGTGTGAGTCTATTTGAAAGAAAACCCCACAAGAAGAAATTGTACAGGCTGTTTTCAAAACTGAAGCTAAGGAGAAGGCAGACTCTGAAACTGAAAAATTTGTATTAGACAAAGAACAACCAGCGGATTCTGTCGAAATAGAAGCCGAGACAGTTTTATTGAAGAAAGCACCCAATTCAGAAGGAGCGGAAAATATTGAAGTAAAAGTTAGGTACCCTATAGCATAAAGAAGCAGGAACTCTTGAGGGAGGTCATCGTTAAGAAGAAAAAAGCGAAACCGAAAGAATAACATGCTAGAAACCAAAATATTCCAAGAAACAATTCTGTGTCCATTGTCCCGAACGAGCTACCGATTATCGAAAAACCAATAGAAGAAGTACTTGTTCCTGAACAAATACCTATGGCGCACATGATGATATTTTGCCCTGGTGCCGCTTCTAGGCTAGATATGGTTCTGGGTTCTGGCCTTACCTAGGACGTAAAAAAGGCATCTAAATTGATCATAAACATAAGTTGCGACGCAGCTAGAGAAAACATAGGTAATGCCGAAGCCTTTTTTAACTTTTAACGGTGTGGCTTCACAACATTGACTTTGAACGGTTTCTTTGAATGCGCAAATTGTGTTTAATAAAAAAAAACAAACATGTGGGTCTTGTTGATGTAATACGAGTGGTAAAAGAGATGAAATCGCAGACTCTAAATATAGAGGGATTTTTAGCCAGAAGAGTACCGCATCTGTGTGGCCACTTTAAAAAGCAGAGTTGAATAGAAAATTGTATTTGTGATTCCTTTGGAAACCTCATAATGCGGAAACTTCTCTAAACTTTCACCTCACAAGTGAAGGAGCTCTTAACGTTTTTTTTCAAACTACATAGAAATCCTTGATCGGGTAACCTGAGCACCATGAACAAGTAACTGCGTTTTCCACCCCATCGTTCCTTCTTCCTTAATGGTATCCCATTATTGAACCCAGTTTCTGTAAGAGACAAAAAAATACAAGTTTCATACATTTTCTCTGCAGAAATTGAAATTTGAGGAAGCAAAGGAAGGTATTCTGCATAATATGGCGAATATGCCGAATATGGGAAACTTCTTTAAATTTTTACTTCGCAAATAAAGGAGCTCTCAAGTCTTTGTCCGGGAAACGTGAGCACCATGAACAAGTGACTGCATCTTTCACCTCATCGTTTCTTCATGGGATCCCATTAATGAACCCAGTTTTTGTAAGAGTCAAAAGAATACAAGAATCGTACATTTTCTCTGAAAAAATTCAAATTTGGGAAAGAAAGGGAAGGTAATCTGCATAATATGGCGAATGATAAGTTCTCATAGTAAAATAAAACTCACTCACTTTTTTTTCGATAGATCATTTATTTATTGTCTTGCCCGTTCGGGGGCTGAATAATGGGATACATCAGTCGATAGTAAACGAATAATAGAGACGGACATTCAGTGGACTTTTAATAATAATAATAATAATAATTAATATGCACTCCGATGATATGCGCCATTTTTTGTGACAAAAAGTTTCTCACTCGACACAGGGCAACAACAACCAAGTGTGTATTGGAGACAATTCGTATATTGGAATAGTAAAAACATTCTAATTATCATAAGTGACAATGCAGTTTGCACTTGGCTTGGTATAGGTAAGTATAACGATTTATCAGGGGGGTAGCAACCAGACATTATTAAATTTATAGGTTTTAGCGTAAAATGACATTGCACTTCCAATACACCTTTGACCCACTTTGAGCCTTCCGAACTGTTCGCATCATATTTTAGCGGATATCATTACAGTTATGGGTCATGGCTCACTAACTATGCCAGTTTTAGTTATCGACATTTAGCTTAAAAAAAAGTACAGCTGTCATACCGAGGACTATTTTAGAAAATTGCAAAATGAGCTTTAAATAAAATTAACATCTGAGTCTTATCCGATGAGTTATGGAGCAGAAAGAACCTACTATTAGGCTATAAGTGCATTTGAAATTTTTTTTTAGGTATACGAGAAGCAAAGCTGTAGAAGTGATTGGAATTCATAGCTTTGGTGTTACGCCACAAGAAATTCAAGTTTCAAACCGGTGACCAGCTAATAACGTAAATATGACGTCATATCGCTGATGGCATAAAGACATCTTAAAACTGAGGTGATTGAGACGTCATTATTAAGTCAATTAGTTTGACTAATCCTATGATCCATAAAATTCCCTTTGGAAAAAAAATCAGGCTGTAAGCGTATTTGAGGCTTTTTCTTCAGGTGTTGAAGAATAGTAAAACTGTAAGAGATGTTATTGGAATTCAAAACTTGGGTTTTACGCCACAAAAGAGTGTCGTAGATGTACAGCGGTCACAATCAACTCAGCGCACGCAGAACTTCTCTAGAAGCACGTTGTAGTCAAAACGACATCACTTTAAGGTCGCGTTGGTTAGTTTCAAACCGATGACCAGATAATGATGTCAAAGTGACGTCACATTGCTCACGGCATAAAGACGTCATACAACTGTGGTGATTAAAACGTCACTATTAATATATAATAAATAAATAGTATTCTTCCCGATGAGAAAACCAATCAACCTATAAATGCATCTGAAGCTGTTTCTTCAGCAATTAAGGGAATAAAACTGTAGAAGAGCTTTTTGGAACTCATACATTTGGTTTTACGCCACAAGAATGGGTGTCGTAAATGTAGAGTAGTTTGAATCAAGCGCACTCAATATGAACTGCCCGAGTAGAACGTTTGGTTATTGAAGAATGTCGCGTTGGTCACTTTCAAACCGATGACCAAATAATGACGTTAATATGACGTCATCTCGCTGACGGCATAAACACGTCGTAAAACTAAGGTGATTAAAACGTCATTATTACTGTCGTTCATGTGACGTAACGCGTTAAATAAAGAATTGAAACTGGATCTATCGGTGTTTAGAGATGTGTATGATGTGTTCTGAGTTATGACAGTGACAAGGTAGATGGGGTATGGGCGCTACGTTCTCGAATACAAATAAGATATGAAGTTAACGTTGGTTAAATTAATTTATGCTTACTATGGTGGGTGCTTAAACTTTGCCTGCTGAAGCTATTAAGTGGAAACATATGTCGCTCTTTTTCTTCGTTTGAAAACTTCTTTTGTCCTGCGTAGTCGCCATCGACTTTTCCTTCTTATTTTTATACAGGGTGAGTGTTTTATGATTAGTTATCTCAGAAATTAGTAGAGATACGAAGTAAGGTAAATGAGGAAATAATTGTTGCTTTAAACCGTTTCCACATTTTTTTTTTCAATTTCATGATTTGCTGGAGTAGATAATTTGTCAATACCAAATTTAAATAGGTAGGTGTGGGAAGGTTTTGGCGGACCGGTTTCGGCGCAAAGGCAATCATCAGTGGCCGAAAATTGGTCAAAAGAGAGGAAGTGAAGAGTCAGAAGTCATCGCGCCATGACTCCCCAAAAACGCAGTCATTTAAAACTTATGCTAATAGAAACATGTAATTGACAACAACAGTAACAGGCATGACAATATGAAAACCAATAAAATACTTTTAAAAACTATAAGATCCAAGGAGGTTTTGTAAGTATTTGTGTTTTGTGCTTTTTTTTTAATATATTTCTTAGAAGTGACCTCCTTGTTGGTGTGTGACCTTGTCAGAAACGGTCACACACCAACAAGGTGCTTTCATCAGAACTACAAACAGAAGAAAACCAAATTAATTTTATGAAAGAAATAAAATTTGATAAACTTAGCACAAAACCCCCCTCATGGTTTTAAACCATAAATGTTTTTGTCATTTGTATCAAAGATAGTTTTTAAAAAAAAAAAAATGCAGTTGTTGGGTTTTCAAGACGTTTTACAGCAGTCGACTCGTGTCCTAGAGAGTTAGGTTTTCAAAATACAGGGTGTCAAATTAAAAAAAAATATCTCAAAGTGCCGTTTTCTGATTTTCTTGAAAACTGGCTATTTTGTTGATGGCAATAAGGCACTAAATTAGTACTAATTAGATTATCAGTTGTTAGTTCCAAAGACGTTTCGAGGAGCAGTTTTACAACCAATATTGACAAAAAAGTTTACGCCTCTGACGTTTTTAAAAGTTTTGTAATTTTTTTGGATTAAGCAGCTAAAAATACATTTTTTCGTCTCTGGTTAAAACTTAAAATCAGTTTTATATCAAAACACTTCAAGTTGAAGTTCTAGATATTCAACAACGTGTAAAGAGATACTTTGAAACCTCCTTAAAGTCTCCTGTCTCAGAAAATATATTAAACTTTTTGTTTCTAGGAGAAGAAAATATGAGTTTGAAGAAAGAATTTTGAAGTGGTAACCAAAGGAAAACCTGCTTGATTTTGAACTTTCAAAACTGTTCAACATAAGATACTTGTGAAATCGTCTTAAAGTCTCCTGTCTCAGGTAATTAAAAAAGGTTTTGTTTTTAGGAGAACAGAATGCGTAGTGAGCAAAATCGAAGCTGTAAATGAAAGAAGAACTGCATTGTTTTGAATTTTCAGAAGAGTTCTAATTTTTAAAGGGCAAAGACTAGACTTCAAAGTTACAACATTCAAAGGACATGTAATGAGATACTTTAAAACTCAAAGTTGACTATCTCAGAAAATAAATTTAATTTTTTGTTTCCAGTTTTTGAAATTTGAGGTTATAGTCAAAGAAAACCTGCATATTTTTGAACTTTCAAAACTGTTCAGATTATAATTCTAGGTGCACGGTAAACGTGTTAAGAGATACTTATCAAACCTCCTCAAAGATTCCTGTTCCAGCTAATTAAAGATATCTTAATTTTTGGGTAATGTGGTGAGAAAATTTGACGCTGTAGATAAAGGAAAACTTGCAATGTTTTGAACCTTCAGAACGGTTCAAATTCAAGTTACAAACATCCAAAGAACGTGTAATAAATTACTTTGAAACTTTCTCAAAGTTTTCTGTCTCAGGAAATAAATTAAAATTTTTGTTCCTAGGAGAAGAGAATATGAATTAAAGAAACTTGAAGCGGTAACCAAAGGAAGATGTGCATGATTTTGAAGAACTGCATTGTTTTGAATTTTCAGAAGACTTCTAATTTTCAACGGACAAAGACTAGACTTTAAAGTTCCAGACATTCAAAGGACGTGTAATGAGATACTTTAAAACTCAAAGTTGAGTGTCTCAGAAAATAAATTTAATTTTTTGTTTCCAGTTTTTGAAACTTGAGGTTACAGTCAGAGAAAACCTGCATAATTTTGAACTTTCAAAACTGTTCAAATTATGATTCTAGGTGCACGGTAAACGTGCTAACAGATACTTATCAAACCTGCATAATTTTGAACTTTCAAAACTGTTCAAATTATGATTTTAAGTGCACGGTAAACGTGTTAAGAGATACTTATCAAACTTCCTCAAAGATTCCTGTCCCACCTAATTAAAGATATCTTGATTTTTGGGTAATGTGGTGAGAAAATTTGACGCTGTAGATAAAGGAAAACCTGCGATGTTTTGAACCTTCAGAACAGTTCAAATTCAAGTTCCAAACATGCAAAGAACGTGTAATAAATTACTTTGAAACTTTCTCAAAGTTTTCTGTCTCAGGAAATAAATTAAAATTTTTGTTTCTGGGAGAAGAAAATATGAATTGAAGAAATTTGAAGCGGTAACCAAAGGAAGATGTGCATGATTTTGAAGAACTGCATTGTTTTGAATTTTCAGAAGAGTTCTGTATTTCAACGGACAAAGACTAGACTTGAAAGGTCCAGACATTCAAAAGACGTGTAATGAGATACTTTAAAACTCAAAGTTGACTGTCTCAGAAAATAAATTTAATTTTTTGTTTCCAGTTTTTGAAATTTGAGGTTACAGTCAGAGAAAACCTGCATAATTTTGAACTTTCAAAACTGTTCAAATTATGATTTGAAGTGCACGGTAAACGTGTTAAGAGATACTAATCAAACTTCCTCAAAGATTCCTGTCCCAGCTAATTAAAGATATCTTGATTTTTGGGTAATGTTATGAGCAAATTTGACGCTGTAGATAAAGGAAAACTTGCAATGTTTTGAAACTTCAGAACCGTTCAAATTCAAGTTCCAAACATCCAAAGAACGTGTAATAAATTAATTTTAAACTTTCTCAAAGTTTTCTGTCTCAGGAAATAAATTAAAATTTTTGTTTCTAGGAGAAGAAAATATGAATTGAAGAAATTTGAAGCGGTAACCAAAGGAAGATGTGCATGATTTTGAAGAACTGCATTGTTTTGAATTTTCAGTAGAGTTCTAATTTTCAACGGACAAAGACTAGTCTTCAAAGCTCCAGACATTCAAAGGACGTGTAATGAGATACTTTAAAACTCAAAGTTGACTGTCTCAGAAAATAAATTTAATTTTTTGTTTCCAGTTTTTGAAATTTGAGGTAAAGAAGAACTGCATTGTTTTGAATTTTCAGAACAGTTGTAATTTTCAAAGGGCAAAGTTGACTGTCTCAGAAAATAAATAAATTTTTTGTTTCCAGGGGAAGAAAATCTGAGGTGAGGAAATTTGCATGTGCAGTCAGAGAAAAACCTCTATTATTTTGAACTTTCAAAACTGTTTAAATACTGATTCTAGGTGCACGGTAAACGTGTTAAGAGATACTTATCGAACACCTCCTCAAAGATTCCTGTCCCACCTAATTAAAGATATCTTGATTTTTGGGTAATGTGGTGAGAAAATTTGACGCTGTAGATAAAGGAAAACCTGCGATGTTTTGAACCTTCAGAACAGTTCAAATTCAAGTTCCAAACATGCAAAGAACGTGTAATAAATTACTTTGAAACTTTCTCAAAGTTTTCTGTCTCAGGAAATAAATTAAAATTTTTGTTTCTGGGAGAAGAAAATATGAATTGAAGAAATTTGAAGCGGTAACCAAAGGAAGATGTGCATGATTTTGAAGAACTGCATTGTTGTGAATTTTCAGAAGAGTTCTATATTTCAACGGACAAAGACTAGACTTGAAAGTTCCAGACATTCAAAAGACGTGTAATGAGATACTTTAAAACTCAAAGTTGACTGTCTCAGAAAATAAATTTAATTTTTTGTTTCCAGTTTTTAAAATTTGAGGTTACAGTCAGAGAAAACCTGCATAATTTTGAACTTTCAAAACTCTTCAAATTATGATTCTAAGTGCACGGTAAACGTGTTAAGAGATACTAATCAAACTTCCTCAAAGATTCCTGTCCCAGCTAATTAAAGATATCTTGATTTTTGGGTAATGTTATGAGCAAATTTGACGCTGTAGATAAAGGAAAACTTGCAATGTTTTGAAACTTCAGAACCGTTCAAATTCAAGTTCCAAACATTCAAAGAACGTGTAATAAATTAATTTTTAACTTTCTCAAAGTTTTCTGTCTCAGGAAATAAATTAAAATTTTTGTTTCTAGGAGAAGAAAATATGAGTTGAAGAAATTTGAAGCGGTAACCAAAGGAAGATGTGCATGATTTTCAAGAACTGCATTGTTTTGAATTTTCAGTAGAGTTCTAATTTTCAACGGACAAAGAATAGACTTCAAAGTTCCAGACATTCAAAGGACGTGTAATAAGATACTTTAAAACTCAAGGTTGACTGTGTCAGAAAATAAATTTAATTTTTTGTTTCCAGTTTTTGAAATTTGAGGTTATAGTTAGAGAAAACCTGCATAATTTTGAACTTTCAAAACTGTTCAAATTATGATTCTAGGTGCACGGTAAACGTGTCAAGAGATACTTATCAAACCTCCTCAAAGATTCCTGTCTCAGCTAATTAAAGATATCTTGATTTTTGGGTAATGTTATGAGAAAATTTGACGCTGTAGATAAAGCAAAACTTGCAATGTTTTAAAACTTCAGAACCGTTCAAATTCAAGTTCCAAACATCCAAAGAACGTGTAATAAATTACTTTTAAACTTTCTCAAAGTTTTCTGTCTCAGGAAATAAATTAAAATTTTTGTTTTTAGGAAAAGAAAATATGAGTTGAAGAAATTTGAAGCGGTAACCAAAGGAAGATATGCATGATTTTGAAGAACTGCACTGTTTTAAATTTTCAGAAGAGTTCTAATTTTCAACGGACAAAGACTAGACTTCAAAGTTCCAGACATTCAAAGGACGTGTAATGAGATATTTTAAAACTCAAAGTTGACTGTCTCAGAAAATAAATTTAATTTTTTGTTTCCATTTTTTGAGATTTGAGGTTATAGTCAAGAAAACCTGCATAATTTTGAACTTTCAAAACTGTTCAAATTATGATTCTAGGTGCACGGTAAACGTGTTAAGAGATACTTATCAAACTTCCTCAAAGATTCCTGTCCTAGCTAATTAAAGATATCTTGGGTTTTGGGTAAGGTGGTGAGAAAATTTGATACTGTAGATAAAGGAAAACCTGCAATGTTTTGAACCTTTAGAACGGTTCAAATTCAAGTTCCAAACATCCATAGAACGTGTAATAAATTACTTTGAAACGTTCTCAAAGTTCTTTGTCTCAGGAAATTAATTAATTTTTTTGTTTCCAAGAGAAGGGAATATGAAATGAGACGAAAAACTGCATGATCTTCAACTTTAAAGGCTATTCAAATTAAGATTTCTGATGTACAGTGAATGGCTTCATAATTTTTATGAAACCTCCTCAAAGTCTTCTGTCGCAGGTAATTAATGAAACTTTTTGTTATTAGAAAAAGAGCATGTATGGCGAAGAAATCTACCATCTAACCAGAGAAAAAATAATAATAAACTTTCGCGATTTAAGCGAAAAGTTAAAAAAATTATGTTCATATAGCAAAAAATTTTTTAGTATTGAGCAAATTTATTTTAATATAATAATAATTAAATAGATAAGAAGAGATGAAAAAGTTGTATTTTAGCTGCTTAATCCAAAAAAAAACAAATCTTAAAAAAAGTCAGGGGAACTAGTTCGTGACAATAATCTAATTAACGCTAAATTAGTGCCTTATTGCGGTAAACAAGAGAGCTAAATTTCAACAAAATTGGCAGACGGATAGTTGCGATATAAATAAGAAAATTATTATTATTTTTTTAATTTCATACCTTGCGCCTCCAAAATCAAACTCTCTAGGACACAAGTTCATATGACCTTTTCTGTTTGGCTCTAGATCAGGCATGCACCCTGAAATTTAGTAACCTACCATTAAGTAACACCCTGTATAAATACGTTATTTGAAGTGAAATATCAGGCAGTTCGTTCGAAAATCCCGCATTTTATATTATCCATCTCGCACCATCACAATTTGAAAGTGTCATCCCTATTCATAACCATCACGTAAGACGAATACAGATGGGATGGGACCAAGCTAAATATGCAATAATTTATATAGAAGAAGGGAAAATAAGAAATTACTAGAGAAGAATGGTGGCTAGATAAAATTCTCTTAATTCTCATTTTCCATTTAAAAAGTCTGATGCTTCAGACGGATTTTGGTTATATGACGAGTGGTGCAGAGTTAAAGACTTTCTCTGAATGTTATGGTGAAGGCTTTTTTCAGCATTGTTAGTAGTTATAGAATGTTTAAAAAAAATGCATAATTTAATTGCCTTGCATGACCACAAACACAGCGACGGGAGGGGTGATGATAGATCATAGGAGAAGAATTTAAAAGATATTAAACAGCAGATAAAACTGTTTCTGCACTAAACTAAAACTGAAATTCCTGAAAACTTTTGTTGTCTAACATTTGGGTCTTCGGTATTTACCCACAAAAAAATATTAAAGAGCAGATAAAACTGTTGAGTACATTCTGAAGTTCCTGAAATTTTTTTTTGCCTAACATTTGGGTCTTATTTGCCCAAACTTGTAAATAGAGCTGTAACTAAATCTCCCGCGTATAAGTTGGAACATGTTTTCATCAACCTCATTTATTGTTTCTGGATGGCTAAAACTTTGATCTTGTTCTTGCATAACCAACACTGATGAACAGTTCGAAAGGCACACTCTCAATAATTATCATATTATAATATACAACTAACAATTTGATATTTTTGCCGTGCTTTACATTACTAGCCCTGGCCGAGCATTTTGTTTAACACACAAATATGACTGGGTAGATAATGAATGTTTTTCTTTCTCTGTACAAACATAATATGTTACAAACAAAATCGTGTAAAGCCACAAGTTTTATCTACTCCTCACACACTGAATCCTGTAACTTATTCACTTATTTTTTCCACCTCGTTACCTTTGAAATCTTCATTTATTTTTATACTTTTATCTCCTTTCAACACATGTTGAAAAGAGACCCAAGTCAGATTTCCAACCTCTAGGTTCTTGATGTCAATAATAAGTAAATGGATCAAATGGATAAATCACGAAGCAAAATAACGTATTTGAACAGAAAATTGAAAACATTCATCTCCTCGCCCTCTTTACGAGAAATCGATACATCAGCAAGGAAAATATGTAGTTCTGTAATTTGAAAATGTTTTAAAAAACGTTATTTATATATTTTTTCGTATTTTGGATCAAAGCTGACTTCGAAGCTTCTATTGCTAAATTTCCGCGCGAAATGTTTCCCTTTCCTAGTTTATTTTACCAATATAATACTAAGCGGCAAATTGAATCGAGACCTACCATGGTAAGTTTGCCCATAGATGGGCAAACCGCGTGTGTTCTCGACAAGTCGGGGCAACAATAAAATGTCTACGACACACTCAAGGTAAAAACAACTAGAAATACAAAAATGCGCTCTGATATACAATAAGGTTTTTAGTAATAATAATTTTAATATTAATATAACAATTTTTTGCTGGATACCTATATCTCAGGGTATTCTAGTTTGTTTTGATAAAAAAGTTCGCATTAACATCGATGTTCTGTACAGGTTCATTTGATGATTTTTTTGGTTCTTTGGGTTTTTATTTTTCTCTGATCCATCGTGAAGAACAATCAGGATCAGGACAAAAAGACTTATTTGTATAGTAAACACGTTAATTCAGGTAATTAGTAGCTGAAGCGCCTGAGAGTAAATAATATATATAGTTGACTTCCTGATTGTGCTTCCCAATGGACACGACATTCAAACTCAAAACGCAAAAATCCAACTTCTTTTCAAAAAGCTATAGGGATTTACAAACAGCCAAACATAACATCGTGTTTATATCACATGCATTTGGTTGTAGGTTTTTAGGTAACTTATGTAATTACGATCAACGAAGGGGGGACCGCCCCCCTTTAAACGTCCTACAATACAAAGTCAACTTGTCCTGTCGGTGTAACGTAAAAAAGCATTATTTACTTGTTTCGTAATCAATTCCAATAAAGCACACGAAGAATCAGTGAGAGACGTAGGGCCTATGACCTTCGTATCAATCGCTATCAATCGCCCTGTATATTAATTTATATTTCGATATGATGATTTTTCGGTGAGGCTATAATTTTATGTGTGCGCGGTATCTACATTAGTTTCACCTTGTTCTTTAAATTTCTTTTAAACTATACTAAATCTAAGTAAGCTTTTCCTTCCCGTTTTCTTATACCATATTAATATATTTATATCTCTGTTTTGTCTTTAACATAAGTTTACGTGATTTGGCTACTCCAGACGCTCCTCGTCGCAGCCACCCACCGGAACGCTCGTTCGTGGTGGGATATAGTCCTGTGTATATCTTGTACCCGGGGCGGTTGCGCGAGAAACATGCGGCGCACAGAATTGGTAAAAAGGTCCTTTTTAATAATATCTAAATGTCCCACTTGTAATAATTCTCACTTTCGGCGATTCCGAATCGGGAACCGGGTAGCATGGGACGAAATTCACAACTTTCTGAAACAAAAAAAAGTGTTTTTTATTACTTTCAAATAATCGCTAAAAGTTCGATTATAAAAAATGAAGTGGATAAAAATACTTTTGTAACCTCTTTATTTTTGAGTAGATAGTTAATTTGAGGACGAGCTGACTGAAGTCGCGTACGTCAATTGTCACGCGCCACGGAATCATTGAGTTCCTACCCGCTAGAAGAAATCTAGGCGGTAGAAAGGAGTTTTGAACGGACGGATATAATGTATTCATTTTAGGAGTTAAGAGCCAAGTGGCAGTTCCACTATAAGTGAAGTCTAAGAGCAGATTTTGACCCATTTGAAGCACCTTCTTTTTCTGGTAGGTGTAGGATGAAGAATTCAAGAATTTGACACCATCATCTATTACCAGGAATCTGTCTATGTACCAAATACTTTCTGCTTGTAGCAGTTTTACACCCATATTCCAGTTTTCTCTCAAAGTTATCTGAAGTGTGATTTGTGGATTTTGAATAGTTCAAGTACCGGAATTAGGTCTGGAACCAGGCTCCAATAGCCGTTGGTTTGCGAATCCGATACCATGGTTCCGATTCCTAGCTATTTTATCTTGATGGCAAAAGGTTTCATTGCTAAGTTTTCTTTTATGCACCAACTGTGCACTGCATCTAGTACTTCTTCTACTCTCCTGGAAAATTGTTGGTCCGAGAATGTCTGACTGAGAATTACGATATCCCTAGCATATAAATACGGATGTCACTTCCTTAAAGAATGACCAGCACAGAACAAAACAGTGGTAATAATACTCCGCCTTGTGGACGCCCTCCGGCAGCTCCAACTCTGATCACTTTATCGTTTAATGATGACGTGTTGAGTGTGTATCGTAGCATGTGGCTAATCCAGTTAGAGCATTGTTAAATGCACCTCTCATTTCTAGAAAAGTAAGTTCTGCAAAACCCACTAACCTGGATATGTCCTACCATCCAAATATTCTATCAACACATTCCCACGTCTATGTGAGTGGGTAGGGTAGAGTGCTTCGGGTGGAATTTCAGTGATTTTTCCACGCAAATTTCCATAAAGAAATCGTAAGATCAATTTTGCAATCATTGCATTGGTCCCTTCTACCTCATCCCTGCTGACCATCATTTATGTCTCATCCCTGCTGGTCATACCTACTATCTGTAAGTTTAGTGCACCAGCACACATAATAGAGAGTGGAAACGAACCCAAACCTAACAACTGTTGGAAAAGGGCGTACGTGACTTTGGTTAGCTCATTGGTCCAAATGGGTGAACCAAAAATAGTTACCGATTGTGTTGCTCCAGTTTCATTAAACTCAACACTGCTAATACTAGACACTTTACTGTAAACTAACAATAAAGACGAACGCGACCTCGCATCAGTCGTTCTCATCTTCTAGGAATTATCTTTGTTAGGTGAGTTACGTTAATTTAATTTAGGTCAATTCTTTTCTTATCCCAGAGATATCTCATATTGCTCAACTTTGAGAGCTGTTTTAATATCATGCCAAAAAACAAATCTTGAAAATACACTAGCATAAAGGGTCCTACTTTGTAGATCAGTCACCTGCTTAATCCATGGAATTGCTAGATGGCCATCACATGACCAGCTTAACCGGTAGATGACCTGGTGAGTTTTGGAATTCCCTCCTTGTTCTCAGTATCCATGCCACTAATAGCGTTTTCGGGTGGCAGATCTGAGACTATTGTTATCCTTACATTCTTATCAAGACAACGACGGATGGAAATAATTTGCTACCACGAGTCAGTCAGCTTGATGCCAAAAATAGAGATAATTATTATCTATATTCTTGCTGCAAATTCAGTAAACACGACTGCTAAACTAACATACGGGAAAAGTGAACTTTATGTCTGTTCAAAAAAACTGTTTTTTTTTTTAATTACTGCAGGTTATAGATTAAGCTTACCTCTTTCATATTAATTGCGGATAATTGCACTTTTTTTTAAATAATTTAAGAAAATTTTACTTATTTTGGCGACTTCGATTGCATTCAAAATAACATTGATTACCTTCGAAATAGCTGGTTTTTCTTTAATTACTGCACGTAATAGACTAACCTTACCTCTTTCAGATTAAGTGGTGGTAAATGTGTGTTTTTGTTTTAATAATTAAAGAAAATTGTACTTTTTTTGACATCAATAAATTACTAGTATTGGGAGTTTTCTTTTGAGGTTTTGATAGTTGTCTTTCGGATGTCACCTATTATTCCCGCTAGGTTGCCAGTTCCTGTCTCAATGTCCAGTCCTGCTTTTCGGAAGAATTTAGTAGGTATACATCAGATTAGTTCAGTTTTGTTTTTCCTTTGATTTAGTTAGTTCAGTTAGCCCATGCGGGGCGCCTTTCAAACTGTTAGTTACGTTAATTCAGTTTTACTTTGCTTTTGGTTGGTTCGTTTAGTTTTGTTGTTCCTTTGGTTAGGTTAGTTTAGTTATGTTTTCTTTTGATTTGATTAGTCCAGTCTTACTTGTTTTTTTATGAGGGCCCGTTAGGGCCGCCTTTACTTCTTGCTGCAGGGGCCCTTTAGGCCCGGTTCAGAGCCTGTCGCTTGCTACACATTAAGCGTGGGCTCTGTTGGTTAGGTTAGTTCAATTTTACTTTGCCTTTGGTTAGTTCAGGTTAGTTCAGTTCTGTTCTTCCGTTGGTTAGGTTAGTTTAGTTATGTTTTCCTCTGATTTGGTTACTCCAGTCTTACTTGTCCTTTATGGCGGCCGCCTTTGCCTTTTGCTTGCTACACATTAAGTGTGTTAGGTTAGTTCAGTTTTACTTTCTCTTTGGTTAACTCAGGTTAGTTCAGTTATGCTTTTCCTTTGGTTTGATCATTTCAGTTGTAGTTGTTTTTTAGGGCTGCCCCCCTAACTTGTGTTTATTTTGCCTTTTGTTACATTATTTCATGTTGTATTATTTCTGTCTTTCTTTAGGATAGGTTAAGTTTAGTTATTTTTTTTCTTTGGTTTGATTAATTGAAATTATGTTAGTCCAGATTATTTCTTTATTTTTCCATTTTTCTTTAAATTTTGCAACTTTACATAGCCGCAGGAGCACTACAACGATCTGTCATTGTTATGAATGTCATTTCATATTTGCTTTTTTATAGGTTGGAAGATAAAAATAACTAAAATAATTTCAATTTGATTTATCTTTTGGAATTAATTATTTAGTGAAATTAAATTAAAAAAAGCTTTGTAGATTAAAAGAATTTTATTTCAGTTCAGTTTTTGTGCCCCCATAACCCTTATTTTGTTCTGTAAGCTATTGTTTGGTTTTTCTTGGTATAGGATCCTATTATATATACATTACTTTTTTAATATTTTTTGGGACAAATATGAATATGCCTCAAATTTTTGCACTTTAAACTACTTCATTTGACTCCTTCTTTCTTGCAAATTTCAAAAAATCTCAAAACTCCGTAATGCTTAAAACTGACCAGACCCGTTTTGTTTAGTCTAGGTCAGGTTATTTCAGGTTAGTTCAGTTTGGTTCAGGCTAGTTGAGGTAAACGTAAGGTTTTGATTTAGTTAAAGTTAGTTTTGGTTAGCTCAGGTTAGCTCAGTTTGGTTTAGTCTAGGTCAGGTTAGTTCAGTTTGGTTGAACTATCATAATGGGCTGCTACAAGCTACAAGTTCATTGGTTTTGTTGAGATAGGGCAGTTTAGATCAGTTGAGGTATTTCTTTTTTTTTCTTCATTTACGTAATATTTCGCAACGTTGGATATTCATCTTGTCTACAATTGACAATTGTTTTGGCATTTATCCGTTTTGCAGTTTGGAATATAGTTGTAACTTTTTTTCTTCACTCATTTTTTTTTTCATTTTTTGTTTTCAGATCTTGCAAAAGAACATTTAATCGCACTTAATATGAAAGAGGTAAGTTTAATCTACTACCAGCAGTAACCCTTTTAAAGAAAAAAGCGTTTTTTCTAACGTAATCAATGTTATTTTCAACGTAATCGAACATACCAAAATGAGTACATTTTTTTTAAATTATAAGAAAAGTGTATTTATCCGCACTTATTATGAAAGAGGTAAGTATCTATCACCTACTGTAATTTTTTTTAATAAAAGGTTTTTTTTTGAACGGACATAATATTTACCATCCCCTAACATAGTGAACGGTGAGATGTTGTACAGAGCAGGAGCAGGCGACATCCACCAGCGTATTAGATTTAATACTGCATGGCAGACGGCTCTAAGTTCGAGAAGCAGCCCATAATGCTCTACATCTCTCAAGTTATCGGAACCAGAACGAAGTGTAAAGAGTAGGTGGTCACCAATTTGTCGGTCAACCCATATACATATTAGTTTCGGGATCTACAGTACAGCTTTGGCCGGTCGACAAATTATAGACCGTGATTTCGCGGCTTACAGTCAAAAGTCTACGGAAAAGCGGTGAGATGTTGTACAGAGCAGGAGCAGGCGACATCTACCAGCGTATTAGATCTAAAGTGTAAAGAGTAGGTGGTTAGTTTTGGCTCCGATAGCCATCTACCATGCAGTATTAGATCTAATACGCTGGTGGATGTGGCGTGCTCCTGCTCTGTACAACATCTCACCGTCCTTCCATAGCTTTTTGGCTTTAAGCCGCGAACTCACGGTCTCCAATTAGTCGACCAGCCAAAGCTGTACTGATAAGGCGTAGACCTCGAAACTAGTATGCAGATGAGTTGATCGACAAATTGGTGGCCACCTACTCTTTACACTTCGTTTTGTTTCCAATAACCTGCGAGGTACAGAACAATATGGGCTGCTTCTCAAACTGAGAGCCATTTACCATGCAGTATTAGACCTGATACGCTGGTGGATGTCGCCTGCTTCTGCTCTGTTTAATATCTCACGGCTCTTCCGTAGCTTTTTGGCTTTAATTCGCTCACGATCTCCAATTTGTCGACCAGCCAAAGCTGTACTGATGAGGGGTAGACCTCGAAACTAGTATACAGCTAATCGACAAATTGGTGACCACCTACTCTTTACACTTTGCTTTGGTTCCGATAACCGGCGAGGTACAGAACAATATGGGTACAGAACAAAACAGATATAGTATGCTGGTGGATGTCGCCTGCTCCTGCTCTGTACAAGATTTCATCGTTTTGCCATGATTTATTAATCAGAATATTGATAGATAAGATTTAGAATCATCAACAATAGATTCCAAAGTACATGAAACAAATTTCGCTGGCTGAAGACGAGTGAAATTTGTTGGTAGATTCAGTGAAGTTTGTTGGTAGATCCAGGCAGCAGCGAGTGCTCCATAAGAGTCTCGCCAGAGACAAAATGTTTCAACGATAGTTTTAGCTATTCCCAAAGTTGGTCTCAAAAATGATCAAATGAGCATACAGAATGTACCTGATGATGTTCAGTCTTTTGAAACAATTATTTGAAGAGCGTTCATTGATCTTAATCACAGAGTCTATCATAAGTCATCAAGAAGACGCTAAGATGTCGGACGATTCGGACGTCGAAAGCGAGTCGAGCGTGAAAGATGATAAAATATCTGGGTTTAAGTGCTGCAAAAAAAAGAGTTGTAGTGTTTGTGTGTGTATCAACTGTTACGCCATATATCACAAAAGTTGTGCTAAGCGAAAGGGATCATGAGATCCCTTTCTGCTGAGATCTAAGCGAAAGAGATCATCATAAAGGTAATTGATGGAACTAAAATCGAATGCTGCAAACCACAAAATGGTGAGGTTTCACATGGCGTGGGGGAGTCCAGTCATATGTCCGAGGTATGTGACTTGGAAAAATCGAAAATGCAACTGGAAATAGACTACTTGAGGAAATTGCTTAGTGAAATGGAAGACAAGAATAGCGTCTTAAAGCATAACATTGACCTCTTAATGGAAAAGGCCAAAATACTCGAATGCAATAATTCAAACAAGGTCAGCAATGTTATAAATAAACAACCACCAAAATCCTATAGGGACGTAGCACAGAGTAAACATCGCAAACCTAGCGTAAATATTATTAATAGACCACAAAGCAAGGTCCCCGACCTTGCAAGCATTGCGGAAAAGGTAAAAAGTCACTTGTCTGATGGTTCTGAGAGTGAAAATGAAAGTACTGTGAGGAATTTGCAAAAACTCCCAATAGCAAATGGTCAACATGATTCGGATGATGGTTTTGAAATCGTCAACAAAAGGCATCAAAGAAAAAAGAAAAATCTAGGAACCGGAGAGGCAGATATAAATTTCGCGGGCGGTGACCGCAAAGCCTGGCTCTACGTATATCGCGTTAAAAGAACTGCTTCTGAAGTAACTATTAAGGAATACATCAGAAAGAAGCCCGGTTTTGAACAACTAGACATCATGGTTCGAGAGATTCCCACGGAAGAGGACCGTCTTAAATCTTTTGTGGCGGTAACTGATTTGGACCGTAAAGAGGAATTATATAATCCCAATTTCTGGCCAAGATATGTGGGTGTGGGCCGGCTCAACTTCAACAAGCATCGAGAATTTATTAACAAATTAAATCCAAGATCTGCGAAAGAAGGAGCAAATTTTTCCTCCTAACCAATGGTGGCCCTAGACTAGAGCCATCACCTCAAGTAACACCATCAGCAGAAGACAAAAATCGAAACATGAATTACTTTACTTTACTCTACTTGAACACACAAAGCCTTAATAATAAAGTAGCCGAACTCGAATTGGTATTGAATAATAAATCTCCAGAGGTTTTTTGCGCCGTGGAACATTGGCTTCAAAATAAGGATATTGAAAGCCTGCATCTTGGAGGTTATCACTTACAATGTTATTCGTCAAGATCGAACTACAGAAGGGGCGGACCGCTATGTTTTCAAAAAACTCCATAACTTTGGATAAGGCTTATTATTCCAGAAATTCAACAGAAAAGGATTGTGAATTTTGTTTTTCAGTAGCTAAGGTAATGAATAAAGTGATACTCTTACTATGTATGTACAGATCGCCGACTGGAAACTTAAATTTTTTCCTATCTGAGCTAGATGATATATTGTTTAACGTATGTGTAAAATATGATTTTATTCTGATTTGTGGCGATTTTAATATCGACTTCTCGTCTCGTAACACTGATTCTTTGTCGACTCTTGAACTCATGAGCTCGTACGGTCTGACACCTTTTGTACAGGACTACACAAGAGTGACACCCACAACGTCTACTCAGATAGACAATGTTTTTTCAAATATACCTCCTGATGAAGTAAGCTGTGAAATTTATAAAACTTTCATCTCAGACCATTATGGCATATTAATCAAAATTAAATCTGTAAACATAATTAAAGACCAATTAAAAATTAAACGGAGAATATATAACAGTCAAAACTATCGGCAGTTTGTAGCATATCTTGGTAGGGAAGACTGGCATGAAGTTGCTGGTGAAACGGAAGCTGATGAAATGTATAACGTTTTCTCCAACATATTTTTTCACTGGTTTAACCTAAGCTTTCCACTGGTTTATGCAAGCACCGTGCGCGAAACAAAAGAACCCCTAAAGAAAGAGATTAGGAACTATTCTGAATATCTAAAAGACATCTACGTTTGGTACCAAATTACAAAAAGTCAGGTAATCTATGCCTATTATAAGCAGGTCAGAAAAGAGTACAGGTTATTCCTGAAAAATTCTAATACGGCCATAAATGATAATCGAATAATGAATTCTAACAACAAATCCAAATCTGCATGGAACATTTTTAACAACTTAACTAATAAAACGAAAACTCAAAAGAATATTATACTTCAAAAAAATAATACCATCTTATCGGATCCCATGCAAATTGCGGAAGCTTTCAGTTCTCAGTTTGACTTATCGTCCTCAATAGCAGTTACTAAACCTTTTAGTTTCCCAATGCAATTCCCTACTATTTTCATTCGACCTGTTCACCATACGGAAATTTATAATATAATCATGAACATGCCCCGAAGAAATATTCTTCGGGGCTTGACGATGTCCCTATAGCTGTTGTAAAGAGTGTTGCTCAATATATATCCTGGCCTTTAACGGATATTGTGAACCACTGTTTAGAATCGGGTGTTTTTCCACACAAATTAAAAGTAGCCAAAATAATTCCAGTCTATAAAAAAGGGTCATCGCATGAAGTTTCTAATTACAGACCTCTATCTCAGAATCTTTCTCTAAGATATTTGAAAAAGCTATTGCAAATAGAATTTTCCACTTTCTGTGTGCCAACAAAATATTGAACGAATTTCAATATGGATTTATCCCGAGAAAATCTACCGACTTAGCAATATACAACACTACTAAATTAATTTACGAACTGCTTGAACAAAGAGAGTCAGTCTGTGGACTTTTCTTCGACCTATCCAAAGCGTTCGACACAATAAACCATGAACTACTGCTTCAGAAACTGGAACCTTATGGCTTCCGAGGGGTATCTTACTCCCTAATAAAGTCCTATTTAAGTGGAAGGCAACAAACAATATGTATTAATCACGATGAAAGGGCATATTTTTCCAAATTACAACCAATCAACAAGGGTGTACCTCAGGGCTCTATATTGGGTCCACTCTTGTTTATTTTATACTCAAATAATTTGCCAAAAACTTTCGAAAATGGCCTTGTATGTCAGTATGCTGATGACACGACAATAACTTTACACAGTAAATCAATGAATGACTTATCAATTATTGCTTCAAGAGTTGTTTTACAGATGTGTGAGTGGTGTGAAATAAATTATTTAAGCATTAACGCAGATAAAACGGGTTTAATTCAATTCACACAATCTTCAAAAAATGAATCTCTGTATGTAAAAATCACATCAAATTCAATACCCCTTTCTGACTCGGTGAGATTTCTGGGAATCCACATAGATCCTCACCTAAACTGGGAAGGACATATTACAAAGATAATATCGAGGTTAAACAGCTATTGTGTTTTGATCCGTAGATTACGTGAAGTACTCTCTATAAATATCATCAGAACGTTCTATATAGCATGTATTCAGTCCATAATTAGCTATGGTATTATATTTTGGGGTGCTGGAATGAGAGCCTCCGATGTCTTTATAGCTCAGAAAAGAATCATTAGATCAATCTACAATTTGCATCCGAAAACTAGCTGCCGACAGTACTTCACCCTGCTGAGAGTTTTGACAGTTCCTTTATTGTATATTTCAAGCCTTGCTCTATTTGTTAAAAGAAACATCCATCTATTTAAAAGAAATCATGAAAATTATCTTAACTCTATGTTTATGTCAACGAGAGGTTCAGCTAATATAGCCATTCCAAAACACAGATCCAGTTTTTATGAAAAGGGTTGCCACTATAGAGCCATAAAAGCTTTTCACTGGCTTCCACCTGAAATAAGGGAAACTGACAATAGAGGGCTTTTTAAAAGAAAATTGGATATGTACCTAATCAATCAATGTATATATGAATTTAAGGTAATAGTAGAGTTTCCTTAATCACTAGAGGGTCAACTTTTCTCGCTACTAAATACAGTAAATATTAAAATTTATTAGATCATATTGTTCATATTTGTATTTTTCTACTCTGTTTAAGGATCTGTTGATTTGTGGGTTATAATGTAATGTTCAAAAATTAAAGTTAGTATATTAAATTTGTACCTTAGGTTTAGGCCTTGAGTTCCACATAAATTCTGACGTTGCTTTGTGATTCTGTATCATTTTGTCGGCAATAAATCATTTACTTACTTACTTACTATAAGTAGATGATGGATTTACTTTCGTTCATCGGAACTAGATGGGAGCCGAGTAATAAAGTTGTCAGTCTGGAGAAATTCTTTTGTAATTCTCTGATACATTCTATGGACTTTTGTACGTGGATTTCAACGATAATGTTTGCTCCATGCCAGCTTGAAACATAAGTGAAAACCATCAACAAAGCAGAGAAATTGAGCAACAACTTTACCGCCCTAAGTGAGGTTGAGTAGACGATGAAATCAAGAGAAACAGAACTAGTGAAGTGGCACACAATAAATCTGAAGCTGAATGCTACCAAAGTACTGTAACACAAACAAAATTAAAATTGAAGAGCAGAACAATACCGTTCCAGTCAGGAACAAACTATGTTTAGTCCACTATTAAAGATGGAAAATCTGCCATGCAGTATTAGATCTAATACGTTGGTGGATGTCGCCTGCTCCTGCTCTGTACAAGATCTCACCGTTCTTCCATAATTAATCAATATCATCAACAAGAGAATAGATTCCAAAGTACATCAAACAAATTTCGCTGGATGAAGACCAGTGAAATTTGTTGGTAGATCCAGGCAGCAGCGAGTGCTCCATAAGAGTCTCGCTAGAGACAAAATGTTTCAACGATAGTTTTAGCTATTCCCAAAGTCGGTCTCAAAAATGATCAGATGAGCATACAGAATGTACCTGATGATGTTCAGTCTTTTGAAACAATTATTTGAAAAGCGTTCATTGATCTTAATCACAGAGTCTATCATAAGTAGATGATGGATTTACTTTCGTTCATCGGAACTAGATGGGAGCCGAGTAATAAAGTTGTTAGTCTGGAGAAATTCTTTTGTAATTCTCTGATACATTCTATGGACTTGTGCACGTGGATTTCGACTATAATGTTTGCTTCATGCCAACTTTAAACATATGTAAAAGCCATCAACAAAGCAGAGAAGTTGAGCAAAAACTTTACCGCCCTAAGTGAGTTTGAGCTGGCGATGAAATGAAGAGAAACAGAACAAGTGAAGGTGCGCACAATAAATCTGAAGCTGAATGCTACCAAAGTACTGTAATTTAAACAAAATCAAAATTGAAGAGCAGACCAATACCGCTCCACTATATTCAGTCACTATTAAAGATAGAAAAATCCACCAAACAAATAGTGGATCAGTGGAAGAAATCAGGTATTGTCTAGGAAACAAATTCCACACACCCTAGTCTAGGGCTGTTGATGACGAAAAAGACTAGATAATCCCGACTAACAATAGACTATAAAAACTTTCCAGACCAAGATGATCGTAAACTGAGTTTTGTAAACTGTTTGTAGTACTCGATTTGGCCTATGGATAGCAGCAGGTGCCATTTTCTGAGGAGTCCTAGGAGAGGACTCCTCAGAAAATGGTCCTATGGAGTGATAAAATTACTTTTATCACTCCATATGAGACAGGAGCGTACCTGAACCTATCACGGAAAAGTTTGCGATCTTCGACTTGGATGTCATTATCAACCCCGCCTGATTGAGGAAGGTAGGAAGGACAAGTTTCCAACACCCAAAGATGCGCATGAGATGAGATGATTCATTGCATTAGGGAGTTTCTTTAGTGGTTTGTTTAGAATTTCTCGAAGGAAGTCGAGCAACTCATCAAACAAATAGAAAAGGCAGATCGAATTATGTCTATGGATGAGTGACAGTACTTAGGCGTGCTTAACCCTGTCCAGAATTCCAAAGTAAGCGGTGCTTAAATTTTCGATATCTGTTCGTTTATTAACACTTTCCTTTTCCATTCTTATCGATATTATTTTGCTAATGAGCCTCTTTCTATAGTTGGATTGGGTGTCCAAAATGGCTACATCATGAAAGTTAAAATTATGGCCAGTATATATCTTATGTTCCATTAAGGGGGAAGGGTTTGTTTTTTATGGACATTTCTTTGGTCATTTTGATGTTCTTTGATTCTAGCCTTGACGTACCTGCCAGTCTGTCCCACATATACCTTACTGCAGGTTGAGCACGGTATCCTATACACAACGTTGGAACAAAGATCTCTTTCTGTTTTTGATTTAAGTTTGGAGTAAAAGTGCTTTTTGATAGTGTTTTCACTTTTAAATGATGGTAAAATTTGTTCGTTATTTTGTGTGATGTATTGATCAAAAACTCTCTTGTGACCTTCCGAGAGACCCTGAATATAAGGCAACTTGCAGTAAATTTTGGGTTTGCTGATCATTGAATTAGGTTCTATGTGCGTTTTATCCATATCATTAATCCTCTCTAGTGGACTCCTGAGTATATTTTATCAACTAAGGATGTAGGATAGTTATTTAGTTTTAAAATATTGGCAATGTAGTTAAGGTTACTTGAATGGTATTTTTCCGATGAGAGCATCAATGCCCTGAATTTGGGGTTGTTAATGATATTGATTTTTTGACGCAGAAAGTGTTCTGAGGAAAAGTTAATAAATCTTTCTGAGAAAGTTGGCTTGTGGTACCAGTTGAATTTCAAATTTCCACCTTCTGGTCTTATAACCAACGTGTCCAAAAAATGGGACAGAAAATTTTTTTCCTCTTTCAATTGTGAACTTTAATTTGTTGTGATAGTCATTAAATATATTAAGCAACTTTTCAATTCGGTCAGATGGTACAGCTGTTATTATGTCGTCAACATAGCGCTTAAAGAACGGAATGTCAAAAGACATCTGTTGAATGCATATATCTTGTAAATCCTGCATTATCAAGTCCGCACACACGGGGGATAAGCAGTTTCCCATTCCTAAACCAAAAATCTGCTTGTAAAATCCATTACTATGTTGAAAGTACGGGGTGTTCATTATAAAACTTCATCTAGCAGGCTATGAAATTTTGACAGAAAAGGATTTCGTAATCAAAATAAATGGACTTTTGTTTCTCCATCCTTTTCTTTTGACATTTCACAACCAACTAGATGAAGTTTTATAATGAACACCCCCGTAGTTGTTTCAAGCGAGACGCTGGAGGAACTATAAAGTGGGCCAACTATAACAAAAAAATTGTTAACTACAATAATCACAAGGTATTTTTAACTAGCTGTAAAAGAAACTCGGTTTTACCTACACATACTTTACAAACGGCAAAGTGTATCGAGCATTTATTACTAGATGACTCACCTTACACAAATAAGATAAATGCGGCCTTAAAGAAATTCCAACGAAGCATATTAAATATCGAAATTTCTTTTGCATATTGGAAGGCTAACAAACTTAATGCTATTAGGACTACTGCCGATAACAAAATAAAAAATATTCTTAATCCCGAACACTATGCAAGTTTTCGAACTTATCAAAGTAATTTCTACAACTCTAATTTAAAAAAAAAAACGCAAATAAACAAAAACGGAAATTAAAGAAACTTATAGAGTATCAAAACTCTACTACAATTTTGGGAGTTAATGATAAGTGGATTGTTAATCTTAGTTCTGTTAATGTAACTAAAGAAGTCGAATATCTGTTGAGTTTAGGTGATAAGTACAACCTTCCATATTTTAAGGGAGATATCCTCATTAAAAACTTGATAATACACTTGGAATTTGCGATAAGTAAGTTTGAAGATATACATCAGAGAACAGAGATAAGAAATCGATGCGTGAATATTATTAGCAATTGTCTGCAAGCTCACAGTAATTTAGATTTTAGAAAAGAGGCAATTGTTATCATACTCGCGGCTCACAAGAGGGTTTCTGAAGGAACACGGTAATACTATTGTCTTATTGAGGGCTGATAAAGGCAACGTCACACTTATCCTTGAGAAAGAGAAATATCAAGCAAAATCTCAAGCACTTTTGAACGACACAAGAACGTATGTAAAACTTAATAAAGATCAAACTACTACTATTCAAAATAAAGGCAATAAGGTAGTAGATCTGTGGGTTAAGGAGGGGTATGTTGGTAAGGGGATTATGAAGAAAATTAAAACTCATCACTACTCCCTAAGATCTACTTTCTTTCCAAAATCCACAGGGAGGAAACTCCACTAAGACCCATAGTTTCCTTTGTTGGGTCTTCCGTTTACCAGATCACTAGTTTTTTGGCCGATATAATGAAAAACAAGTTCATCAGGGATGATAGGTTTGTGCGAAATTTGTTCGAGCTTGTCAGGGACTTTCCGGACGGCTATGAGATTATGTCCTTGGATGTAATATCTTTGTTTGCTAATATCCCAACAGACATAATCATTAGAATTGTTCAGGAAAAGTGGGATTTGGTGGCAGACACAAATAAGATTCCATTTGGAAAGTTTAATGAAATGCTAACCTTTGTCTTTGAAAACAACTACTTTCAACATAGTAATGTATTTTACAAGCAGATTTTTGGTTTGGGAATGGGAAACTGCTTATCCCCCTTGTGTGCGGACTTGATAATGCAGGATTTACAAGATATATGCATTCAACAGATGTCTTTTGACATTCCGTTCTTTAACAGCTGTACCATCTGACCGAATCGAAGAGGTGCTTAATATATTTAATGACTATTACAACAAATTAAAGTTCACAAGTGAAAGAAAAAAAAATTCTGTCCCATTTTTGGACACGTTGGTTATAAGACAAGAAGGTGGAAATTTGGAATTCAACTGGTACCACAAGCCAACTTACTTAGAAAGATTTATTAACTTTTCCTCAGAACACTCTCTGCTTCAAAAAATCAATATCATTGACAACCTCAAATTCAGGGCAATGATGCTCTCATCGGAAAAATACCATTCAAGTAGCCTTAACTACATTACCAATATTTTAAAAATAAATATTTATCCTACATCCTTAGTTGATAAAATACTCAGGAGTCCACTACAGAGGATTAATGATATGGATAAAACGCACATAGAATATAATTCAATGGACAGTAAACCCAAAATATACTGCAAGTTACCTTATATTCAAGGTCTCTCGGGAGGTCTCAAGAGAGTTTTTGATCAATACATTACACAAAATAACGAACAAATTTTACCATTATTTAAAAGTGAAAACACTATCAAAAAGCACTTTTACTCCAAACTTAAATAAAACACAGAAAGAGATATTTGTTCCAACGTTGTGTATAGGATACCGTGCTCAACCTGCAGTTAGTTATATGTGGGACAGACTGGCAGGTACGTCAAGGTTAGAATGAAAGAACATCAAAATGACCAAAAAAATGTCCATAAAAAACAAACTCTACAGCTTTGGTGGAACATAAGATAAACACTGGCCATAATTTTAACTATGGAAAGAGGCTCATTAGCGAAATGATATCGCTAAGAACGGAAAAGAAAAGTGTTAATAAACGAACAGATTTTCGAAAATTTTAGCACCGCTTACTTTGAAATTCTGGGCATGGTTAAGCACGCATAAGTACTGTCACTCTTATCCAGAGACATTAATCTGCCCACCCGCCCTATACTTTCGGGTACAGCATGCTTGAGCGTTATTAGCATACCTCTTTCAGTTGGTCCTATGACTCCGACCACATACGCTGAATTGCTCGTGCTACTGTTGCTGTCGATGCCAATAGTCATTCGTCTCTTGTCGACCTTTGTACTTAATGCTTAGAAAGCCGATGTAACTGTGTATATTTTAAAGTGGCCGTTGTTTCGTCCCCCCTTTTTAACTGTATTGTTCTATTTATTATATGACTTTAAAGGATTTTATAACAACTTTTAGTGTCCTGAAGATGCTGTAATATTTGGCGAAACGTCGACAGGTTCATAACTAATTTTGAATAACACCCCTGATCCCACAACCCAAAAATCAAAACCACATCTCAATAAATTGGATCAAAAATCAATAACATTGAAGAAAATGTTAAAGTCATTTCCCCAAAATAATGATGCTGGCTAAGTGACAAGTTACGCATCCGATTTCGCCAGCCATTTCAAACACGTCATCTTGATCATATGATAGAGTTTCAGACACTACGGAAGGAGAACAAGTATCTATTAGTACTGATAGATGTCCTGGCTCAATATGTAAAGCTACATGCCGTAGGAACCACCCAGATTGGACTGGTACTGACAAAGTAGTAAAGAAAATGGAAGATTGGTTAACAAGTACAGATCAGCAGAAGAACTGATGACGAATTGAGGTACCTATTTTATGTTAGGCAAACACAAGAAATTCTGTGACACTCATGTCATTCAACATATGGTGAATTCGCCGGGATATTTACAAGCCAGCGGATTGGTCGAAAATTGAGGTTGTTTGATTGTCGGAATTAACATGTTAGGAACTCAAATAAACAAATGCCGATGACGATGCTTAGAAAACATATTTACCCTACCGTTTATTGTTAATTTTGGGACGAGCTGACTGAGGTCACATACGCCATATTTCACAATTTAAGGCTTCATTGAGCATGCACAGAATTTTATTGACATCTATAGACGGTAGAAGAGAGTTTTGGTGAGATTTAAAAGGGTAGGAAACAATATGACATTTAACCTATTCTGATAATTTCCTTGTGTTTCTGCCATACTTTAATTTGTTGACAATAAATGGAAATAAGCAACTGGCCATATTTGACCAACATGTGGGTCATTATTGCAGGAATAATCAAGTTCTAGAAGTTATCTTATATTATACTCTTATACTCCTAATTTATGCTTTGTTTACTGCTAGTTGTTTCTAAGTAAAATATGGAAGACTTATAATATCGACTTACCCGTTAGCAATGCTTCATTGAGGCTCAGTTACGCCTTTCGTCCAGCCTTATCTCTGAAAAGTTCAAATAAGGTAAAGTTGGTAAAACTTGTTTTGCTTTTTACACAAGGACGTGGAACAATAGAAGTCACAGAGCAAAAATGATACTCAAGCCAGATACTTTCGAACTCTTGATTCGCTTTTGAATACAGCGTTGCCCTTCATGAGATAGTTTTGTAGATTAGTGTCCTAAAAGAGCTTTTCTTAATCAGGTTCTTAACCATTTTTATTCTTTTAGTATCTAAACACTTAGTGGGTTAGCATTAATAAATACTTACTACCGATGAATTATTTATAAAATTTCAGTTTGCGTAACTATTAGTATTCAGTTAATTAAAGTATTTCTTCCTAACGTTGGTTTTGAACTGCAGTGGACATTATCAAAGGCGCTGAGGCAAAAGGCGAAGTAATCTCTCTTGCGTCTCGACCTTGAATGAATTGACCACTGAATGCACCGTCATATATGCACTCTCATTGCGACGTTGCTTTCCTTAATACCGAAATCTCCAAAAATGGTAGGCGTCCTTCTTTTTCCACCCCCAGAGTGAATGGAAATTTTGGGTTTCTACCGTTGAGGTGTAAGAGAAAGTTTTGAGGTTTACCCTCCTTACCGCCTTGGCATATTTTTGAGCCTTGTCTTATTTCCATAAAATATTCGGCTATTGCTAGACTAAGAGGGCTGCACTTAGCTACATCATCAGTTTGTTCATAGAATTCTTCATTCGTGTGATTTGAGTTTGCTGCCATTCGGGATTAAAGGGAAGATATCAAAGGACTGCAAGATTTGATAAATGCGTGCTGTTTTTTACTATTGCTTCCACAACTAGTCCCTTTTGGCTCCCCTAACCTCTAATGGAAAACATGTGATTTGAGTTCGTTGTTTTAAGGGATTAAAGGGAACATGGAAGAAGGCATTCAAGAATGAAAGTTGCTCTTGTTTTGAGTTTCCATTGCCGAGGATGAAACAGTGGCAATGCCGCTTTTCCTAGAATTGCTTCCTCGTCTGTCCTCCCCCCCCCCCCCACAGCGCCACGGTAAGCGAGCCGGCGACTAGAGGTGGGAATTTTAGTTCACTTAGATGAATTCATTCATTCGGTCTCATTCACCTACATGAATCATTCAGTTGAATGATGTTCTAGCTAGTGATGTTCCTGAAGGGAATTCATTCCGCAACCCTTGTTAGCACATACCGCAAGTCCTGTTCTTTCCTAAGACCAAGGAAACGCACCATCTAGTTTTTCCCTTGAGAGGGAATGCTCCAAACCAATTACTTTGAGAAAGAAATATTTATCTTGGAAGACATCGCTGAAGCAGATTGTCTCCAATGGTGGATGACAAGGTTTACGTCATCATTGTGCCCACTTTGTGTTTTACGCAGCCAAGTAAACGCAAGATACGTAACACTTTGGTTACGGAGTCGCCGCTGAGCACTGATTATTAGTGAGCCAATCCTTATTTCGTGTGGATGAATGACATTTAATCAACTGCTGATATATTTATAAAGTTATTTTCTTTGTTGCTAATCACTTAATCTTCATTTGCCTTTTTTATTATTGCACTCAATGCTGACTTTTTTTATATTGCTCATACGGGGGAGCTGTGTTTGATTACTCAGCACATTCTGTCTTCATGAATAAGTCAAAGTGGACCTGTTTAGTTTGATTTAATATTAAAGCGCATTATAGTTTAGTTTTTATTAGTGTATTTGAAAAATCCTTGCAAATTAGAATGAACGAGGACGAATGAAAGTGTTAGATTTAAGTTTCTTAACTTATTAACACGTTTTCATTTAATTCGAATCAAAAGACGCTCAGTCAGCATTCCTTATATTCTTTACTAATTTTGGTGATTCATAATATGAAACCACGTTTAGTTGGAGTAATGTTATAAAGCTTACTTCAACAAATTGGTCCTTCGAGCCGGATATGGTAATATGAGTTGTCTCTTGTGAAGAATTAAATTTAGTTGCGCATTGCGTTTACTAGTAACTTTCGATCTCATTGCTCATTTTTTGTTATTGTGGTAGTTTTATATTTTTTGCCGCAACAACGAGTAACATTAACAAGAAATTAAAACCCATAAAAGCCAATATTACGAAAATTCATAATTGGTTTAATAACAACACAAACGTAGTCGATGTTTATCAGTTCATAACAAAAAGGGAGCAGCTTTTGATGTTCTATGAAAAATATTGCTCTTTGCTTGAAGAGATCGAAGAACTTGAAAATGATGACCTCAATCAACAGTGTATTCATATGGAGCAAACATATTGTGACACTTTATCTAAATTAAGACGTAAAATAGACGAATTGAGTGGCCATTCAATATTATTTTCAGGTAATCCCCAACAGGCTATAATTTCAAATCCAAAGCTCTCTGAGATAACAATTTCGCCATTTACAGGTAACTTCTTGGAATGGAAATCTTTTTACAAGCTTTTTGATAATCTAATTGTAAAAAACTGTGGCATAACTGATTTAAAATCCTATTTAAAAGGAGAACCACTCGAGTTTGTAGATTCGCTACAGCTAACGGTTGACAATTTCTTGATAGCTATTCAAACATTAAAGGATAGATATGAAGATGAATATCGCATCATTAATACACACATTCATCAGTTACTGGTGTGATGATTCAAGATCCTCCATACAAACCTTCATTGGTGTGCCCTTGTTGCAATGAAGGTGACCATCAGGTTTACCGGTGGCATCAGGCAAATTTAATTCCATGTCTTATAAAGACAGAAGTGTTCTGGTTTTTAACAAAAAGCTATATATGAACTGCCTATCTGGGACTCATTTTGTTGATAAATGTAGGCCAACAAGTACTTGCTTTTCCTGTCATAAAAAACATCACACTTTCCTCCATCCATAGTTAGGTGAATCCAATGCAAATTACTCTGAAGCAGCTCTTGGCACAGCTCAGACTTTTTCATCAGTAAATAATCCAGCTGAAAAGGTGGATAACCGCGCTTCTTGTTCTGCAATTAACACCGTTCGACAAAAATGGAAAACGAGTTGTTGCACACGAGCTTTTGGATAATGGTAGTCAATCATCTTTTGTAACTGCAGATTTTGTTAGAAAATTGAATTTGCCTACAGAAAAGATGCATATGCAAATCATTGGCATTTCTAGTAAAATAACTAGTACTCATGAGATTGCACATTTGAGATTCTACTCAATGTTGCCTAACAAACTTGAGTTTGGTGTCTCTTGTATTGTATTAGAGCACATGACATCGAATCTTCCCAAATTTTCGGTTAATACCCCAATTGATATTCCTCCAAACATAACTCTTGCCAATCCTAACTTCTTAACAAGCAGGCCCATTGACATGCTTCTAGGCATGGTGGTATTTATGGTGATTTATTATGCTCAGGTGTTCAAAGGCTTGGTAAAAACT
This sequence comes from Taphrorychus bicolor, assembly GCA_951812265.1. Lineage (NCBI taxonomy): Eukaryota > Metazoa > Arthropoda > Insecta > Coleoptera > Curculionidae > Taphrorychus > Taphrorychus bicolor. Next base: position 22,972,375 of record OX638304.1, read on the forward strand.
TGCCTGTTCTCTTAAATACCCATCTTGGCTGGACAGTGTCTGGAACTTTGCCTTTAACTCATCTATCTCAGAAAAGTTACATAGTTGCAAATCATTCCAGGGTCGATACTGTTAATACTGATTCGTCAGCGTTGATTCATGGGGAATATGATGATTCAGGCTGAAGTGCCATTAAGCAATTGCTGGAAAGATTCTGGCTAATAGAGGAGTGCAACAACCAAAGGTCCTCTCTTTCTCCAGAGGACATCTTAGCAGAAAAAATATTTTTTAGTACAACAACGCGTGATCGAGATGGGAGATTTCAAGTTCAGTTGCCACTGAGGAATCCTGATGAATACTTAAAGTTGGGTGAATCCTTTCAATATGCGTTGAAAAGATTTCTTGCCCTGGAAAACAAACTTCACAAAACCACGATTCTTTTTGATGAATATAAAAATTTCATTGACGAATACGTTCATCTGGGACACGCAAAAGACATCCCGTTGACTACGATTAATTCCAAATCGCAGCCCCTCTATATTTTTCCCCATCATTGTGTCATTCGCGAAGATAGTGCCACGACGAAACTTAGAGTCGCCTTCGATGCGTCAATGAAGACCTCAAGCGGTACCTCATTGAATGACATAATGCTAAAGGGCCCAGTTTTACAGCCTGAGCTTTTCGATACTCTTTGTCGTTTTCGAGCCAATCATTGTTTCAATTTAAAGGTACGACCGGCATCACAGCTTATGGGTAACTTACCGAAAGAAATGATGACAGTGAATAGACCATTCATGTTCACTGGTATTGATTTCGCCGGTCCCTTTTTTACAAAGTCCTCTAAGTTGAAGCGTTCTTCCGCTTTGAAATCATATCTTGCGGTCTTTGTATGCATGACGACAAAGGCGATACATTTGGAACTTGTTTCCAGTGTGAGCACCAGTGACTTTATTCAAACTCTAAAGCGATTCATATCCAGACGTGCCAAACCTAATACCATCTTCTCTGACACTGCCACTAATTTTAAAGGAACAAGAAATAAATTGAATGAGTTGTATGATTTTTTTAAAGAAGAAACCACTCAATCGTCAATTTATAATGTTTTACTTGAGGATTACATCACTTGGAAGTTTATTCCGCCTAGGAGCCCACACTGGGGCGGATTGAGCGCCAAGTGGCGGTTAAGAGCGCCAAGTATCATTCGAGTGATGGGAAACACTATCTTTACTTTTGAAGAGTTCAGTACGCTTTTGTGCGAAATTGCGGCCATTTTCAATTCACGTCCTCTGACTCCCATTAGCAATGACCCTACCAATATAGTCCCCTTGACGCCGGGTCATTTTTTGATTGGTGCGTCAATGACTTCCATGCCCGAGAAGGATTTAACCACGATTTCCGAAAACAGATTAAATCGATGGCAACGATGCGTCCAAATTAAACAACGGTTCTGGAATCTTTGGACTAAAGAATATTTGAGCATGCTTCACAATCGCTCAAAATGGTCAAAACCCCAACCAAACTTGAAACTTAATCAGCTTGTACTTTTGATGGATAAATCAACCACTCCACTTCGATGGCCCTTGGGGAGAGTCATAGAAGTTTACCCTGGACATGATGGGTTGGTTCGAATGGTGAAGATCAAGACAGGTGGTGGTTGTTTTATGAGATCCATTACCAAATTATGTCCTTTGCCCGACATAGAGTCTTAGTTCCGAGTTCAGTTATCGGGTCTCGTGTTTTTCTTCTTTTCTTCTTTTTTTGTTTTTTCTCGATTTTGCGATTTAGCTTGTTCGTCGTTGTTTTTATTTTATGAAATTTACATTTCAACGGGAGAGTATGTTTTGAGTTTCCATTGCCGAGGATGAAACAGTGGCAACGCCGCTTTTTCTAGAATGGCTAACCCTAATGGAAAACCTGTGATTTGAATTCGTTGTTCTCCGGGATTAAAGGGAACTAAAGGAAGAAGGCAACCAAGAATGAATATTGCTGTTTCTTAGCATTGTTTTCACGTCTAGTCACTTATTGCTCCTCTAATCTCTAATCGAACCCATGTGATTTGAGTTTGCTGCCAGTCGGGATTAAAGGGGAGAAATCGAAGAAAGACTTTAAAATTTGATAAATGCGTGCTGCTTTTTACTATTGTTTCCACACCTAGTCCCTTTTGGCTCCCCTAACCCCTAAATGTGATTTGAGAGTTCGTTATTTTAAAGGGAACAAATGGAAGAAGGCGTTCAAGAATTTTCACGTCTAGTTAATTATTGCTCCTGTAATCTCTAATAGAGTTTACTAAATTGAGATCAAAAGCCGAGTTCTCGGGGTCCCCTTATGGGAACCCAAATTCCGCCCCACTCCTTCTGAGCCCTCTCACTCCATCGTAGCAGGGAGAGTATAAATGCGAAGGAGCGTCCAGTGGTCGAATCAGTCAGCGTTGAGGCGCAAAGGAAAACCGTTTATCGTTTGTGATAATAGAAGAAAAAAATTCCAATAAAACTGTGAGTGTATTTTGACCGCTGGTGAAAGCCATCGCATTCTGGTAACTAGTTTATTCATTTTTGCTCCGCATCGGACACAAAGGGTCGGTCCAAATAATGTCAGACATTAGCACAGTACACAACGAGCATAATATCTGATAAAAAAGAAGTTCACCTTACTAACCAATGACGTCGTACCGAAGAGCTTGTACCAGCCAATGACGATGTTGCTCAGATTCAGATCGTCGAGCATTATCTGAGCCACGCCCATGAACACTTTTTTGCCTTCGATGCGGCCATAGTCACCCCATACCGTCACCTTATAGAAAAAACATTCAACTATATACAATTAAAAAGTACCTTTATATTTGTTAAGGAGTTTGCACTTAAGCAGGGCCCACACGCTCATTTAGTTGTACAGTCCAAAACAGAATAACTGGTGTCTACACAAAACATTTCAATATGTCACTCAGTTTACATATTGCTCAATTAGGTGCTCAATTGAACAATTTTTGGCCATTTGGCAAAAAGTAAAAAAATGGGCATCTGGACCATCCTTTAACCCAGAGCTTCCTTTAGAGATAGAAACAGCACTTTCAACGTACCTGTAATATGCAGTTTGTAAAGTTCTCCTTAAACGTAAGTTGCTTCTGATAAAGGGGATCCAAGGTGCGCCTTGCCTGCTGCGTTTTCGCCTTGGCGTAGCATTTCTTACCACACACTAGATACACCTTAACGTAAGGAGCTGTAAAACGTACTTAAGTATGATTGACACTTGCGCAAACTAATCGTCGTTACCAGGCAATACTTTGGACCCAGGCCTGGCTTGCAACCCCCTGGCACGGATTATCTCCACTTCCAACAGGCCTCGTTGATGACAGAGGGACAGCTGGATGTCGCCCAACGAGGGGGCTCCGAGCACCTGCCGCCCCACCAACTGGCCAGGGCCCAGTCCTTCGATGAACTCCGCTAGTTGCCCTTCTCCGGTCAGGCGCAAAGACGGCGACCACCTAACCAGAGGTGGTGAGGTCAATAATGTTGTTAAACAGGGCTATTCAAAAGAGTGGACATGCTTCCAGACCTTTGAACTGCCCCGTCCAAGTTTGTGTGGACCGCAGTTTAGCGGTTTTGTTTAGAAATAGGTATTCATGAAGAGCAAACACAGGAATGTACATAGAGAGAGAGATAGAGAAAAACCGGGCCAAACTCTATAGGGCTACTTGAGTGATTGATTCAGTGTTAAAATATAATGTAATTTTTGTGTCTGGTGCTCGGGTAAAGTGCCTTAATTACATGCAAAAAAATGTGAGAAAACTTAACATAACATGCAGGGCAAATATAGTTCGTATAGGTACATACCAACCCCAGCCGAAAGATGAAGGAAAAGACGAGCAAGCTTCAATTAACACAGAGCCTGAGTCCAGGGTCATCCATCGAAACCCTTCCTATTTATATTTTAAAGTTAAACAAAAGTTCCTGTGGAAGACCCTGGAAAAATGTACACAAAAAAAAACAAGACCATCTGCCTTCAGGCAATAAAACAAAAAATCTCACAATGCAACACTGTGAACGTCATCAGCCATCACACATACACACACGCACACCCACACACAAACGCAACTTACGAAGATGCCTCAGAACTGGAAATTGAGTTTAAACTCGAGGCCCTTTGGCTGCTCTCCGACGACCTTGAAGGTATGACCGGTACCACTTCGTGCGATCTTTGGATGCTGGGTGGGGTCGTGGTCGAGCTGCGCTTTTTACTTTGCCCGGTGTCTGCGCAGTGCCAGAAATCAGTCATGTTCATCACACGTCATAGTGATGATATATGTGACCAACTAAATAGATTCTATTTTTTTTTTATTAAGGGTTCCATGTAAGTATTCAACGTGACAATGGGTTATATAATAATGACGAAAATTGCTACTAACATGAAACCCCCTATGTGGTAATCGGTAATAAAGACTACAGAAAAAGCTGCATTATTGTATTCCTAATTGAATGGCAACTGAAAAGTTAGTTAACGCTGGTTTTACTATAAGCGGTAGCGCTCTACGGTTCTACCAAATCGCTATCGAATGGGTCAGGCATGAGAAACTCTAAAAGGTGCGTTCAGAGTGGTAAAATTTTTTAAATAAGTAACCTCTATGTGTACCACAAATTTTACCAAACTGGTCGCATCCCAACAACACTACTTAACAGCACTCAGATGGCTATTCTACGCTTCCTGAGCTTACTAACTTTCCTGTATGTACGAGTATGAGTGTCTTGTCAACTAATTAAGAGGTTCTAAAACTTGGGTCCGATCCGGGGAAATTCTAAACACTTAGGTCTTCTCTCTATGTACCTAGACACGTGTTTGCTCGGAGATAAGGAGGTACAGGGAAGGGGGTAGTGGTGGGGCTGGATTTATGTGAACTTTTGATGCTGCAAAATGAGGCGTCCTTGTCATTATGTTACTGTCTATATGTTTGTTTATGTTACTCTCTATGTGTTAATCTATGTTACTTTCTATGCTCTAGTACAGCCAGTGAGTTATAAAATTGGATTCGAGAGACACTTGAAGGTAAGTGTCATTTGCACTATTTTTGCATTGTACTTCAGTACCCTCTCGATGCTTTCAGTATCTTTTTGTATGTTTGATGGTAGCCGGTAAAAACTCAATCCCGTGATTCTGCATCATTAATTTTTCTCTTTTGCAAGCAGAAGAGTTCACTGACCTTTCTATGACTACTCCGAGGTTCTTAAAGATCATAAAGATCTAACCAGGCAAATTGAATACACAAGCACAGGAACAAACAAGTTTTTTTTTTCGAAAACCCATTCACGAGAAAAACGTTCTATCTGGTAACTTTACATTCAATTATTAGCCAGTAGAATGCACTGGAGGGATGGGTTAAAGTGGATCGATTAACACAAGAAGGAATGGTCATAACAACCGATCGTCAAAATTAGAAGCTGCAATAAGGGAAAAACACACCGCTCGAATCAAAAAGGGCAGTCATTTTGGAGAACGTTCTACAAAGTGCAAAGCCCACAAAGACAGAGAAAGGAGGGTTCTAAAGAGTGTCAAATAATTAAAATATATGGACAGTACTTTTACCAGGAAATGCAAATCTAAGGAAACTTGAACTTGTTAATAACAATCTAACGATCTATCATTTACTACTAAACCCTGGTAGGGAAATGTTAGCTGAAAATGAGTGCCCACCCCATCTTTGAAACGAGCAAAGTCAGCCAACATATTCATTACACTTTGAGATATCGACTTTGAGATTCTGATTGCACCATCGTCTTAGATGGAAAAAGTTAGCTGAAAATTAGTGCCCATTTCAGGAGTCCACTTTTCAAAATAACAAAGTTAGCCAATATCTCCATTACAAATTGAGGTATCTAAATTCCAATTATACCATCGTTTCTCATCATTATTGAAAAAAGCTAGCTGAAAATGAGTACCAACTTTAGATGTGCATCTTCGAAAATAACAGTCAGCCAATAAAACCGTTACAGTTTGAGTTATCAAAATTCTTATTGCACCATCGTCTTAGTTGGAAAAAGATAGCTGAAAATGAATACCCACTTCAAGAGCCTATTTATTAAGTAACAAAGTTAACCAATGTCTCCGTTATTTTGGTCTCTCTATCATAGATTTGCTCTCATCGTTATATTGTTAGACTTAGCCTCGACTAAGACTCGGACCGACTCATGACGAAGGTCGTTTCCTACTGTATCTCATAACTTAAAAGCTAGGAAAATTCCCTTTGTTACAAGAAGAATCAAACAATAAGCGTGAACATTTAATAACACTCAAAAAATGGAGCACACAGAGTTCCATGGTATCTGGCTAATCGATCCACATGAACAAACTTCAGCTTTGACCTGAGGGTTTGCTGGATCTTATAGACCACGTCGATACTCTTCTTTAAAAATGCAAAAGGACCTCTCCAGTTTTGGTTAACTTTGGTTGACTATTCCTCCTTCTACCTTCAAGTTTTATAACCACAAGAAATGATTTTTACATCACGAGGACAGACAGAGATAAAGAACGCATAGTCTTCCGTGAACAGCCAAACCTGGGTATCCTCGGTATGGCATTTTCAAAATTTTCACACTTGGACCCATTCAAGAAATTGTAGACCACCGTGTATAACTCCAGACTCACCAAACATGATAGCTTTGTTTGGAAATAATCCTAAGGATCAGCATCATCCATTTATGCCCTCGATATTACTTATTGTTGTAACCACAGAGGAAGAATTTACTAGAGTCCTTTATTTACAAAATTTTGTCTGGCATTATTTCTAAAGGTTCGGTGCGATGTTGCCTGCTCTCAGGGTCCAACCACACAACCCATATATTTATATGTTGTGTAGCCAAATGTAGCCCTACAGCACGATCAAAACATAGGTACAAAATCTTCTGAATTGACGAATGGCAACAGTGCTGTCAATTCAATGTGTGTGTCAATCTCATTGAACTGATGTCAACCACAAAACGTCAAAACGTGTTTCCTTTGTGTTTGAAGTTGAGACAGTGCTTGCGAACGTTTTGTGTGATTTTTTGGTGTTTTATTAAAGATTTGTTGTGAGATATTGTGGCATATGTAGACTTCTAGTTATAAAAGTGGGACAGACATATTTCGTATCACAGGTAAGTGCATGCATCATGTTTTCACCGATTACCCGACTCGGCGGCCATTTTTTCATTCCCCTCGAGCCGCGCGCCCTCTGTAGTCAATATTCATATTGGAAGTAAACAAACCTGACAATTTATCATTGACTCACTGGGTCTATCTAGTTTGAAGGTCGAAGGTTATAACAAAAAGGAGAAACTAGGTTGCTATCTCGGAAATAGGAAAAGGTAGAAATTAGTTAGTGAATGTTTCCTTTTTCTTTTTTTACGTTAAAAATCTCAATTTCCATTTTTGAACATTCTAAGTTACTGTTAATTAATTTTTTTGCCCCAATCCTAACATGAATTTTTCGAAAACGCTTAATTTGCATTTTTAACTGCTTTCAACCATTTTTAACCAATTTTGGCTATAAACCTACCCTGAATTTCCTCAAAAACAGCTCAAAATTTGTACTTTGACACGCTTTGCTGTCATTTTTCACGAGCTATCGACGATTTTTTGCCTTAGTGATAGGTTAAATATCATTAACTTTAATTAAAAAATTAATTTTTTCAAAGGCAATAAGTTATAAGAATTGAATTAGTTTTGTCCTATGAAATTGGTATTCTCCAAAACATCAGAATTGAAATTTTTTAGACATTGTGGGTCGTTTTTAGCCAATTTTAACCCAAATTCCAAACTGGATTTCTTCTAGGCCTCTAACCTTGCGTTTATAATAAATGCTTTGTATAATGAATTTTTGAACATTTCAACTTTTTCGAAAACATTTAATTTGCATTTTTAACGGCCTATTTTGTCCTTAAAATAGAATTTCCACTTTAACATAAAAATTTGCATTTTTAAAAAATGGCGGTCATTTTTTTTATTGATATTGGGCATAAAGTTGAACCTTTGAACAATTTTGGCATTAATTCTTATCTGAGATTCACCTAAAAGCTTCTATTCACAATTTTAGGCGCTTCCAGTCTTTTTTATCTAATTTTGGCCCTATTTTGACCTACGTTTTTTTGCAAAAATTTAAAATTGCATTTTTGAACATTTCAGCCTTTTCGAAAACATTTAATTTGCAACTTTAACTGCCTTATTTTGTCCTTAAAATAGAATTTCCACATTATCATAAAAAATGCAGTTTAAGAAATTGGCGGTCGGTTTTTTTTTTATTAATTTTGGGCATAAATTAAACTTTAATATCCCCAAAGGCTCCAAATTTTAAATTTTAGACGATTTGTGTTAATCTTTAAACAATTTTGGCACTAATTCTTATCTGAGATTCACCTAAAAGCTTAAATTCACAATTTTAGGTGCTTCCAGTATTTTTTATCTAATTTAGGTCCTATTTTTATCTGCGTTTTTCCAAAAATTTATGTTTGCATTTTTGAACATTTCAACTTTTTCGAAAACATTTAATTTGCATTTTTAACTGCCTTATTTTATCCATAAAATAGAACTTTCACATTAACATAAAAACTTGTATTTTTTGCAAAATTGCGGTCGTTTTTTTTATTACACTAATTCTTATCTGAGATTCACCTAAAAGCTTAAATCCACAATTTTAAGTACTTGCAGAATTTTTTATCTAATTTGGGTCCTAATTTTGACCTGCGTTTTTCCAAAAAGTTAAATTTGCATTTCTGAATATTTCAACTTTTTCGAAACCATTTAATTTGCATTTTTAACTGCCTTATTTGGTCCTTAAAATATAATTTCCATATTAGCATGAAAATTTGCATTTTTAGAAAATGGCGGTCGTTTTATTTTATTGATGTTGGGCATAAATTAAAGAGGAATGTCCCCAAAGGCTCCAAATTTGCAGTGTTAGATGATTTGTGTTAATCTATAAACAATTTTGGCACTAATTCTTATCTGAGATTCACGGAGAAGCTTAAATTCACAATTTTAGGTGCTTCCAGTCTTTTTTACCAATTTTGGTCCTAATTTTGACATGCGTGTTTCAAAAAATTTAAATTTGCATTTTTGAACATTTTAACTTTTTCAAAACATTTCATTTGAATTTTTAACTGCCTTATTTTGTCCTTAAAATATAATTTCCACATTAACATAAAAATTTGCATTTTTGAGAAATGGCGGTCGTTTTTTTATTCAGTTTGGGCATAAATTAAACTGAAATGTCCCCAAAGGCTCCAAATTTGAAATTTTAAAAGATTTGTGAATTTAAACAATTCTGGCACTAACTCTTACCTGAGATTCACCTAAAAGCTTAAATTCACAAATTTTAAGTGTTTCCAGCCTATTTTATTAAATTTTGGTCCTAATTTTGAAATGCGTTTTTCCAAAAATTTAAATTTGCATTTACAAACATTTCAACTTTTTCGAAAACATTTAATTTGCATTTTTAACGGCCTTATTTTGTCTTTAAAATAGAATTTCCACATTAACATGAAAATTTGCAATTTTAGAAAATGTTGGTGGTTTTCTTTCATTGATTTTAGGCATAAATTTAACCGGCATGTCTCCAAAGGCCAAAAATTTGCAATTTTAGACGCTTTGGGTTAATTTTTTACCAATTTTGGCACTTATCCTTATCTGAGATTTACCTAAAACTTTAAATTCACATTTTTAAGTGTTTCTAGTCTTTTTATCCAATCTTGATTCTAATTTTGACCTGTGTTTTTCCAAAAAATTCAAATTGCATTTTTGAACATTTCAAGTAATTTTTAACTGATTTTTGCCATAATCCTAACCTGTGCCTTTTTCAAAAACATTTAATTTTAGATTTCTAACTACTCTCAGTTATTTTAAACACATTTCAGCTATAAACGTACATTGAAGTTCTCCAAACACTTCAAATGTTTATTTTTACACTTTTTGGGCCATTTTTCAGCGATTTTGTGCCTTAATCCTAATTTGACTTTCTCGAAAAATATCAAATTTCCATTTTGAAGCGCTTCTGGTTACATTTCATTTACTTTAGTCCAAAAATTATATTTTAAAAGGCAGAGTTTTTGTAAATTAAGTCAATTTAGTTTACTTAATCTTAAATTGTTTTCTCCAAACTCATAAAAATTTGCATTTTTATCAATGTGGGTCGTTTTTACTCTAATTTCAACCTACATTTCTCCAAGGGCTTGGGTTTTTAATTGACTTTTGGTAATTTTTAAACGATTTTAGCCCTGATTCTAACTTAATCTAAACCTTAATCTAAACTTATTGATTTTCTTCAAAATCTTTAAATTTGAATTTTTAGACGCATTTACTCCTAATTTTAACCTGCACTTTTTCAAAAATTCCAATTTGCATTTTTAGACCCTGCAGGTCATTTGTAACCGATAAACCAGTAGTCCAATTATTGACATTTCTTTTGTTTGTCAATCGTTTCCAATATTTTCTATACCCATCATTTTTTGGTTACCGTTGCTACGATTATTCTAATAAATTTTTGGTACTCATGGTTTATTGTTACATCACCCGGCTCTGCAAGAACTTCTTGTGTATGTGATTGAAGTGGCAGTAGTCAGCACAAGTTGTTGAAAGTACTCCAAACTTTCAAATTTAAAGTTTAAAATGTCATAAAAAAAATTTTAATCAGGCATCTTTGAAAAAGTACACTCCCCTCCAGAAGAAGAAAAAACACCTAAAAGTCATGATAGCCAGCCTCCCGATTACTGGTCTGTAGTCTTGTAACTCGTTTTCCGGCTGCTAAAAAAATCTTGATATAGCTAATGAATGGGATTTAAAGACTAAGAGCATTTATTGATTTGTTAGAAAACTCACGACCCTCGTCAACCTAATAATAGATTGATTTATGGTTAAGTCAAAATAATTTATAAAATATCTCAACTACTTTAACAAAAAAAATAATTTTTTTTATATTTTTTAGTTTAAACTATCTAGACTTTATCATCTTAAAGCTCCTTTGGCATATTTTGCAAAAACTTCTGATAATAAAGAGTGAAATTTATGGACTAAGAACATTTACTAATTTGTTAGAAAACTCCCGGCCCTCGTCAATCTAATAGTATGATCAATCTTGGCTAAATAAAAATAATTTATAGAAATTGCTAATTATTATACAAGTAACCACGGTTACATGATAAGGTTTTGGGTTTAGTTATTTTGTTTAAGCAGAAATATACCGTAAAGATATTTAGCTTATTGGTAGCTGTACGAAATATGTATCGCATATCTAGTCAAAATCGAATAAATTTCATAACTTTGTTTATCTCTGATGTATAAAGAGAAAAATTTGTCTTTGGTTACGAATTCGATTTTTGCGACATCAAAAGTTCAGGATAAACCGTGTAAATATGCACCTGTCGCCATCGGCAGAACCCTCTCCGTCACTGGAGGCCGAAGAACCTTGTTTCGAGAGTCTGGTGACATCCCCAGGCAGCACCTCCTCGGATCGGTGAACCGTAAAGGACGTCTTGCCCCTGCGTCCGAAACCCATTCGTCTTTTGCGACCTGCGCACGCCACATGATATTTTAAAGCGAGGGGGAGCAAAAGGGATGTTTAAAGGCAGTCAGGGAAGAGCATACACGCTAATAATAATTGTCCATAAATTTCATTGGAGTTACGTTCCAATCATTACACACAACAACCATGCATCATTCGGCTTATTTTTTTGTTGATAGCAAAGTTTTAAATATATCTCCTCTTGCTGGGAGAAGGCTACACCTTACAACAATTAGTGGAAACTAAAACTAAGGAAACAATTTTTAGATAAGACAAGTAATGTGTAGGTATTAATCACATCTAACAGAGACTTTGCCGCAATTTACACATAGAGACAGAGTACGTAGAGAAAACTGGGATCTCTTACCGGTTGCCGAAAGTTGACTGGTCGAGTTGCTCTTTTTATTTAAACCTGAAAACTGATTTTCCCTGAGTCTATCGCGTTCTCTGTCGCGATTTTCTTTTCTGTCTCGTTGAGGTACCTCGAGGCCATGGAGGTGACCCACCGCCGTATCGCTCAAACTACCATCTACAACAGACATCAAATTGAAGTTTATGTTGCTTTTCTGGTAATTCCCTAATGTTTGTGTGCATATGCAATGAGGTTGCATGCAATCACATATAAAAATCCTTACCAGCTTTGTCCTCAGAAGGAGCCTCCGTATTCGACAAGCTCCTTGTGAACTGCCCCCTCTTCACCGTCCCCTCCCGCCTGTGATGGTAGTGATGGTGATGGTGATGATGGTGCGGTTCCAAATCTTCCTGATAACTCTGCTGATGATCGGACAGCGAGTCCATTCGATCGGATCCTCTATCGCTCGCTGATGAATTCCTCAAAGTGCGGTAGCCTCCGGAATATGAGGTGTAGTCGGTACTGGGGAGAGACAAGCCACTAATTAAGGACCGACTAGCGTCATCTACTGGGGTTTTAGGGTCGGCCTCGCAGCTGTTTATAGAGCACTGATGAAACATGAATTGGGCAACCCGAAGGGTCTTGGTGGTTCTGCGGAATGCTGGCAACGTGCCGGAGTCTGCGCTTTCGATGCTATAACGTTTGGTAGAGTCAAAAGAGCACTTATCGAAAACATTTACTTCAAGGTTAGTATTAGGAGCAGTCTCCGGCTCGTTTGATTCTTCCTTTTTCAGTGAGTCAAAGCTATTGGACTGCGATAATATGGCTGTTTCGGCCCCATCCCCCTTGAAACTGCTTTTTGCTTTTTTATACGAAGAAAGTACTATAACGCGTTTAATGAAATTGGCAGGATTGGGTAGCAAACGCTTAGGTTTCTTTACGACAGTGGGTTCATGGAGATGATAGCTGGGTTTCGAATTGACTTTAACTGCCCTAGCAATAAGGAAAGCTTTACTTTGAGATGGTAATGATTTTGCAACGGAGGCCGCATCATTTGAGGACGATTTTCTGTTGAGGAGGAAAATGTAGTAGATATAAAAATAAAGCAGGTAGATACTAAAACTAAAAATTTTGTTTCAATCTGTATCTTCTTGATTACAAACAAGAATGACAATTCTAGAGACTTTTTGATAGGAAAATATCTCCTCCTCCTCCTCTTCCTGCCAAAAACCCAAACTCATTTTTCAAATTTATGATGCATATAACTTCCTCCCCAACACACAAGACCACCAAATACAAGAATGTTGAAATGCAAGGTACTGCACAAACTACAAAATATATTTTAGAATTATGACTATTTATGACTAATATTCTGAAAGACTGTGTGACGTTAGCGTCTTTCTTATTGAAATGGATAACTTCTTATTAAAATTGAATTTAATCTATATTTGTCGCCCTGAGGAAGAGTAAACTGCACAATCGAAACGTCGGCCCATGTTAAAACGAGAGCTAGTTTCGTCCTATACCCGAAAACCTAACTCTATCCATTATTGAAGAAAAAAAACTACAAGCAAGCCATGGAATTAGAACAGTAGGTCTGAGATGACTTCATAAAAACAATTGAAAGTCGAAAAATGTCATAAAATGTTCCGATTTAAATTTTTTTGTGAACTAAACTCGGACAAGAGTTTTAATTCCATGACTTGCTACGAGGTTTTTTTTTATACACCCTATATAATATATTAATATATCGTGGTCGGATTTTCGTAGGAGGGTGCGCTCTCTGAAGTTTATTGGAGGAGGAAGAGGAGGAAAATGAGGGATTTCTTCTACATTCTTTATTGCTCAGATTGCCTTCAAAACTATTGAGTATAAAGTAAAGCAGTGGGAGTAACCAATAGACGGAAATTAAGTACTTCGGTTATTCAGAAAAAGGGAGCGCATTTTGGGTTTTCGGAGGAGAGTGTATTCTCTTGAATTTTCGGAGGAAGATGCATTTTTAGGTTTTTTTGGATTAAGATTTGGAAGGAATTATTCCTTCTGTATTCTCTACTGCTAAGATTATCTTCAAAATTATGGAATAGAGAGTAAAGCAGTTCAAGTAACCGATGGGTGGAGGTCAGGCGCATTGGTTATTCGGAAGAGAACAGCTCTTTCTTAGATTTTCGGAGGAGAAGAGTCTGTTGCCTTGAGTTTTCAGAAGAAGGCTTTAGAGGCGGATGTTTTCTTCTAACTGCTCATCGAAGGATGAAAACCGTTCTTTCTACTGATCATCTTCAAAACGATGGAGTATAAAGCAGTGGGAGGAACCGATAGGCGGAGGTCAGTAGCAATGGCTGTTCGGAAATGTAGAGCGTTATCTTGGGTTTTCGGAGGAGGAGAGTGTTTTCTTTTGGGTTTATGAAAGGGGGTGCGCCTTTCTTAATTTTAATGGAAGAGGAGAAGGAGGAAGGTCCCTTCGATATTTTCTAGCTGCTCAGATCATCTTGAAAATTATAGAGTATAGAGTGAAGCAATGGTCAATAGACGGAGGTCAAACTTAATGGTTATTCGGAAGAAGAGAGCAGTTTCTTGGGTTCTAAGAAGAAAGAGTGGTTCTCAAAGAAGGGTGAATTTGCTTGGGTTTGTTGGAGGACTAGGAGGAGGTAGAGGGAAGAAGGTCTTTCATATATTCTCTAGTGCTCAGATTATCGAGTCTAGAGTGGGAACAATGCGAGCAACGCAGAGGGAGCAATCGATGAGCGGCTGTCAGACGCATTGGTTATTCCGAAGAGGAGAGCTGGGTTCTCGGAAGAGGATGGGTACCCCTGAGTTTTCGGAGGAGGGTGCTTTTTTGGGTTTACTAGAGGAGGAGGAGAACAAGGCAAGGAGGGTTCCTTCTATACTCTCTAGAGCTCAGACCGTCTTTAAAATTATCGTGTATAAAGTCAAGCAGTGGGAGTAACCGGCAGGCGGAGGTCAGGCATATTAATTATTCGGAAGAGGAGAGACTCTTGGGAACACGACAGTGTGTTCTCTTGACTTTTCGGAGGAGGGTGCGCTTTCTTAAGTTTATTGGAGAAGGAGGAGGAAAATGAGAGCGGTTTATTCTACATTTCCTATTGCTCAGATCACTTTCAAATCTATCCAGTTTAGAGTAAAGCAGTGGGAGTAACCGATTGACAGAAATGAGGCGCATTGGTTATTCAGAACAGGAGAGCGCATCTTGAGTTTTCGGATGAGGAGAGTGTGTTCTCGATTCTTGAGTTTTCGATGGACGATGCGATATTTTGAGCTTTCTTGGATTAAGAGGAGGAAGGGGAGGAATTATTCCTTCTATATTCTTTACTGCTAAGATCATCTTCAAAAATATGGAGTAGAGAGTAAAGCAGTTGAAGTAACTGGTAGATGGAAGTCAGGCGCATTGTTTATTCGGAAGAGGAGAGCGCTTTCTTAGGTTTTCGGAGGAGGACACTGTGTTTCGGAGGAGGACAATGGAGTTTCTTATATGCCCTACTGCTCATCGAAGAAGGAGGAGAGTTATTTCTATTGCTCACCTTCAAAACGTTGGAGTATAAGGTAATGCAGTGGGAGTAACCGATAAGCGGGGGTCAGTAGCATTGGTTATTCGAAAAAGTAGAGCTATCTTGGGTTTTTGGAGGAGGAGATTGTGTTCTCCTGGGAGAAATTGAAAGAGGGTGCGCTCCCTTGGCTTTCATGGAGGAGGAGAAGGAAGGTCTGACCGATATCCTCTACTACTCAGATCATCTTGAAAATTATGCAGTATAGAGTAAAGAAGTGGGAGTGACCGATAGACGGAGGTCAAACTCATTGGTTATTCTGAAGAAGAGAGCACTTTCTTGGGTTTTAGGAGGAGAGAGTGGTTTTCAAAGAACTTTCTTGGTTTTATTGGAGGACTAGGAGGAAGGTAGAGGAAGAGGGTCTTTCATATATTCTCTACTGCTCAGACAATCGAGTATAGAGTCACGCAGTGGGAGCAACGACGGGCGGCTGTCAGATGCATTGGTTATTCGGAAGAGGAATTTGGGTAGCCCTGAGTTTTCGAAGAAGTTTGCTTTTTTGGGTTTACTAGAGAAGGAGGAGAAGAAGGAGGGTTCCTTCTATACTCTCTACAAGTCAGACCGTCTTTGAAATTATCGTGTATAAAGTCAAGCAGTAGTAAGGGAGTAACCAGGAGGAGGTCAGGCATACATTCGGGAAAGGAAAGAGCTCTCTTGGGTTTACGTAGAAGAGCGTGTTCTCTTAAATTTTAAGATGAGGGAGCGCTTTCTTTTATTTTTCTTTTATTTATCGAAGCAGAATTTAGAAGAAATAAATTCTCTACTGATAATCGGAGAAGAAGGAGGGTTCCTTCTACTGCTCATCTTCAAAATGATAGGATATAAGGCAAAGCAGTGGGTATCACCAATAAGCGGAGCTCAGAAGTATTGGCTATTCGGAAGAGGAGAGCGCGTTATATCGAACTCCATGGTCTGTGAGGTTAGGCGATACCTCATTTATGAGATGACAGTGGTCTCATAAAAAATGTTGTTTGCTTACTTTTGTCACGGCATCGCCCACTGAAACCTAGCAGAGGAGAGGAATCAACTCTAGGAACTCTTTGATAGCAGAAATAATAGAGGAAACCATATTTTTTGTCTGTGTAGGTAGAGATAACCGGTCTTCAGGTTCACCTTCCACTTCATACGCATCAAGTTCACGAAACTGATCACTAAATATTAATATATCGTGATAATGTAGTGGAGTATAGAGTAGAGGGGGGGGGGGAGAAATCAGGTCAGGAGCATTGGTTATTTGGAAGAGGAGAGCATTCTCTTGAGTTTTTGGAGGACGAGAAGAAGGAGAAATTTGTCTTCGACAATTTCTACTGCTCAAATTAGCTTTAAAATTATGGAGAATAGAAGTCCGGTTCATTACTTACTCGGAAAAAGAGAACCCTCTTTAGAGTTTTGGGAGGAGTAGGGTATGTTTTCTTGGGTTACCTTTTTTGGGTTTACTGGAGGACTAGGAGGAGGAAGAGGAGGAGGTTCTTTTCTATACGCTCTACTGCTCGGATTGTCGAGTATAGAGTAAAACAGTGGGAGTATAGAGTAAAACAGTTTTAGGAGGAGTAGAGAATGTTTTCCTGAGTTTTCGAAGAAGGGTGAGTTTTTTTGAGTTTATTGGAGGATTAAGGGGAGGAAGAGGAGGAGGTTCATTTCTATATGCTCTACTGCTCGGATTGTCGAGTATAGAGTAAAACAGTGGGAGTAACCGATACCGAAGAGGACAGTGTGTTCTCTTGACTTTTCGGAGGAGGGTACGTTTTCTTGAGATTGTTGGAGGAGGAGAATGGGGAAAATGAGGGGGTTTCTTCTACATTCTCTATTGCTCAGATCACCTTCAAAACCATGAAGTATAGAGTAAAGCAGTGGGAGTGTTAGGCGCTTTAAGGGGAAAATTAGGAGGGAAATTAGGCGCTTTGATTATTCAGAAAAAGAGAGCGTATCTTGGGTTTTCGGAGGAAGAGAGTGTGTTTTCTCGAGTTTTCGGAGGAAGATGCAATTTTTTTGTTTTTTTGGATTAAGATTAGGAGGAGGAATTATTCGTTCGGTATTCTCTACTGCTAAGATTATTTTCAAAATTATGGAGTAGAGTGTAAAGCATTTGAAATAACCGATAGGTCCGTTGGTTATTCGGAAGAAGAGAGCGCTTTCTTAGGTTTTCGGATGAGAAAAGTGTATTCTCTTGAGTTTTTGGAAGAGAACAACGGTTTAGAAGGATTAGGAGGATTTCTTCTAAATTCTCTACTGCTCATCGAAGAAGGAGGAGGGTTATTTCTACTAGTCATCTTCAAAACGATGGAGTATAAGGTAAAGCAGTGGCAGTAACCGATAAGCGAAGGTCAGTAGCATTGGTTATTCAGAAAAGTAAAATTATCTTGGGGTCTCAAATTAGGAGAATGTGTTCTCTTGGATTTTTGAAACAGGGTGGGTTTCCTTGGGTTTAATGAAGGGGGAAGGTCTCTTCGATATTCTCTATTGCTCAGATCATCTTGAAAATTATGAAATATAGAGTAAAGGAGTGGGAATAACCGATAGACGGATGTCAAACTCATTGGTTATTCGGAACAAGAGAGCACTTTCTTAGACTTTAGGAGAAGAGAGTGGTTCTCAAAGAAAGCTAAAGTTACTTGGGTTTATTGATGGAATATGAGGAGGTAGATAAAGAGGGTTTTCCTATATTCTCTACTGCTCAGATTATCGAGTATAGAGTAACGCAGTGGGAGCAACCGATAGGCTGCTGTCAAACGTATTGGATATTCGGAAGAGGAGAGTTGCAATCTCGGAAGAGCAATATGGGTACCCCTGAGTTTTCGGAGAAGCGTGCTTTTTTGGTATATTCTCTACAACTCAGACCATCTTTAAAATTAACGTGTATAAAGTCAAGCATTGGGAGTAACCGGTAGGCGGAGGACAGGGATATTGGTTATTTGAAAAAGGAAAGAGCTGTCCTGGGTTTACGTAGAAGAGTGTGTTATCTTAAATTTTAAAAGAACGGTGCGCTTTTTTGATTTATTGAAGGAGGAGGGTTTGTTCTAAATTCTCTGCTGATAATCGGAAAAGGAGGAGGGTTCTTTCTACTGCTGATCTTTAAAATGATGAAATGTAAGGTAAACCAGTGGGAGTAACCAATATAGTAACTAAATAGTACTGGTTATTCGGAAGAGGAGAGCGCACCTTAGGTTTTCGAAGGAGGAGAATGTGTTCTCTCGAGTTTTCGGAGGAAGATGCTTTTTTTTTGGGTTTTTGGATTAAGATTAGGAGGAGGAAATATTCCTTTTGTATTTTTGGCTGCTAAGATTATCTACAAAATTAGAGGGAGTTTTTGGAGGAGCAGAAGGATTTTTCTAAATTCTCTGCTGCTCATCGAAAAAGAAGGAGGGTTATTTCTACTTCTCATCTTCAAAACGAGAGTATAAAGTAAAAGTAGAGCGCTATCTTGGGTTTTCGGAGGAGAAAAGTGTGTTCTCTTGAGTTTTTGAAAGAAGGTGCGCTTTCTTGAGTTTAATGCAGGAGGGGAAAGAGGAAGGTCTCTTCGATATTCCCTATTACTCAGATCATTCTGAATGTTATAGAGTATGGAGTAAAGGAGTGGGAATAACCAATAGGCGAAAATCCAACTCAGTGGTTATTTGGAAAAAGAAAACAGTTCCTTGGGTTTTAGGAGAAGGAGTAGTTCTCAAAGAAGGGTGAACTTTCTTGGATGTATTTAGGGACTAGGAGGAAGAAGAGTAGGAGAATCTTTTCTTTATGCTCTACTGCTGAGATTATCCAGTGTAGAGTCCAGTATTTGAATGAAGAGAGCTGGATTTCCGGAATATGAATATGGGTTCTCTTGAGTTTTCGGAGGAGGGTGCGCTTTATTGGGTTTACTGGAGGAGGTGTAGGACGAGGCGTAGAATCCCTTCTATATTCTCTACTGTTAAGATTGTTTTCAACATTATGGTGTAGAGTCAAGCAGTGGAAGTAACTGGTAGGTAGACGTCAAGGATATTGATTATTTGGAAAAGGAAAGGGGTTTTCGGTGGAGGAGAGTGTGTTTCTGTTAAGTTTTCAGAGGAGCGTGCGCTTTTTTAGATTTATTTGAAGAGGAGGAGAAGGGATCCTTCTAAATTTTCTACTGCTAAATGGAGGAGGAAGAGGGTTCTTTCTACACCTCATCTTCAAAAGGATGGAGCATAAGATAAAGCAGTGGGAGTAGCCAATAGGCGGTGGTCAGGAGTATGGTTATTCGGAAGAGGAGAGCGCTCTCTTGGCATTTTGGAGGGGACGAGTGTGTTCTTTGAGGTTTTTGAAAGAAGTTGCGCTTTCTTGGGTATAATGGAAAAGGAGGAGAAGGAGAAAGGCCTCTTCGATATTCTCTACTGCTCAGATCATTTTGAGAATTACGGAATATAGAGTGGGAATAACCGATAGTCGGCTCATTGGTTATTCTGAAGAAGAGAGCATTCTCTTGGATTTTAGGAGAAGAGAGTGGTTCTCAAAGTAGGATGAACTTTCTTGGGTTTATTGCAGGACTAGGAGGAGGAAAGTCTTTTCTATATGCTCTACTGCTCAGATTATAGAGTATAGAATAAAGCAGTGGGTGTAACCAATAGGCGGAGGTCAAGCCCATTGGGTATTTGGAAGAGGAGAGCAGGGTTTTCGGAAGAGAAATATTAGTTGTCTTGAGTTTTCGGAAGAGGGTGCGCTTTTTGGGTTTACTGGAGGAGGAAGGGGAGCAAGAGGAAGGTCTCTTCTATATTATCTACTACCGAGATCGTCATCAAAATTATGGAATGTAGAGTGAAGAAGTGGAAGTAACTAATTAGTAGGTGGAAATGAAGCGTATTGGTGTATCGGAAAAGGAAATAACTCTCTTTGCTTTTCAGAGGACGAGAATGTGTTCTCTTAAGTTTTCGGAGGAGGATGCGCTTTCTTGGATTTATTGGAAGAGGAGGAGAAGGGTTTCTTCTACATTATCTACTGCTCATCGGGAGAGGAGGAGGTTTTTTTTTATATTTTCTACTGACCAGTGCGGCTCAAAATAATCAGTCTTAAATCCAGGTATTTTCAAAACATTTTTTGGTAATTCAATAAAATTTTTAGTCATTTGCAT
The DNA here is from genome assembly GCA_951812265.1 of Taphrorychus bicolor. Classification (NCBI taxonomy): domain Eukaryota; kingdom Metazoa; phylum Arthropoda; class Insecta; order Coleoptera; family Curculionidae; genus Taphrorychus; species Taphrorychus bicolor. Next base: position 22,992,864 of record OX638304.1, read on the forward strand.
TAAGGTCCTCTAAAATTCTTTTTTTTATGAAAAGTAATTTTCATAAATAAAATTATAAGCATTTCCTAGAAAGCCCGTACAACAAGCAATTCTAGGTATTTCTAAGGACTACTTCGAAGATTTCATAAAATTTTAAAAATCTGTGCAATTCCAAGCTTTTCAGGTATTTTTAAGAAATTTCCAAGTTATTCCAAGTATTTTCTAAATTTTTTTGGTATATCTCTGATGATTCCATTCCATAAACATTCTATAAAATGTCCAGTAATTCCGATGAGTTTCCACTAATTCCAAGAATCTTCCTGTATTTTTCAGTAATGCATATTGCTTGTGCTGTGTGTTCATTTTATTTTTATCACATAAACGGCTGTAAATTCTCCGTTTCTTTATATAAAGATATGTATAGAAATATATATAAAGATGCCATTCAAAAACAAGGTTCTTACTATCGAGTTTCGTTTTTGAGCAGCTCATAGACTTCTTTGATGCTTGGAGGATTACAATGTAAAGAAAATCATATATTATCTAAAACTTCAAATTTATGAAGTAGTCCGATTTGAAAATCCAGTAGGTGCCCTGTAATTCTGGGTTATAGGAAATATTAAACGTTTCGACTTGTCAGAGCGGTGAAGTGTTAATGTTACAATAAAGTGTTGCTCTGTGTCCGAAAATTTCATACTTTAGAATCTATATAGTTAAGAGTAAATTCTTAAATACTCACCCTGAAGACCTATTGCCCCTCGGCCTCTCGCTCTGCGTCGAAAACGAGCTGCTCGTCACCGACACCACAGACTCCATGTCGCTGTCGAAATCCCCCAGTCCCAAAGGATCCCTGTCCCTGTCAGGTGACAGGGGCCGCCTGTGACCGCTGGACCTCACGTGACTCGTTGTTAGATCGCTGTCACTAAGTCCGCTGTACCTTCGCTCCCAACTTGAACCCGAACTTCTGTAGGCATTGTGCGTGTACCGCACCCGTCTGCTGTTGGCTGTTCTGTCTTCTAACAAATCTTGAGATACTCGTTCCTGAATCACAAATCACAAAAGTTTTTAACGGCATCTGCTACTGTAAGTTGGTAGAACTAACTTGTAAGGCTCTGGCTAGGGCCTGAGGTACTTGAGGCAATTGTCTCTTCTTCGGAGATCCCGTAGGGGTGGCAGTAGCAGATCTGGATTTGAAGCGCACCCCCGCCATTGCCGCCATAACAGTGGCGTCGCAGTCTGGGGGCGATAGCGATCGGTAGTCCACTGGCATGCGCCTTGGGGATTTTGACCGCGACCGCGAAGAATGGTGGATGGTTTGAGATTCTCCTGGGGCCGCTGAGTGAGAACGATGGCCCGCCATTCCATCCTAAATGGTTTCACTTAACTTTCTTTATTCTTTAAAAAAAAATAATAAAACTCACCCTTCTATATCGGTAAGGAGTCATCGGATCTTGGTCTCTCCTCGACCGTCTTTCATTCTCTCTCGGCGGACTCGAAGAACTCCCCACGCTACTAACACTCGCCCCATCAGCCCCTCTTCTCTCCCTCCCTCCCTCAATTTCACACTCCGAAGGTGTATCACTGTCCGAGAATCGACTACCAGTACTCGGAGGTGACAGGTGTTCGCTGGGAGTGAGGGCGATCTCTTCGTGAGGTCCCAACTGTCGCCACGTGGCTTGTTCGTCCATCGGCCACAGTTCAACGATGGTTTCGCCCAGAAAATCGTTGGCCCCATAACGCACATAGTCCCAGACGGTGATTTCTAAGGCCCTGGTTCTGAGGTCGGCCCTGCGAAGGCCTGAGTAGACGAAAGTTTGGTTCCACATTGGCTCGGTGGTACCTAAAACAAGTAAGTTTATTTTTGGCTCAGAAGAAGAAGTGTGTAGTGGTGTCTTACCGCCTAAAGTGCGCGTTCTCCTTTTGCTCTTCTCGGATCGATCGGGAAGTAAAAAGAGCTTACAATAAGGGTTGCGGGGCTGCTGCTCCGCCCTTGGTCTCAGCCCTGTGGCGCACACAATGGTAACTAACAGTTGCAACGTCGTGGCGTCGAAACCAAGTCGAATCTGTTCGAATCGAAATTAGCTCAAATCTTAAGTTTTCCGAGTTTAGTATTTAGTTTCAAGACTAAAATACCTGAATTCGACCACCGACACTGATTGGTGCTTGGGAAGGCGGTGGTCCCTCGTGCCGATCCGGACTGCCAGGTGAGGTAACTAACACGTGAGGTCGCTCGTATAATTCCGAGTCAGGCCAGGACACATTGGGCTGGCCTAAAGGCAAAATTAACGCTCATAATCGGGATATTTGCGAGATATTTTATAGCGGTTCGTTGTTGCTCCCACGTTATAGCGAATCAGGCTATACACAAAGACATCTAGAGGTGCTATATAATATGTAAAAAAAATATTGTGCGACTACGGGGTGCGTACCTCTTTGGGCGGCCGATTGCCTCCACGATGCCTTTGCCACCCTCCGATTTCCCATTGGCCGGCTCACTATCAGCTCTACGTTCGCTTCTTGTTTGCTTTCAGCAATGATGTCCGCTACTTCTTGGTAGGATTTGCCTTGCAGCACTCGACCGTTCCATTCGATTACTTCGTCACCTAAAAAGAAGACTAATCGCAAATTTCCACTAAACAAACAAATACGTAAGTGCCTGATAACGTTTAGGCAGAAGACATGAAAATGCTTTTTACTTGGTACGGGGTAAATAGCTGAGTATAAAATAGCTGAGTAAAAAACTGAGTTTCCAATAACAGGAAAAAACTAAATGTGCGTCTGGAGTAAAAAAGGTTGAATTGGATCAATTTTGCCGATCACCTGGAACTAACGTTAAAACTACAGTTGATTAATTGAGATTGATATAATAAGGAGATGTATTAATATATCTTTAAAGGCAACAAGAGATATATGCACAATGAATACGTCATAAGAATGTAGACCAACTCATTTAGCTACAGGCTTGTTCCATTATAAAGTCCCAAACCGTCAGAAAACCGTCCAAGCTGCACAAGATGACTGAGGACAGGCCAGTCAATCCGTCGTTCCGATTGGTTGAACATCAGGTGATAGTGTTCAACCCGATCTGGATTGCGGTTTCCGAAAAGGGCTAATATTTTGACCAGCTCTCAAGTTAACAATAAATGATAGTTGAATAGTTGATAGTAGATACCTTCTATTGCTATAGTCCAACGTGGCAGAACAAACCATATGGGGGTATCCAACCTACTTTACCCTCTCTGATAAGATAACCTCTCTTGAGTTGGTTCCTTTCCTCCCACCAAAACAAAGATTCAAGCACCGACGATTCATCCTGAAGTAACCTGAACTAACCTGAACTACCCTTGTCGAAATGCGTTCTTGTGTCATCGTTGATCTCATTGATTGTACCCCGTATCGATGACAAAGATATAATAATCGATATTGAAGATGAAGGAGATGGTTAAACCAATAACATCGTTGATCTTTGGAAACAGGTCCTGTCTCCATGTCTACTAATAGAGGGTCTCTGACAACCATTGACAACTAGTTCCATATAGCCGCACTTGATAAAATGTCTTCTTTCAGCTATCCATCCACTACTAGGTGGCAAAAGCCACTATATGTATGAATAAGTCCTCTCACATTTTTCAACCAGGACGTTTTCATTCCACATTCTGACCTCAAGTTTTAGTAGTTTCAAAATTTTGAACCTCTCGTAATGTGACCAAAGTAGATTATTCCTCTTCATCTTTTTCAAAATTCTTGTCTTACAGGCTTGCAGGAGTGTCCCTAAATTATTTATTGATGAGGTCCAATAGTCTTTGCTTCTCCCTCATAGAGCAAAACGGACCAAATATTTGATATGAGACTCTCAGCTTTCTTAAGCTTATGCATTTCTTCCCAAAAAATATTTAAAAATTTTAATAGTATTCCTTGCTACTTTTTGATGTCACTGAAAGTTATCCATTTGGATAATAGCTATTTATGTAACAAGTACGTAATGTAAGGTTTCGGTCTCAATAGGTAATCAGTTCATAAATGGACGACTCGCTTTGCATTAAGCATTCCTTAAGATGAGGGCGAAACTATTTAAAGTATAACCAGAGTTCTCCTGTTATCATCCCTAAGTATCCTTAATTCTGTGTGATTGATGACAAACTGGCAATTTGGAAAGTCGGATCCTTCGAGCAGAACTTTACTATGGCTGAATGGTTTCAGCGGTCAGACCGTCCTCAGTGCCTACAATTTGTCACGAAAAAGGAAGGCATCATATGCTGAGTTCAAAGTTTTAATTGTTCGCTTCTGGGTGACTGATTTCGATACTCAAAACTAAACTAACATTTCTCCTTGAAAAATTTTAAGCACTGATGATGGTTTCAATAGCGAAACCAGTCCGACACCTACTTGGCAAATAATTAAATAATTATTGATGGTTATTGTATAATTTTCCTGTAACGTTTCAAATCGCGCATCATTATCTCTCGACGAGAGACGACTAAAACAACTGAAATTCAACGATGGCGAAAGAACCATACATTTGAAAGCTCTAACTCTATCTATTCTCAGATTAGACATATCTGTAGTATTCCAGATCGCAAGAAGTTCTCTTTCTCTCTCTCTCTGTGACTCTTTTTCTCTCTCACTTTCTTTCTCTTTCTCCCGACGAGAGAGGACTGAAAGAACTGAAACTTAATGACTAAAAAAAAACACTATTTTGCCAGCCCTTACTACCGTAGACTAGTCTAGTCCGTGGATAGATACAGTTAGACCTAGCAAAATAGTGGTTCGTTTTATCGTTTTCATACAATATCTGTGATATTCCAGTAGGTATCTGTGATATTCCAGTAGTATTCCAGATCGCAAGAAGTTCTCTTTCCCCCCCCCCTCTCTCTCTCTCTCTATCTCGTTGTCTTTTTCTTTCTCCTGAAGAGAGATGACTGAAAGAATTGAAATCAATTACTGTAAAAGAACCATTATTTTGCCAGCTCTAACTGTATCTATACCCAGACTAGTCTGGTCCGGGATAGATACAGTTAGAGCTGGCAAAATAGTGGTTCGTTTTCATAGAATATCTGTGATATTCCAGTTCGCAGGAAGTTCTCTTTCTCCCTCTCTCTCCCTGTCTCTTGATGAGAGATGACTGAAAGGACTGAAAATCAGTGATTGAAAATAGAAACAGACTACCCATATGTGTAGAGTACCAGATCGCAAGAAGTTCCCTGTAACTCTTTCTTGCTCTCTTTCTCTCGCTTTTTATCTGTCGCCCTCCATCTTTCTCTATCTCAACAAGAAATGGCTCAAATAAGTGAAACTCAACGACTGAAAGGAACATAATTTTGAAAGCTCTGACTGTATCTATCGCCGGAGTAGATATATCTGAAGATTTCCACATTGCAAGAAGTTCTCTCTCGCTTTCTCTCCCTTTCTCTTCATGAAAGATGACTGAAAGGACTGAAAATCAGTGATTGAAAATAGAAACAGACTAGCCATATCTGTAGAGGCTCAGATCGCAAGAAGTTCCCTGTCTCTCTTTCTCGCTCTCTTTATCCCGCTCTTTCTCTGTCTCTGTCTCTCGACAAGATATGGCTGAAATAACTGAAACTCAACGACTGAAAGAAACATTATTTGCCAAGATCTGACTATATCTATCCCCAGACTAGCCATATGTACATATCTGTATTGTTCCATATTGCAAGGACTTCTCTCTTTCTCTCTCGATGAGAAATGGTTGAAATAACTTAAACTCAACAACTGAAAGAAAGATTATTTTGCAAGATCTGACTGTGTCTATCCCCAGACTAGACATATCTACATATCTGTAGTGTTTCATATTGCAAGAACTTCTCTCTTTCTCTCTCGACGGGAAATGACTCTCTCGACGGGAATAGCCATATGTACATATCTGTTCCATATTGCAAGGACTTCTCTATTTCTCTCCCGACGAGAAATGGCTAAAATAACTGACACTCAACGACTGAAATAAACATTATTTTGTAAGATGTTACAGTATCTATCCCCAGTCTAGACATATCTACATATCTGTAGTGCTCCATATTGCAAGAACCTCTCTTTTTCTCTCGACGAGAAATGACTGATGCGAATAAAACTCAACGATTCAAAAAAGAACCATTATTTTGCAAGCTCTAACTGTTAATACCCCCAGAGTAGATATATCGGTAGTGTTCCACATTGCAAGAAGTTCTTCCTCGCTCTCTCTCATGCTCTCGCGAGAGATGACTACTCGAAGTTAATGAATATCAAGTAACCGAATATCACTGACGGAATAAGATTCATTATTTTGCAAGATCTAATTTTCTAGTGTTCTAGACCGCACCAAGTCTGCAACGCAAAGACTGAAAAAGAACCATTATTTTACGAGCTCTAACTGTATTTTTCCTCGGAGTTGACATATCTGTTGTGTTCCAGATCGCCAGAATGTCTCTTCTCATCTCTCGCTCTCTCTTTCTTTCTCTCTCTTTCTCTTTCTCTCTCTCGCTATCGACGAGAAGTGGCTAGAATAACTGACACTCAAAATCTGAAAAAGAATAATTATTTTGCAAGTGTATCCCCAGGCTAGACTTATCTGTAGTGTTCCACATCGCAAGAAATTCTCTCTCTCTCTCTCTCTTTCTCGTTCTCGATTGAAAGATCTCATCATTTTGCAAGATTTAACTATATCTATTCCCAGAATACACATATTTGTAGGGTTTTAAATCGTAAGAAGAAGTTTTCTCTGTCACTTTCTCGCTCTCGAGAAGAGATGACTGAAACAGTTGAAACTCAACCACTGAAAGAGCACTCTTATGTTGCAAGCTCTAATTGTATCTCTCCCCGGACTAGACATATCGGTAGTATTCCAGATCGCAAGAAGGTCTATCTGATCTCTGATCTCTTTTAAGCTAAGTGTTTCTTGGACTGTGATATTCTTAAATATATAATTTCGTAATCAAATTACCGCTTAGCTTAAGCTCCTTATACAAGTCATTTCGATACAAATGACCATAAATCACTCGAAACATTTCAAGATGATGCAAATTGTGCACTGTAGCACATTTAATGGACAGTGACAATCTCTGGATGGTGGTTGTGAAACTCAATAAATCAAGAAATCTGTTGAAATTTTACCAGACTTGGCAACACCCCACCATCATTAGAATTGCCAAAAGAACGAACATCTTCAATGTGGCACAGACAAGACCATCCAGATCGAGGCACTGAAGAAGAAGATTTATCACTACAGAAGGGGAAAGCAGTCGGACAAAAGGGAACAAGACCATTCAGTTTCAGGCCCTGAAAAAGACCACAGTACTATTGAAGAGGAAAAAATTCGGACGAGAGGCCAAAAAATAACAAGACAAGACAAAAACATATTGGTGCTAAGGTCATCTAGAATAATATTTACAATGCTGTTTGAAAAAGCAGATGAAGCATGAACTGCTGCCAAGTTATTTGAACAACAAAAGGCAGTAGAGACTTGCTGAATTTTCAGAACCAAAGGGAACAAAACAAAGAAAACAATACTGGTTAGTAGAGAGTTCCAAGGTCTTGATAATGATAAGGGAGAATTTAGCTATGTACCTCTGTGAAGTGTCAATGATTCCAGTACCTTGCACAATATCTAGAGGAACTGAAATACTGCGGAGCAATAGTAAATGTGTTGAAGAGTGTCCCAGAATGATGAAATGGATTTCAGATGAAAGATTGGAGTATAACTTTATGTTTGCCAATGGTAAATTCTAGTTAGTACTTTTCGTAGACAACGGTCCAATAATAGGATTAAATGAGAAAGTTGCTTAGAGATTTAAATCTTGAGTTCCACATAAGAGTTGTCAAGAGTGTAGGCAAGAAAATGAAAAATTAAAAATGCTCTACTAATATCACAGTCAGAGATAACCTATCATAGGCCAAAGTAATTTAATATGATTTAATCTCGACCCATTTCGACCTCAATGAAAGTAAATTTCCCCTACAGATATGCCCTACGTTTGTGTGCAGCCTAATATCTCTTATCTAAGTGGTTATTTGGGTAACTCCAAAAGCTTGGACAGTACCAAATAAACTAAATACGAAAAACTTCTCTATATCAAGACCTGTGGTACAAAGTATTGTCCAGAAGGAACGGGAGGCGCGAATTTTGGAGGTGAGTCTTCTCTCCCGTTCGAAAAAAAACGAAGGGGAGGGACTACAAACTTTTACTCCTCACAGAATCACAGAATATATTTTGCTAAAACTCTTACCTGGTCTGAGTTGACCCTCCACGTCGGCAATACTGCCCCTCTTGACTTTCTCAATCACAGCCCCCCTGCAACCGTTCTCCAATATTTTACCGCCGACCACTTTGAGGCCGAGTATGGCGGCACTGGAGCCGGCCGCCTCCACGCCGCTCCTCCTCAGTATCATGTGTCCGAGCATCCTCGTTCCGTCCGACGACACTTGCCACTGATGGGGGTGCTAGGGAAACGTATCAAATAAGGGAAATAGGGTAAAACTAGGTAATCGCTAGACAGAGACAAACAGTTGGCTGAGCGAAGCGACGTGCGTGCGCATAATGGTACGACGAAATAAAGGACATGCAAAAAACGGAATTATGCGAGGCTATGATGCAAAACAAGAAAGGACTTCTCCTAGAGGCGTGATCTACGTTGAGGGCGGGCAGGTCCTACTGGTTAAGCACCTTGGGGAAATCTCCTCGGGTGGAGTCCTCGCTCGAGGTAAAAGTGGAAGACGTGTCGATTCCTGAGTCGCGGTGCGAGTCCTGGGAACCCTGCGAGCCCTGCCGGCCCTCCTGGTGGTCGAAACGCACCGTTTTCTTTCGGCGCTCGGTGAAGCCCCGATTGTCTGCTGTCACGTCCTGTAAGGGTCGGTGAGGGGGCGCCATTATGTAGTGGCTCAATGGCGGCCAGTCCTCGGTCTCCCCGCCTAGAACGCAGGCGCAGGATAGTCGAGCTAGCCTAGGCTGCACGCGCATTTGATAGGGAGAAGAATTGCCAGATTTGGTAGGCGATAATTGTCGATTTTGTAGACTATTGATGTCTTACTAAGAATTGTTGCCTAGTATCGTCGCTTTGCCACCCCTTGAATTATTTTTTTTCTTGGGTACCCAAAAGTCTAGACGCTTAATACATGTCAAGTCGCTGCTAAACGCTGCGCATTAGAGCAGAATTATTATATTGACCCATCCTATATTCTTAAGGTAATAACAATTCTAACAAAATAATCTAAAAAGATGTACCACAGAACCAGACACAAAATGCCTATACTCTATTCAATTCCTTGCAAAAACTACAATACATATAAGTTGGACAAACAAAGCACAAACTGTTGATTAATGTCGGGTGCACGATCTAACCTAAACTAACCGGAACACGTTGAAAGGGGAAAAAAATGTATACCTCATTAAAATTTTATTAAAATCCTGTTCACGAACGGATTTCGGTTCTCTGACTATCATCAGTGATAGTCAAAATCTACTAGGTATATATGGCTGGTAGAAAGGCGCCCTGTTAAATAGTGGAAACGAACTTAATTTAATATGTGATAAGAGTGAGCCCGAATCAGAGACCCTTCATTACTAGACCCAAAATGGGGATACGAGTTGTTGTCAAAATATAAGGTTTACTTCTCTTAAGCTATTTCTTTTATCGTAAAAAAACTCCTGCATATTATCTTTACCTTGGTACCCAACCTCAAGAGGAAAGGGTGCCACAGGAGCGTCAACTTTATCAAAGATTGCTGCCCACAATAAATCTGCAAAAGAAACTCACTAATCCAGCTTTTGCTCATTCGTTTTGTGATCTGGGGAGTTTTTTGGCGGTTCCTTGTAATATCAACATACTACAACTCATGAGGTCTCTATCTGAAATTTTGCAGCAGCATTTACCAAATATCACATCAAAGCGTATATTTGAAGTGAGTAAATGTATCATTAATAGCTATTTATGTAACCAGTTACGAAAAGTCCGATTTTGTGTAACGAATTAATGTTTGCGGGACGAGCGCAGCGAGTTCCCGCAATTTGAATGAGATACACAAAAAAGGTTTTTCGTCACGTGTTTCATACAAGATTTTTTCTAATTTTGACTACAAATACCTACTTAGAGAGAGAATTATTATTATTAAACTTCAATATTTACTTTTAAACCACTTTGTATCTCCTTAATACCGTAAAACTATAGCAACGGTGTGCCACAGCCGAAACCTGCAACTGGTGGTGACACCAACTTTTAATCACTAGTTACGAAAAGTAGGACGTTGCGTCACTGTCATCAGTATTGAAAAGTGCCACTTTATATGTCAAAATTAGAAAAAAGATTTAGGATCTTCTTGCCATTTCGCCAGATCAGCCTAGTTGGCTATGTTTTTGTTCATGTTTGGTGGAGTAAAGAGTGATAGGTCAGCCAGTTGTTTCTTGCATTGCTTAAAAGTCTCACTTGAAAGAGTTTTCGGTTTGGTGAAGTTGCAACTCGTTTTGGAAGTGGTTGGGTCCCCATATTATTTATTAAATAGCCCGTGGACAATCTCCTTCTTGACCTAGTGACACTTAGCAACGTTGACGGTGACTCTAGTCCAGGTGTACAGGGCCTAAGTACTCAAGTGGGTTTCGATTACTGGAACGATCTTTTTGCTGCCTGAATTTTCAACCAACATAACCGACTAGCTAAAAGGAAAGGAGAGTTCTTAGGGTATTGGCCCTGAAGAGGGCTCTTCAAAAACTATTCTTCCTAGCTTTTTCAATGGTCTTAGGAGAGACCATCAGACTCCAGTTTATAAAAAAGTCAAATAGACTGTCAGTTTGGTTTCAGACACGGTGGAAATACAACCATGGGAATTATGGGTCTTGTTTCCCATATTCTGGATTGATTCAGTAAGGATCAATTCTCTGCATCCACATTTTGTTTCTTTAGTAATTCTACTTTTGAAACTAGGAAAATCCTATCCCCGAGCTACACTACAACTGCGACAGGGTGAAGGTTATGTCATCATACATTTCATCAAAAATATAGGCAGTCAGTGTTGGAGGGTGGCATCAGCGAAGAGAGTTAGAAAATTTGTTCTTGTATTCATAAATGATTTATCAATATCAAAACCTACTGCTAAGTTTACTCTCTTTGCGGATGACACCGCCATCTCGACAGCTCTTGGTTCTGTGGAGGTTTTGGACAGACTGCAGAAAAAGGCTAAATCTAACTTATATTTGAGTAAGACAATGCATGATACAAAATCCGTTAAGGATACCCAAGCTGGTTCAATAAAAGCACTATGAAAGCGATCCGATACAAGTAAGCCATTTGGATGGTAAAGGGTTTGAAGAGCAGCCCGCTAATTATGCAAAGTCTGTCGAGAAGAAGTGAAAAAAATGAAACAAAGAAGAGGAAGAAGAATAACAGCTTATTGCGTTCATAGGAATTGCTTATTTTGCCACCTTTTACAGCAGGAATTCAAGTGTGATTTTAAGTGGCTTGCTTAGGGGCATTCTCTTCTTGCTGAAAGCACTGTGAGAGGGTCTGCTCTACTTGAAGGACTGTAGGGATATTTTCGTGTCTTTGTGAGTGTTAACTCAAATTCGCATTCTTGACAGAGTCAAAAATTGAGACCCCTATCGCCTGTGGTGTTCCTATTTTGGAAATTTCAATCTGACAAGTAAGCTCTGTTCGCTCTATTCAAATTATTGCCTTCCTGTCAACTACAAATATTCTAATATGAAAAAGTATTCACTCTGAACTCTTCATTACTAGGACGCCCTGTATAATATATCACAGATCACACTGAACATTTATGAATCCATCAAAAATAATATGTAGGGTAGGAACGTAGTAAAGGTGATTTTTTTGCGCACTGCATAGGGATATTGGCAATTGTTTCAGGTAGCTGCGTTCGAAACTTACACATTCTAGACTCTAAAGGCGTGGCAGTTATGATTGCTCACTAGGTATAATATTGTAAAATCTTTTTGTTCGGAGTAAAACCAAATTTCTACAAATCTTCTTGGTAAGCCTGAAAGCTTGGGTTTTTTGTTAATGGGTGCAATATAATAAAGTGTTCTTTATGGTAGTTAGTTGGTAGTACCACTAACAAGCTCGTTTAGTGGCACTGGTGCTGATAGAAATTTTTGTTAAGGTGCTGTCAGGCTGTAAATTTTATTTTTACGAAGAAAAATATAGAGCGTTCAAAACCCTTTGAAAGTAATTTTTTCATCCCTCTAGCTACAATATGGCTATAAACGAAAAAAATGGCGAAGACAGACGTAACAGAATGGATTCAAGAGGTGGAAGAGGCTGCCAAGTGGAGTTAATTGACGAATTTGGAACTTTTAGAGCAAAATTGGGTTAAAGTCAAAAAGTCTGAATTCATTTGTAAATAGTGAATTGAAGATTCCAGAAAGTGGAAGTACTGATGACTGGGATAAAAACACTAAACCCAAAGAAGGGTTGCTTACGAGGTTTTGTCGTGCAAAACTTCAGGTGAGATGTGGACGAAATTTGTTTAAATTTATGAACATCAGTCTGATATAATGGTTCATTGGCTGAAACAAAGATTCTTTAGTTTGAAGTTTCAGAATGGAGGAATTGCTGATTCCATCTCTCAGCTGGAGAAAACCATAGGCAAATTAGCACTGCCTGACAATGTGTGATAGCCAGTCTAAGTAAACTCACATCCAGATTATTAATTGAAGAATAACTATTTGCAACAAATTCCTGCAAACGCTTTGAATGTCAGGAATATAATCAGATGTTCTTCCTGCCAGAAACCTGGATACGTGAAGAGAAACTGTTTCGGAGCAAAAAGCCTGGAAAAGGATCTTGTTCTTCTTCTAGAGTGTTTTGTTATAAGTGGAGATGACCTGGTCATGTGATATCAAAAGGCTGAAATATAAATTGATCAGGTGAAGCGGATCGAGGCAAGGACAGAGTTCACTGCCATTACCGTAATAGAACAGGAAGTGGTAAGCTTAATGCAGTTGGAGAATCCTGAAGAATAACTACCTTTAATCAATGATTCCAGATCATGACCAGGAGTTTGGATAGTAGATCCAGCGATCACATTTGCAACAACTTGAATAAGTGTATTTGTGAAGATGGATGTAATGTGAAGTGGTAGATTAGTTCGAATTGTTGATGGTTTTATGATCGAAATGAAAAGGTTTTTGCTCTTGTATCCAAAGATATGCGGAGTCACTGGCTGTAATTCATTTCCTTCCTGCTGGTTGTATAGAGTACATAGAGCAGTCCATCCTTCAATTGTTTTCGCTAATGCGGAGGAGGAAGTGGTAACGCCTTCGTAAATCTATTGCAGTTGGAGAATTGGTGATCTGAAGAAGAACTAGCTTTAAATAATGATTTGAAGTTATTACCAGGAGATTGTTTTTTACATAGTAGATGCAGCATGTGCTAGAATTTTTCATTAACTTGAATACGTTTGAGAAGATGGAAGCCTTCAATTGTTTTTGCTGATGCATGATGGTGCTTTAGGAGCTCTGATGCATGACTGTGTATCAGCATACGTTTTTTGGGCTAATTTGTCCTATGTATATCTTATATCTGCTTTCTAAACACTTCAAATACAGAATGTCTCTGAAGTGCATCACATTAATCGGCTAATCGGCACCGAAAAACTTGGGGTAATCTATGATTATCTGAAGTAGGGTAATGAGACTTTGAATACCTTCATCTTGTTCTTTGCACAACGGTAGCCGTGGTCTGCCCATAATTTCTTAAGGTAAAGTAGATTGTTGTTAATGTTCATGTATAGAGCATTTAACAAAATAATGTTAAGGATTGGTGTGGGCGGTCGTCGATCGTTCCCGCCGGACGTTGAGCGTTATTACCTTATCATAATCGGGTGGGATGGTGGACAGATTTAATTGGCCCATGGAACAATACCTTCAAAAATGGTGGTAGATCTTTAGCGTGATTGAGACCGACATCCACTTCCCATGTTAATGGCGTATCGAGGTTCCATACACGAAGCTACTGGTTATACCCCGCTAGAAGAAAAGTTTGGAAGACATGAAAAGATTCTCTGAACTCTAAGAATTTTGTGGAAGATTTAATAGAATTCGAATCGTTAGTGATCGACCAAAGACAAGATATGCCTTGCTAGGTAACTCCCATGGTTTCTAGGAAGGTGAATTGATGTGGCTGTATATACGATCCGAGGCAAAACTTGGGGAAGTCGCCTAAACTTAGCCAAAGTTGGGAAGATCCTCACACAGTTATAAAGAAGATTCACGACCGGTACGGTGGATAGTTTGGTAAGGATCAACGTAGTCGTTTTATTGATCCTTACCAAACTATCCACCGTACAATTCACGACGTGGTCTACAGGAGATGGAGGTTGTTCATCTGGGTCGATTAACAAAAAACCATGACCCACACTGTTTATTAGAGAACAGCTCAATGAAAAGGGTAGTGTTAAAGATTGGTGCGGGCGGTCGTCGATCGTTCCCGGGCGACACTTGGACCTGTCAACTCGACATCGATGAACGTTTAGCGGTATTCTTTGATTGTTCGATGAATGTTCTAGTTTATAAGCTTTATGTAGGTATAAAAACCACGACCGCAGCGGTTTTATTATTCTAATTCTTAAACGAGCCTAATTAAGTTAAAAGAACAAAGCGATATTACAGAGCTATAGTAAAGTGTTAGTAGTAAAATTAGTAGTTCACTATGCACAAGTTTTAATTAAATTTAGCTGCACTGGAATAATTCAAACCCCAAAAGGGCAAAAATAATATTGAAATTAAGTATGTTTTAAGTGAAATAAAGTTTACCCTCAAATACCTCTAAAACCAAATCTGGCAACTCTTGTAGAAAGTTTTTTTTATCGTAAAATTCTGTAACGCACCTGTAAAAGAGATTGAGATGTACAGGAAAAAAAACATAGCCGAGACCCAAATAATGCATCAGACAGACAAAGAGAAAAAGTTAAAAAACTGTGCTGAAGCTGCGTGAAAAACCACAAAACAAAAACACCGCCATCGTCGCATGCAGACCAGCGGCGTATCTCGGACGAGAAGACACGCCACTGATGCAACAAGATCAAAAAAACGTGACAACATCCACAGAGCCGAGAAACGACCCTCACCGCTAAGAATTTTTTGATTTTTTCGTCGAGCAGCGCCTGTTGCGTCAAGGTTTCCGAGAGCTTATCGCCGTCGGAGCTCTCCTGCAGACTCCCTAAAATCGCGAAAATCCTTTATATAAACTTTCCCTATGTGGCCCTGCTCCAGGCGGCAGCTGCTACGTGGAGAAACTTCTTTCATATTTGTTTCAAGAAACTTTTGTTAAATAATACTAGAAACCACTCACACAGATAAAACACACTTAAATGGGAGCAACAACTTTTAAGTATTTTCCATCGATCGAATGGCTAAGACGTACCTTTCTCGCTGTCGCTACCGTACTCTGGAGTGCTCTTCAAATCCTCCTCCGAGCTGGAATAGGAATGCATTTGCTGCTGCGGGGGCGCCACCGTCGGCTGCTGATGTTTCGGTTGCCGTTTGTGCTTCTTCGGGACGCCCCCACTTTGGCCTTGCAACCGTTCCTGCATAATGTCCGGCTGATTGGCCGGATCTTGGCCCGGGTACCTAAACGAGAATCGTTAGTGCAATTGTGCTTGTGAGAATAATAAGATTTTTTTTTACGCACATTCTGGGCATTAAATGCGGATGCGCTCTCATTAGAGTCTCTAACTCTCCTTGGTAAAACATCGGGTCTTCATCGTTGAACTGCTGCTTGTAGCGCTCGGATGATGGGGCTCGAGATTGTTCTTCCGAGTACTGCCTTCGTAGCACGCTCCCAGACCTATCAAGAAGGTTATTTAGCTGAGCATTGGCACTGGTGACTCAAAATAGCAGTGCCTAAGTGTGACCATAACGATTTGTCTGCCATGTTTGAGTAGAGTAGGTCTAGGAAAATTTGCACATTTTTTCCAATTTTCCAAAAATGACAGATCTCGATTAGTTCAGGTTATTTCAGGTTAGTAGGTTTAGGTAATAAGAAAAAACTTAAGCCTGAGTAGGCCCCCAGAAGACAAAAAACTCGTGCTTGGAAAACTGAAAATGAGAAATAAAATAGAAACCGAAACCCGAAGAGGAGCAAGAAAAGACCTTTAGAAAACCAGAAGAAGAAGGCGAAATCATTTCGACCTTGTACTTACAGAGATCCCACTACTTGTTAACGATATAAAAAATAATAAAAAAGTACCAAAAAGTTGCGGGTTGGCAGCTGAAGAGCAGAATTGTCCATTTTTACAACCTCCCCCGCAAGCGAAGCAAGTACCTCCTTAGAAGCGGTTCTCAAGAACAATGGTATGTTGTCCACGAATATTGAAGAGGCTGAAACCCTGAAGCCTAACAAAAACTTAAGATTGAGTACATAGAAAAGCTGGGTGAAGATATATAAAAGCTGGATGAAGATATTGATATACCTAAAAAGAAACGAGATACTGTAGACGATGAGTTTAGACAGCGATCCAAGAAGCTAGAAAGTAACTCTTCTAGAAACAATTGTTGAAGTCAAGCCTCAAAAAACAAAGGTAATAGATCTGAGTCTCATCAAATGAATTAGCTCCAAAGATACCAAAAATGGCAGAACACAGAACTGAAACTTCTGAAGTTTGATGTTAAGCAGCAGAATTAAGTGGGTGGATTTCTGACCAATCAATGAAATAGTACAATTTCTTCAAGTCACCTTAATTGGAATCATCACAGGAAATGACATAATATCTAAAGATAGAGGAAAAACTGAAAGTGTTGAAATTAAGAGTTCAAAGACGAATTTAAAGATGCAGAGAAAGATTCAACAGAATCTTTCTTTAGGTTGACTTTTACAAGTTCAAGTAAAACTTTAGATTGAAGATAAAACTCCAGATATAACCTACATTGCATTGTTTATCTGTCAGGTAAACAATACAGTGTACATCAAGTCTGGTGTTTTATCTTCAATCTGAGGTTTTACTTGAACTTGTAAAAGTCGCCCTATCCGGATGAAGTCAATGAGTCAGGTAGCAGTGTAAACTTATGGATAATGTACCTAAAACCCAGAAAATAACTAGCAAAAAAAAATTACCAAAGCCTCTGAAGAAATCAAGCTTAAACCATTAAAAAATACCAGAAAGACGAGGATGCAGTTAAGATCGCTCAGCCACTGAAGCCAGAAGAAATAAGAAAAATATTGACAAAACAAGAAGAACAAATAGATTCCGTTTCCTACCGATAGCAACTTAAAGTTATTTTGTTACAAAATAAACTCCACAAGAAGGGAAACATATACAGGCAGTTTTCAAACCTAAATCTAAGGAAAAGATAGAAAAAAATATATATTAAAAGCAGAATAACCAGCTGAGTCTGAAGAAGTTGAGACCGAAATTAATTTACTGGAGAAAGCCTGAACTAACCTGATAAAACGAAAATGGTTTTAACGAAACGAAAATGGTAAAACGAAAATGTTACCGTTTAACCAAAATAGATACTACCAAAATAGATACTCCAGGAAAAACTAGACACGACGAATTCAATCTTAAACCAGTGAAGAATTCTCAGGAAGATGACGGCGAGGATGTGGTTAAGATAGATCAGCCAGCGAAGCCTGAGGAAATCAATTAAATGGTTCCAAAATTCGAAGACAAAATGGATTTTCTTTCCACTATGACTGACACCGATGGCGACTTGCAGAAGAGGAAGAAAACGACCAAGGAAAAGAAGGAAGACCCAGAAAACGCTGCGCTTACCGAATTATTCTTTGGTTGTAACTTCTTCAATTGTAACTCCTTGTTTCACCATCACTTTGGGAATTTTTATCTACGGCAATGGTGTCTTCTAGTGACTCAGTTCTTCACTACAATTTCTTCTTTCGTTTTCGGAATTTTCTCATCTTCCACTTCATTTAGCTGAAAGACAACTTTCGCTTCAATCATTTCCGTTTTCTCAGGTTTGGATGATTTCTTTATTTACTACTTTTACAGTTTTGGGAGGCTTTCTCAATTTCCTTCTTAGATTTATGGTTGAAAATTGCCTGTAGAGGCTCTTCTTCTTGTGAAGTTTCTTTTATAATACACTCCTTCTTTCCAGTATTCGCAGTTTCTGTTCGTACTGAAGAAAGTACCCAAACCTGATAAAACGAAAATGGTTGAAGTAAAAGTTACCGTTCAAGCCAATGAAGAAGAAGAGGAGATTGTTGTGGAAAAACAAATTCCGAAACCCAAAGAACAGCCAGTAAAAATAAATAATCCAGGAAAACCTAGACACGAAGAATTCAAGCTTAAACTAGTAAAGAATGTTCAGGAAGAGGACGGTGAGGAAGTGGTTAAGAGAATTCGGCTAATGATACCTGAGGAAATCAAATAAATTGTGCCAAAATGGGAAGACAAAATTATTTCCTTTCCACTATGACTGACACCGATGGCGACTTGAAGAAGAGGAAGAAAACGACCAAGGAAAGGAAGGAAGCTCCAGAAAACGCTGCGCTTAACGAATTCTTTTTGGTTGTAACTTCTTCAATTGTAACTCCTTGTTCCTCCATTACTTTGGGAATTTTTACCTTCGGCAATGGTGTCTTCTACTGACTCCGTTCGGAACGGTTCTTCTCTCTCTGCATTTGTTTCTACAACTGCTTCTTGGATTTTTTTTCTTCAACAGTTTCCTCCTTTTCTCTTTAATTTGGTTAAAAGACAACTTTTGCTTCAACCACTTCTGTTTTCTCAGGTTTGGATGCTTTCTTTATTTAAAACGTTTACATTTTTTGGAGGTTTTCTCCATCTCTTTCTTAGATTTATGGTTGAAAACTACCTGTAGAGGCTCTTCTTCTTGTGGACTTTCTTTTATAATAAGCTCATTCTTTCCAGTACGCGCAGTTTCTACTCGACATTCCTTCTTTGATTTGATCTTTTTCTTCCTTTTCTTCAAGTCGGATCGGAAGCGAAAACGAATTCTATTTGGTTTTGTGGTTTTGGCAATATTTCTTTTGTTTCGTCAGGATTCCCTGGTTGGGCGATATTAGAAAAATCCACGTCTTCCTCTTCCTGAGATTTCTTCACTGGCTTAAACTTGAATTAATTAGGTTCTTCAACGGGTCTAGGTTTTCCTGGATCTTTATTTTTACTCTTCCACTCGATACTTTAGTACACTGTTTTTGATGGTTATGTTTTGTATTTCAGAGTTTCCACTTCTTTCTTTTCTTCACTTCACAACAACCGTAACAACCTCCTCTTTTTTATCTGTTTCTTCCTTCTTTTCGATTATCTTAGTTGTAGCAGGTTCAATGCCTCATTGACTTCATCCGGCTTTTTCTTTTTGAGGTCTTCCATTTCAAGATCGAGCTCCTTAAGCTCCGTTAAGTCTTCCTCGGCATTTTTGATCGTTATTCTTCGTCATTTCTCGACTTTTTTATGGTTATTCTTTGAGTATCTGGTATCGATTTCTCTGTTTTTTTCTGGTATCGGGTTCTCTGTTTTTCTGGGTTTGTTTTCGTTTTTTGCAGGTTTTTTTTATAACTTTTTTTCCTTTTTCTTTTTTTTACTCGTCTTCTTCTTCCTAATATTTTTCACTGGTTTAAACTTGAATTTATCGGGTTCTTCAACTGGTCTAGGTTTTCCTGGATCTTTATTTTTACTCTTCCACTCGATTCTTTAGTACACTGTTTTTGATGGTTATGTTTTGTGTTTCAGAGTTTCCACTTCTTTCTTTTCTTCACTTCACAACAACCGTAACAACCTCCTCTTTTTTATCTGTTTCTTCCTTCTTTTCGATTATCTTAGTTGTAGCAGGTTCAATGCCTCATTGACTTCATCCGGCGTTTTCTTTTTGAGGTCTTCCACTTCAAGATCGAGCTCCTTAAGCTCCGTTAAGTCTTCCTCGGCATTTTTGATCGTTATTCTTCGTCATTTCTCGACTTTTTTATGATTATTCTTTGGGTTTCTGGTATCGGTTTCTCTGTTTTTTTCTGGTATCGGGTTCTCTGTTTTTCTAGGTTTGTTTTCCTTTTTTAGAGGTTTTTTTTATAACTTTTGTTCCTTTTTCTTTTTTTTACTCGTCTTCTTCTTCCTAATATTTTTCACTGGTTTAAACTTAAATTCATCGGGTTCTTCAACTGGTCTAGGTTTTCCTGGATCTTTATTTTTACTCTTCCACTCGATACTTTAGTACACTGTTTTTGATGGTTATGTTTTGTGTTTCAGAGTTTCCACTTCTTTCTTTTCTTCACTTCACAACAACCGTAACAACCTCCTCTTCTTTATCTGTTTCTTCCTTCTTTTCGATTATCTTAGTTTTAGCAGGTTCAATTGACTTCATCCGACTTTTTCTTTTTGAGGTCTTCGACTTCAAGGTCGAGCTTCTTAAGCTCCGTTAAGTCTTTCTCGGCATTTTTGATCGTTATTCTTCGTAATTTTTCGACTTTTTTGATGGTTATTCTTTGGGTTTCTGGTATCGGTTTCTCTGTATTTCTGGCTTTGTTTTGCTCTTTTTACAGGTTTTCCTTATCGTGCTTCTCAAGACGTAGGTTTATGTATCTCTCTTTCTCTGTCTTTATAAAAGTAGGTTTATGTATCTCTTTTTCTTCCTATCTTTATAGGGGAAGAAGATAAATAGTTCAAAATCCAGGCCCTCAACGCTGGTTTTAGTTTCTTAAGGAGTTTTCAACTGTTCTTTTTCCGAACGTATCTTCAAAAAAAAAAGTATCAACTCCCTCTTCTTTATCTGCTCCTTTCTTCAACTTGACAATTTGGTTGCAGTAGATTCAGCAGTTTTTTCTCAGACTTACCTTTAGGCTTATGCGCTTCCGGCTTTTTCTTCTTAAGGTCTTATCGAGATTTTCAATATCTTTGAAGTTTTTAGATAGTATCTTTGAAATCCTTTGGCCTCTTAATTTCAAAATTTGCAACTTTTTTTCTAAATCTCCAGATTAGAAAATCTCCCAATTGCGCCATTTTCTCTGACAGCTCCAATTAAGGTGACTTAAGGAAATTGCACTATGTCACTGATTGGTGGGAAATCTACCCATTTAAAACTGCTTTTTTAACTTGATCCTAGGAAGTTCCAATCTGGGTTCTGCGATTTTTGGTATCTTTAGAGCTAATTCAATTTGATGTATGTGTGCTAATGTGATTACCTCGAGTTCTATTACCTTAGTTTAAGGCGTGACATCAAAAATTATTACTAGAAGGGAAACTGGGTACTCTATGGTTGCTGCTTAAACTCATGGTTTATAAATCTTCTTAAGTTTATCAAAGACTTCATCGAGCTTTTTTCGATCCTCCCTCTTACGCACCTTTTTCGGCTTCAAGGTTTCAGTCTCTTCAATATTCCTGTACAATATACCTTTGTCCTTGAAAACCGCTCCTAAGTTCTAAGGTACTTGGACACATGGTATGGACAATTCTATTCTTAAGCTTCAAACCCAAAACTTCAAATTTTTTTGGTACTTTTTCTTCTGTTTTTTTTATATCCTCAGCAAGTAGTGGTGTCTCTGTGATATTGTTTGGATGCCCACTCTGAGTGCTCCGAGAGTATTCATATTTTTTTATTCTTACTGAGAAAATAGGAAGGATGGGAACACTGTATGACTATGTACGTACCATTAGTCCATAGTCACTGATCATTGATCACTCACTCATGTCTGGAACAAATCTGAACTAACCTGAGGCTGGCTCTGTCACTATCAGACATTCACTTAGAAACTCAACACCAGAGAGGGTGCGCTTAAGATTGAATCGCCAACTAAGTAGATGAGATGTAAAATGAGAGTTACCAACAACTCAAAACAAAGAATTTCTTTAACTTGAATACAAATTGACTTTTCAATAAGAAAATATTCGATAGTAAACACAAGTTAAACCCCCCAAAAAGTATATGGCTATTGTACTAAAAGTCGTGGAGCGAAACAGTTTGCTGACCTTTGGAGGGGTTGATTTTCCTTTTCGGCGGCAGAGTGGGCCCTTTCCAGTTTAGGGCGCTTATCTGATTGCATCAAATTGCCCATGAGGGCGTTGTCTGGATCCGTAATTACCGACTGCATGCCGCCTTGGATCCATTGCCCCGTGCGGCCGAGAAGCTCCTGCTTTTTCCGGCACAAAATGCACACCCATACAGACTGCAACAAAAATGCATATAATTGGTATCGATAATTTAGTAACTATAAGGTAACAAATAAGGTATTTACCTACCAAACAAAAGTTTTAGCCTTTTATATATAATTATAAAACAAAAAAAACATTTATACAAAATTAATTATAAAAATTTATTTTCTTATGTTTTTATAATTTCCTATATTTTTCTGTACGTTAATGTAAATGTAATGTGCTCATCTTCAACAACATGGTCTTTGGTTGGGACGATCAGTTGCGATTTCCGCCCATTTTCTAAGTCATCTATGAAATCCAGTAGGTTGGTTCTTGGAAGTAGTATGGTGGAGCAACATGGCGTCTGACTCAGGCTCAAAATTATGGTTAGAGTGCTTGAGGTTCTCCCACATGTGAGGAATGACAGATCTGACGACAATTTAGCTTATATTTTATTTGGCAAGTGGCCAAGCCTATTTTTAGATTTGACGATATGGGATATAAAGGAGTTTTGAGTCGACTAAGACATTCTGACGTTGGGTAATTGTTGAACCAGGAGAAAACCTCCTAAATCCTAAATAAGATAAAAATATAAGCCAAGTTGGTGGGTTTCATACTCCTAATTAAAGTGCAATCGATATTAGGATCCTCTTATTAATACGTATTTTCTTGACAATATTAACGCCGTATCACATAAAAAGAAAATCAAAGATCTTCTAGCATACACAGAGTCTTCTTCAAAACCCCAGTTATTAATAATGCTGGGATGTGGCATTTTTTTTTAATTTAAAAGAGGTGAATAGCGGGTGTAAGACATAAAAAACCCTTTACGTTTGTGAAATTGCCAACGTTCCGCCTTTTATTGAGGTCTTCTTCAAGGATTCTAATTTAGCTAAGAAGTTAAGAATGGTCCAAGTCTTCAGCATTTGCACTGCTTGCTCGTCATATGTACGCAGGATGTGTTGAAAGAGTCCCTCATTAACTGACATCATGTATACTTTGCGTCCTTTTTATCAAAGTGGAAGAGGTGAATAGCGTTTTTTATGTCCTATACCCGTTATGTCTAGAGGATGAAGTTATTGAGGACAAAACGTTGACTAACAGTGTTATTGGCACACTCCAATAACTCCATCTATATATAAGCTAGTGGGACCACCAAATTTCCGTTAATGTTATATAATGCGTTCATTAAAAAAAAACCTTAAGTAGGTCATGGAATTAGAACAGTCGGTCTGAGATAACTTCATTACAAAAATGAAAGTCGAAAATGTCACGCTGCCTACGAGTTTTTTTTGTGAACCGCCTTAAAGCCTTCACTAGCAAATCACCATCGATATAAAAAATGTTCCATTACTGTTGAGGGATTAACAAATTGTTGCATTAACGAATTTGGAGGATTGGTTTGAATTTTACTTTCAATGTCAAACAGCAAAAAATAAACTGAACTTACAATGTCGCACTTTCACAAGTAGAGGGTTTGTGGGACAACCTCCTCCTCTCAAAATTACTCCTCTTTTGGGACCAGCCTGACAGAGAGCACTTTGGAAATCCGTAAACTCCTCTGGAAACCTTTGAGAGCGCAACCTCATCCTCCGAAATATCCAAGAGAGCGCACACTTCGAATACCCAAAGGTTGCCCCCATCACAAAACCAGCATATCTAGACCATTCTCTCACATTATTGTAGTCAAGTCGGCGTTGGAAATCTAACTTGGACATTTTTATCGTATCTTCTCAACATGTGCCGAAAGCAGATAGACATAGAAAAAATTATGATTTCAAAGGTAAAGAGATGTCAAAAATAAGTGAATGGGTTATACATATAGAAGCGTTGAAACACAAGTTGGCATAGAAACTACAAGAAATATTTTAGAATTATTGCAGTTAAAAACTGAAACTTTTTTATTTATTTAATTTTTACTTGCTGTACCGTGTGTGTTTGCATTTATTTAAATTTTCTTTTTATGTGAGTCAGGCAGTAACTGTCAAATTGTTTAAAAGCGTGAGGAAAACAGGGGCAAATGACCAAAGAAAAATACCAAAAATTAGAACATAAAAAATTCCTAATTTAAATAGGTTTGAAGGACCAAAAATGTTTTTATAATTAGTAGGAACAGGTTTACGGGTATAGGACTGAATAAAACCAGCTCTCGTTAAAAAATTGCCGACGTTTCGATTGTATATTACAATCTTCTTCAGGGCTTTTTTTTAAGTTGAGAACATAGTTGTGTCAATGGAGTTTAGGGCACCAGTACACATAATGGAGGAATTGGAATGGACCAAACCAGGCACTGCCGTCTCGAAATAATTGTAAGCGGCGTCTTTCTTGACAGAATGCTCGACCAGAAATCTGGTTGTGTCAATTCCCGTCGAGCATTCTGTCAAGAAAGACGCCGCTTACATTTATTTCGAGACGGCAGTGCCTGGTTTGGTCCATTCCAATTCCTCCATTATGTGTACTGGTGCACTAAACTCCATTGACACAACTATGTTCTCAATTTAAAAAAAAAAGCCCTGAAGAAGATTGTAATATACAATCGAAACGTCGGCAATTTTTTAACGAGAGTTAGTTTTATTCAGTCCTATACCCGTAAACCTGGTCCTATTCATTGGCAACAAGGACGTTACCACATATAATAATTATAATTAGTGTAAAAAGGTGTAGAAAGGTACAATTGTGGACAGACAATAGTGCAATAGACGGGTTCAAAAGATGAAAGAAAAATACGGAGAACAGACTGTAACAAAATTCCTGTTTTAAATAGGTTCGAAGGACCATAAATGTTTTTATAATTAATGTTTTGCAAAATTTTGTTTATAATTAGGGCAATGTTGGAGAAAATGACATGTTCATAAAATGTCATTCTTTGAATTTGCTAGTCGAAATAATGGTTAGTTCAGGTTAGTAAAATATTAGCAAAACACTGTGACTGAAACAACTAAAAAATCTTTAAATATAGTAAATTAAATAGATTTTATATTAACAGTTCTTTGACAACACTGGTTTTAATTGGAATTAGTGTAAATGATTTTTCCCCAAAAATAGTAATTGGTAGTAAAAAAGGATTTTACACAACTCTCAATAAGTGAAGAAGAGTGGATCTACTTTAGATACGTTTACCATTCAATATGGAAACATTTCTTTAAGTCTTATGAAAATAAGTGACTTTCCATTAGCCTCTACAAACGCCAAAAGTGATTTGTCTGCATCGTTTAGGTTTGTTTCTTTAGCAAAATTTTCAATTTCAATCAACTTGGAACAGTAAATCAGAAAGGAGTTCTTGCACCATTGGTATGTCAATCAAAATTTCGCTTAATTCGTCATTTATGTCAATTTCAATAGTTTAAATGAGGTAGTCTAATAGTATTCTCGGCTATAATATTAAATCTGGACCTAGTTGAAGCCTCAGTGCAAGGTCCCCACGTGTAAATTTTGTCAGATTAGTTCAGGTTAATTCAAAATTGTTTTTGCTTTCGCAACTTAGAAGGAAAAAATTTAAAAAAAAAGTAAGAAAAGATAGAGAAAAAAAGTAAGAAAAGATAGAGAAAAAGGAAATTGAGAAACAAGACTAGATGTGCCTCCTAATCAAAAAAAAAACTAAGTATAAAAAAAAACACCTTTTCTTTTCACTTTTCTCTCTCCCAGACCGATTTCTATATATTTCGATGTCTGCAATGTCTCATTATATTTCTGGAAAAAAAAGTGTTTGCTCTTTATCTTTGCTAGTACATCAGAAATACTCCAGTTGCTAAACTTTTTATCTCAACTGGGCTAAAATTATTTTTTTCAATTTTTCATTTGATTACCAACATGCCAATTTCCTATTCGATCAGTTTCGATGATGCTGAAGTCGACGGTCCTCTAGAACACTCTCTGTGTATAGACAAAAGTGATGTGATGCAGTGAGAGATATGTGTTGAAAAAAAATCGGAAAATGTTGACACGTGACGCGTCAGCAATTTCCAAAAAAAAACAGAAACAAAGTGAGGTGATGCAGTCAAAGATGTGTGTTGACAAAAAAATCGGAAATTGTTGACACGACACGTGTCAACATGTGTTAACAATTGTCAATAATATCAACAATTGTCAAAAATTCCTAACAATTAAAATCTGAGGTTAGGTTCTGTAATATTTATGTCCTAAAATAATATTTTTCGATATACAAGATTTTTTTTTTATTTCATTATTATTTTTTATTGAAACTTTCTAATTTCTTAAGAACGACAATTCCTGAAATAAAAAAAACATTTTTTCAACACCCTACCCTGTTGATCTGAATATAAGCATTCTAGAACATATCTGTATATGAACTCATTTATTGCTGACAATGTTGACCTGTTGACAATGTGGACATGGCTTTTTTTGTTGACATTGTGTTGTTGACGTCGCCCATCCCTGAGAGCGAGCAGTAAGGGCGAATTCCAAAACTCACCAGGTCATTTACCTGGTATATCAGTCACCTGCTTAATCCATTGAATTGCTAGGTGGCCATCACATGACCAGCTTAACCGGTAGATGACCTGGTGAGTTTTGGAATTCGCCCTATCAAAAGATAAGCAATGATTTTGAAAGAAGAATAGTTGCTTTACAAAGTATTGACATTAACATATTAAAGGAAGGAGATAATGATGACGATGACGGTGAAGATGAAGAAATGAGGTTAGACGTTCATCAGAAATTGCAGATGTGGCAAACTTCAAAGTAAGCGAGATATCAATTTTTTTTTGGAGGTGTACAAGACGGTTTCCCCGTTCCCATTTTTTCATTCCTCTATCTGTTCTCTCTTTCTTTTCTTGCTTACTTTCTTTTCCTTTTATCTCTCTTCTTTTAATTTGCGAAAACAAAAACACAACTGAACTAATATAAACTTTTTTTGACTTTCTGCAAACAAATTTTATGATTACAAAAAATTGGGTGACAAACTTCACACTTATTCAGTTTTTTAAAATAATTTACAAGTGTCACATTTTTTTATCAGTTTAATTTTTCTTAGTTACACAGTCGACTCTTCACTTAAATGACTCCAGGGTAAGTCCATACTTGGATGAGGTACAGAGGAAATATTTCTATATCATCACTGATCAAACAAATTAACTGAATATTTGGTAAAACCAAATCTTCATCAATTAATAGTGAATAATATTGAGTTTGTTTGCTCATCATCCTCAACGAATGGTGTCAACTGAATCAATTCACTCTTTCATATAATATCATTCCACTGTATTGTTTACACTTTATACACCAACTAGTTTTGAATTTCGGTTTTGTTTCTCTCTTACATTCCATTTCAAAATCGTTTCTTCTTCACTTGAATAAAGTTGAGAAGAAAAGATGCCCATATCTTCAGTGCTGAACTGAAATAAATGAATGCTGTGTAAGTCTACGATTGGATGAATTATAGAAGAAAGTTCTTTATATGTTCAGTGGTTAAACCAGTTATTTGGTACGATCAAATCTAATTCAATTAATGGTGCCAATTCCATTAATTGAGATATAGAGTTTGTGTGTTCATCTCCTTTAACTAAGTGTGTCAACTGAATTAATTCACTCATTCTTGTAATAATATTTCTTTGTAGTGCTTACACTTCATACACCAAGTAATTTAGAATTTCAGTCTTGTTTCTATCTTACATTCCATTTCAAAATCGTTTCTTCTTCACTTGGATAAAGTTGAAAAGAAAGGATGCCCAAATCTTCAGTGCTGAACTGAAATAAATGAATCCTGTGTAAGTCTACGATTGGGCAAAATATTGAAGAAAGTTTTTTATATTATATTCAGTGGTCAAACCAGTTATTTGGTACGACCAAAATCTAATTCACTTAATGGTGCCAATTTCATTAATTAAGATATAAAGTCTGTGTGTTCATCTTCTTCAACTTACGAAGTCAACTGAATTAATTCACTCATTCTGGTAATAATGTTCCTTTGTAGTGTATACACCTCATATAACAACTTGTTTTGAATTTCGGTTTTGTTTCTTTCTTACATTCCATTTCAAAATCGTTTCTTCTTCACTTGGGTAAAGTGAAGGGACAAAGGAGCCCATATCTTCAGTCTTGATTTTATATATATAACTTCAGTCTTTTCTTTATATATTCAGTGGTCAAACCAGTTATTTGGTACGACCAAATCTAATTCAATTAATGGTGCCAATTTCATTAATTGAGATATAGAGTCTTTGTGTTCATCTTCTTCAACTAATGGTGTCAATTGAATTAAATCACTCATTCTTGTAATAATATTTCTTTATAGTGCTTACACTTCATACACCAAGTAATTTAGAATTTCGGTTTTGTTTCTATCTTACATTCCATTTCAAAATCGTTTCTTCTTCACTTAGATAAAGTTGAGAAGAAAGGATGCTCATATCTTCAGTGCTGAACTGAAATAAATGAATCCTGTGTAAGTCTACGATTGGGCGAAATATTGAAGAAAGTTTTTTATATTATATTCAGTGGTCAAACCAGTTATTTGGTACAATCAAATCTAATTCAATTAATGGTGCCAATTTCATTAATTAAGATATAGAGTCTGTGTGTGAGTTTACACTTCATAGAACAACTAGTTTTGAATTTCGGTTTTGTTTCTTTCTTACATTCCATTTCAAAATCGTTTCTTCTTCACTTGGGTAAAGTGAAGGGGCAAAGAAGCCCATATCTTCAGTCTTGAATTGAAATAAATGACTCCTGTGTAAGTCTAAAATTGAACGAAATATAGAAGAGAGTTCTTTATATATTCAGTGGTCAAACCAGTTATTTGGTACGACCAAATCTAATTCAATTAATGGTGCCAATTTCATTAATTGAGATATAGAGTCTTTGTGTTCATCTTCTTCAACTAATGGTGTCAATTGAATTAAATCACTCATTCTTGTAATAATATTTCTTTATAGTGCTTACACTTCATACACCAAGTAATTTAGAATTTCGGTTTTGTTTCTATCTTACATTCCATTTCAAAATCGTTTCTTCTTCACTTGGATAAAGTTGAGAAGAAAGGATGCCCATATCTTCAGTGCTGAACTGAAATAAATCAATCCTATGTAAGTCTACAATTGGGCGAAATATTGAAGAAAATTTTTTATATTATATTCAGTGGTCAAACAAGTTTTTTGGTACAATCAAATCTAATTCAATTAATGGTGCCAATTTCATTAATTAAGATATAGAGTCTGGGTGTTCATCTTCTTCAACTAAGGAAGTCAACTGAATTAATTCACTCATTCTGGTAATAATATTCCTTTGTAGTGCATACACTTCATACAACAACTAGTTTTGAATTTCGGTTGTGTTTCTTTCTTACATTCCATTTCAAAATCGTTTCTTCCTCACTTGAGTAAAGTGAAGGGGCAAAGAAGCCCATATCTTCAGTCTTGAATTGAAATAAATGACTCCTGTGTAAGTCTAAAATTGAACGAAATATAGAAGAGAGTTCTTTATATATTCAGTGGTCAAACCAGTTATTTGGTACGACCAAATCTAATTCAATTAATGGTGCCAATTTCATTAATTGAGATATAGAGTCTTTGTGTTCATCTTCTTCAACTAATGGTGTCAATTGAATTAAATCACTCATTCTTGTAATAATATTTCTTTATAGTGCTTACACTTCATACACCAAGTAATTTAGAATTTCGGTTTTGTTTCTATCTTACATTCCATTTCGAAATCGTTTCTTCTTCACTTGGATAAAGTTGAGAAGAAAGGATGCTCATATCTTCAGTGCTGAACTGAAATAAATGAATCCTGTGTAAGTCTACGATTGGGCGAAATATTGAAGAAAGTTTTTATATTATATTCAGTGGTCAAACCAGTTATTTGGTACAAGCAAATCTAATTCAATTAATGGTGCCAATTTCATTAATTAAGATATAAAGTCTGTGTGTTCATCTTCTTCAACTAACGAAGTCAACTGAATTAATTCACTCATTCTGGTCATAATGTTCCTTTGTAGTGCATACACTTCATATAACAACTTGTTTTGAATTTCGGTTTTGTTTCTTTCTTACATTCCATTTCAAAATCGTTTCTTCTTCACTTGGGTAAAGTGAAGGGGCAAAGAAGCCCATATCTTCAGTCTTGAATTGAAATAAATGACTCCTGTGTAAGTCTAAAATTGTTATTTGGTACGACTAAATCTAATTCAATTAATGGTGCCAATTCCATTAAACGAGATATAGAGTTTGTGTGTTCATCTTCTTCAACTAATGGTGTCAACTGAAGTAATTCACTCATTCTTATAATAATATTCTTTTGTAGGGCTTAGACTTCATACACCAAACAGTTTTCAATATCGCTTTTGTTTCTCTTTTACATTCCATTTCAAAATCGTTTCTTCATCACTTGGATTAAGTGGAAAGGAAAAGTTGGGCATATCTGCAATAGTAAGCTGAAGTAAATACTCCTGGTTACGCTACACATGGATCAGGTATAGAGCGCAAATATCTCTAAATCTTCAGTGGCCAAATCAACTAACTAGTTATTTGGAACGACTAAATCTAGTTCCATTAATGATGTCAATTCCATTATTTGATTATGGGGTCTGTGCTGTGTGTTCATCGTATTTAACTAATGGTGTATCTAAACTAATTTTGTATCTAATAACTAATCAGTTCATCACAAAGGTTATATCAATCGTGTGTTTATTAAAAAAGGGTGCCATAATCAAATGAAATGGATTTTTGTTCCGTCACCCTTTTTTTACATTTTACAGCCTATTAGATGAGGTATTCAAATGAACACCCCCTATATGGTAGTGTTGGTGGTGGGTATTCGGAGTTTACGTCCTTACAAGTTTTCGCAGGAGGAGTGTGGAAGGAGCAAGTTTCCCCACAATCTCTCTACTTTAAAATATGTTGTACTAAATAAGGGTCAATCATTTACAGAGTAGTGACTGAGAGTATCGTCATTAATGCTAAACTTAGATACTCCTACGGGAGCATACTTATTATAAAAAATATCAAATGTGTCCGCAAACAAGTAAATTTTGGTTTTTGCATCGAGTAAGATCTTAAAACAGACTCGACTCACTTTGGAGTAATACCTAATAATTTATGTGGTTCCTGCCCTGTACACGGCATCATTCTTTAAGTATACGTCTTTCATTTCCCTAATAATAACTTCTGTTTTTTTTTGCAGTCGAAGCATTAATTAATAGGTTATGCATCAAACCTCTCTTATTATGGACAAAAAGTTCAG
Source organism: Taphrorychus bicolor (assembly GCA_951812265.1). Classification (NCBI taxonomy): domain Eukaryota; kingdom Metazoa; phylum Arthropoda; class Insecta; order Coleoptera; family Curculionidae; genus Taphrorychus; species Taphrorychus bicolor. The sequence continues at coordinate 23,024,079 of OX638304.1, forward strand.
CGTCACACCGGTACAAAAGCTGCATAAACAATGATCATGAATTGAACATCAAAGAGGCCACGCCACTATCAGCAGGATATCCACGACTATTTTGCATGTAATTGCACTCAAAAACGGTAATTTCCCCGCATTTATCTAATAATCCGGAGAGCCAGGAACATGAGAGGGAATGACGTCTTTCCAGTACACCACTTTATGAATGACACTGTAATAGTCGAGAGACGTAAATCGGCATAGTAACGCGATTAATGGAGATAGTGGAGATTAATCCCGTTTACGTCACGCGCATTGACAATAACACCAAAAAAAAACCTTCTTTTTTTAAGCTTCCAAGAAAGATTACAAGAAGGATGGTTATTTATGGCCAGGACAAATCGGAAATGAAGTCTGCGTGCCACCGTCGGACTTCCCGCAATTGTCGATCCGCCGATGACGTAACGGGAGCCCCACGCACCGGGATGCTTACAATGGCCTCCCACGCGCCCCCGGATCGTGTGGAACGCGAATTGGTGGAGGTTGCTCGAACATTAATAAATATGTTTTGCAGTAAGTTTGGAGAGGGACCGAGATCCGCAACTATGAGGCGAAAAGGTTAGAGGACACCTACTCGAATTTTACATATTTACATTAGGCGTTTGCTGACATAGTAGTAACCGCGAAAGGGGGCGGTTTTTATTTACCTTTCCGGAGCGAAGCGTTACTTTGCCCCCGCATCTGGCACAGCACCGTATCGTGCAGTAATTGCAGATATGGCCTATGCCGTCCGCGAATTTGGTCTTGAGGCAGATGTGGCACGTCGCTTCCAGTTCCACTCCGGCTTTCTTCTGTTGTTCGTTTCGGGCTCTTATTTGCTGTTCGAGCGACTGGACTTCGTCTGCTTTCCTCCTGAAACGGAAATACTACTGTTTACCATCCATTTCAAAGACACAAAGGGTTAAATAGAGTAAACGCAGAAGTATAGAAAAACCATGTGACATTCAAACTTAGGCGTGTTTATTATTTTTATCCAAAAAATTCAGAACCAAGAATCCAAAAAAATCAGAACATTTTTTGCTGCGCGTGTGAAGACGCGTCATACCTCGAGACATATTTGGTATTTTTTTGGATATTTTGCCTGCTTCCATAGATATTTAGTTTTTTTCTATAAAAGGGGTATCACTTAACACTGGGTCTCCAATTTACCCCAAAATACAAATATTGATAAACATTTCATAAAATATAAAGACTGTGCATAGGGCAAGCTAGGCGTATAGGCGTAATGGCTACAAATTTAGATACATCTACAGTGGCGAAGAGAAAGTAAACATTTTTCAATTATCGTGATAATCGAATGACCACAATTAAGTGATGTGGAACAAAACGTATGGATCATTTTGAAATTCCGCTGCCTTATTATTGCAGTTATTAATGATACCTCGGGACCTTCCTTCTTTATATCTTCATTAGTTAAAAAAAAATAGTAGGTTTTTGTGCAAGTGTAATATTTCAAGACCATAAGAAAAACAAATCTCCTATTTCATGAGCATTAGAAAAATTTGGAATTGGACGTAGCGATCCGCAAACCGAAGCTGTGCCTAATTGTCTAGAGGTACAGAGTGAGCCACGAAACTGACATTAATCCTCATTCTTTTAATCCTTACATTCTGAACTTTGACTGAATGAAACTGAACTTCGAAAATTGTTTGTGTTAATAAAAACAGAGCGAATTAACCGATAGTGGCAATTTTTTATTTGAATATGTTCAGAAAGTACGTCTATTCTGAAGAACGATTGGTGTGAATCCAACAGTTTCTTGTTTTTTTTTTGTCCTCTTTCACTTCTTACCAAAGAAAGTCCCGTTGGTTCAATAGTTTGAGAGATATCCCCCTTCGGAGGTTGAATTTTTGGCACCTTTAGAACGTGCTTTGTCATTTAGAAAAAAATTTATTTATGAAACTAATTTCAGTCTTACTACGTCATTCCGATCAAAGACAGTAAAAAACCCCAAATTTTTTTTTTTGAAGTTTTTTAAGTCAAATTTCACTTATTTTAGACCAAAAACACACTTTGACAAAAACATTAAGTTTGAATCAGCTTGATTTTGTTCCAAAAATTGAATTTTCTGCAAACAATTTTAGCTTTAATTTTAACATACATTTTTACAACTTTGCTTTTCGGGTGCTTTATGTTGTAAGTTTAAAACCATTTATAGTCTACTCCTCACTTGAGTATTTGCACAAAATCCAAATTTGCATTTTTGAACGATTTGAGTAATCTCAACCGATTTTGGCCAAAATCTGAATTTACGCATTAACTTAAAAATTTTCTCATTTTTGCCCATGTTGCGTAATTTTTTATCGAGTTTTGATCCTAATTATAACCTGACATTCTCGGAAAACACAAAATATTTATTGTGAAGTGCTTGTGGTTACATTTCAGATATTTTGATCAAAAAATAGAATTTCTTCAAAAACACAAACTCAGCATGTTTAGACCAGGTAGGTCGTCTTTAATCCAATTTTGCTTTTATTCCAACAAAAAATTCTAAAAATTTACATTTTTGTACTCGTTGTGTAAGTTTTAAATGATTTTTAGTCTAGTCCTCCCTCGAGTATTTGCACAAAATCGAAATTTGCATTTTTAAAGGACTTATATCTAATGATCCTAACCTCACATTCTCGAAAAACACGAAATCTTTTTTTAATAGTCACAGCGTCACAGCATTTTTAGTCACATTTCGCTTATTTTGATAAAATTTGATGAATTTGATTGAAAAAAATTTAATTAATTTTTCCAAAAACAAAAAAGATTGCAATTCTACAAATTTGCATTTTCAGACACTTCAGTTGTTTAGAGCTGCAAGTTCGTGCTGCTGCAATTATATACTAAAAAATATAGAGCCACGAACACATCAGATCATCAATCATTCAAAATTACCATTTAACAAAAAAAAATGTTTTTTATCATTGTTTCCATATTTTTAATAAGCTGTTAATTTTGTTGTTTTGTTATTTTTAATATAATTTTTTTCTGATTAAAATTTTATCAGTCACTTTTTATGATATTACACCTATACCCCTAAAAGAGTGGCCATTTCTTTGACTATCAGCCTAGATGAATTTTTTTCAAGAATTTGGATTTATTAAAAGATTCTCGAACGCAGTTGAAAGTTTTTAAGTTCTTAAAAACAATTTTGTTTTAGATTGTTCTAAGCTTTTTCTATTTATTCAACTTAGTATCTTTTAGTGTTTCAATGCCCTCATGTTATTCATCTTTACGTGTGACATCTTGTTAAAGGCCATTCTTAGCCGTACTTTCTGAACATATTCAAATTAAAACTAGCGACTATCAATTAATTCGCTCTGTTTCTATTAACACAAACAATTTTCGAAGTTCAGTTTCATTCAGTCAAAATTTAGAATGTAAGAATAAAAAAATTGAGGATTAATGTCAGTATCGTGGCTCACCCTGTACATCTAAACAATTAGGCTAGCTCTGGTTCACATATCACTACGTCCAATTCCAAATTTTTCTAATGCTCATGGATTAGGAGATTTATTTTTCTTAAGGTCTTGAAATGTTACACTATTAGAAAAACCAATGTTTTTTAAACTAATGAAGAAATAAAGACGGACAGAAAAAGGTCCCGAGGCATCATTAATAGCTGCTATAATCAGACAGCGGAATTCCAAAATTATCCATACATTTTGTTCCACATCACTTAATTGTGGACATTCGATTATCACTTCGATATTTGAAAAAAATTTACTTTCTGTTCGCCACTGTAGATGAATCTAACTTTATAGCCATTACGCCTATACGTCTAGCTTGCCCTATGCCTAGTCATTATATTCCATATAAATTTTGTTATCAATATTTGTATTATGAGGCAAATTAGAGCCCCAGTGTTAAATGACACCTCTTTTATAGAAAAAACTAAATATCTATAGAACCAGGCATAATATCCCAAAAAAAAAAACACCAAATAAGTCTCGAGGTATGAAGCGTCTCTACCGTAGCAAAAAATGTTCTGATTTTTTTTCCGCAAAATCATTGCTCAAAAAGTTTTTACAAAAATGCATCAAGTTTTGTTGAACCCTGTATTAGGAAACCTGCAAAACATATAACCGATTACATAGCCACTTAAAGCAGTCTATACATGGATCTTACCAAAATGGCATCTCCAACGAAAATCGGTTCAGTGGCTTTAGAGATAGATAGTTTTAAATTTAATTAAAAATTTGGGGTGTATTGTTTCAATTGATTTTTAGTTTAGATGGTTGTTGTGAAATGTCAAAAGAAAACGATGCTATGTTATCCTATAGTGTCAAAAATTCACAGCCTTCTAGAAGACGTTTTTTATGAACACCCGCCATAATGCGAAATTCTAGGTCTACTAGATAATTATTGTTCTCAAATAGGCCGCATAGTATACCCAGAACCAACTGTAGTAATTTATAAGATCGAAGGGAAGAAGCAAGTTTAGTTTGTGAAAATTCATTAAAATCATGGGAGGGACCAGTTTCGGCGCTCAGGCTCTCACCAGCGCCCCAAATTACTCTCATCGAATTTTTGAAGACAGAGACATCATCAATCCATACTCTGTGCTTTTTTAGTTAGTGAAGAAAGTCATAAAAGCATATAGAAAAAACCGTCATGTTAGTCTCAAGAACACATCAAGAAAAAGCACGTAAAACCTGGCAACAGACAAACAGACCGACGAAACGAAACATGTTTTTGGCCCTAAATTTAAATTGAGTCTTGTTAAACGCTTTGAGTCATTTTTTTTAATTTTTGGCCCTAATTTTACTCTCAAAAAACGTAACATTTTCGTTTTGATCAAATTTTACTTATATTGGTATCCAAATTAATTATTTTATCAAAAACAAGAATATAGAAGATTTAAATCAGTTTTGAATGATTTGTCCTAAAATTGAATTACTTACATTACAAAACATCAAAATTTTTAACAAATTACACTTTTTAATTCTAACTTAAATTTCTCTAGAAACCTCAAATTGGCCTTTTTAGATGCTTTATTTAATTTTTAAATATTTTTTGCATAAATCTTACCCTGAATTTTTCCACAAATTCCAAATTTGTTTTTCTTTTAATGCTCTGAAGTTCCAGTCCTCAGAATTAGGTCTAAAATAACATTTTAGCCCTAATTCTCCAGGTTTAGGTTACTCCAGAAACTTTAAATTTGCGTTTTTAGAGAGGGAAGTTTTGAGTAATTTTTAAATGATTTTTGCCCTACTTGACTACTGAACTCCATGTTTCCAAAAATTTCAAAAAACGTCAAAAGAGAAAAACAATATGATTGACAAGCTCTGGGCCACACCCACACTGTCAATTTAATGTTAAAATGCGTTATAGGTTAGTTCAGCTGACTTACTCGTCAAAATGGATGAAGGAAAGTTTTAATTTATATTTTTTTACATAACCTATGTTGGCAGCTAACAATACAGCCACAACTTTATTCGTCATAGATTTTTGGGCAGTGATGATGGTCTTTGTGCCGAAACTGGTCTGCCAATAAATGATTTTTAAGAAAATTGCACGAAGTATGCACCTTCTCCCCCCTACCTATTCAAATATATAACCGAAATCGCATGTCTACTAGATGAATTCTCAAATAGTATCCAGTTTGAGACCAACTTGGGAACGCCTGGACCGATTGGAGTGGAGTGTGTCAAATTATTTTGTCCTCTTGTTGATGTCCTCTTTCACCTTCGGAAGTTCCGCAGGTGCAATATTTTCGGAGATATATTCCCTTCGGAGTATAGTCCTCCTCCTCAGTCCTTTGCCCTCGAGAGAGCTTGGTGACATCATGTATCAATTCTCTTGATTGTCTCTTTCCAGGCAGTTATATTCTGTGCCAGGTTTGCTGTATCCGGCAGACTATAGCCCACCATGTGTTTGACTTGGTATTCGCAGGATTCGTCGGTAAACCCACACTTCGAAAGGGTTTATTCTCTTTTAGTCCGACTCTTTCAACGTCCATGTCCCAGCTGCTTACGTTGCGATGGCAAATATGTTATTCGCAGCTTAGTGTTTCGGGTAATTGCAGTTGATTTCCATATTTTTGCTAATTCAGTTGTTGCGTTTCTTGCTATGGCAAGCCTTGATTTCCATTTCACAACCACCCGAATTTGTGATAATGTAGCCAAGGTAATTAAACGTGTTAACTACATCGAAACCAGCTATTCCTCGAATATGAGGTTTTTGAGTTCGAGTCCGTAACTTCGGCTAACGCTGCTCAATCTGTCCATTATGTCCACCATTTCTTCCTTTTTAGCTGCGATGATCAAGGTATCGTCAGCATATCTTAACCTATTTATTTTTTCTTCCTCCAACCGACATTCCACCAGCCCTGTCTTCTAGCACTTTACACATGACGTATTCCCCATATATGTTAAATAGCATTGGTGATAAAATGCATCCTTGTCTTACTCCTGCTTTAGTTGACAAACTGTCAGAGTATGTGTTGTTCACCGTAACTTCAGCTGTGTTTCTTCCTTACAGCTGTTTTATTAAATGGACAAGGTGGGTAGGAGTTTCCATTTCTAGAAGAATAGTCCATAGCGACTCCAAAGCAATTGTATCAAAAGCCTTTGAATAATCGACAAAGCATAGGTACATCTCTACGTTGAATTCCCGTGCTTTTTCGATTAGTGGACAGATATTTAAAATGTGTTCTTTAGTGCCCTTTCCAGGTACAAATCCTGTACGTTCATTAAATATTTGTTGTAGAAAAAATGGTTTTTAGATACTCATTGAGAATGGTTAGAAACATTTTGCTGACATGCGGAATTAAAGCTATTGTTCTATAGTTCCCACACTCTAATTGCGACCCCTTCTTGTAAATTGGGACAAAAATGGACTGGCACCACTCATTCGGCCATTTGCCGGTCTGCCATATTTCTTTGCAGAGTGCGTGCATGATGTTGATGCCAATCTCACCCATTGCCTTTATTACTTCAGCTGTTATAGCATCCACTCCAGGAGCCTTTCTATTCTTTAGTTTTTAGTAGCTCTCTCTACTTCAGTTCTAAGTATGTCCGGTTCTTTCTGGAAGACTTCCAAAATGGCTTTTGTTTCATTATTAGTGTTACCACTAAACAACGGACAGCAGTAGCGTCTCCATACCTCAGCAATTTCCATAGTCTTTGTTGCAGCATTACCGAATTCATCCTGGATTTTATGTGTTCTTAAAGTGAATTCGCGGGAGTTGTATCTGCCCTTACTAAACAATTCTCTGGATTCGTTGCAGTCAGCGTGTCATTCTAGTTCTCTGCAGATGTCACTTACTTGTTTATTTTGATCTTGTCGACAGGATTTCCTAATTTCCAAATTAATTTGTTCCAGTTGTTCCTCTTTCCCGTTTAGATTTGACATCTCCTGTGTTCTCTAAGTCGAAAGGTTTCATCAGTTATCCAGTGTGGCCGAGGTTTAGATTTTGCGTCCGTTAATTCTGTTGTGGCATGCTAAATCCAGTCACTTGTCATGACCCACGGTTGTTCAGGGTTTCCAGTTATCAGTGGTATGTTGCTTAGGCTAACCAGTCTCTGCAGCTGAGTGGTTTCTGAATAATTTCCTTTTTTGTAGTTTCATAGTTAGATAGCCCTTCAGCAGTTTGTGGTCGGAACTGCAATCTGCACCTGGTTTTGCTTTTATGCTGTATATCGACGATCTCCATCGCTGTTTAATTAGAACATAATCTATTTGGTTTTTATACTGCTTGTTTGGAGATATCTAGGTTGAGAATCGGCGGGGATGGTATTTAAACACTGTGCAGTTATTGTCTACAGTGAACTGAATTAGTCTTTCTTTTCTATCTTTTCTGACTCCCAGCCCATGGTTGCCCAGGATGCAACGTATGTAGTCGTCATTTTCAGTATTAACAATTTTAGTGTTAAAATCGCCCATCATTATCAAAGGCTCCTTAGAGGGTATTTGCTGGGTTACTGGCTCAGTTATACTATATATCTCTTCAACATCCTCGTCTGGTGCGTCATTGGTAGGTAAATATGCTTGAATAATGTGAATTTTACTGGGTTTAGCATTGATGGTTATTTTTATTAAGCGATAACTAATGGGTAGGTAACTCTCGACAAATTTTGATATTTTTCTAGAGACAAGTATTGCGACTCCACTGTGTTTCCTGTTCTCTCCTGACCTGATACATATATTACATGATGGGTATAGTACCGGAGTATAGTATAGTATAGGGATCTAACTATAACAAGTTGTAAGGTTGAAAGGAGGAAGCAAAACATGTATACTTCGTGAAAGATTACACTAAAATCATTATGGCGGACCAGTTTCGGCTCCCAAGCGCTGACCAGCGCCCAAAATTCTTAAATTCCTCAAGACAGAGATATCTGAGCGCTATGATTTCCAAGCTCTGGATCACACCCACAGTGCCAATTTAATGCTGAAAAAAAATAAAATAATGCAAGTTGCAAATAATGGCAATAACGAAAACGAGGCACAAATGTTCAAAATTCAAAACTTAGTTGAAAGTCTTCCTCCTCCCTTGTTAAATTATTAATTTGTTTTTTTTTTATTGCAAATTACTATCAAATGTGATAAAAAAATTCTTTTGACTGATAAAACTCTTATGAGTGGTAAAAAAAACAATTTTTTTATACAGAAACTTGAATCAAGCTACACCTGGAATTAATGTACTTCGAAACTACATTTCATGATGTAACATGAGTAAAAATCCAGTTATTAATTTATTAAAAAAAAGTTTGTTTTTTCTTTAGTTACGTATTTTCATTGCCAAGATAGTAATCATCGAAAACCTCACACTTTAAATCACTACAAATAAAAATGCGCTGCATTACAATACAAAGTGTTTTTTCGGGCTTTGAGGCCGTAGTTTAATGAAATTTCTTCCGGACGTTTCTTCCGACAACTGCGGCAGACATTATCAAAGGCGATCACAAATTCGCTTGGCTCTCACAGACAGAGACTTTATGACTCCCCTTTTCTGTCTGGGATGATGATTTGATCCATTATTGAGTTATCAGTCAGTTTGTGTTGGTTTTCTATATACGGTGTGCGCAAGCTTCCTATTCGGCCTCCTTGATACCAAAACATCCAAAAACGATAGGCGTCCTTTCTTTTCTATCTCCATAGTGAATTGGATTTTTGGGTTGATACAATTGAGGTGTAAGAGGAAGTTTCGAAGTTCGCCCTCCCTATGTCTTCAAATAACAAATGTGTCGTCCATATATCGGAACCATCATTTTGGCATCTTATTTGCCGTTACCAACGCCTTGGCTTCGAAAATTTCCAAAAAATAGTTTGCCATTACTGGACTAAGGGTGCTGTCCATAGCTACACCATCAGTTTGTTCGTAGAAATCTTCTTTCCATTGGAAAAATGTCGTGGTTAGTTCGTGTTGGAACAACTTGGCAATATCTTGTGGAAATTCCTGGTTAATATCCATCGTGGACATGGATAGTGCATAAAAAGTAAGGAATCGCAAAATAGCCAGGGAGCAAAGTATTCTAAATTTTTTAGGTCAAGAACAAACAAAGAGAAAAAAATGAAAAAGAAAAGTCAGATAAAATAAATAAAAAAAAGGAGAGAGAGAGAGAGAGAGGGGGAGAGACAAATAATTTCAAGAAAAAAAAACAACTTTAAAACTAACGTAATTGAAAAAGGTAAATGTAATTTGTTGGTGAAGTTAGCACAATACAAGCACAATTACAATGTAAATGTAATTGTTCAAAATATATCTCGAAGAAGCGCTTAGATCTTGGAAGCGGAAATGTTGCAAGAGGCGCGTGTGTATAATGGCGATACCTTGTATACTCTACTATTTGCGGATGACCAAGTTATTGTAGCGGAAGATGAGGACGACGCCAACTACATGTTCCGCAAACATCAAGAGAGCTTTGAAGACTGGGGCCTCACCATAAACATAAAAAAGACCGAATATATGGTAGTAGGAGAAGAAGGACAAGATTTGGAAGTGGGGCACGATAAGATCAAGAGTTGCCCTTCATTTAAGTACCTTGGAGTTACTCTCTCTTCCAATGGAAAGAGTAGAGTTTGTGGCCCTTAAAATGGATTTTTTGAGAAGAAGTTGTCATATTTCCAGACTAGATTACGTCAGAAATGATACCAAAAGACAGATGACGAACGTTGAAGGTAATATTCTAGATACAACAGATACCAAAAGATTAACCTGGTACTGGCACCGCCAAAGAATGGATGAAAATAGATGGCCACCATGGAAGAAAGTATGGCAGTGGATTCCTCCTGAGCGCAAAATGCGCGAAAGATGAGGAAGAAGCTATGGAGATAAAAGATCTACAAGATGGAGATTGGACAGACCGAAGAAGATGGAAGTTGAGAAGCATGAAACGGTTCTAACTGTAGGAACCTCGTGTATATATAAATGTGATAAACCAAAAGGTGCAACCGAGAGAAAGCGATCAATATATAAAAATCAAGAACAGTTATCAAGACAAACTAAAGGCTAAATCAACAGAGAAAAAATTCCAGCAAAGCAAATCCAATTAAAAGCCAAAACAACTATACCAACAAGAAGATCAAAGAGTAAACCAACTATTGAAAAGGAAAATTAGCACTTCAATTAAGCCTTGATATATATGAAAGATAAGAATTAAACACGAAAAATTATTTAAAGATATAGAAACTTCTAATGTGTATTTTTACTAACTTTGAGACATTTTCAACGAGTCTTTCTGAACCTTTTTTCCTCAAAAACAGCAAAATTCATTTTGAGGTGCTTTTTGGTCAAATTTCTCTTATATTTGTCCAAAAATTTATTTCGCTAAAAACAATAAATTAGAAAATTTAATAGAGATTTTCATGATTTGTCCGAAAGTTGAGTTTCTCCAAAACATCAGAATTTGTATTTTTTGACATTGTGGGTCATTTTTAACCGACTTTTGGCCCTAATCCTTACCTTAGTTTCCTTAAAATCACCTCATATGCATTTTTTCACACCATTATAGTTTTAAATCATTTTGGCCCTATTTCTAACTGATTTTCCTCTACAAACTCCAAATTTATATTTTTAAACTCTTCGAGTCTTTTTTAACTGAATCTTTAACTCTATTTTTACAAAATTTCCAAATTTTCATTTTTAGACACTTTTTGTAATTTCTTACCAATTTTAGCCCTAACCTGATTTTTTTTCACAATCTCCAAATTTGAATTTGTAAACGCTCTAAGTTATTTCTAACCAGTTCTGGCCCTAATGCTAACCTGAATTTTTCCAGAAACTTTATTTGCATTTTCAGAGGCTTTGAGTTATCTTCAACCGATTTTGGCTTTAATCTTATTTTGAGTTTCTCCAAACTCTCCGAATTTGTACTTTTACTCACCTTGAGTAATTTTCACTGATTTTGGCCTTAATCATAGCCATCAAATTTCTCAAAAAAGCAACATCAAAATTTGCATTTTTAGGTGAAGTTAATCATTTCTAAACAATTTTAGTCCTAATTCAAATCAGAATTGAAATAAAACCTTTCAAGGGTTTTGCCGCTGGTCTAAAGTGTTTTTTGGGTTCTGGAGCCGTGGTTCAAAACAATTTCTTTCTGACGTTTCGTGCACAACTGCGGCGAACATTGTCAGATGCGATGAGGCAATGAGGCAAGACTGATTCGACACTGAAGGCTTAGTCGTATTTAGAACCTCGCCGCCACGATGGAGTGGGGGAGCACAGGCACAGGAGACAGAATCTTGTCCAAGTCACTTCTAATCCAAATTTGGAGCCATGCTTTCTTCTTGTTATCGTACTTAAAGTTCTTAATCGCTTTCCTAATCTCGGATAGTATGCTGCGGTAGACATCCACCTCATTGAAAAGAATATCGTGACATTCAAAAGAAGCGTTTGTCAGTCTTTTTGATAGACCGGTTTCGGCTATCAGGCCTTCATCAGCGCCCAGGATTCGTCATTGAAACTCTCGAGCGGAAAGCACCATATATCCCAATTTGTGAATCACGTTTACAGTGCATATTTTATTTTATTATTATTATTTTTTGGGAATCAAAACATTCAATTTTTATTATTGTAATCTAGGAAAAAAAGATGCCACATTGGTTGGAGGGAGTTGCCATGAATCATTAAAAACAAGAGCTGGAATGATATGAACATAAAAAATAAACAATCAATATTTCATAGAAAAACTATGAAGAACCTGCATAAGATAATCGAAGAATCAAAAATTAGTGAGAGAAAAAGAAAATTTTAAATTGCAGAACAAAACTTTAAATAAAGAAATTAAAGAAGAGAAAAATAAAAAAATACAGTTAAAAATCGTCCGAGATCTAGAGAGAGAGTGAGTAAAAACAATGATGTTGACTATTGCTGAAAATAAAAACTGAGAAGCCTCTAAAAGGTTATCCACTGTTGAAATATCAAATCATATTCAAATGTCCATTGTTGAAAATAAAAAGGAAAACTGAAAAAAGAAGAAATTTAACCATTAAAACGAAGAAATATTTGAAACACACAAAAAGTTAAGGAAATCAAGATTAAAAAAAAGCAACTGAAGGGAATTGAGAAGCGAATAGAAAAAAAATTATTAAGGAACAACGACGACGTAGAAAAGACTAACAAGAGCTGAACAAAAACAGACAGCAAAGATCTGAAGAAAGATTACAAGGCAAAGTTTAGAAAAAAGAAAAATGGCTCTGAAGAACCAGAAAATAGAAGACATGAAGGAATCACAACTTTGAAGCAAGAAATAAATGGCAAGCAAAATATCTGCAGAAATTACAAAAATAAAGAAAAAATAAAAGATAAAGCGACAAATTAACCCAACAAGGAAACCATATAATACTATCTACAGAATAAAGAAAACAAATTCTTATATGTAGGTAGGTAGGAGGAGATAGTCATATATACTCATAATTTACTTGACCTTTTCAAGCATGCTCCAATAAGCTTTATAACCCTAGGTGAATAATTGTTTCTTTAATGACCATAATAATCGTGTTCATGCCTTACCTCATGACTTCTTGCTCCCTTTCCTCCTCTTCTTTCTGCCGAACCATGACCGACTCGATGATGGCCCGCTCTTCGGGAGTCAAATGGGACAAATCCGGCCCTTCCTCCATGCTAGCCCCCCACGGGCATCACCCCGGTTTTCCAGCCTCTATCCCTTCATTCGCCACCCGTCGGTAATAATTTCCAACATATTATACTAAACTACCCGCACTGGCCTGTCCTATAACAGTAACTGGACTATTGCTGACATCTTTCATATTCGAGAAGGCTGTGATATGGGATATCAATGACCCTTTGGGAAAATTATTTTAGTCAAATTATCCTGCAAAATTGGGCAGTAATCCCGCAGATAGACGACGAGGAATCACAAACGAGCACAGAGTCCGTATATACGCCAGATCATCCAGACATTGTGAAACACCCCTGGTTCAGATCGCCGAAAACTGCACCACAGCATGCGGAACTGGTCTCCCGACTCGATCCCCGGGAATAGTTCGATAGCACGTACCGGCACCACGTTAGTTGCGACCAGTTTCGGACATTTTTCTTTCTTTATTCCGAATGCTTGTGCCCGACGATCTACCTCCAAATATCACAGTTGCAATTACCCATTCATAGACTTTTAATAAATAATGGGATGAGTGAAGACACGGCCAATGGCAGCGATGAGCACGGTGACGTCACGCGATAGCGATATTGATCTGGAGCGAAGGGCAGGCGCTCCCGGTTCGCCCCCTACGATGGCTAACGGGAATGTATTCCCTACATAGAGAACTCCTAAAAACCGTCACGTTATACGGTATTAAAAACGAAATCGTCTCCTGATAACCTGCGATGGATTCAATTAGAAGGGGCTAGATTAACCCAAAAAACTCAAAAAGTGTTTGTAAGTTGAGCATTTAGAACTATAGGAGAGTAACAGCAAGGTGGATGTATCGGTTGGGCAAACAGCAACCACTTTCCTACCAATTGGAAAAAACATCATGGTAATTGGTACTAAAACTGGAATTATTCTTGATAGAATGGTGAAGGAAACAATACCTGACAAGTGTTATACCGGGTGTCCAGCAGAACCATGGACATAGGAGATTAACATGGGAAATCGGCTTTTATTTTTTTTGCGTCTGTACGGTTGCTTTGATCGAAAAACTTTTAAGAGTAAAGTTGTAGAGCTTATGGTCAGCTATCATCCTGTAATTTTTTCAATACCTCAGTTTTGGCTGTTTTTTGGAAAATTGCCTCGGAAAGTGCAAGATTTTGAATTTGGCGCGTCAACCCCGCCATGCATGTGCAGTGTTGCCAACATAATAATTTCTTATGTCAGAGTCAGAGCCGATTTTCCTTTCTTATTTATTTCGAGGGACTATCATGTAGTAATTAACGTGATTATGCAGTGGAAATATGTTGGCGACACTGCACATGCAAGGCGGGGGTGACGCGCCAAATTCAAATATTTGCATTTTTCGAGGCTTTTTTCCAAAAAAACGGCCAAATCTGGGGAATTGAAAAAATTACAGGATGATAGCTGACCATACGCTCTACAACTTTACTCTTAAAAGTTTTTCAATCAATTCATTTCAACAAAAAAAAAATAAAAACCGATTTCCCATGTTAATTTTCTATGTCCAGAGTTGTGCTGATAACCCGGTATTTAACACTTTGTTTTGTGTTGTTTTAAGTTCTTACTTCATACGAACTTCCTCTTCTTTACCATTTTCCTTTTATTCTGTCAGTTTTTAGGGGATTAATATCGTTACCCTCTACATTCCTCCATTATCTCCGTCCTTTGCCAACTTACAGTTTCAAAAGAGACACAAACTGTGGCACGTATCTTGTATCAAGATGCGCCGTCATCAGAGCTACGTATCTCGTCAACGTGAAATATATTTGGAAGAAAAAGGCCCAGACTGCTACTGGGAAAAAAAACGAAAGTTTTTATTAGAAATCTTTGATCCATCGTTTTGGTATGTGCCTAAACGGATGTTTTACAGGTCAAATAAGCCCTAATTTTCAATAAAAGCGTACGACCAAATCGGATGCGCCGACAAAGAGAATTTTTCATGGACAATGGACACTTTGAGCGATCACACGCAGATTTTTTCCAGGAAAAGCGTGTGTGGGTATTTTTAGAAGAAAACCATTTATAGGAAATGTATTCGGTTGGATAGAAATCTCAGTGGTAGTTAACGGTATCGGTTTGCCGGGTTTTCTGGTCACTTGTATCTTGTAGATATTAATAGACCTGAGACGGAGAGGTTAACCTTGATGAAAACTGAAATTGCTATCGAAACGTTGGCTATTTTTCTATACAAGAAAATTTTCACACCTTGTCCTCTGCCCGATCACTTGACTGACTAACTAAAAGTCAAGGTATATGATTCACAAAAAAACCCGATCGACGTATTCAGCTTCTGTGGATATTTAGTGATTACCTCTCTCACTAGAACTGCACCTTCAAGAAGTCCGCCCAAAAACATTCAATTTATGTGAATATTGAGTGTTTTCTTGCCTTCTGACAGCATCTTCAATGATCCCGGCACAGTCGTTCAATTTCTGAGAATATTGAGTGCTTATTAGCTGTCTCATAACAGATACTTCAAGGATCCCGGCCCAGAGATTCAGTGATACTTCGCATTGCCTGTAGTTAGGAGGTTAGATTTCCTCTATTCTAACAACATCTTCAATGGGCCAAACCTTAAATTTTTGTAGATATTGGGTGTTCATTACCTTTCTCATAACAGAATCTTCAAGAATTTCGGCCCAAGGATTCAGTGATATTTGGCCAGCTTAACCCTTCCATTGTCCGTGAAGGGGTGCGGTAATGGTTTGTTGATGTTAGCATCTCTCTCTTCTAATAGCATTTTCAATAGCCCAATCGTCCAATTTCTGTGAATATTGAGTGCTTATTAGCTTTCTCATAACAGAATCTTCAAGGATCCCGGCCCAGAGATTCAGTGATACTTCGCATTGCCTGCAGTTGGGTGGGTCTGGCGAGGTTAGATTTCCTCTGTTCTAACAACATCTTCAATGGGCCAAACCTTAATTTTTTGTAGATATTGAGTGCTCATTACCTTTCTCATAACACCATCTTCAAGGATCTCGGCCCAAAGATTAAGTGATAATTCGCCAGCTTTACCCTCGATTGTCTCAGATTGAGTATCTCTGGCGCGTTTGTTGAGGTTAGAATCTCTCTCTTCTAATAGCATTTTCAATAGCTCAAATCCTCAATTTCTATGAATTTGAGTGTTCCTTAACTGTCTTATAACAAAATTTTCAAGGATTTCGGCCGATTTTCAAAGATTCAGTGATAATTCGCTGTTTTAACTTTTCCATTGTCTGCGGTTGGGTGATACTGGGTATCCAACCATTATCTGACAGATATCACTTTCTGTTAAAATTTCAGTACAACTTTGACCACTTTTTCGTCATATGGATTCTTTAGCTCATGGATTATCAACGGTTTTAAGTTCGGTTGAAGCAACTTCTTCATAACCCGCTGAGCTCGTCAAGTTTCTTAAGCTTATTCACGACTCTGCATTGGCTCTACAGTGTAAATATTGCACAAGTAAAGTTATTTAATAAGAAATAAGTAGCAGATGACTTTACCAAACGTTTAGGATTTTTTCTCAGTATACCAAGGCAGCTTAAGCAGCAACAAATCCCAACAAGAGGTAGATGACTATAACCCATCCGCCCTTTAATTTAAAGTAAATGGTATAAATAGCCAAACACCACCAATCTCATTCCTCTTATCTTCTTGATAAACACCGTTTTCGGGCAGACTCTATGCCTTCAGGAGCAAGGTTTCACTATCTGCAGCTCTAAAATCTTATCATCCTCGTCTTCCTCCTTAGTGCACTCCTGGAGATCTGATGAGTGCCTGTCTTTCTTCTTAAACAAGTTAACTTCGTCAATGATAAAATAATTAATTCACTTATCGAGGTCTTCATAATGCTCCTCCAACGTTAACGTGCAGCCATTTTCAATAAAACCATCCAGTTGCTAGCAATATGAGTCACCACGTCACATTACTGGTGACAAATAGGCAAACTTTACCTTTAAGGAATTGTTGTAGGCATTGCTCGAAGATGTGGTCACTGACACTATTGCCTAAATATATGTCGTTGTCCTTGCATATGGCTCAGGCCAATGACACCCTGGTTTGTTGCACTATGCTGAGGTTAAAGCCATTGAGGTGACCCTGGTAAGTGCATTCTTCGCTCATAACAACATTCTCAAAGATTTCAGCCCCAAGTGCTATACGCACTGTTGAAATTTTAGTAGATTTCCGTCGAGCTGTATTTTGTCATTTCCATCGTGGTAATTTTGTCATAAATCATCAGCGGTTCAATAGCATTTTTTGAAGAGTCACGATAGGTTTCACCAGTCAAAATTACATAAAACAATTGTTAAAAATTGCATCTGCAAAGATCCTGAACCATTCATTTAATTTTTCTGTATATGAAGAGTTTTCCACTCTCATAACAGCATTTTCTTGCACTTTCAGTGCTTTTCCCACCCAGCCCTGCACTTTTTCAAAGACTGAGTCCCAAACATTCAATTTTCTAAAATTATTTAGTGCTTATTTTGTTTCATAACAGCAGTTTCAGGAATACCGACTCAAACTTTATTCAATTTATGTTGAGTTTCTCTCTTTCCCAGCAGCATATTCAGGGATACCGACACTTTCGGAACAAACATTCAGTTCCTGGGGATTTTGAGAGTTTTTCTTACTCAGAACAACACCCCCAAGGATTACACCTCCAACGTTTAATTTTCACAGCTGCTCCTTCAATAATACCGACTCAAATTTTTACTTTTTATGAAGAGATTGAGTGTCCCATCTCTCAAAGCAGCATCTTTAGATAGGGATCCCCGCACGTCCGAATCAAATATTCAATTCATGAGGATATATTATTGAGAGTAGGTACTCTAGAACAGCATCTTCAAGGATTGCAGCACAAACATTCTATTTACTGTAATTACTGAGTGCTTTCCTATTTCATAACAGCATCTTCAGTATTGCCGGCTCAAACTTTCAATTTCTGTAGAGATTGAGAGTCTTGTTCCTCTTTCCAAGTAGTATCTTCATGGATCTCCGCATTTCCAGATCAAACATGCAATTGCTGGGAAGATTGAGCGTTTTCCTTATTCATAACAGAATCTCCAAGAATTGCGACCCAT
Organism: Taphrorychus bicolor; assembly: GCA_951812265.1. Lineage (NCBI taxonomy): Eukaryota > Metazoa > Arthropoda > Insecta > Coleoptera > Curculionidae > Taphrorychus > Taphrorychus bicolor. The sequence goes on from OX638304.1 coordinate 23,042,242, forward strand.
TCATTAAATTTTCTGTAATTACTGAGTGCTTATTTCATTTCTAATGACAGCGTCTACAGGAACACCTGCTCAAAATTTCAGTTTATTCTGTGGAGATTGAGTGTCTCTCTCTCTCTCTGAAAGCAGCATCTTCAGGGATTCCGGCACTTCCGGATCAAATATTCAATTCCTGGTAATATCGATGATTTTTTTCAAGGATTGCGGCCCAAGCATGCAACTTTCTGTAATTATTGAGTGCTTTCCTCTCTCAGAACAGCACCTTTGGGCGGCTCAAACTTTCAATTTAATCTGTGGAGATTGAGTGTCTCCTGTTCTTCAAGCAGCATCTTCAAGAATTCCCCCCCCCCCCCGCTTTTTTCACACCCGGACCAAAAATTCAATTTCTGTAGATATTGATAGTGTTTTCTTTTCTAATAATGGCATCTTCAGAGCTCCAAGAGCTCGAGATTGATTGTCTTATTCCTCTTTCCAAGTAGTATCTTCATGGATTCCCACATTTCCAAATCAAGCATTCAATTCCTGGGAAGATTGATTAATTTTCTTCTATTTTGGTCCAAAAATTAGTTTTACCAAAAATAGTAAATTAGAAGATTTAAGTTAATTTTGCCTGACTTTGACTTAAAATTAAATTTCTCAGAAAACATTAAAAATTTGCATTTTTAGGCAATAACTAATTTCCTGACATAATTCGTACTTGCATTTTTCAAACAGTTTCAAATTTGCATTTTTAAACGCGTTAAGTCATTTTTTAACCGATTTGGCTTCTTCCAATTTGAGTCATTTTCAGCGATTTTAGCCTTGACTTTGTTAACCCGACTTTCTAAAAAAACAGCAAATTTTAATTTTTCGGCTTTTTTAGTTCTTTCTCTATTTTGGTTCAAAAATTTGTTTTACCAAAAACAGTAAATTAGAAAGTTTAAATCCATTTTGCTTGACTTTGCCTTAAAATTAAATTTCTCAAAAAAACAAAAATTTTTAGGTTTTAAGGTAATTTTTAATAAAATTCGAACATAATTCGAATCTGCATTTTTCAAAAAATTTAAAATTATACTTTTTAACGCCTTACATCATTTTTTAACCGGTTTTACCTAAATAGCAAACTGCATTTCATAAAAGCTTTAAATTTGTATTTTTATACCTCTTGAAACATTTTCAGCGATTTTAGCATTGACTTGTAACCTAACTTTCTCGAAAAACAGCAAATTTTTATTTTGTGGCGTTTTTAGTGAAGCTTTCCTACAAATTTTCCTATTTTGGTTCAAAAATTAATTTTACCAAAAACAGTAAATTAGGAGATTTAAGTCCATTTTTCCTGACTTTGGCTTAAAATTAAATTTCTCAAAAAAAACATAAAAATTGGCATTTTTTAGACACTGAAAGTAATTTGTACTTAACTTGAAACATAATTCGAACCTATACTTGTCAAAATATGTTCAAATTTACATCTTTAAACGCGTCAAGTCATTTTTTTTTAACCAATTCGATCCTAATAGTAAACTGCATTTCCTAAAAACTTCAAATTTGTATTTTTACACCTCTTGAGTCATTTTCAACGATTTTAGCCCTGACTTTGTGAACTTTACTTTCTCGAAAAACAGTAAGTTTTAATTTTTTGGCTTTTTTAATCAAATCTCTCTAAGTTGCTCCAAAGTTTTACCAAAAACAGTAAATTAGAAAGTTTAAATCCATTTTGAACTAACCTGACTTGTCTTAAAACTGAATTTCTCAAAAAACATAAAAAAAACGTTTTTAGGCAATGCAGGTAATTTTTAATGAATTTCGAACATAATTCGAATCTGCATTTTTTCAAAAAATTTCAAGTTTGCATTTTTTAACGCCTTACATCATTTTTTAACCGGTGTTACCTTAATAGCAAACTGCATTTCATTAAAGCTTTAAATTTGTATTTTTATACCTCTTGAAACATTTTCAGCAAATTTAGCATTGACTTGTAACCTAACTTTCTCGAAAAACAGTATTTTTTATTTTGTGGCTTTTTATTCAAACTTTCCTACAAATTTTCCTATTTTAGTTCAAAAATTAATTTTACCAAAAACAGTAAATTAGGAGATTTAAGTCCATTTTGCCTGACTGTCTTAAAATTAAATTTCTCAAAAAAAAATCATAAAAATTGGCATTTTTTAGACAGTGAAAGTAATTTGTAATTAACTTCAAACATAATTCGAACCTACACTTGTCAAAAAATGTTCAAATTTGCATCTTTAAACGCGTCAAGTAATTTTTTTTAACCAATTCGATCCTAATAGTAAACTGCATTTCCTAAAAACTTCAAACGTGTATTTTTACACCTCTTGAGTCATTTTCAACGATTTTAGCCCTGACTTTGTGAACCTTACTTTCTCGAAAAACAGCAAGTTTTAATTTTTTGGCTTTTTTAATCAAATCTCTCTAAGTTGCTCCAAAGTTTTACCAAAAACAGTAAATTAGAAAGTTTAAATCCATTTTGAACTAACCTGACTTGTCTTAAAACTGAATTTCTCAAAAAACATAAAAAAAACGTTTTTAGGCAATGCAGGTAATTTTTAATGAATTTCGAACATAATTCGAATCTGCATTTTTCAAAAAATTTCAAGTTTGCATTTTTTAACGCCTTACATCATTTTTTAACCGGTTTTACCTTAATAGCAAATTGCATTTCATTAAAGCTTTAAATTTGTATTTTTATACCTTTTGAAACATTTTCAGCGATTTTAGCATTGACTTGTAACCTAACTTTCTCGAAAAGCAGCAAATTTTTATTTTGTGGCGTTTTTATTCAAACTTTCCTAAAAATTTTCCTATTTTGGTTCATAAATTAATTTTACCAAAAACAGTAAATTAGGAGGCTTAAGTCCATTTTGCCTCACTTTGTCTTAAAATTAAATTTCTCAAAAAAAAACATAAAAATTGGCATTTTTTAGACAATGAAAGTAATTTGTAATTAACTTCAAACATAATTCGAACCTACACTTGTCAAAAAATTTTCCAATTTTCATCTTTAAACGCGTCAAGTCAGTTTTTTAACCGATGCGATCCTAATAGTATACTGCATTTCCTAAAAACTTCAAATTTGTATTTTTACACCTCTTGAGTCATTTTCAACGATTTTAGCCCTGACTTTGTGAACCTTACTTTCTCGAAAAACAGCAAGTTTTAATTTTTTGGCTTTTTTAATCAAATCTTTCTAAGTTGCTCCAAAATTAGTTTTACCAAAAACAGTAAATTCGAAAGTTTAAATCCATTTTGAACTAACCTGACTTGTCTTAAAACTAAATTTCTCAAAAAACATAAAAAGAAAACGTTTTTAGGCAATGCAGGTAATTTTTAATTAATTTCAAACATAATTCGAACCAGCATTTTTAAAAAAAAATTTAAATTTGCATCTTTAAACCCGTTAAGTCATTTTATAACCAATTTGGCCTAAACTGCATTTCCTATAAACATCAAGTATGAATTTTTACACCTTTTGGACCATTTTCAACGATTTTAGCCCTGACTTTGTGAACCTGACTCTCACGAAAAACAGCAAATTTTCATTTTGTGGCGTTTTTAGTGAAATTTTTCTATTTTGGTCAAAAAATTAGTTTTACCAAAAACAGTAAATTAGAAGATTTAAATTCATTTTGCTTGACTTAGTCATAAAGTTAAATTTCTCAAAAAAAATAACATAAAAAAATGCATTTTTAGACAATGAAGGTAATTTGTAATTAAATTCAAACATAATTCGAACCTACATTTGTCAAAAAATTTTCAAATTTGCATATTTAAACTTTTTGATTTGGCCCTAATAATAAACTGCATTTCCTAAAAACTGCAAATTTTTATACCTCTTGAGACATTTACAACGATTTTAGCCCTGACTTTGTAAACCTGACTTTCTCGAAAAAACGGCAAATGTTTTTATATTGTGGCGTTTTTAGTAAAGTTGTTCAATTTCGGTCCAAAAATTAGTTTTACCAAAAACAGTAATTAGAAAATTCAAAGTCATTTACCTGACTTCGTCTCAAAATCAAATTTCTGAAAAAACATAAAAATTTGCATTTTTAGAAGATGATTAATTTCGAATATAATTCGAACCTTCATTTTTCAACAAATTTCAAATTTGCATTTTTAAACGCGTCAGGTCATTTTTCAACTGATTTGGCCCTTCTATTAAACTGCGTTGCCTAAAAACTTCAAACTTGTATTTTTACACCTCTTGAGACATTTTCGGCGATTTTAGCTTTAACTTTGTGAACCTGACTCTCAGGAAAAGTCAAATTTCTCTATTTTGGTTCAAAAATTAATTTTACCAAAAACACTAAATTAGAAAATTTAATTCCATTTTGCACGACTTTGTGTTATAATTAAATTTCTCAAAAACACAAAATTTGCATTATTAGAGGATGAAGGTAACTTTTAATTAATTTCGAAAATCGAACCTGCATTTTTCGTTTGGGTCCCATCTCCAAAGGTTGCGACCCAATCATTAAATTTTCTGTAATCATTGAGCTTATTTCCCTTCTAATAACAGCGTCTACAGGAATACCGGCTCATACTTTCAGTTTATTCTGTGGATATTGAGTGTCCTTCTATCTCAAAGTAGTATCTTCAGGAATCCCGGCACTTCCGGATCAAATATTCAATTCCTTTAAATCTGATTTTTCTTACTCAAAACAGCACCTTCAAGGAGTGCGGCCCAAACATTCAACTTTCTGTTGTTGTTGAGTGCTTTCCTCTCTCATAGCAGCATCTTTAGGAACAGCGGCTCAAACTTTCAATTTATTCTATGGCAGATTGAGTGTCTCCTTTTTGCCAAGCAGCATCTTCAAGAATTCAATTTCTGAACTTATTGATAGTGCTTTTCTTTCTAATAACCGCATCTTCAGGGCTCCCGGCACACCCGGACCAATCAAATTCCTGAATCAATTTCCGGAAAAATCAATTTCTGTGGGGGATTGCATGTCTCCTCCTCTCAAAGCAGCATCTCAGAATTGAAAACTAATTACATTCCTGGGGATACTGAGGGTTTTTCTTACCAGAACAGCACCTTCAAGGATTATTGCGGCACAATTATTTTATTTCCTATAATTCTTGAATGCTTTCCTCTCTCAAATCAGCATCCTCAAGAATACCCCCCTCCAAGCAGCATTTTTAGGGATTCCGACACTCCTGGATCAAACATTAAATTTTTGTAAATATTGATTGCTTTTCCGCTCTCACAACACACGCACCTATAAAGAGTCCAAGGCAAACATTCAATGTCCGTGGAAATAAGAGCTTCCAGCCATGGGAGTAGCCAGAACTTCCTCCGTGGGGGGGGGGGGGGCAAAAGGATGAACACGCGGTAAAAAATAAATTGTTTTATTTGGACACTCAAGACTTACTCACGAAGCAATTGCGTAAAGTGGCCATTATAAAATTGTATGAAGTAGCAATAATTATTGCTAAATTGTTCCACGCACATAACATTCTTGATGTGTACCGATTTGCACGAAACTTGAAATGTACTTTTTTAGATTTTAAGTAGGTATTTAAATTTTTCCATTTTTTTTTTTCAATTTAAATTTTTTTATTGGCAAGTGCCCCACCCTGCCCCACCGTGGCTACGCCCATGCTTCCAGCTCACATAAAAGCATTGTACCGAAAATTCCAGCCTGAACATTGAATTTTTGTGGATATTGAGTTCTTTCTTCTCTCAGAACGTGAGACTTGGAATCCTTCAAGATTTATCTTCGTCACTCACCGAAAAAAGTGTTAAGAAGTAGTCAAGGTCGGGGTTGGTTTGTAATCATCAATGTTGTTATAGCATCATTTCGCAATATTTAATTGGTCAATCTGGAACATACATTCAATGTCTCGTGAAGTTAAATTTTTTATGGTTATAAAGGACTTAAAGGAGTGCTTGACTGAGAGACAAAGATGGATTGTGAACAATTTATCCGAAAACTTTCATTTTAGCGGGCTCACCTAATACTCTAGGTTGGATCATTTTTTTAGTGGCCACTGAACCACGTTCTTCAGACTTTATCGTGTGAATTAAATTCGTGTATCCATGGCTATTTTCAGCCATTTCCACCACTAATAGCTAATCCAGAGCGCAATAGAAATTCACAGCTGGAGTGTATATTGGGGGAGGGGGGGGGGGGGAGAGGATAAGTCCAATCCGGAAAAAAACTGCTTACAAAGAACTTCAACCAAAGGTACTGAAAAGAATTTCAATTATTTGACCAAACAGTAGGTACCAGAGCTAGTACATCAATTGGTCCAAATTATGGAAAATAGGTACCTACCGTAAAACGAGGTTTCTTCGACAGGTTTTACCTATAACTCGTGCTGTGTGAAAAAAACCATTCATCTTAAAAACTTGGCCTATGTGCCATCGTAACAATTGAACATTTGGCTCTTTATAGCCAAAAAAATTTTTTCCCCACAACCCCTTTCTACTTTTTCTTGTGGGTTTTTAAGTGTCGAAGTTACCCCGTGTAGTGGGGTAACTTCGACACCACACTGAATTTTACAGAATGTCGAAGATGTGCTTTTGAGGGCAACTTCGACACCAAAAATAGTAAACCATCATTAATTAGAAGCATTGGGAAATGGTTTAAAGAGCTACAATTAGGCAAATAAAACACAGAGTAACGAAAGTACAGTCTATTCTTCTCAAAAACTTTGGTATGAAGCTGTTGGGTATAAAAATGAAAACCTAAAATAAAATTCTTTTAACTAAACGAAAACTCCTTAAATAAAGTAACAACAGCAATATATAAAACTATATAGAACATGAAAGCAACGGATTTAGTCTTCGTCGTAACAAATAGGACACACGTATCTCGCTTGTTTGGATCCCTTATTGCAATGTCCACAAACCCACTTTCCACGGGACCACTTTTCCTTGAAGCCATCATTGCAAATACCGCACACCTACTTTAAACAAGAAACTCAACAAATCCACTCATTGCTCTCAGTGTAGGTTGCGTAAGAACATTTGCATATAGAGCAGGAAGAATCGGAGTCAGTGTCGACAATGTCTGTCTTTTTTCGGCGAGCTCTGGACGGTCCAGGTTTATCAGGATTCTTGTCTTTGGTTTCTTCGTAGTTGGAGTTGCATCAACAAAAATTTCTGGTAAATCCACTAGTTCTGGTAAATTCATTGGTGAGTCTGAAAGGGTTGAAGTGCTTGTTTCAATTGGTCTTTGCATCTGCTGGCCTGGTCTTGCGGACACTTTTTTTCCCCTTTTTAGAGAATTTCTCGGTTCCTAGGAATATCCTCTAGCCTCCTGTAGAAATTCTAACAAATTAGAATCTAGCACTCTCTCGAAATCCGGCTTTGCGCCAGGAATTTTCGCCAAAACTCTTTCTGGATTAAAGGGGCTCAGCCCTGTTGCTCTAAAGCCGGATTGAAGATTTGTGGCAGAAGTGTTTTCAATATGGGACCACAATCGATTTAGCTCCATGAATCCAGAATTTCGCGCCATTTTCGCTTCATGGTTCTTCTGGGCACCAACACTTTCTTGGAACCAGGGTCATGAGTGATATTCGTCTCACCATAACTGTAAACATTTTCTGGTGACGCATATTCTAAGATGTCTCTTATGTTCTCAAAAAACTCTTATAGTTGCTCCTTACCTACGGCAGCTCGTTGACGTTTGATATTGGAAGCCAGTAAAGTTGTCAGTTTGTTCCTCTGAGCGAATTTTTTTATAAAATCCAGACCTGGCTTGTTGTTCTTCCATTCCGGAACATTCTTACCTTGCTTCGTCACAAATTTTGTTACAACCTGACGAAAATTCTCGTGAGTCATGGGAAAGCCCCAGTCGTTTACGACACCAAGAGTTTTGCCAACAGCTGTTGGATGGATGGGACGACCCGGTGCTGCAGGATGAGTTTCCTGAAGTTTATCAATTAACGTTGTTCTCGGCACCTTGAACTTCTGGCTAGCTTGTAGTTTGGACCTTCCCTTTTTCACAGCATTAATAGCCTTATCCATGTTCTCCTTTCTGTAGCTCAGGTAAGGTCTATCTCCCACCTTTTTGACATAAGTGTGCGGCATCTTCAATAAAACTTACCGGATCTGAAAAAAAAGAGAAAACTAAAAAATAAAAAAAAAATAAAATAAAGCAATTATAATAAAAAAATATATTAAATAGAACAAAAACAATAACAGAACATTGGATAACCTGAAAAACACCAAGAAACCTGAAAAAAAAATCATTATATTATACGTGTCGATGTCCCCGCTGTCGAAGTAACCCCGTTTTACGGTATAGTATGACACTTGTCATTGACTTAGCCCATACAGGTTTTGATCCGTTGGTGACTGCTTTGGAAAGGTCAGAACCTAACAAACCCTTTTACTGGAGTAGGATCATGAGATTAAAGGAAAAAACTAACATGAACTACGACTAACGGGTGCATCTGTGCAATTGTTTCTGGAAGGCCTAGGGGCCTCAGAAGGAGCAATCGGGGAGTATCTACATGTCCAATATTCAAATCTCAGTCATTCCATTTCGTTATCTCAAGTGTCGAAAATTGGACACAAAAGCAACAGGACACGCAAAATCCATGATCAGGATTTCTATATAAATTTCTTAACGTAGGAAGTGTTAATTTTTTAATTTATGCAACTTTGCAGGTGTATTGCATTGTATTTGTATTGTATTCAATGTGAGTGGACTTATACAGTCCTCGACCTGCGGTCTATTGTGGCTCACACGAAGTGTTACCAGCAAGGTTTGCCCCTGCTAGCTCCACCAGTTGTCACGTGAGTCTCTCGGGCGACTCTGCATTTGCATCTTGAGGATCAATGATCGTGTTTCCGAACAGTGAGGATCTCGATCTGGCAGTAGCCGGGCAGTCACATAGGACGTGCTCAACTGTCTCATCGTCCTCCAAGCACATCCGACACTCCGTCTCCTCGGACAGTCCGAGTCTGTGCATGTGAGATCTTATGTGGCTTTGTCCAGTGCAGTGGCCACTCTGATTTATGTCCTATTTACTCCGAGGAATGTTTGGGCTTTTGCCCTCCCTGTTCCCGTTATAATTTTTTTGGAGTGTGATAGTCCGGGTAGGTTCTCCCACCAGTCCTAGGACTTGGCATTGCTCCATTTCTGGAGTTCAGCTTTGACCAGAGAGTATGGGACTTCCAGTGCCGGCTCCGAGCCTTCTATAGCTAGAGAGTCGGCTCTCTCATTGCCTTCGTGACCACGATGGCCCAGGATCCATACCAGTGTGTCGCTGTTCTCCTGCGGTAGGATTGTTGCAGCCGGTATGTCGTCTTCATTGCCTCTCGTTCCAGGAGTATTGGAAGTGGAAGCAGGTCCAGCAGCGCTCCATGGCTGCCGTGTGCATCGTTCTCATAGCCCCCGTGATGGAGAGACATATTTGTCTTTGCAGAGAGGACAGTTTAACTTTGATGGAGCTCTGTCTGCTCTTTCGATACCAAACTATGGCCCCATACGTGATCAGTCTTATTAACGTCACGTATAGCCACATACTTAGTTTGTTGGGATCCCATCCCCCTTGATTTGCCTCACAGGTTCTTGCACGACCGAAGGGAAGGCTGTGTCATCCTAACGGTACGAGTCATCATGTGGGGTCAATGGTGAGTGATTTGTCCAGGATGACCCCTACAAATTTTACTTTGTCGGTAAAAGATGGCGCTTTCAAGAAGTCCAGCGTCTTCCTTCGGGTAAATGCAACAATCACCGTTTTCCTAGGGTTTATTGCTAGGTTTTCCTTTGAACACGAGCTGTGTACAACATCCTACTACACCTTTTGCAACGTGCTGGAGATTTGTTGGTATGGGAGGCTTCTTACAAGGATAACTTGGCAGGTGTAATGGTAACGGACAAATAAAGTATCCCATCACTTCTCTTTTGGAAATATCGACGTTTCAATTGAACGTTCACTCTTGCTGAGGGCTATTTCATTCCGAAAACTATGAACTCTAAATGAAAAAAAAACTGAAAATTCTCCAAAAATACGTAACAAAAAGTTACTGCAATATCAAATGTCTTTTTGAAGTTTTCCAGTTTTTTCATTTAAATTTGACGGACCGCACTTCAGAATGAGTTAGCTCTGAAGAAAATTGAAAGTACAGTCGAAACGTCGGCTTTTCTTAAAGATACTTTATGGGATATATCATTTGTCCAATGTCACATGAAAAACCCGAACGATAAACCTACAATATGAATTAATTTTCATTTCTATCCCATTGGCCTGATTTCTGGACTAAGCGTCTTAATCGTAGATTTTGCATTTTTGGCATTTATAGAATTTGGGGAGAAAATTCCAGAAACCTTGGTACTGCACCATTGTAACGGTCTGTCAAATTCACTAAATGATGTGGCGAAAGTGCGTTATTTGGTAAATAATAGTTGAGTTTATCATATCCTCAAATATCTTCCCCATCATACTATACTTTACATGTTCTTGAATCGTTTGATTGTCTGCATAATTTTCGAGATATTGGCATTCTTGCTTTTATAAAAAACACCCTGTATATAGTTACTGCTGATATATTACACTGTATTTAATTCTAGCATACACTTTTTTGTCTATTATAGTTCCTATCGCAAGCAGAGGAATGCAGAAACCTATGTGTCACGAACAAATTCCTTCGCGATTCCATTCACAAATATTGAAAATGTACAAAATCTGTTGCCGTCCGAAACAACTTTTTTATTCTAAAGAAGTTGCAACAAACAAATAATCTGAATTTCCCATTTTTATTGACCTCAAATTTATAAAATCTACATTGTTACTATATATTTTCGACATTATAACATTATCTACATTGTCTACGTCGTAAAACGTAGAAAATAGTTACAAACGCCCATCACTATTAATGACTCTATTGACAGTTGACACATACCTCTTGCAAACTGACATTTGACGTATTCCTAAATAAATAGGTTAAAAATTATAAAAAAGAGAAACAACAAAAACAAGTTTTTAACTGTTTTCCAGAGGCATTTCTAGTTTTAAACAAAAAAAAACAGGCAAAACAGCTAGTTTCCTTATTTAGATTCCCTCGATACAATGGGTAACGATAAGAAACGTCGATCCCGCAGCAAGGATCGTGCCGACAAGGACAGGGAGAAAAGGCTGCGACGTTCACGGTCCAAGAGCAAAGAAAGGGCCCACAAGAGGCACAGATCCCGGTCTAGGGAACGGTTTGATAGGCGAGATGTGCGGGACGACAGACGGGATCGAGGAGATGATAAGTATGAAAAAGACATCAGAGAAAATAAATACAAAAACGATCGGGACCGCAAAGATGACAAGGATAAGAAATCAAAGGACCTCAGGAAGACGCCGCCCCCTGAAGAAACCGAACAGAAGCCTGACGTTAAAGGTGAAGTAAAGGAAGAGGTTGAGGTTAAGAAGGAACCCTTGTCTTTAGAAGAACTATTAGCTAAGAAAAAAGCTGAAGAAGCAGCAAAAAGCAAGCCTGTGTTTTTAACTAAAGAGCAAAGGGCTGCAGAAGCATTGAAACGCCGTCAAGAGGAGGTAGATAAACAAAGAAAGCTGCAGGAGGAAGAGCGGAAAATTATCCAGTCAATGCAGGCAAGTAGGCAAGATGAAAAGAAAGATGATAGAGACCGTGACCGGCGCGCCAGGGATCGTGAACGTGAAGAAGAAAAGCAGAAAGATAAGGACAAAGAAAAGGAGCAGGATGCAATAAAAGAACGTTACCTGGGTCTAATTAAGAAAAAACGCCGAGTAAGGAGGCTCAATGATAGAAAATTTGTCTTTGACTGGGATGCGGGTGAGGACACTTCATTAGATTACAATCCTTTGTACAAAGAAAAACATCAGGTACAATTTTTTGGAAGAGGAAATTTGGCAGGAATTGATATCAAAGCTCAGAAAAGGGATCAAAGCAAATTCTATGGAGAGCTGCTAGAAAAACGTAGAACTGAGGCAGAAAAAGCACAAGAAAAGGTGAGACTGAAAAAGGAGAAGCGCAAAGAGGAAAAACAGTTATGGGATGACCGTCATTGGTCTGAGAAAGAAAAAGATGAGATGACAGAGAGAGATTGGCGTATATTCCGAGAAGATTATAATATAACTATAAAAGGTGGCAAAATACCAGAGCCAATTCGCACTTGGAAAGAGTCAGGTATTCACAAGGATCTGTTGGAAATTATTGACCAAATTGGCTACAAAGACCCTACTCCTATTCAAAGGCAGGCCATTCCTATTGGAATGCAAAATAGGGATATCATAGGTGTTGCTGAAACAGGTTCTGGTAAAACATTAGCATTCCTAATCCCTTTACTTTCCTGGATCCAATCCCTACCAAAAATTGAGAGAAATGAGGTCGCAGACCAAGGCCCATACGCCATAATTCTAGCACCTACTCGAGAGCTTGCACAGCAAATTGAGGAGGAAACTGTCAAATTTGGTCAGCCACTGGGCATTAGAACAGTGGTTGTGGTTGGTGGCTTGAGCAGGGAGGAACAAGGTTTTAGATTAAGATTGGGATGTGAGATTGTCATTGCTACTCCTGGTCGTTTGATTGATGTCCTTGAGAACCGGTACCTGGTCTTGAATCAGTGTACTTACATTGTGTTGGATGAAGCTGATAGGATGATTGATTTGGGTGAGTTTTATTTTTTCTTTTAATGGTACACAAGGTGTTTCTGAAAATAGTACCTTAAATGTAACTAAGTACTTATTCTAAGCTCCAAATTAAGAAAAAAGTTCATATAAACATTTAAGGAAAATTGCTTTGTTTACTTTTACCATTACAATAGGGTGCAAAACGTTTAAGGGGCGTATTCCTGACATAAAAGAGTAAACAAAGTTCATATCGACATGAGTTCAGAAACGCTTTGTTTCTGAGCTAACATTTTTTCAAATTTAATAATAAAAACAGGTATTACTTTATTGAAGCCCTCAAAACAACTGGAACTGAGTGTAATTTGGTAGGTTTAGATTAAATGCCAAGTGAATTTTAAAATTAGAAAACCATCATGGTGACTGGGTTTACAGGGAAAAGAGAGGGTTTTTTGATGATAATATTGTTGGTGGTAAATTATTTGAAATGTAAAGTTAGCAATCAGAAATAATGGACATTTTTAAGGCTTGTCCCTAACGTTTAAACTCAACCATTTTCAAGATATTTAACTGAAACAATTGTATGGCTTGGATGGATGATTAATTAAATAATTCATAAAACACACAATTTTCACAAAAAAACATGCAAAATGAGTAGGTACTGTTGGCTTCAGGACTACCCTTCTTATTAAATTTCTACTCACATTTTGTAAAATGGGTGGGTTATTTCTGATGTTCTTAAAACCAAGAACTCTAGCTGGATAACAAAGCGTTAATGGAATCATGTTGATGCAAACTTTTTTCTTATTTCTATGTCAGTAATACGTCCCTTAAAGATTTACATTTACTTTTAAATCGCCGCATATATCTTAGGTTTTGATTTTATAATAAACTTATATAGGTTTTGAGCCTGATGTGCAGAAGATTTTGGAATACATGCCTGTGTCAAACTTGAAGCCAGACACTGATGACGCTGAAGACAGCAAGGTGCTTTTGGCTAATTATAACACTAAAAAGAAGTATAGGCAAACTGTGATGTTTACAGCTACAATGCCTCCTGCTGTGGAAAGGTGAGATCTTTAAACCTTTTTTTTAATTGTTGAGTTGTAATATTTGACTGTTTAATTTAGATTAGCGAGAACCTATCTTCGAAGACCTGCAGTAGTCTACATAGGATCCATTGGCAAGCCCACAGAGAGAGTGGAACAAATTGTCCATATTGTTGGAGAAAATGACAAAAGAAGGAAACTTATGGAATATCTTTCCAAAGGAGTGGATCCTCCCATTATTATTTTTGTCAACCAAAAGAAAGGTGCAGATGTTCTGGCCAAAGGACTGGAAAAGCTGGGTTACAATGCCTGCACATTGCATGGTGGTAAAGGACAGGAACAGAGAGAGTACGCCTTGGCCAGTCTTAAGTCTGGAGCGAAAGATATGCTTGTTGCCACGGATGTGGCCGGAAGAGGTATTGACATCAAGGACGTGTCTATGGTGATCAATTATGATATGGCCAAGACCATTGAAGGTAAAATTTTACTTTTTTGACAATTAATTCAAAATCCTGAATTCTTGTTCTGTTTCAGATTACACACATCGTATAGGTCGTACGGGACGTGCCGGAAAAACGGGTATAGCCGTCAGTTTTTGCACCAACGACGATTCAGCCTTGTTCTATGACTTGAAGCAAATGCTGATTTCGTCGCCTGTATCGACGTGTCCGCCTGAGTTGATGAACCACTCTGAATGTCAAAACAAGCCTAATCAGCCCAAGAGACGTCGAGATGAAATGATTTTTGCTTAAAATCTTGCTTTTGTAAATATATTGCTTTTTGCTTATAAGCTTGTAAGCAGGAGCATTGTGTAATAGAATTAGGTCAAGAACTAACAGCGTGTTTTATTTGATTTTGCCATTGTCTTAGATCTTTCTAGATTGGGATTTTGACATGGTTTTGCATGTAATGCTTTATTATAGGTGTAGCCTTAGGAATTTAGGAAGATGACAAAACAAAAGCATCAGCTGCATACTTAATGACGTCAGAGCCTTTAATCGATGTCATTTGTGTCAATGTCAAATTATTTTAGACGTCAACGTCAATCAAAACGTCAAAGTTGTAGATAAAAAATAACAAATTTAAACTGCAAACAGAACTAAAAAAATTTAATTGTTTGAGGCCTTGCTTTAGTGGCTCCACATTTTCAGCACCCAAATCATTCAGCAATACTAACCCCCGATGTCGTTGAATTGGAAAACCCCCTAAATTTTGACTCTGACTGGGCTGGGTACAAGAGAAAATGTCTATTAATGTAACGGTCACTGGCAACCCGGTAAGTATCAAAAGGGGCAAAATGATAACAACAACAGGAGATCCCCAAGAAGCTAAAAAGGAATTCGATAAACGCAGATTGTTAAGGTTAGAACAAGTCCGACAACAATCCAAGGAACTAGCTGAGAATGTTCGGAACAAAGTGCTGAGGGAAAAGAAACGCCAGTTAGGCCAAATTGAGAAAGAGGGCAAGGAGAAACTAAAGAACTGGCAGAATCGAAAGCTCCTGGATCTTCAGAATCAGTATTTGGATGCTTTAGATGAAATTGGGATTGGACATAAAGAAGCTGAAGAATATGCTGATGAGAATGATATCTTTGAATGCCACCAGAAACAAAATAAAGAAGTTGCCAAGACAAGGGGCAAGCTGGCGGGAACTAAGTTACAAGTGGAGAAAAATGAGAAAAACTTTAAGCAAGCTTTACCATTGCAACATAAGAAGCTTGTCAGAGATATTGAGAACACAAGGGCAGCCATGGTTAGCTCTATGAAGCGAAAGAGCCCTAAGAAGCAGGCACATTCTAAGGTTTTTTTTTTCTATAATTGATCATGTCTAATTAATAGTTAGAGTTTATTTTAGGTTAAGAAAAACAAAACTTCTGCAGATATCAATATAAGCATTCCAGAAAACTCAGATATCAGTGAAGGCTCAAGTTCATCAGATTCATCCAAACACCTACCAAGCATACAGGAGGAAGAGCAATCGAATGATAGTGAAGGGTTTTGTGAATGTTCAGAGAGTAGTTCCGAGAGGCAGCTACAAGAAGAAGTGAA
Organism: Taphrorychus bicolor; assembly: GCA_951812265.1. Taxonomy (NCBI): domain Eukaryota; kingdom Metazoa; phylum Arthropoda; class Insecta; order Coleoptera; family Curculionidae; genus Taphrorychus; species Taphrorychus bicolor. The sequence goes on from OX638304.1 coordinate 23,057,886, forward strand.
TAAATCAAGCAAATCCAACAAGGATGAGAAGAGTTATTGGGACACCCTTCAAGACCGAGCAAAACTCATTGACAGTTTTAGATGCAAGCAATCAAAAGAAGCTGCAGGGGATACAAGAATTTCGGATAGGATTAGACAGAGGCAGCTCACGGCTGCAAGGCCAGATTTTTGTGATTGTGTAGATGACCCCAAACCACTGCCACAGGTGAGTTTTTTTTATTGAAAGATTATTTAAATTATGTAGGTAAAACTCAGTATTTTTTTTCATTTGGTACACCTGAGGAAAATCATTAATACTCATTTTTTTGCCAAATTTTTCTTTAGGAATCTCTACAAAAGACAAAATAGAAAATTATAGGTACAGCACTAAAATTGCAAAGTTAATAAAGATCAATTTTATGACCTTGAAATTACGTTTTGAAAAATTTTCTAATTTTTAAAAAATAATGTAGCCCATTTTCTGAAGGGCCCTTTGACTAGGTTAGTTCAGGTTAGCTATAGTTTTCTGTTGGTTATGTCTGAGGTTATTTCAGTTAAGTTTTTCCTTTGGTTAGGTTAGAAAAGGTTATATTCTTTTGGTTATTAGGTCAGTTCAGTTATATTATACAAACCAAGCAGCATGGCCCTAAGGGCGGCTTTGTTTTTTGCTAAAGGATCCTTTGACTAGGTTAGTTCAAGTTAGGTTAGTTATACTTTTTTTTGATTAGTTTAGATTCTGTTAAGTTTTTTCTTTGTTTAGGGTAGTTCAGTTCTGTTATGTTTTTCTTTGGTTATGTTAAGAACAAAATGACCCCTCAAGCACAACCTAAGCGCCAAGGGTAGCTTTGTGTTCCAATGAGGGGTCCTTTGACCAAACCTTTGACTAGGTTAATTCGGGTTAGGTTAGTTATAGTTTACTTTTGGTTAGTTCAGTTATGTTTTTCCTTCAATTAGGTAGTTTATATTTTGTCCTTTTGGTTATTAGGTTAGTTAAGTTATTTTTTTCTTTGGTTATGTTAGTTAGAAAAAAAAGCAGCAGCATCACGCTGTCATTTTTTTATCTTTGTTTTGCCATAAGGGCTTGCTTTCAATTTTTATGAAGAGCCAAGCTGTTTACTCTGACAAAGTTAGTTCAGGTTAGATCACTTCAGGTGAGGTTAGTTATAGTGTTCTTTTGGCACAGTTAGTTTAGTGATTTAGGTGTAGCTTCCTCAAGATTTATTTCCAGAAGAAAGGTAGCGAGAAAAGGACCCAAAATAAAACTTCTACGCTTCCACAGAAATTGCCGACGTTTCGACGTTTATTTTATGTCTTTGTCAAGGCTAAAAAATTAAAAACACAATAATGAAGAGGCCATAAAAATACACAAACAGATATCACTTAACAAATTAAAAATTAAAAATTCCATTAAATATGGATACAAATGTAAGGGTATTCGTATTTAGTAGGGAGTATATGTAGGTAAGGGACTTCATTCGTATTTAATTGAATTTTTAATTTGTTAAGTGATATGTGTTTGCGTATTTTTATGGCGTCTTTGTTATTGTGTTTTTAATTTTTTAGCCTTGAAAAAGACGTAAAATAAGCGTCGAAACATCAGCAATTTCTGCGGAAGCGTAAAAGTTTTATTTTGGGTCCTTCACCCGCTACCTTTCTCCTGGAAACAGTTAGTTTAGATTAGTTGAGTTATCTTTTTGTTTTTGATCAGTCAGTTAGGGTTACGTCCAAGGTGGCCTCTCAGGTTGGCTATGATTTTTTATAGAGGTTTGTTAAGCCCATTTTGTTTTTCTATATGGGGTCTTCTTATAAAAACAATTGAATATAAGATCAGTCATGTCAGAAAAAAATAATGGTAAAACTGCGGGAAACCCTTACAACAGTAGACTAGATATCCGGTGCGCATGCGCGAGTTCATGGACTGTGGGTTGCCAGCATTACCACTATTACCAGAATTATCCCTAAAATATCGAGATCATGTGATGATAAAGTATTAAGTACTCTTGTGACGTTGTATCCAAACCGTCACACTTGTGTGAAAAGTGCAATTTTCGACACTAGTTGCACAATATACTATAGTAAAACTATTATATTTTATTCATTATTCTAAGTAATGTGTTTGACATTGACCTTAGGAAACATTTTTTAAGAAAGTCTCGAAGACTGTGAATGTGATTTGGCAATAATGCAAGTGATTATATAATTGAAAAAAATCTTGATATTGTTGGTATTACTGAATCTTAGCTAACCTCAACTATTTCTGATAACCTTGTCTTTATAAATGGGTACACTATTATTAGGAAAGACCGTCGTGAGGGGCGTGGTGGGGGAATTTTGATTTATATAAAGCAAGTACACATACATAAGTTAGTTGGTAGTTTCTTATCCAATCATGCTGAGCAAGTTTGGTTTACGATCAAAACTAACCGGTGTTAAACTTTTTTTGGGGTTATCTATAGACCGCCTTCCACTCAGAATTTTTCTAACTTCTTTAACGAAATTGAAGAAAATGTCTCGCGTTTTTTGACCGAATATGACAACCTAGTGTGTCTGGGGGATATAAATTTGAATTTATTAAATCTTGCTTCTGATAATGTCCAGCGTTTCTCGTCCATTCTTGAGTCATATGACCTTAGGCAGCCTGTCAGTGAGCCAACGCGGCATGGTAACGGTCCTCCCTCGCTCTTGGATCCATTAATTTGTTATGATGAAAGTCTTATTATTGACACATATGTAGACTATACATTAGATGTTTCAGACCACTCTATAGTAATCGGTACCTTCAAACTAAATCATTTAAAACCTAAGCCCTTTTTTTCACGTATAGAGATTTTCGCCACTTTAACAAAGATGTCTTTGAGCTTGACCTTCGATCAAGTCACCTTGATAACATATTTTATCTGCGTAATATCAATGATAAGGTTGCTGCGCTCAATGGCATTCTTTTGCAAATTTTCGATAGACATGCCCCTAGGCGAACTGTCCGTATTACAAAGAAAAAGATTCCTTGGCTGACTCCTGATGTTAGACTCTTAATGTCTCACAGGGAAAAGGCGCTCTCCAAGTATAAGTCGAATAGGACGGCACAAAACTGGGAGAGTTATCGGCGGCTGAGGAATCAGGTTAGTTCTGCTATGATAAGGGAAAAGAAAAATTATCTTCAAACCAGATTTGATATTCACGACTCTAGGGGGAACTGGAAATTACTTAATGATCTTAATCTGGGTAAATCAAAGGGCGGTGCAGTAACTTTTGGATGCTGGTCCCCAGATGAAGTGAATAAACACTTCTTACAAATTCCCCAGGTGGACCCTGACCCCGCAACGTTGCGCTATTATCTTGATCAGCGCATGCCTGGGGTTTCGGGCTTTGAGTTTCACCTAGCTGGTGATGAGGATATTAAGGCAGCTTTATATTCCATACGCTCCAAGGCTGTAGGTGCTGATGGCATTAGTATAAACATGTTATTGCTCTGCTGCCCCACCATTCTGCCTATAATAGTGCACATTGTAAATTATTGTATAGAAACTTCGACGTTTCCTGACTGCTGGAAACTCTCCCACGTACTGCCGTTACCTAAGCGGATTTCACCTTCGGGTCTTAATGATTTGCGTCCAATTAGTATTTTACCGACACTCTCTAAGGTTCTGGAACGAATATTGAATGATCAAATACGTGACTATGTTATTCAGAATAATATTCTTCCAACTGTCCAGTCAGGTTTTAGACAGGGTCACAGTTGCACTTCGGCCCTCCTCAAGGTGACGGATAATATATTCCGGGCAACTGAGAGGGGGGAACTGACACTGCTTGTTCTATTAGACTATTCGAAAGCCGTTGACACGCTGAACCACTCCATGCTGATGGTCTTGCTGGGGCATCTAGGATTTTGTCATGCCGCCCTCGGGTTGCTTGGGAATTATTTGACGGGCAGACGCCAGACAGTGAAATTGCAGAACGAGTTTTCTGGAACAAGAGGCGTCATATCTGGTGTACCGCAGGGTTCCATCTTGGGACCTTTGCTTTCTGGTAAAAAGCCTTAAGGCCTGCAATGCCCATTTCTACGCCGACGATACTCAAATATATCTTTCGTTTCAGCCAGACCGGGTCCACGATTCTGTTGCGCGGATTAACTGTGATTTGCGAGCTATTGTGACCCTCTCAGAATGGCATTGTCTTCAGATAAATCCCTCCAAATCTGCTGCCCTGTTGTTTGGTGGTAGTAGCTTGTTGGCATCTCGGATGGCTGAGGAGATTGACTTGACGGTGAACGGTGTAAGGATAAACTTGACTGATTCTGCAAGGAACCTGGGACTTAGATTGGATGTTAAATTAAAATTTTCTGATCATATTAGTGATTGCATAAGGAAAGCCTTTGCTGCTTTAAAACTAACATACACCCAGAGAATGTTCTTGGCCGAACCCTTAAAAATTATGCTATGTGATTCGTTGGTGTTATCGCAATTCAATTTTGCTGACGTGGTTTACGGACCCTGCTTGTTGGCTAGAGACAAATACCGTATTCAGTTAATTCAAAATCATTGTGTCCGACTGATTGGCCACATACGAGGTAGGGATCGGGGAGTGTCCGCGAAGTTGCGTGATATTGGCTGGTTGAGAATGGACGAGAGACGAATCCTATATGCAGCGGTGTTCTTTCATAAAGTAATTACTTCTAAAACTCCCGAATACCTTTTTGAAAAGTTAAAGTTTAGAACCGAAGTCCATACCTTGAATCTACGTCATAAATTCATAATATCCACACTTGCCCATATTAGTGTTGGTTTTGAGCGTTCATTCACTTGTTATGTTGGAAGGTTGTATAATAGAATCCCCTTGCATATTAAATTGTGTAGTCTTGCTTCCTTCAAGTGTCAAGTAAGGCAAATAATCAGTACTCTAATGTGATGTTATGTTTAGTATACTATGTAATATTTTATGATACATTACAGTTACCTGCACTATGTTCCTCTATTCCGAATATCTAGTTATATAAACAATACATATTATATAAATGATATTGTTATCCTTTAGGTTAAGCTAGGAAGTTTTTAACTTCAACTTCGCCTTTTGTAATAGGTCCCAACTATTGCAATAAAGACATGTTATTATTATTATTATTATTATTATTATTATTATTATTATTATTATTATTATTATTATTATTATTATTATTATTATTATTATTATTATTATTATTATTATTATTATTATTATTATTATTATTATTATTATTATTATTATTATTATTATTATTATTATTATTATTATTATTATTATTATTATTATTATTATTATTATTATTATTATTATTATTATTATTATTATTATTATTATTATTATTATTATTATTATTATTATTATTATTATGATTATTATTATTATTATTATTATTATTATTATTATTATTATTATTATTATTATTTAGCGGCGTCCTCTATTGACAAGCCTTGGCATCTTATAAAAAAAAATGCATAATATATAATAACTTAATTACATAACATAATACTGTTACGATCGCAGCAACGCCGCATGGGAGGCGGGGCAACGCATGGGAGCGTGTTGGTTGGTGGAGCTTCGCGACCTATCCGCGCTGCGTCATGGCTGACACGAGTGATTTATTGCTCGTCTGGCTTAATCTAGAAGGCAGTTGTTTACAACCGTTTTTTTTTATATGAGATTATTCAAGAATTCTTATAAAGAACTTTCTAGGTTTTTCTGTAATTTTAGGATTGTATATAAAAGGCGCATAGAGCGCCCGAGTGGAATAGTCTTATTTTAAGCGAGCTATAAGTAAGCTAAAGTACGAAGCGATAATAGAAGGCTATAAAGTGTTAAGTAGTGAGTTATTTAGTATACGAATTGTACCTGTGTATATTTGTGGAATAAATAAATAGTGTTTTCGTGTTAAATCGTTACACTGGAATTATCGAACCCCGAGTTCGCAACAATTGGTGTCAGAAGTGCGATTCCAGTGGGAATTTGAGGACTAATATTGCTGAACTGTAAGTGAGTGCTTCATTGCCGGACATTACGTGTTTATGCCAGTGACCAGAAGCCAGCATCAAGCGATGGAGGATCAATTTGCCACCCTTCTCTCCTTTATGCAACAACAGAGGGAAGAGCAGGAAAAACGGTATAAGGAACAAAAAGAGGAACAAGAAAGGCGTGATCAAGTACAGGAGCAACGTTATCAACACCAGAAGGAAGAGCAGGAAAGACGTTATCTAGAACAGAAGGAAGAGCAGGAAAGACGTTATCTAGAACAGAAGGAAGAGCAGGAAAGACGTTATCTAGAACAGAAGGAAGAGCAGGAAAAACGTGATCAAATACAGGAGCGCCGTCATCTAGAACAAAAGGAAGAACAAAAACGGTTTAAAGAAGAATTAGTGAACCATTTCGCAGCTAGGGAGCAACAATTGGAAGAAAGAATAATGCAATCTGTTACCGGCGTTAACGAAGGACTCGAAGCTGTCAACCAGAGGGTTCTCGAGCTAGAAAAGAAATTCCGGGAACAACTTGAGGACGACAACGTGTCTACAGAGAGTTTTAGCACAGCCAACGCTAAAATTAAGCCTCCCGATTATGACGGTACTACGGCCTGGGAAATCTATAAAACCCAATTTGAAGCAGCTGCAAAAGCTAATGGCTGGTCCGGGCCCCAGAAAGCTACATCATTAGTGGTAGCACTTCGTGGAAAAGCGGCTGAGTTACTCCAATCTCTGTCGGCAGCGGATCAAAGTAATTATGCAGCTTTAGTACACTCTCTGCAACTACGATTTGGAAATGAGCACAAAGAAACCGTGTTCCAGGCCCAGCTGAGGATGAGACAGCAAAAGTCAGGTGAATCCTTGCAAGAATTTGAGGCGGACATAGACAGACTAATTCACCTGGCATACCCATCAGCCCCTGAATGTTTTCAAACGCAATTTGCCGCCGAAAGGTTCATTGAGGGTGTTCGCGATAGTGACATGAGATACCACTTACGTCTAGTCAGGCCGAGGAATATCAGCGAGGCACTAGTTCGGGCCCTGGAATTCGAGGCATCACGAGTGTCATCTAGTTCATCTCCACGTGTAAGAATGGCAACTTGCGATGAAGAGGAGAAAACGTCTATGGCTGATTCCACGGCCAGTTTACATAAAGCGATGAAAGATATGGCAGTCAGTATGCAAGCCCTGTTAGAAAGAACTCCTCGATCAACAGACAATCGGGGCATAAAATGTTTTAACTGCGGCAGACTGGGTCACATCAAGAGTAACTGCCGTAATAGGACAAGAAGTCCGTCGCCGTCGTTTAGAAGACCGAGCGGCGACCAAGAACGCCCTAGGTCCCAGGAAAACTAATTCCGGTCAATGCAAGGGGGCAATTGACCGGGCCCGTTAAGACCCCCAGGATCTTTAAAGTCAATAATTTGGGTGGAAAAAGTCTCACAGTGGCCGGACGCATTAAGGGACAGAAGATCCAGATTACCATCGATACAGGAGCAGATGTGACCATTGCAAGGTCAGATAAACTTGTCGGATATACCATACAACCATTGTCCAACCCTATTATGTTAAAATCAGTCACTGGAGAGTCTTGCCCTATAGACGGAGAAGCCGATGTCACCATCATTATTGGAGAAAGACTTGAAGTTCGGCATAAAGTGTTGGTTGCCAGGATCAAAGACGAGTTTATTTTGGGAATGGATCTCATCAGGAAACATGGATTCTCCTATGACCACAAACGGAATATTCTCACATTTGGAGATGAGGAGTTTGCATTAACCAATGGAAATGTGGAAACTAGTATCCGTCTACTGGTGGTGGAAGATGTAAAAATTCCTCCAAATTCAGAACAAATTATCACAGTGACTTCTGAAAATGAGCCTGGGTGGTCCATAGGACTTATAGAACCTAACCTGGATTTGACGACTGAAATCATGGTAGCCCGAACTTTGACCGACACGAAGAAGACTATGCTAGTACGAGTTGCCAATATTGGAGAAAAGACCATCAAGCTCAAAGAAGGAACAGTTCTTGCCAATTATGAGCCTGTACAATGGGTATGCAATTGTGTCGAAGCGGAGACATCCAAAATTGAATCTTCTAACCAAGCTTCGCCAGAAGTTATTGATGCTTTCAAACGACATTGGAGTCACCTGTCAAAGGAACAACTTCAGTCTGCCATAAAATTTGCTATGGATGAATCTGATATGTTCAACTTCAAGAGCAACGACAGTCAAACTGATTTAGTTGTCCATAAGATCAACACAGGAGATGCCCAGCCAATACGACAACACCCACGAAGGGTCCCTCTTGCTAAACAACAAGAAGTTAACAGTTTGCTGAATGAAATGTTAAAGGAGGGCGTCATAGAAGAATCATCTAGTCCATGGTCGTCGCCTGTGGTTCTTGTTAAGAAGAAAGATGGTTCAACGCGGTTCTGTGTTCACTACAGGAAACTTAATGATGCGACCAAGAAAGACAGCTACCCATTGCCACGTATAGATGACACCTTAGCAACTTTATCGGGATCAAAGTGGTTTTCCACTCTAGATTTAAAAAGTGGGTACTGGCAAGTAAAGATTGCTCCCGAAGACAAAGAAAAGACTGCATTTTCTACTGGTTCTGGACTATACCAGTTCACTGTTATGCCTTTTGGATTGTGCAATGCTCCATCAACTTTCGAGCGACTAATGGAACTTGTCTTGAGGGGGCTGACTTGGAAAACTTGCCTGGTATACTTAGATGACATAATTGTCATGGGACGTGATTTCGAAGAGCATTTGAAGAATTTAAGAGAAATCTTCAACAAGTTACGGAATGCTCACCTGAAGTTAAACTACAAGAAATGCAGCCTGTTCCAAAAGCAAGTCGAGTACTTGGGGCATACTATCTCAGAACAAGGCATTAAAACTAGCCAAAGTACTAGCCAAAGTAAAATATCTGCCATTAAAGATTGGCCAGTTCCCCGAGACAAACACGAAGTAAGGAGCTTTTTGGGACTATGTACTTACTATAGGAGATTTGTAGAGGGATTTGCCGACATCGCAAAACCGCTGCATAAATTAACGGAAAAGAAAACACCTTTCTTGTGGAACCACGATTGCAGTCAGGCGTTTGCAAGGCTTAAAGCTGCCCTCTGTTCTAGTCCAATCTTGGCTTACCCTATAAAAGACGGACTCTTTATTTTGGACACGGATGCAAGTAACTGTGGTCTAGGTGCAGTACTCTCTCAAAGACAAAATGGGCAAGAGAAGGTCATTGAGTACTACAGTAAGACTTTAAGTAAGCCAGAAAGAAACTATTGCGTCACTAGAAAGGAGCTGTTGGCCATCGTTAAAGCAGTCGAACATTACCATCGCTACTTATATGGAAAAAGGTTCCTGATTAGGACTGACCACGGAGCCTTGAAATGGTTATTACAGATGAAAAACTCTGAAGGCCAAATAGCCAGATGGATAGAGCGCCTGCAGCAGTACGATTTCCAAATTGAACATCGACCAGGGAGGTCTCACGGAAATGCCGATGCATTGTCTAGACGGCCGTGTAAAAAAGATTGTCGGCATTGTCAAAGAACAGAGCAGCGTGAGGGATTTGCTTCTGTAAGAAGAACGTCGGTAGAAATAAACGATGGCTGGACCGCACAAGCGCTTCGAGACGAACAAATGAATGATCCAGATATTGGACCCATACTCTTGGCAAAGACTGACGACAAGAGACCAGAGTGGCAAGAAGTTGCTGGTAAAAGTCCAAACCTGAAGGCGCTATGGGCCCAGTGGCACTCTCTTAAAATAGAAAATGGACTACTGAAGAGAGCGTGGGAGAGTCCGGATGGCAAGTCCGTAGTCAGTCAATTGGTTGTTCCTGATAGCAGAAAATCAGATGTACTAAAGGAAATGCACGACGGAACCAGTGGAGGTCATTTTGGGGTCAATAAAACCTTGGCCAAAATTAAAGAGCGGTTCTACTGGGTGAATTATCATGAAGACGTCGAGTCTTGGTGCCGCAAGTGCGAAGTTTGTTGTGCCACAAAAGGACCTCGAACAAGATCACGCGGCCGAATGGTGCAGTACACTGTAGGTGCTCCATTCGAGAGGGTAGCAATTGATGTCGCGGGACCGTTTCCTCAGACTGAGTCGGGAAATAAATACATCTTGGTCGCCATGGACTACTTTACTAAATGGCCTGAAGCATACGCCCTGCCTAATCAAGAAGCAACGACTGTGGCAACGGTGCTAGTAAATGAAATGTTCTGCAGGTTTGGAGTTCCTCTCGAACTTCATTCTGATCAGGGCCGAAATTTTGAATCGGCTGTTTTCCAGAAGGTCATGGAACTTCTCGGAATTCGCAAGACCAGGACAACTCCTTTGCATCCACAGTCGGATGGGATGGTAGAGAGATTTAATCGGACCATGGAACATTACCTGTCTAAAATGGTGGCAGATCATCAGCGTGATTGGGACCAACATCTACCTCTCATGTTGATGGCATATCGAGGCTCTACGCATGAAGCCACTGGTTATACTCCGGCGAAAGTGATGTTCGGGAGGGAAATGAGGCTTCCTGCGGATTTGATGTATGGAACACCAGAAAAAGAGTCGCTCAGCTCTGAGAATTTTGTGGAGGAGCTTAAGGAGAGGCGGAACAATGTTCATGAGCAAGTCAGGAATAAACTGCGGATATCCAGTGATCGAGCCAAAGCAAGATATGACTTACTAGCTAACTCCCGCGGCTTCCAGGATGGTGATTTGGTGTGGCTATACAATCCGAGGCGAAAGGTGGGGAAGTCGCCCAAACTTAGCCAAAATTGGGAAGGACCTTATACAATTATAAAAAAAGATTAATGATGTGGTGTATAGGATCCAGCGGACCCCTAGGTCAAAGATGAAGGTCGTTCATTTGGATCGATTAGCACGATACCATGGAACTCTATCTGTTCGGGACGAACAGACATAGGAGGAGGGCAATGTTACGATCGCAGCAACGCCGCATGGGAGGCGGGGCAACGCATGGGAGCGTGTTGGTTGGTGGAGCTTCGCGACCTATCCGCGCTGCGTCATGGCTGACACGAGTGATTTATTGCTCGTCTGGCTTAATCTAGAAGGCAGTTGTTTACAACCGTTTTTTTTTTATATGAGATTATTCAAGAATTCTTATAAAGAACTTTCTAGGTTTTTCTGTAATTTTAGGATTGTATATAAAAGGCGCATAGAGCGCCCGAGTGGAATAGTCTTATTTTAAGCGAGCTATAAGTAAGCTAAAGTACGAAGCGATAATAGAAGGCTATAAAGTGTTAAGTAGTGAGTTATTTAGTATACGAATTGTACCTGTGTATATTTGTGGAATAAATAAATAGTGTTTTCGTGTTAAATCGTTACACTGGAATTATCGAACCCCGAGTTCGCAACAATACCTAACATAATAACCGAACACGGTACATGTTCCGAGTCCGACTTTTTCGACAATGGTGACAACTGTAACTTTAGCGGCAAATTCAAAATGCTTTTTTCAAGAAGATTCGTACTGGAAAACACTCCGTGCTGGTATGAGTCGAGATGAGTGCGTGGAATGCTTGGATGAATGAGGAAATATTGCTAAATTGTTAATAGACATATGCCTATTCTAGCTTAACCGTACAACAAACGATATTATTAGTCAGTTTGAATGCATCCTCAATGAATTCAATGTTCTTATTCCTTAAAAATTAAGTAATTAACAGCAAAATTAGTAAAATATATGATAAACATCAATTAGTTGTCAAATCGACGTCAAAATGACGGGTTCTGTAAACATTAGAACAACGTTTTCAGGTGGCCTTTCTAAGAGTATGCCTAATCTTAATTTTATTTGAACAAAAAAGGATAGAAGTACTCTCAGAGCACCGTTGAGCCGCCACCCGAAAATACCATTTAAAATCTCGCGCATGCGCAATTTGTATCAAACCTACTGTTGGCAATTCCAATGCCTACTAAGTACGTTCTAATCCCTAACTGGCCGTATAGTTCTAGAAGGTATTTGGGGGTCTTTTGGTTAGGTAAGCTCAGGCAGAGTTTTAGCATCAGTTTCAAAGTTAGGTATAACTTTTTCTCCTTATTCCTCAAAGAGTTTACGGGTGGCCGCTCTAAACTGCTCAGAGAGTATTCCCATCTTTACATTCTTGTTGAAAAAACAAAGGATGGGAATACTCTCCCACTCTCACCCAAAAACGCTGTCAGTGAAAAGTGATCCATCATCCAAGCACTTTTTTAATAATTTTGCAGGTTTTTAAGTGTCCAAACTTACCCAAAAGTAGCGGCGATCATGTGAGAAAACCGCCAAAGGACCCTTTAGAACTTAGCAGTGACGAGTGTGTTTGCAGCAAACTATATGCCTCATGCCCTTGTAAAAACAACGGGCAAAAGTCTGCAGCTGTACAAACGGACCTGACCGAGAATAATGCAAATTGGTGCAAATGCGGCGCCGCAAGTCAAGTTAAGAGTAGAAATTTGTCTGTGGTCAAGGAACAGACCAAGCCGCCTGACAAGGAACAGACCGAGTTTCAGCAAGGCATTCCTTCAAAGCCTCCAGTTAAATTGAAAGATGTTGGTACAGCGACTAGTAAAGCTGCAAGTGGTGGGGATAAAGTGAGGCATTACGATTTTGCAAACCGGTAAAAATCTAGTCGAGTTGTTAGAGAAAGGTCTAGAGTTTTGGTACTTGTTTAGAGTAACTAATTAGCTGCTAATTTCACTAGTAATAAGGGTACTCATTTTTAACAATTTTACCTTCAAAAATTTAAATTAACTCTTTAATTTTTCTGTTATTTGTTTAATTTCCACTTCCTTCATTATGAAGCTAAAACAAATTTAGTTATAAAGCAACGCAATAGTCGAAAATATTAAGTTTATTGGTGCTTTTCATTTCCTTTTTAGAATCTCTTTAGGAAGAGAAGAAGTTAAAGGGTAAAATAATAAATATTAATAGGTTCAGCAGTGACAAACAATCGACATCTCAAATAGAGCGGATAGATCTTGGCAGCATCGAGGCTTTGCCCAATATAACTTCGGAAAGAGACCGCTTGGAGATAATGAGGCAGCGAGACAAGGAGGCGTTGGACCGAGGCAAGAAAGCCTTAGAAAAAGAACGAGTGCGCAAGGATTACGAGGAACTAATGAAGAAATTGCCGGTGCTGCAACGTAAAGAACACATTTCCCGGATCGGCAGTGATCGGCCTGAATATCACATGTCTGACGAAAGGCTTAAGGTTTATTGTGTCATATAATTTGTCGCTGGAATGTAAAAGTTTTATTTTAGGAGCGTGAGCAAGAGCGACAGAACAGACTGGAAAATGCCTATTTACAAGCGGTGCCTGAATTAAAACCCCACATTGTGACATTGCCACGGCGTAAGCCGCAAGAGACTGTTTCCGACAAACCATTTGAGATTATCGATCGTAAGTTTTGCTGTAAAATAACATATGACTTCACAATAGATCGAAAATATAACTTCCCAGTTGGCTATAACAATCTCGCAAATCCAAAAACCAGATTTCTGCAATATTGTCACTTCCCACAGACAAATGATTTCGAGATTTCGTACCTATATTGTCTGGGGGCGACGTTTAGCAGAGTATCAGACTCATTTCTCTATCAGGCAGGGGAACCATAGACCGGTTTCGCTCTTATTAGAGCTCATCAGTATGGTATACTTCGAACCTGACAGAAAAGTAAGTCTGAACGGCAATTGGATCTAAATCTTGCTTAAACGCCTGTATGTGTATGTAAGTGGCGCCATCTGACGACGGCAGGTGCTTCCACTAGGGCATGCGATGATTGTGAAGCGATCTCGCATGCCCTAGTGGAAGCACCTGCCGTCGTCAGATGGCGCCACTTACAATCTCGCAAATGGTCGAAAAGATTTTACAGCGCATGTTTACCGCGCACCACGTGCTCGTTAAACAATGGATCCCTTTTTAAATCTGACGTTTACAAATTCATGCGCGTGAGCAGTAATCTTTTTCGAGTAAATTCGCAAGTCGTTCTCTAGCTGTTTCGGCTTCACTTTCAAGACTTACGTTCTCTTTATAGAAGTCCCAATTATGTGTATTCCGCACGCATTTGCGGATTAAATAAATAAATAAATAAACGTTTTATTGCCAACCAAATGCTACCACGACCACAAGGCAACGTCATGATAAATACATACAATTTTATCATTAAAAGTAGTATTTTGCCTCGCGTAACCGCACTCTTGTCATTCTTGACCTGCGTGCGATAATCTTTTTGTGTGTGCTGTGTTTTGTTGTTGTTGTATGCGCAACTTTTGCAATAAAATCGTTTATATTTGAACAAAATATATTTCTAAATCGCTAAAGAGAAAACATAGTGCCTTGGCATCATCACATTATCATAGTCCTTCGTAGCCGCATATAACTTATTAAAAGATATTAACGAAATGAATCTTGAAATTGAGTTATTGGACAAGAAATCGTGTGTAGAAGATAGTTTTGAGGAACAATTTTATCGAGTAGTTTCTGAAGTAAAGCATTTCTTACTGTAGTCGGGGTATGGACAAGGGCATAAACAGGGGGTTGCTCAGGCTCAGGCTGTTTTCCAGAGTAGCAGTGCCTTTTTGCCTAATATTCCAGTAATCCAGGGGGGTGCCAAACTGCCTAATTTGGGCTGCCTCAATTTGAGAGCGATTATAGTAAGTGGATGTAGTTTAAAGAGGCATTTGATACGCTTATTTCAAGAAATCAGTTTTTAGATGACATACAAAGATTGTACTATTTGTTGGATAGTCTTTTGGGGTGAAGAGCGAAAAGTATTAGATTCACTGGAGTCACGAGTTTCAATAATAAGCCTGTAATTATCCACTCCCATATAAAATCAGTTTTTGAGGCTCCAATGCTCTCGTCGCGCTGAGGGGCTTCATAGATAATTTAGCGCGAAATATTCGCAGTTTGAGAACATTGGGGAAACGTGTTGAATTTTGGGACCTTTTATTGATTTATGCTTGTTCAAAAAAGCTGAATCGTGAAACCAAGAGGCAATGGGAAGAGAAAACAATAGATAAATTTGGAGGAAATCCAACGCTCAAACAGTTTATCGAATTTATCTTAGCACGAACTCGAATTTTGGAGAATTCTGAGATTAAGGCAAAGGCGTTGAAGTCCGATGGTAAACTGGGTGTAAAACTTGAGTCTAAATTTCAAAACAACCACTCTGGGTTTCGGAATCGAGTCAATAAATTTTCCCATGGCGCTACTGATGCGTCACTATCAAAGATCCGTTGTGAGATGTGTAACGGCAACCATTTTGTGTACCACTGTAATAAGTTGCTGGAATTGGGGGTCGCTGCTAGAATTGAAAAGGTGAAACAACTGCGGCTCTGTCTGAACTGTTTAAGAAGCAATCATACCTATGCCAAATGTTTATCTAGGCCGTGCCGAGTGTGCGGTATGAAGCACCACACTTTGAGTGAGGTATCTGAGTGAAAGTTCGGGATTGGATTTGAGTGGTGATGTACCAAAAAATGCAGCACCTGCTGCCACGATTAATAAAGCTCTATCAGTGCGGCTTCTTGGGAGACCGCACCATCGATGGGTGAGGTAATGTTATCCATTGCAATCATTTTTATTGAAAATAGTGTTACGGTTCGCAGCGACGCCGCGCCGGAGGCCTATTTTGGTGGACCTTCGCGACCAATCCGCGCTACGTCATCGGTCCCACGAGTGATTTATTGCTCTGTTTATCTAGAAGGCAGTTGTTTACAATGTTTTTTTATGTGAGAATATTCAAGAATTTTTAATCAAGAACGTTCTAGGTTTTTCTGTATTTTTAGGAGTTTGCATAAAAGGCGAATAGCGCGCGCGGTAGTAGTAGTCGTATTTTAATCGAGCTATAAGTAAGCTAAAGTACCAAACGATAATAGAAGGCTATAAAGTGTTAAGTAGTGAGTTATTTAGTAGTCGAATTGTACCTGTGTCTATTTGTGGGATAAATAAATAGTGTTTTCGTGTTAAATCGTTACCCTGGAATTATTGAACCCTGAGTTCGCAACAATAGTTTAGGGCAACGGGTGGAATATCGTGCACTGCTTGATAGTGCATCACAGATCAATTGCTGAGAGGCTGGGATTGCAGAGAGATCGTATTAGTACACCGATAAGGAGGGTAGGAGAAAAAGAAACTATGGTAAAGCAGCGGGTGTTTGTCAAAATCGGGTCACCACAGAACGGATTTAAAGCGTGTCATTTTTGGTTTTGGGGCAAATAACGGGTGAATTGCCAGCTGTTCCTTTTGATATGGGCCTACTGGGACTGCCAAAAAATATCATATTAGCTGATCCTCACTTCAATCGAACATCGGAAATTGATATTTTAATAGGAGCTGTTCTTTGAACTCATGTGTGCAGGTCAGATATGTTTGGGTCCAAGGCTTCAAAGAGCGTGTTCGGCTGGATTATTTCTGGTAGGATAGCCTCACGGCTCGGAGATCAAGAGAATGGTGCGGTGTGCAATCTCGCGGTTAGGAAAATCGCTCAATTTACATCCAGCAACAACTTGAAGGCCTTTTTGGAAAATAGAGAAAGTTACTATAACGGGTAATAGTGTGTATTCAGCCGACGAGCAAGCGTGTGAACAGATTTTTATCTAAACAACTACAAGGGATGAAACGGGCAGATTCAGGGTAGCTTTGCCTTTAAAGGACAACGTAGGTACATTAGGGGATTCGTTTAAAGGTGCTCAGGAAAGATTTTATAGCTTGGAGAAACGATTAGGTCGTAACAGTGATCTAAAAGAAAGATTTCATGCTTTTACGCCAGAATATTTAGAGTTAGGTCACATGAAACTCGTGAGTACACCTGATTTTAATAACACCCATCACTACAAAATTACGTGTAGTGTTTGACGCCAGCGCGAAGACGCATACGGGATTATCGCTTAACGATTAACGTTTAACGAATTATGTGATGTTTTGATTAAGTTTCGTCAGCACAAGTAGTAATCATTACGACGGACATCGAAAAGATGTACCGGCAAGTGCAGATTCAAGAAAAGGATCGAAAGTTGCAGCGCATAGTGTGGAGGTTTGATGTGGGCCAGGACTTGGAACAGTATGAGTTGAATACGGTGACCTACGGAACCGCATCGGCCAGTTTTCTGGCTACCAGGTGTTTAAAGCAGATCGCGTCTGATTTGCGTGAAACTCATCCACAAGTAAGCAGGACAATTGAGAATAGTTTTTATGTAGATGACCTGATAACCGGCGCATCGTCATCTGAAGAAGCAGTCAAGTTGGCAAATTCTTTGTCTGATTTATTTCTTGGTTATGGATTTCCATTGCGGAAATGGGCATCTAACGATCCAAGTGTTTTGAGGTCTTTGTGCAGCAGGCAAACTGAAGGTGTCGGATTTTTTATCGCAAATGACAATATTAAAAAAACGTTAGGCATATTTTGGGAACCAAACAAGGACTCATTAGGATACATCGTAAAGACGGAAGATAGGTATTGTTTGGAAGTAACAGAGAGAACCATTTTATCGGTTATATCGAAGATATGTGATCCCTTAGGGTTAGTGGGCCCTGTAGTATATGTGCGAAGATTCTTCTCCAAAAAATTTGGTTGTTACAGCTTGAATGGGACGAATCTCTGCCACTCGACATTTTTACCTCATTCCTACAGTTCTATGATCAGCTCAAGCTTCTTAATGAAATAAAAATTCCTCGACAAATTACTGTTTCTGGTATTGCGACATTTCAGATGCATAGATTTTATGATGCCACTGAGCCCGCTTACGGCGCAGCTATTTACCTAAGATCTGAAAGCCAGTCAGGTGAAGTTTTTGTTTGTCTTGTTTGTGCTAAATCCCGTGTGGCGCCATTACGATCGATTACATTGCCTCGTCTCGAATTGATGGGTGCCTTGGTGCTGTCTCGGCCCATGTCTAGGGTGGTCTGCGCTATTGATATCAATATCAAGAAATCGTTTTTGTGGAGTGATTCTTCAATAGTCTTGGCTTCAGGCGCAACCAAGCCAGTGGAAAACATTCGTGGCGAATCGCGTGCCGGAGATTCATAAGTTGACAGGAAGCTCCCGCTGGGGTCATGTGGTATCGAGTGAAAATCCTGCGGATTTGATATCAAGGGAGTTCCTCCGAATAATCTAAAAAATTCTGAGCTTTGGTGGTCTGGACCATCGTGGCTACGGTTGGGTGAAGACCAGTGGCCGAAGTCCCAAACAGCAGCAGTTCACGACTTGCCAGACAGAATTAAGAGCAAGATTGCTCTGGCAATAACGGAGCCTGACTTGTCTATCTTTACCTCTCTTTACGATTATCTCGAACTATCCTCTACTTTACGATTTTCGTCATTGTACCGACTGGTGCTTATTGTAGCTTTGTGTTCTAGATTCGCAAAAAAATGCAGGTTGATTAATAAAGCAGAACGAGTACTGGGTCCAATCGTGGCCGGCGAGTTTAAGGACGCTATTTACACTTTTCAGGAGAAAGGTAGCGGGAGAAGGACCCAAAATTAAACTTATATATTTCCGCAGAAATTGCCGACGTTTCGACGTTTATTTTACGTCTTTTTCAAGGCTAAAAAAATTCAAAACACAATAACGAAGACGCCATAAAAATACGCAAACATCTAACAGATTAAAAATTAAACATTCAATTAAATAGGAATGAAGTCTCTTAGCTATTCCACTTAAATTGAAGGGGTGACATTGAGACTATTATAACCAACTATGTGAAGTTTGCTAAATATAATACTAATAATCAGAGTCTAATTAGTAAGGATTTTAAAACTACCTGTTGCTATTTAAAAAGTCATCCCGAATTGATCGTTATGAGGGCAGATAAGGGGAACTCTACCGTGGTGATGGTTAGGGATGAGTATTTTGGGGGCATGAATGCTTTGCTGAGTACCGAAACGTATACGGGGTGTTTATTATAAAACTTCATCTAGCAGGCTATGAAATTTTGACAGAAAAGGATGACATAATCAAAGTAAATGGACTTTTCTTACTCCATCTTTTTCTTTTGACATTTCACAGTCAACTAGATGAAGTTTTATAATGAACACCCCGTAGGTTGTTGAATTATGACCCTACATAGATTTCAAACCCGCGCCGACAAATTAGTTAGGAGCTTGCATGTCGGTGGTTTCATCGATGATGTTACTTCTAGGAGAATGAAGGTTTATAACAGTGTTTTTTCAAAGTTATACGGCTTGAGAAAGACATACAAACCTGCATTAGCGCTGAGACCTGTGGTCAGTTGTATTGGCTCACCTTCTTATAAACTAGCATGTTTTGTGCATTCTTTACTTAATCAAGTTTCGACAACATCGCAATACAACATTAAGAATTCATTCGAATTTGTTGACGTGATCCAGGGTATTACCCTCCCCATGGATTATATCCTTGTGTCGCTCGATGTTGTGTCATTGTTCACTAATATTCCCAAGTTGCTTGTTCTAAATATCATTAAAAAAAATGGAATTACATATCCGCATACACCAATATTCCTCTTAACATGTTTTGTGAAATTGTCGAGTTTTTGTTCGATACTAGTTAATTTAAGTTTGATGGGAATTTCTATGAACAATTAGACTATGGGCAATCCTGCCAGCCCAGTATTGGCCAGCCTAGTGATGAACGAACTGATCTCAGAGGTGTTGAAAAAATTACCATGTGATCTCCATTTTATTAAGTTATATGTGGATGAAACGTTACTGGCTTGCCATAAAGATAAAGTCCCTATCGTTGTCGACGCTTTTAACAATTACCATCCTAAAATACAATTTACCATGGAGAGTGAAGTGGATGGTAACATTCCTTTCCTAGATACTATGGTAATACGTAATGAAGATCAGACATTGACTACTGATTGGTTTTTAAAACCCACCGCATCCGGAAGAGTTCTAAATTATATATCAGCCCATCCAACAGCGCACCAAAATTTCACAAGCAGAATGAGGAGAAAATTTTAAACATGCTGAAACTAAACAATTATCCCGTTCCCTTCATTAATAGAGTTATTAACAACTATAAACCTTCGCTTCTGAACAACTATGTAAGACCTGCTCCGAGCAATTCACTGTGTTTTAAATTTCCATATATTAAAAGTCTATCGGAAAAAATCCAGAGGCATATGCGCGTAAAGGCTCCCAATGTTAAACTGGCGTTTTATAGTGTCAAACGGGTGGGTTCGATTTTCACGAGTCTCAAAGATAAAACATCCCAAGAACTGGTGTCGGACGTGGTGTATAAAATTCTTTGTGGTGGCTGCAATCGCTGTTACGTGGGTATTACAAAACAATATTTTAAGAACAGGATTTACCAACATATCTATGATTGCAGAGAACGAAATTGGAATAAATCTGAAAAGACTGCCTTAGCCCAGCACCATTTTCATTGGGGCATAACTTTGAGTTACTTAAAGCGTCCATATTAGATAGGGAAAGCAACTACTACAAAAGAAATGTGAGTGAAATGATTATGATTTTTCTACATAATACTGTAAATTGCAGAACGGATGTTCAAGGCCTTAGCATCCAATACAGTAATTTATTAAAACAATATTCTTCCGTATGTGGGAAGGGAAGTTAGTGTGTGGCAAGGATAATGCCGTTATGTCTATATGATGGGGGAAGGATGGTTGGTAGAAAACAATACACCATCACATCGTTGATAAATATTAACCATAAAATTACGGGAAAAAAATAATAATAAACACATCGGCTTGCCGGCTGATAAGGCCCGATGAAGTGAAATTGACACACTGCTAAGCACGGTTCCCTTATGTTTGTCCACGCTTTGTCCTTTTTTGTTTTTGTTTCAATGTACGTCACTCCCCGTGGTTGTTCCGATGAACAATAAACATCATTACTATCTGACAATAAACTTCTTCAATTTAAGTGGAATAGGTAAGGGAGTTCATTCCTATTTAAATGAATTTTTAATTTTTAATCGGTGAGGTGATATGTGTTTTTATGGCGTCTTCGTTATTGTGTTTTTAATCTTTTTAGCCTTGAAAAAGACGGAAAGTAAAAGTCGAAACGTCGGCAATTTCTGCGGAAGCGTAGAATTTTTATTTTGGGTCGTTCTCCCGCTACCTTTCTCCTGAAAATAAAAATCTTGAGGACGCTATACTTAAAACGCTATTTACACTTTAATACGTTGCAATGCAGGCGCACGAGTTTAGATGAGAAATGCTAGCATTTAAGTGTGACAGGGAAATACCGTGTAGAAGCTCTATAAAATCTTTGGATCCCTTTGTAGACCCAGATGATGGTTTGTTGAGCGTGGGTGGGCGCATTCGTGAGTCGGGCTGAATACAATGTTAAATTTCCCATAATCTTGCCAAAGCATCACCGTCTGACAAAATTGATAATACGGAGTGTTCGTTATAAGACTTCATCTAGTTGGCTGTGAAATGTCAAAAGAAAAGGATGGAGAAACAAAAGTCCATTTATTTTGATTATGTCATCCTTTTTTGTCAAAATTTCATAGCCTACTAGATGAAGTTTTATAATGTACACCCCGTATTAAATCAACATCATAAAAATTTACATGCGGGTACTCACACACTTTTGAATTTGCTGCGTCAGGATTGCTGGATTATTGGTGGTAGAGGCACGGTAAAGAGCATAATATTAAAATGCATGACGTGTTTTAGAGTTAAGCCTCTGCATTTAAATAAAAAAATGGCGAACTTACCTAAAGATAGAATTAGCGTGCAACGCCCTTTCTCAATTGTTGGCATTGATTTTGCGGGACCTTTCGGTTTAAAGGAAGGCCATTTATTTGGAATTGGTCGGCGATCTTGGAATCAAATCGTTTTTAAACTGCTTAAAAAAGTTTGTGTCCAGGCGGGCAATGTTCAGCCGTATATATTCGGATAGCGCGATCAATTTTGTCGGCAGCAGCAATTCTTTAAAAATATCTTTGCGTGAAGCACTGGCTGAGTTCCGTCGGGATGCAGACTTGGCCCGCTTTTTCCTGGAAAACCAAATCGATTGGAAGTTTATTCCGGGGAAGTCTCCACATCACGGTAGGCTTTAGGAGGCTTGAGTTAAACAAGCAAAACATCATTTCACGTGTGTGGTAGGAAGTGAAAACCTCACTTTCGAGGAGTTTTCACCCAAGTAGAGGCAGTTCTGAACTCCCATCCTCTGACTCCTTTATCCAACGATCCCGTGACTATTCCGCTCTAACACCAGGGCATTTCTTTATTGGAGACGCATTAAACTCGCTCCCCCAAAAAGTTGTAACTGAGATGCCATCCAGCCGCCTTGATCGATACCACGAACTTCAAAAAATGGTGCAGTCCTTTTGAAAGCGATGGTCTTTAGAATATCTCCACGAACTGCAGCAAAGGGTACACAGAGGTACATCCTGGTCCAGATGGCTAAGTACGAGTTGTTAGTGTTCGCACCGCCAGTGGCAGCTTCAAGAGGGCCGTTCAACGAGTGTGTGCCTTACCAATTGAACTCGAATGACTTTACGGTTTCGATAATGTTGCCTATGGGAGAACATTGGGGCTGTTCGCTTGGTGGTGATTTGGAGAGTGCGAACTTATCAAGTGTTTTCTAGTGAATTCGCATTCAGTTTTCGGATCTTTTTTTTTGTTTGTTTTCCTATAATATGTAAACCTATCTGGTTTACTCTTCCTGATGTTGTTTATTTTATATTTCGTAGAATTGTCTATAATTAGTACATTTTGTTTGAAAGCCATTGTTTTCAAAAGTCGGCGGCATATGTTGATTATTATAACGCCATAGTATTTTCGCTCCTGCAAGACAAGAAGCACTGGCAATCCTGGATCCAACCAGGGAGGAAAGGTGGAGGACCCGCCGGTTTCTGTTAAAACGGCAATTTTTTTTGTCTTTTAAACACCGTCGACCTGAGCACATGTCAAAGTTGTTTGCGCGCAATACACAAACTTTTGCAATAAAATCGTTTATATTTAAACAAAATATATTTCTAAATCGTTAAAGAAAAAACATAGTGCCTTGGCATCAAAACACAGTCACGGCACTAGATATCGCGACACTGATGTCATCATGTGAACGAGCTTTAATAGCTATGTACGTACCAAGTGCGGTAAGTGGTTCTTTACCACACACGATTATAGTTGTCTATACTGACACGGCACATGATTGCTGACTAAACTCCGATTTGAGCCTTTCCATTACATACTACCAGTAAGTAAAAAACAAATAAAACCTTATTTTGTTGGCATAAAGCTCCTTATGCATGTGAAACTAAAAGCTCGTTCACACGGTGACACTAAACGTACTGTCGCGCACCTAAATGTTGCAACAGTGTCATCGTTTGAACTATGATTGTCACGATGCCGTGGTGTCGTGACACTAGTGTCGTTTATCAAAATGTTTTGATATTGTGGCACGGATGCCGCGGCACTAGCATCAAATTTCTCGTTTGCTTTCATCGTTTGCACATCGGAGGTATAGAAAGAGGTATAGGTATGACACATCGTGGTATCAATTTCGTCCTCTTTGCACATGATGTCACCGGGGATTTTTTTAACTGGGGGCGAAATTCATATGTTTTAGACCTCCGTTTATGTACAAAGAATACGTTTTTTTCGTTATCATCAGGATAAGCAATTAAAAAAATAGGTAATTCTAAATTGTATTATTTTATGATAATTCTTGATTTTTAACTTAATTATCCAGTCTCGGTATTATGTAGACACTATCGAATATTTTGTGAGGATGAGACAAGGCATAACAAAGCATAGGTAGAAAAGATTAAAGTATTATAGCTTAGAATGTATGCAATTTTAATTATACAGGGTGTGTTGTGTTGCCATACTTCATACCTGACTATGAAAGGAGAGATAATGCGCCTTCGCTATTATATCCAGAAATTTGTGAAAGACGCACACGCGCGCATTAAATGTCGCGACACTGATGTTACTGTGTGAACACCTAGAGCCGTGACATCAGTTGTCAAGCACTGTCATGGCACTAGATGTCGCGACACTGTCACGGGACTAGATGTCGCGACACTGTCACCGTGTGAACGAGCATTAAACGCACGCAGTGCTACGGATCTGCCACAGGTAGCTGTGACACTTATTGCACAGGCGCGGCCCTCAGGTTGCCTAGCGACATGGCCGGGAGCTTTTATTTTAAACAACAGTTACTCATGTAGTTTAAGTAGTTGTCAGAACCAAATTGTTTTCTTATTCACTTAAAAAAAGAATTAAAAGCTACCCATTTGTGGCGCTAAGGAGAATTAGATGTGAACTGGATTACGTTGTCCGTGGTCGTGTGCTTTCTGTAAATATCTATCTCTATTATTCTACCTCGATTAGTCAACAATAAATCAAGAAAACGTAGCTGTCCCTTAAATTCGATTTCTGAGGTGAAAGTTAAACCGACATGTATTGAGTTGACATATTCCAGAAACAAACTGACTTAGACAGAACAAACTAACGACTTTAAACAAAACAATTGTTTTCGTCCTTGTATTTCTATCAGCCTTTTTTGACATAGAAAAATGGACTTTTTTTTACCATTAAATATCCTATTTCAGATGACGATCCAAGGACGCTAAACTTGGGCAAATGGGACACGGACTCCCGGCCGAAGACCATGTTTTCGGCCGAGGAAGTTCAGGAGATTATCAAAGCCTTTACCGTCCAAAAACCGGAGGACCGCAAGGCTAAGCTAAAACAACTTTTAAAAAGCTTAAAACTGCAAAAAGAACAGTTGATTAACGAAATCCGGGCGTTACCAAGGGACGACAGTATCGATGCGTTACTCGGTGACCTTACCTCGTTTAGCGACGAAAAGGAGGATGAGAAACCCAAGAAAAGCAAGGAGAGTAAAAGAAGAAGAGAGGAAAGTGATAAGAGCAACACGTCCGACGAAATCGTGGCCGGCAAAAAGAAAGAGAATAAACCAAAAACTCCTAAACACAAGAAAGTCAAAAAGTCAGCACCTAAAGTGCGGATCTTGCAAAATACGAGCACGCAGACCACGCCTAAAACTACAAAAGAACAGTCATCGTCCACTCTGTCTGGCAGCGACCCACCTCAAAAAGAATCTAAAGATGTAAAAACTTGCTCGAAAACACATATTCCTTGTGACTGTAGCTCTGCCATTTCGTCTGAGGAAATTTGCAAGATATTTATTAAATTGGGAGAAGATGACAAGAAAGCTAAAGTTGAGATCCAACCGAAAGGACAAGAGCAGGCAACCAAAAGTGTTTCTGGGATTGTAGCGAGTGAACAACGAGAGAAAAGTCCGAGTGAACCTAAAAAATTCCCTCCCAGTAAATCTGAAAAGTCGCCTAGAAAACCTGAAAAGTCGCCTAGGAAACCTGAAACGTCGCTTAAAAAACATTCAAAGCCGTTTAAAAAGAGCGACAAGGAAAATGAAGCTCCGATCAACGTCCCAACTAAATCTTCAGAACGAAAAGCATCGGCAAGACGCCGCGAGGAATCTTGGAAGGAACAGCTAAGCAAAAACTCCATCTCAACCTCCAGTACTTCCTACCTAAGCCCCCCTGACTACACAAAAATGTCAGAAACTAGCTCCAGCTTCTTTAAGTTGAGAAAAAAGCCACAGCAAACCAACGCGGCTGGTGATTTGCTGCTATTGAACTACATCAAAAGGCTGCTGAGCATGTCAAAGAATAGCATAGAAGACTTAGGAGTATCCTCTAGTGACGTGCAGACTCCTAGTCAAAGTATCATCGAAATGGAGTCAAATAATCCATTGGCAGCCTTGCAAGATGCTCTTAAGAGAGGCAGAAACATAACTCCGTCAACTGAAGGCTTTTTGGCACCTCCAAACACTTCTTTTGAGGAAACCTCAGGAAGGTCAAGCAGAAGCAGCAGGCCGCAAGACGCTGAGAAGATCACCAACGAGCTTCTGTCACAGTACGCTGACGTAACTGATTCTTGCACAAAACGTATCGCTAATTTGGCGGCAATGATCGAGCAGTTAAGACGAGAAAAGATGCAAATGATCAACAGTCCACCGTTAGCAGCTGAGGAGGTGCTAGTTAGTCCGAATTTTAGTGAAGAGAGGGAGAATAATAGTTCTACAAAATACTTAGATCTCCCTCCAGGGGAAAAGTCTAAAGGGACTAACTCCACCGCAAGTATGGACGAGGAGGAACTGAACAAGAGGTTGATAGACATTGACATGAGTTTGGCGGAAAAGCTGAAGCGATTCAGACAGGAGCAGGTGCGGCCTGAGGTGGAAGAAGATGAGCCGGACCACCAGTTTCTTGATCGACTTCAACGTTTAATGCGCGAGGAGCAACTGGAACCCGAGAGAGATGGCGCAGAAGTGGAAAAACCTTTTGTACAGTTTCTAGTTGACATTCCTAAACTGCCAATATTAGAACCGGAACCTGAAGGGCTGACGCTTAACGAGTCCAGACGACGACCTCCTCCCTCCAAAGGCCTTACTACAGCCAAGAAGTTTAATGGTAATATTTCTCTGGTGCCTCACGAGTTGTCTACTATCGTAGAAGCTGACAGTCAGTTGTCCACGAAAGTGAGCCCTAACGCCTCCAAAATGCAACAATTCGAGCCGGTGGATAGTCAAGTGACTATTCCTAAAACAGTTGCCGAGCAATCGGAATCGAGCAAATCGTTAACGTGCACCGAAAGTACTTGCACCAATATTTGCACATCGATGTTGTCGTCCAATTCGAGCAGCAGCGACATGAAGAGCATCGAGGCTATGCTGAAGAGCATCGGTATGGAATGGGCCATACCCACATTGCACAAAACCCAGGAAGCTTTAGCTTTGACTTCCAGCTCTAGTTCTGGGGATTTAAGCTCCAAGAAACACAGCGCCAGCGAACTGAGCCTGAAGGAGTTTCTGAAAAAGCAAATGGCCGGCAAGATTTCTTCAAGCAGCTTAAACAAGTCGGACGCTAGTCCGAGCAGTTTTGTCAGAGAATGTTCGGAAATGTCCGCGATACAAGTGACAATTTCCAGTGGCGAAAAGTCAAAACAGCGCACGTCCACCCCGGTCATGACCAGCAAGAGTCCCATGAGCAAGTCGAAGGAAGATCACACACACTTGTTTACCGGGGCGTCAGATATTTCTTCGGTGCACAGTGCGTCTGGGAGGCAGGGTTCCGCCAAGCGGACTTTCAAAAGCCTGGGCGACGACGAGGAATCGTCCCTGACCAAAAGTATTCCGTCCGATTGACATAACTCGTTTGTATTAGTTGAATGTTTTAATAATGATGACTGTTTGTTGGTAAGTAATTTTATTTTTATAGTTGCTAGTTTTTGCAATAAAATCTTAAATTATTTAGTGTCAGTTCTTAAACGTAAGGACATTTCTTCCTTCCTAACCTCGTCCTAAAAAGTATTTTTGAACTGATTACTCAAAAAAATCAGTTAGTATTGTATAATGCATGTTTGGAAAAATTTGCTCCTTACCTCGTTCCGTGTCACATGTGCAAAGGAATTTATAAAATTACCGGTAATTCTGTATGCATTTCGACAGCCGCTAGAGTTTTTTGCCCGCCAAAATGTCGGTCAACGTGTCTTAAAAGGTTTTTGCGTTATTAGGACGGACTCATTTTTTTTATTGCTCGTGGTCCAAATCATTTTAGTTCTCCCTTTTTTGTGATTTATGACTATTTTTGCTCCCGTTATTCTAAGGTCGCTTAGAGAAGCTGCTCGAAGGTCGTCATGAAATATTTCTCTTTTTGTTGAATCTAATAAAATCTATTTCGGTTTGTGTGCTCCCGTCTAGCTAATCCAAGTAACTTTGTTGTGGTTTCTTCTTAAAGAACGGGCTCACAGAATGAAAAATGTTCTTGTAAATTAAGGACCTCTTTCGCTCCTTTCGCCATCCCTGAGTTCAATGTGCCTAGAGGGTTCTTCCACTCAACTTGTTGTCCTCCGTCTTTAGCGTTCTGCTTATCACTAAGATGTAGTGGGTGGAACATGTTTTTAGGCCTTCACTTAGAGCATCTTAGGGGGTTGATGAAGTGGAGGAATGTGTTTTACCATCTTCGTGCAGTAACTTGCACTCAGCTTCAAGGTCAGATAAATAATCCTTGGACTTTTAACCTCCTTATCTGACCTGCATGCCTACGGAGCACATTAACTCCCACTTCATCCATTTTATGTATCCGGTTTACCCACATTATAAAAAGTATGTCCAGATTCGAGTGTTAGTTGCCTTTTATTCTCCTTCTGCACTTTACTCTCTTAAGTTCTTCCTCCAACTCGAACAACCTCTGTTGCTATGTCGTCACTGTCCAGTGGTGTCGCCTGGTCCTCTCCGGGGATTCTTAGCACCTTCTGCTGTCATTCTCATGCGGCCGCTACTTTAGTTAGTGGAACTTCCGCAGTCTAAGAGCGGTTTTCACCAGAGACAAACGAAACGCAGTTTGATGAAACTATAAGTTTGGGCAAAAACGTCACATTGTTTTCACCGGTGAGAGTCTTAACTACGTTTAGTAAAACGCAGTTTCTAGAAAATACAAACACGATACATGCACACATATCGTCCCATTCTTAAAACAATAACAAATTTTTCTAAGAGTAATGAGGTTGAAGTCATTTGTCAATCTTTACTGCGTTGACACTTTTAACCGAGTTTCACTCTAGTGAAATCAGCACAACAAGGGCCATGTTTGGGGGTTTAGCCGTTTTTTGCTCTTACTATTTTGACAAACGCAGGTTGCTAGAATTGTTTACAAGAATTTTGTCCTATATGGGCGTCGAGTAGGGGGTGTTCAATTGAAATCATCTAAATGTTAAAAGAATCATGTAAATGTCAAACGAAATGGATGAAAGAACAAAAGTCCATTTACTTTGAATATGGCATCCTTTTCTGTTCGAACTACATAGCCCGCTAGATGACGTTTTCTATTGAACACGGGGTATATACCACCAATATTCGGTTGCTAGAGCCTCGTCTGTTATATAATAGGGAGTATAGAGTGGCCTTTTTGTTGGATTTATGAGGTATTGGCAAAACTGTAATAGATAGTTTATTATTGTTGGCCAACCCCAACAGTAATAGCGTCAACCATAGATAACGGCCAACTATAAACTCTATTTTGTTAAATGGGTTCTCCAGTCCCAACACACACCAAACATTTCTCATTTTGCACTACATCATACTATTTTACTAAATGGAGTTTTTTTCCTAAATAATCAAATTACAATCATTTCTTTACCGCGTGACTTCACATGCATGAACGTTGAGATACTGATGATCCCCGGCCCCGCCTACTGGCCTTTTTGAGCACCACAACTGTGGATCAAAAATGACGTCAATAGGACAATATGTTACTGACGACTTTTGGACGCCATATCTATGACGTCTTTATGACAATCACTTCTATAAATTATCTCCATGACCTGCAGGAAGCCAATTTTTGTCTTTAAAAACTATTTAAATTTGTCGACGTTTCGCAAATTTACTTTGGATCCTCAGGGCAATCACTCCCAAAAGTCTGCAGAAAACCCATTTTTATATGTCTGCCCACTCACTAGTCTAGAAAATCTCCTTTTTTCTTCTTGTGTAAATTTGGTATTTAAAAACGATCGTTTTCCAGAGAGAAGTCATTGTATTCTAATAGAAAACAGCTTCTATTTATGGGTTATTGAGTAGAAAATGCAACACATTGTTATAATAAATGGTTGGCACGGAGGCTTCTAGATTCTTGGCCCTTGTGGTTATATGGCTGGTTGTTTTCTTGGGTTCTGGTCCTTTGTTTGATTAAATAACGTACAGCGGGTGCTTCTAACTTCGTTGTTTATTTTGACGTTTCGACACAAATTGGTGCCTTCATCAGGGTTTTGTACTACAGCATACGGAATACTTAATTTAATGTTATATTTGTACACTAGCAGGAAGGAAGGGTATAAAAGGAATAATCGAAAAAAAATATATAAAGATTACTACAAGTAAACAAAATAAAATGCTGAAACATAAACGTACTGAGAGATGATCAATAGATAAAGTAAAGAATAAAACCGGTAACTCAAGCAAGTAGGATATCTCTGACGGTGAGCGGCAGGGTTTCGACACGGCGGGCAGCATGTACAAAGCAATAATGCAACATTTGTTTTTTCAAAATTTTCATTAAACATTTAACTCTCGACTTTCAAATGTAACCAGTGCATAAAGGAAAAAAAACTGCAACAAACTTCAAACCAAAACAGTACATCGTTTTGTGGTAAGTCATTGTCACCCTCACATTTCCTCGTTTTCTTATTTTTCTTACCCTTTTACCCCTTCTTAACCTATCACCATTCACTTTTGACGCTCTTTTGCTTTGAGTTTACCGACTTTATTCTTTACTTGTAGTAATCTTCATATTTTTTTTCGTTTATTCCTTTTATACCGTTCCTTGCTGCTAGTGTACAAAAATAACTTTAAATTATGTTGTAGTACAAAACTCTGATGAAGGCACCAATTTATGTCGAAACGTCAGCCCATAAAATAAACAACGAAGTTAGAAGCACCGCTGTACCTTATTTAATCAAGAAAAGGACCAGAACCTAAGAAATCAACAAGCGTTATAATAAATGTGGCATAAAGCCTTTACTGTTATACTGCCTACTTTTAAGATTCTTTTTGTGCCTGACTTTGTGCACTGAATAGTTTAGGCCAGTTGTTAAATGGTCTTGTTTAACTCACTTAAATATTTCCTATTAACCGCGCCTTTGAATTACCGAAATAACATTACATATAAAAATTTCTAAATATACCTAGAGAGGTAAAATGTGCACTTATAATGTATGTGAATCAGTTTCAGATGCAGAAGTTTGCGAAAGAAAATTCCTAGATAAGGAAAGCATTTGGTGAACCAGAGATATTGCATATCTCAAGCAGAAAAAATAAAACACTTCAACATCTAGGGTTAAGCGCAAATATATAATAATATATACTTTTTACATAAATAATTTAAAACTTCCAAATAGTTTAATTCAAAGACAGCATCATTAGTACTGCTGATCATTTTGTTCGTTGAATTAGTCAAGGTCTTTGCCTACATCATCTGTGATAAGAACCTCTTCCCAGTACTCATCTTAGACATAGATCGTCAACACTATTTTTTACCAGATCTATGTAAAAGTACCGGTCACCTCTGCGGTACCAAGAAGACGCTGATAGTGCTTATTACGCTTCAATAATTAGTTTTTTTTCGTTCGCAATTCTAGTTTTGTAATGATTTTTGTTTTGCAATGATAATATTTTTTGTACAAATCGTAAGAGTTTAGAGAACATGCAATAGGTGCATACTTACATTTACTGCCAGATTAGCTTAAGTAATCATAACTACAGACGTCAGTAGTTGGTTCAAACTCTATGCAAATAATAATAAATTCCTTTCCGGAAACCTAATCCAAATACTTACGTAAATAGGTACCTACCGAAGCATACCTAATTCCGAGGAAAATCGTCATTGCCATCTCAAAGAAGGAATCTCACACCTTCGTAGCCTTATTGGGACCTCAGGAGCCCTTCACGTATTCAACTTACTCATTTGTATTCCACTCTTAATCAGTATCTTGCAGTGGAAACGCGGCGGTAATCTTAATTAGTGGATGAAATACGGTGGAATGTGTTAACATTGTTACGAGGGCAAGTGAGTAAGTTAGTCAAAACCAGACACAATGTATTGCTTTGTTTATCTGGCAAAATCTTGAGGTTAACAAACCATTTTCTTATTTTTTTGGTTTAAGTATATAAAACCAGGCTGTAACACGAGACTCGAGACTGAAGAATTAGAGGATCATATTGAGAGCAGATGGAGTAGGATACATAATTACTTGCGATACATATAATGGTCAAATATTAAACTTTTTCTAAAATAGACCAGCTTCATTCAAAAGAAATCGTAGACTTGGCAGGACAAAGACTACGTTCTCGCAGTCTAATAATTCGATCAATAAACGTACGAAAATTTGTACTGAAATCTGAGGCAAACATATGGAGAAAAAACGTCCAATCGTTGGTGAAACTGGATGAAACGATCAAGGGTTTGCAATGAAGCACTTGCTGTACCTTCAAGATCAAGAATTGTTGAACAAAGGATTGTTGATAGACGTATTGGTAAAACTTCCATCATTGAGAATTTCATTGGTTCAGGGGATGATAGTGAAGACTTATACATGAGAAGTGCATTCTGCGTGAACATTCATGAAAAAGGTACCAGATGACATTACCTATGCAATTAACTATATGCGGTCTTAACCCTGTTCTATGTACTTCAATGACCGAACCTTATCAAATGTTTCGAGTGTGATTATACTTGATAAAACTGCGCAGAGAAGAAGAAAAACTAGAAAAGGGTTATTTTCAAGGTTTTCACGATGATCATAAAGCTTAGCAAGTATGGTTACGAAAGGCAGAACTCCACCAGTTTATGGATATGAGGTCATTTTTGTCATTCTTTAATCAATTGCCAAGTCTTTTTACAATTTAAGGTTTTGTGAAACTATCAATAGGTGATTTGAACGATGTGGGCTTTAGTATAGAGTAGATGAGAGTAGAATCTGGTAATAGTGTCGAAACATCTTGACCTGTCAGAAAAGCGAGTGCATTGCTTATAGTAAAGTTTGGCCAGTTTTTGATCCTGACGCTGAACAAGGTTTTACGTGATTCCCAAATCAATATTTGGGGAAAGGTCCCAAACAATTGGTGTGATTTCTCACAGTAGAAACAATTTTGGCCAAATTTTTGTGATACTGATGCTGAACAAAGTGAAAATGCTTCCTAAATTAATATTTGGAGAAAGATTCCTAACAGAATTGGTGTGAGTTTTCAAGGGCTTTCGGAGTGATTGAGATTAGAACAGTATTAAAAGAAGGAAGTTATATATTTAGTATTTAGTGTTGCTTTGTTCAGGTCAGTTCAGGTTTCTTAAGGTTAGTTCAGGTTAGGTCGACGTTCTACATGATTTCCTAAATCAATATTTGGTGAACGGTCCCAAACATAATTGGTGTGAGTTCGAAGTTGAAAGAATTTTGAAATGATTGAGATTGCAGGGAATTTTCTTAGGTTTTTATTATCGATTAACAATAAAAAGAAGGAAGTTATATACGAGTAGTAGGTACCTAGTAATAGTAGACATTGGGGGGGGGGGGGAAGCCTTGCGACTAGGCCTTAAAGGTACGTTTCAAAGTCTCCCGATCCAACTATAGCACACTCCCAGAAAGTGGTATGACGACTCTTCCCCTGCTCCAC
The DNA here is from genome assembly GCA_951812265.1 of Taphrorychus bicolor. Lineage (NCBI taxonomy): Eukaryota > Metazoa > Arthropoda > Insecta > Coleoptera > Curculionidae > Taphrorychus > Taphrorychus bicolor. The sequence goes on from OX638304.1 coordinate 23,091,060, forward strand.
AGCAGGTGTAGAGTGGACTGTCCACCATTCTTAGGGGGTGCATGTGTCTGTTTGGTCTTCAGTGGCCAGTGAGGATTCCTATAAGGTCTCCCAGGCACTGTCGACTTTTCCCAAGCACCCACAAGGCCTTAGATCTATCCGGGTTAGGTTAGATTTCCTTGGTCTCTTTACATAGGTATTCCTGACTGTGTCCAGTTGTCCTGGTACTCTCCCATGTCTACTCATTTAGAGTATGAGAGACGTACCTATTGCTGATTCCTAAATATGGCTCCGGTCCAGTAAAGCACGTTTGGAAACCACGCTTGGCCTATTCATCGGCGCGCTCGTTTCCCTCAATGCCCCTATGTCCTGAAACCCATCCCAAAGTTACCCTTTTTGTTTCTGCCAGTGACTCTAGAGCATTTCTGCAGTGCTTAACAAGCTTTGAACTCGTCCTGTTTCTGCAGATGGCTCGCATGGCCGCCTGACTGTCGGGGTATATGAAGCTGTTCTGTTCTGCTCCTAGTTTGACTTCTGGTCGTGTGGCCGCTTCGAGTATTGCAAATACCTCCGCTTGTAAAACCCTTCTGTGGCTTCCCAAGGGAAAGCTCTCGCTCTCGCCATGGTCTGCTTTGTATATTCCAGCTTCTGACGACTGTGAATCGGTCATTCTTGATCCATCTGTATACCATACTTGATTATTCTCAGAAAGTTCCTGAAGCAGCTCTTATTGGAAATCTTCATTTGTTGGAATGTTTATCCCAAATTACTGTTTTAGTTTCAGCCGATCGCAAGGACGCCCCTCCTGCGACAAGACAATTGGATTTCCCGCTGGATGAGACTGGCGATCTGCGTGTGACCGCTTCCCATGACTGTGTCCTTCCACTGGTCGTAGCAATCCATCCTCCTGCAGGAAGCCCTCGCCTCTTGATCCAGACTGGAAGCTCCGGCAGACCCAGTAAGGCATTGAGAGCTGCTCCTGGTGTTGTTCTGAACGCACCCGTTATAGCTAGGCAGACTGTTCTCTGCAGTCTGGCCAATCTCAACGCATAGCAGGCCCTGTCTACCGCTGGCCACCAGATCACGGACTCATAGGCTATCCCCGGTGCGATTACCGCAGGGTAGAGCCACTGCAGGACTTTTGGCTTTAGACTCCACCTCCTTCCTGCCCTGCGCAGTTGCCATACTAGTTTTGTTCTGTTGTTGCATGTCTTTTCTACGTGACTTTTCCAGGTCAGCCCGCTGTCGATGATCACCCCCAGGTACTTAGTCTCAGGCTTTAGCGGCAGAGGTTCCGCGCACAGCGTGGGTGACCGGAATCCTGCAGTTTTCCTCCTTTTGGTGTAGAGCACAAGCTCTGTCTTGCCAGGGTTGACTGACTGTCCCGTCTCGGTACACCATTATTATATTATTCTGCATGCGTTTTGCATTCGATCAACAAACGCTTCCCACGAACTTTCCTGGTATCATGACCAGTCCGTCACTGAACCCCTCGGCCTGTAGTCTCTTCAAAAGACCGTCCATTAAGAGACACCATACTCGAGGCGATAAGCAGCTGCCTTGTGGACTGCCGCCCTCGACCTCGATTTCGTGTAGGGGAAGGACTTTTGGCATCTCCAACTTCTGATCCAAGACTACGGACATCCTCGTTTCTGATTCAAGATCTTCAATATCTTTGTATTCTGATCCGAGACCATCACCATTTCGTGTTATGAAACGAGACCATCGACATCGTCTTCTTTCTTCAGCTTTTAACCAGTTTCCAATCCTCTTCGGACCTGAAAGATTTTAAGGTTTTAAACATAACATGTTTTAAATGTTCGTGCCTATTACGTGTGGTCTGTTAGTGTCTTTTCATGTTTTACTGACGTTCCCAATTGTTTAAGTTTTAAATTGACTGCCTGTGATTGATTTGTGAGGTACCTTGGCGCGATGACTCCTCGCCCTTGGCTTCCCTTCTTTTGACGAGTAAGTTTCACTTTTGTAGTACATACGCTAGTTACCAACACTGTAAGGACAAACTATGCTCGTCGACAGATTTTTGGGCGCTGATGATTGCCTTTGTGCCGAAACCGGTACAAAAAAATTGCACATAGTATACACTCTCCCACACCTACCTACTTTTAACCAGTTTAACTGTTGTAACAGTGTAAGCAGCTGATGTTCTCTCTATTCCTAAAAGAGTCAGTAGGAAGACTATTACGACCATGAAAAATGCAAAGACAAATAGAAATTAGAAAACCAATTAAGGTTATTCTTGTTGAAAAAGAATTGAAAAAAGAAAAAACTGCAAAACCAGTTTTTGAGGGCAAGGGATAAAAGAACGTCGATGGAAAGAAAAAGTTCTTACGACAATTAACTGCATGCATTGCATGCATTTATAACATAAATGAGAGTAATAAAAATATAAAAAGAGGGAAGATCGAAAGTGAAGAAGAAAAAACAGCGGGCAATGAAATCGGTTCATCAACAGATCTAGATTTATCCAATTATGGCCACTTTGCTTCAGATTTTAGTAAATTATTCTTGGTTAGGCTCAGATGGTTGCTGAAGCAGCTCTTTCTTGTTTTGTTGTTCCCTTATTTGTGTTTACCCCAAATGTCTGTTTTTGCCGTAATTGATCCTTGGTACGACCCTCCTGCGACGGGACATGTTGGTATTTTCCGACGAAGAAGGCCGGCAATCTTTGTTTGACCATTTGCTATTGCTGTTTTCTTCCAGTGGGTACAGCAATCCATCCTCTTATAGCCACAGCCTTCCTCTGTACCTAAATTAGAAGCTCCAATTTATTCAAAAAGGCATTGATAGTCGCTTCTGGTGTTGCCTTAAATGCACCTGTTCTGGCTTGGTAGACTGCCTTGTCCACCCCTTGCCTCCAGACATGTAATGTATTATTTTTTACTACTTACTTTCAAAAGCAAAAACGATTTTCAGAATATCATACACTAATATTCAAAAATAAACACATTAATTGGTATAATTTTTTGCATTTCATTGTTTCTAAAGCTTTATTTTTTAGATAGTTCTGAAGAAGGCAGCAGATAAGTTGCCGAAACGTCAACAAGGTCGATTCGTCCGAGCTCTTTCTAGGGTAAATTATTAATCGCAGTAAGTTTACTGTGAGTAGTGCGAAATTCTTTCTCCAACAATGAACGAATCACCCAAAAAAAGTGGATGAGTAAGTAAGTAGTAAAAAATGAACTTTCGGCCTAGAATATTTAGGAGTTATCTACAATGTAAGGTATTCTCAATCTGAGTGCCGCAGTGAAGCGGCAATGCAGAACCTAGGGTTTTAGGCTCCACTTCCTGTCTATTAACTTGCGTGATTGCTTTGTCAGTGTTGTTGCGTTGTTTTATGTCTTCTCTACGTGGGATTTTCAGGTCGTTGATCACCACCAGGTACTTAGACCTAGGCTTCAATAGCAGAAATCTCCCATATAGAATAGGTGTCCTGAAATCTGTAACTTTAGTACTTCTGGTGTATTGTTCTATTATTTTGCATGCCATTTGAATCCGATCACAAACGTTGTCCACAAACTTGCCCGGTGTCATAAACAGTGGGTCGTCTGGGTACGCTTACACCAGTGGTACCTTGGTGGAGTAGTTTTTAGCAGGATTATCATTATGAACCAAGTTAATAAACAGTATGAAACATCACCTAGTGTAGTGTGCCAATCATTTAAATCCTGTCTGGAGCCAGTCTAAGGCTCTTTCCAATCAAGAAAGGCATCGGGTAAGAGAAAAACTCCGATCTTGGTTAGACTATTCTGAACAACTTTAATATGGCAGTTGATAACACTATGTTGCTTGGGGTTGTTCTGTTTTGGCATGGTCATGAAGTAGGTGAAGGTAGTACAGTAAATCCTAGTGGCTATAATATAAAACTTAGGAAGCAGAGTAACCAAAGGGCCAGTTACACTAATTGCAGAAGTTTACCTTTTTGGAACGCGATAGCACTTTCTCAGCGACTTGGTTTCTCAAACTTGGAACCCAACTTTCGTTTACGTTATAAGTATGTGTATGAGACAAAGCACGTAGACAGCTATAAAAGAGGCATCTTGTACAGTGTCTAAACACACCATACGAAGTGATCACCGGTCTAGCTGATACACATAGTATCACACACATCACGAGTATTACTGATCATACTGTTTACCGTGAAATTGATCATACTGATGTAACCATTTGAATCTTTGATTGGCGTTTGCACCTGCGATGATTTGGAAATGAAGAGGTAGTAGGCAGGGGGGAGGGCACTGTGTTGGCTACCACATGTTAAGACTAAATGATTAGCGGTGGTTCCCTGCTCTCGAGAATAGCTCATCTTAGGGTAGGTGTAAGTGATGTAAAATACCCTTAATTTAGTGACTTCTGCACTAAGTTCTTCACTTAATTATGAAGTATTAACCATGATCTGGGATTGTGAAGACCCACAGGTCAAGACCCCTCGACGATGGTGTTGTATTGTATTGTATTAGATGTGAAGGGACGTAAGTACAGTCCTCCACCCCGACCTGCGGTCTATTGTGGCTCACCCGAAGTGTTGCCAGCAAGGTTTACCCCTGCTTGTCCCACTAATTGTCACCCATTAAGCCCAGACCCTCAACGAATCTGATGAGTCCGAGGAATGTGGAGTCTTAGATGGCTATGGCCCGTGTAGAGTGCAGCAGCCACTCTGATTTGTCTCCTATTTAGTCTGGGGAGTATGGGACACCCAACGCCGGTTCTGGGCCGACAAATCCCGCCGCCCTTCTGGCTAAGAGTCTGCCCTCTCATTGTCTTCGTGCCCTCGACGCCCTGGGATCCATACCAGTGTGATGTTGTTCTCCTGCGATAGGATGTTCAAAGTCTTGCTGCAGCTCCAAACTGTTTTGGAGCTGCAACGCAATGACTTTAGTGCTAAAAGTGCTGCCCGACTGTCCGAGCAGATCTTTATTAATCTATTGTGACCTCCTTCCTCTAATAGGTGTCGGGCACAAAGTTCAATGGCGTGTATTTCTGCCGGAAATACTGTGTTGAGTCGGCCTAGGCTTCTCTGCTATGCAGGTGCCATCCGAACTCCCGTATACTTCCGCGCCAGCACCTTCATTCGGACTTCACCTGGATCCGTCTGTGTACCAGGTACTATCTGCCATTTGCAGATCTGGCCGTCGATCCAAGCACCTCACACGGCTCCCTGGATTTGGGCTCCTGTTGGCAGGTTTTCAATCCCGCCACAGAACCTTCTCCAGGACTCTCTTTTAGCAGTCCTGCTCCGCTTGTTGTAGTTAGTTAGGGCCTGACGGTAAGTGTACCAGTCTTTATTTATTTTTGCTTTGTTAAGAAGTCGTCGACTTTCCAGGCTGTTATTCTACCAGGATGTTTGTCTATTGTCTTTTTTTGTTCTAGTTGGACAGTTATCTTCATAGGTCTGCAGAGCAGCGGCTGCCAGCCGCTCTGCTGCCAGCTCTATGTTGATAATAGGACCGTCAACAAAGATGTTGATCGTATTCAGTTGTGCCTGAAGGGACTTCCGATACGAAGCCCAGTTTGTGCTTTTAAGATCTTTGAAAGTGACTGTAGGTCTGATACCTGTTTATAGGTTAAACGTTATATGTTTATGATGGGAGCAAGATTGCTGGGGGGATACTTGCCAGTTGCATATCTTATTTGAAATAAGGTTTGTTGCCTTCTTGCCTGTTGGCAGTTATGAGAGTTGGGGGGTTGCCCATGTTATTAATTTTTAGGTCAACTTGTGTTAGGTAGTTAAGTAGTGACTTACCCCTTATATTAATGTTGGTGCTACCTCATACCGTTGTGGTGAGCATTCGCATCTCATCCCAGTATTAGCTGGGATGGAGTGTTACTTCTCCTAAAGTGGTCGGCAAGTCTCTGAACCGGCTCAGAAGGAAGTTGTTCAGCTTCTGCGTCCCCAGCAGGGAGGTAGGCTGAGCAGATCATTACATCTGTCTTGATGTTCTGGGTGGTCAGCGACGTACGTGCCGCTGCCACATCTCTAGTGCAGAACTCTGTACGTAAAAAGAATGGGATTTCTTTCCTTATAAGTACAGCTGCTCTTGGTTTACTATCCCAATCGCAGGCAATAATCTTACCCTTAGTGTCGCTTAGGCCGGATACGTGGTCCGTGTTAGAGGTCTATGGTTCTTGGATAAGGGCTATATCCCCATCAGTTTCCCTGAACGTCTTCCCCAAAAGATGTGTAGCTGCTTTCGCATGCTGAAGGTTGACCTGTAGAAACGTGGTCTTACCTGCCATTCCTACGCTTCCATCTTCGGGTCAGGTTTGGGGTCCTTCCTCTCCTCCGTATCCCGATTTTTGCCTGGTTTTGGCCGTTTAGGGATGAATTTGCCTCTCCCCTTATATTGGGCCTGACCAGGTCTTGTGGGTTTGTCGCCCTTCCCCAAGACGGCTGGAACAGCCTTGGGTGTTTGACTGGCTTTTTTATCTCTGGACATTCCAGAGCAGCTAGGCTGCTTTAACTGTTCCACTGGTGAGACAACGGTGGGTGGTTTGCCAGACTTTTTGTTGGACTTTTTTGCTGAGGATATACCAGAGCAGCCAGGCTTATGGCTGCAGGAATTGAATCCTTCCAAAACCGAAGAAGGATCTGAATTCTATATCAACCAGGATGGTGTTACTCATCTCTTTAAAAAGATTAGCTGGTAATTGGTGACTTTAGTCCCGTATCTACGAAAACTCTCAAATGGCAGGCTTTCCGAATTTGTGCAAAGAGATAGTCATTGTCCTATATATAAATTAGGATGTGGTTTATCGGTCTTTTTATTATCACGTTATTTCCGCTATTTCTTGGCAATTTTCTGGTGCATAAGTGGTTTCGTATCAAACTCATAATTGCTATGAATACTTATTAGTTCGTGCTGAAGAAAGTTTGCAGGCAGTGCTCCCGTTTAGTATTGGGGAATTCACAGACGAATCGTTAAATTAAAAAGGATTCGGTCGTTGACCACAACGAAGTTCGAGTTATTTTTGTCTACGTTATTGTATAGTTACTATTATTCCTACAACGTCGTGAGTCCGGGTTAATTGTTCAAAATTGGATATCGGACGTACAGAGACTCACTCAATAACCCCTCGTATATACAAGTACGTTACTTGCCATGCATGTTACTGGTACGGAGGTACCAATTAAGAGGCGCACCGCCAAAACGCGTCAACTCGGCTTTAAATATGCTTTAAAATGCGTTTCTTCTTTTATTACATAATTGCGACTACATGAGTTTAAAACCGCAAAAATAGTATTTTGGGTAAATATTGAAAAAATGAAATGTAAACATGGGAATGATGAGAACATTTATTAGTTGATAACTCGGTAACCGCAATTTCAGTCGCAGCAGTGATTGAGTTCCACACATCATAACGTAAGTGCAATTTTTTGTTCTATAACCACCTTTGTGTGATTTGCAATACTTATGAATTTAACCACTAAACAACCATGTACATATTATTTTCGTAAACCACGAAAGATAAGCCATATTCAATGCCAATTTCATTTAATAAGCAATACAAACAAGATTTCGCTACTATTAGTACTGTAAGTAATCATTGGCATCTGCTGATACATCACCGTTGACATCATGAATTTCAGCTGCTACATGCTTTAAAAATCTAATTATTTATTATTGTTGTTTTTTATGACACTATTAATTTACTAACTAATTACACAGAAACTATAATGATTGCAAACAAATCGTATAAGTTTCTAAAACGTACATGTTATTATCTAAAAATAGTCTTGTAAAACACCGTGCAGAATTTCACGATATCCCGCTTTTTTTTTATTTTTAGATCAATTTTTACGATTTTAGAGAGTAATCAAAAACTGGCGCCGGTATTGATGTAATATCGTATTAGGAAAGCCTTGAAATCGAAAGGTGTAATGGCAGTTTATCTAATTAGAAGATAAGATTTGGCCAGGGATGGCTTATCTGCCAAAATCCGGAACGCTTTTTAGTTTATCCCTGAAAATGGCACGTGAAACGTAAATTTTAGTCCTGGTGCCGGTTGAACACAAGCATGGATCAAGGAGAGAGAACCGAAAAGGCCCCCAATCCCCGAGAGAGGGCATCAATATTCTCGATTATTTTCTTTTAGTAAGTACCTTTTATCCATTTATTATGCAGCGTAGAATCTAAGCAGGTTTCATTAGATTAAACAGAAAAAATAGAAAATTTGCATTTGGGTGTTTCTTTTAGAGATAAGAGATTAAAAATAAATTCTGACACTTTAAATTAGTGTACGTTTTAATGGAATTCCAATTTAATACATATTTATTTTTATGACGGCTAATAAACATCATTTTGTCTATCCATCGTTGTATAACAGCTAAAGTACACTTTATAAAATGTTGCCTTTTCTAAGAAGCTGTAACGCAAAGTGTCAATTGTAACAAAATCCACTCCAATTTTTTTTTGTTACCTTTTTCTATGGGTTCGATGAAAATTTACTGATCAAAACACTCAAAACTACATTGGTAAACAAAACGTTTGGCAGAGACAATCTTTGGGGGCATTTTCAAGGTGGGAATTTTTTTTTGAACGTTGCTATTTTTTGTGCCATTCTTACAGTTCAATGCTCCATTTGTTCCGAAATATGCAATAAACACTATTTCATATAGGGCGCGAAACGTGCTGTAAACATTTCAAATATTTGATGGTGTGCCATTTTGTTAAACTACCATTTTCTGTCTTTTATAATGGACGTCATATGATTTATTATTTGATACCAAATCTGGTACAGTTCTTTAAAGTAATACGATATTTTGCACCTTTACTTTAAGGTCGATATTTTTTATTTTTTGTTATACATGGATGGGGGGTGGATTGGCCAGTTTTTTTATTTTTTGTTATCCATGGATTTAAAACGAGTTAAAGTGGTTTTTATGTTTTTTTTCTCGAAGACAAAGTGAAATACGAAATATTAACGAAAGACTAAAAAGTTGAATTTTTAGTTGTTAACCAAAAAAAAAAATAAAACAAATTTGATAGTTATTTCATGTAATAAGACATTTTGCTCGTTTACTTTAAGGTCGAAGTTATATATTTCTTATTTTTATTTTATGTTGTTTATCGATATTTTTTAGTATAATGTTAAAAATGCTAAATGTTTTAGAATTTAATGAGCTAAAGTGCTCTTTATTTTTAATTTTTAATTTTTTTACTTTTAATTATTATTTTAAAAGGTTGTATTTTTAGTTACTTAATCTGAAAAATAAAAAAAAGTCAGTGCCGTACTTTTTTTCTCAATAACAATTGGCTGTAGTGCTCACTGAGAAGCCACTGGACCTAATAATTTCAATTTAGTTAGGGCTAAATAAGCAAATTTGATACTATTGTTTGAAGTAATAAGATATTTTTCTGTTAGTACTAAGAGACCAAAAAAGTTGTATTTTTACACGCTACTTAATTTGAAAAAAAAAGTCAGTGCAATACTTTTTTCTTAAGAATAATTCGCTCTGGTGCCACTGAGACGCCACTGCCCCTAGTAATTTTAATTTAGTTAGGGCTAAATAAGCAAATTTTGTACGGTTGCTTGAAGTAACAAGACATTTTTCTCAGTTACTCCCCTCAGTTACTACTAAGAGACCAAAAAGTTGTATTTTTACACGCTACTTAATTTGAAAAAAAAAGTCAGTGCAGTACTTTTTCCTTAATAATAATTCGCTGTGGTGCCCACTGAGACGCCACTGCACCTAGTAATTTTAATTTAGTTAGTGCTAAATAAGTAAATTTAGTACAGTTATTTGAACCAATAAGACATTTTTGTCAGTTACTTACCCTCAGTTATTACTAAGAGATCAAAAAGTTGTATTTTTACACGCTATTTAATTTGAAAAAAAAAGTCAGTACTGTACTTATTTCTTAATATTAATTCGCTGTGGTGCCAACTGGGACGCCACTGCACCTAGTAATTTAAATTTAGTTAAGGCTAAATAAGCAAATTTGGTACAGTTGTTTGAAGTAATAAGACATTGTTGTCAGTTACTTACCCTCAGTTACTAGTAAGAAACCAAAAAGTTGTATTTTTACACGCTACTTATTTGAAAAAAAAGTCAGTGCAGTAGTTTTTTCTTAATAATGATTCGCTGTGGTGCCCACTGAGACGCTACTGCACCTAAATAAGTAAATTTAGTACAATTGTTTGAAGTAATAAGAAATTTTTGTCAGTTACTTACCCTCAGTTACTACTATGAGACCAAAAAGTTGTATTTTTACACCCTACTTAATTAAAAAAAAGTCAGTGCAGTACTTTTTTCTTAAGATAAATTCGCTGTGGTGCCAACTGGGACGCCACTGCATCTAGTAATTTTAATTTAGTTAAGGCTAAATAAGCAAATTTGGTACAATTGTTTGAAGTAATAAGACATTGTTGTCAGTTACTTACCCTCAGTTACTACTAAGAAACCAAAAAGTTGTATTTTTACACGCTGCTTATTTAAAAAAAAAAGTCAGTGCAGTAGTTTTTTCTTAATAATTATTCCCTGCGGTGCCTGCTGAGACGCCACTGCACCTATTAATTTTAATTTAGCTAGGACTAAATAAGCAAATTTGGTACAATTGTTTGAAGTAATAAGACATTTTTGTCAGTTACTTTCCCTTAGCTACTACTAAGTGACCAAAAAGTTGTATTTTTACACGCCACTTAATTTTAAAATAAAGTCAGTGCAGTAGTTTTTTCTTAATAATGATTCGCTGTGGTGCCCACTGAGACGCTACTGCACCTAAATAAGTAAATTTAGTACAGTTGTTTGAAGTAATAAGACATTTTTGTCAGTTACTTACCCTCAGTTACTACTATGAGACCAAAAAGTTGTATTTTTACACGCTACTTAATTAAAAAAAGAGTCAGTGCAGTACTTCTTTCTTAAGATTAATTCGCCGTGGTGCCAACTGGGACGCCACTGCATCTAGTAATTTTAATTTAGTTAAGGCCTAATAAGCAAATTTGGTACAATTGTTTGAAGTAATAAGATATTGTTGTCAGTTACTTACCCTCAGTTACTACTAAGAATCCAAAAAGTTGTATTTTTACACGCTGCTTATTTGAAAAAAAAGTCAGTGCAGTAGTTTTTTCTTAATAATAATTCCCTGCGGTGCCTGCTGAGACGCCACTGCACCTATTAATTTTAATTTAGCTAGGGCTAAATAAGCAAATTTGGTACAATTGTTTGAAGTAATAAGACATTTTTGTCAGTTACTTTCCCTTAGTTACTACTAAGTGACCAAAAAGTTGTATTTTTACACGCCACTTAATTTGAAAATAAAGTCAGTGCAGTAGTTTTTTCTTAATAATGATTCGCTGTGGTGCCCACTGAGACGCTACTGCACCTAAATAAGTAAATTTAGTACAGTTGTTTGAAATAATAAGACATTTTTGTCAGTTACTTACCCTCAGTTACTACTATGAGACCAAAAAGTTGTATTTTTACACGCTACTTAATTAAAAAAAAAGTCGGTGCAGTAGTTTTTTCTTAAGATTAATTCGCTGTGGTGCCAACTGGGACGCCACTGCATCTAGTAATTTTAATTTAGTTAAGGCTAAATAAGCAAATTTGGTACAATTGTTTGAATTAATAAGATATTGTTGTCAGTTACTTACCCTCAGTTACTACTAAGAAACCAAAAAGTTGTATTTTTACACGCTGCTTATTTGAAAAAGAAAGTCAGTGCAGTAGTTTTTTCTTAATAATAATTCCCTGCGGTGCCTGCTGAGACGCCACTGCACCTAGTAATTTTAATTTAGCTAGGGCTATATAAGCAAATTTGGTACAATTGTTTGAAGTAATAAGACATTTTTGTCAGTTACTTTCCCTTAGTTACTACTAAGTGACCAAAAAGTTGTATTTTTACACGCCACTTAATTTGAAAATAAATTCAGTGCAGTAGTTTTTTCTTAATAATGATTCGCTGTGGTGCTCACTGAGACGCTACTGCACCTAAATAAGTAAATTTAGTACAGTTGTTTGAAATAATAAGACATTTTTGTCAGTTACTTACCCTGAGTTACTACTATGAGACCAAAAAGTTGTATTTTTACACGCTACTTAATTTGACAATAAAGTCAGTGCTGTAGTTTTTTCTTAATAATGATTCGCTGTGGTGCCCACTGAGACGCCACTGCACCTATTAATTTTAATTTAGCTAGGGCTAAATAAGCAAATTTGGTACAATTGTTTGAAGTAATAAGACATTTTTGTCAGTTACTTTCCCTTAGTTACTACTAAGTGACCAAAAAGTTGTATTTTTACACCCCACTTAATTTGAAAATAAAGTCAGTGCAGTAGTTTTTTCTTAATAATGATTCGCTGTGGTGCCCACTGAGACGCTACTGCACCTAAATAAGTAAATTTAGTACAGTTGTTTGAAATAATAAGACATTTTTGTCAGATACTTACCCTGAGTTACTACTATGAGACCAAAAAGTTGTATTTTTACACGCTACTTAATTAAAAAAAAAGTCAGTGCAGTACTTTTTTCTTAAGATTAATTCGCGGTGGTGCCAACTGGGACGCCACTGCATCTAGTAATTTTAATTTAGTTAAGGCTAAATAAGCAAACTTGGTACAATTTTTGGAAGTAATAAGACATTGTTGTCAGTTACTTACCCTCAGTTACTACTAAGACACCAAAAAGTTGTATTTTTACACGCTGCTTATTTGAAAAAAAAAGTCGGTGCTGTAGTTTTTTCTTAATAATAATTCCCTTAGGGGGGCTGCTGAGACGCCACTGCACCTATTAATTTTAATTTAGCTAGGGCTAAATAAGCAAATTTAGTACAGTTGTTTGAAGTAATAAGACATTTTTGTCAGTTACTTACCCTCAGTTACTACTAAGAAACCAAAAAGTTGTATTTTTACACGCTACTTATTTGAAAAAAAAGTCAGTGCAATAGTTTTTTCGTAATAATGATTCGCTGTGGTGCCCACTGAGACGCTACTGCACCTAAATAAGTAAATTTAGTACAGTTGTTTGAAGTAATAAGACATTTTTGTCAGTTACTTACCCTCAGTTACTACTATGAGACCAAAAAGTTGTATTTTTACACGCTACTTAATCAAAAAAAAGTCAGTGCAGTACTTTTTTCTTAAGATTAATTCGCTGTGGTGCCAACTGGGACGCCACTGCACCTAGTAATTTTAATTTAGTCAAGGCTAAATAAGCAAATTTGGTACAATTTTTTGAAGTAATAAGACATTGTTGTCAGTTACTTACCCTCAGTTACTAGTAAGACACCAAAAAGTTGCATTTTTACAAGGTCCTTATTTGAAAAAAAAAAGTCAGTGCTGTAGTTTTTTCTTAATAATAATTCCCTGGTGGGCCTGCTGAGACGCCACTGCACCTATTAATTTTAATTTAGCTAGGGCTAAATAAGCAAATTTAGTACAGTTGTTTGAAGTAATAAGACATTTTTGTCAGTTACTTACCCTCAGTTACTACTAAGAAACCAAAAAGTTGTATTTTTACACGCTACTTATTTGAAAAAAAAGTCAGTGCAATAGTTTTTTCGTAATAATGATTCGCTGTGGTGCCCACTGAGACGCTACTGCACCTAAATAAGTAAATTTAGTACAGTTGTTTGAAGTAATAAGACATTTTTGTCAGTTACTTACCCTCAGTTACTACTATGAGACCAAAAAGTTGTATTTTTACACGCTACTTAATCAAAAAAAAGTCAGTGCAGTACTTTTTTCTTAAGATTAATTCGCTGTGGTGCCAACTGGGACGCCACTGCACCTAGTAATTTTAATTTAGTCAAGGCTAAATAAGCAAATTTGGTACAATTTTTTGAAGTAATAAGACATTGTTGTCAGTTACTTACCCTCAGTTACTAGTAAGACACCAAAAAGTTGCATTTTTACAAGGTCCTTATTTGAAAAAAAAAAGTCAGTGCTGTAGTTTTTTCTTAATAATAATTCCCTGGTGGGCCTGCTGAGACGCCACTGCACCTATTAATTTTAATTTAGCTAGGGCTAAATAAGCAAATTTGGTACAATTGTTTGAAGTAATAAGACATTTTTGTCAGTTACTTTCCCTTAGTTACTACTAAGTGACCAAAAAGTTGTATTTTTACACGCCACTTAATTTGAAAATAAAGTCAGTGCAGTAGTTTTTTCTTAATAATGATTCGCTGTGGTGCCCACTGAGACGCCGCTGCACCTAAATAGGTAAATTTAGTACAGTTGTTTGAAGTAATAAGACATTTTTGTCAGTTACTTACCCTCAGTTACTACTATGAGACCAAGAAGTTGTATTTTTACACGCTACTTAATTAAAAAAAAAGTCAGTACAGTAGTTTTTTCTTAAGATTAAATCGCTGTGGTGCCAACTGGGACGCCACTGCATCTAGTAATTTTAATTTAGTTAAGGCTAAATAAGCAAATTTGGTACAATTGTTTGAAGTAATAAGATATTGTTGTCAGTTACTTACCTTCAGTTACTACTAAGAAACCAAAAAGTTGTATTTTTACCCGCTGCTTATTTGAAAAAGAAAGTCAGTGCAGTAGTTTTTTCTTAATAATAATTCCCTGCGGTGCCTGCTGAGACGCCACTGCACCTATTAATTTTAATTTAGCTAGGGCTAAATAAGCAAATTTGGTACAATTGTTTGAAGTAATAAGACATTTTTGTCAGTTACTTTCCCTTAGTTACTACTAAGTGACCAAAAAGTTGTATTTTTACACGCCACTTAATTTGAAAATAAAGTCAGTGCAGTAGTTTTTTCTTAATAATGATTCGCTGTGGTGCCCACTGAGACGCTACTGCACCTAAATAAGTAAATTTAGTACAGTTGTTTGAAATAATAAGACATTTTTGTCAGTTACTTACCCTCAGTTACTACTATGAGACCAAGAAGTTGTATTTTTACACGCTACTTAATTAAAAAAAAAGTCAGTGCAGTACGTTTTCTTAATATTAATTCGCTGTGGTGCCAACTGGGACGCCACTGCATCTAGTAATTTTAATTTAGTTAAGGCTAAATAAGCAAATTTGGTACAATTTTTTGAAGTAATAAGACATTGTCGTCAGTTACTTACCCTCAGTTACTACTAAGAAACCAAAAAGTTGTATTTCTACACGCTGCTTATTTGAAAAAAAAAAGTCAGTGCAGTAGTTTTTTCTTAATAATTATTCCCTGCGGTGCCTGCTGAGTCGCCACTGCACCTATTAATTTTAATTTAGCTAGGGCTAAATAAGCAAATTTGGTACAATTGTTTGAAGTAATAAGACATTTTTGTCAGTTACTTACCCTCAGTTACTACTAAGGAACCAAAAATTTGTATTTTTACACGCTACTTATTTGAAAAAAAAGTCAGTGCAGTAGTTTTTTCTTAATAATGATTCGCTATGGTGCCCACTGAGACGCTACTGCACCTAAATAAGTAAATTTAGTACAGTTGTTTGAAGTAATAAGACATTTTTGTCAGTTACTTTCCCTTAGTTACTACTAAGTTACCCTAAAGTTGTATTTTTACACGCCACTTAATTTGAAAATAAAGTCAGTGCAGTATTTTTTTCTTAATAATGATTCGCTGAGGTGCCCACTGAAACGCTACTGCATCTAAATAAGTAAATTTAGTACAGTTGTTTGAAGTAATAAGACATTTTTGTCAGTTACTTACCCTCAGTTACTTCTATGAAACCAAAAAGTTGTATTTTTACACGCTACTTAATTAAAAAAAAAGTCAGTGCAGTACTTTTTTCTTAATAGTAATTCGCTGTGGTGCCAACTGGGACGCCACTGCATCTAGTAATTTTAATTTAGTTAAGACTAAATAAGCAAATTTGGTACAATTTTTTGAAGTAATAAGACATTGTTGTCAGTTACTTACCCTCAGTTACTTCTATGAAACCAAAAAGTTGTATTTTTACACGCTATTTAATTAAAAAAAAAGTCAGTGCAGTACTTTTTTCTTAATATTAATTCGCTGTGGTGCCAACTGGGACGCCACTGCATCTAGTAATTTTAATTTAGTTAAGACTAAATAAGCAAATTTGGTATAATTGTTTGAAGTAATAAGACATTTTTGTCCGTTACTTACCCTTAGCTACTACTAGGTGACCAAAAAGTTGTATTTTTATATATAATATATAATATAATTATTCGCACTGAGATGCCACAGCATTTAGTAATTTTAACTTATTTCGTGCTAAATGAGCACATTTAGTTCACTGGTGTTTGAAGTAATAAGACATTTTGCTCATTTACTTTAAGGTCAAAATTGTTTATTTTTTATTTTTATTTAATGTTGTTCATGGATAATTTTTAGAATGAGTGAAAGTGGATTAAATTTTTTCTCAATAAAAAAAGATGAGAAACGAAGTAATAACAAAAGACCAAAAAGTTGTATATTTGGGTACTTAATCTGAAAAAAACTAGAAAAACTATAAAAAAGTCAGTGGCGTACTTTATTCCATGATAATTGGCTATGAGGCTCACTAAGACGCCACTGGACTTAATAATTTGAAGTACAGTTATTTGAAGTAATAAGACATTTTTCTCATTTACTTTAAGGTGGAAATTATTGATTTTTTATTCTTACTTAAAAAGAATATATTATAATAATAATAAAAAAAAATAAATAAAATTAACGATTCGCTAACGAAAGATCTGAATATCTCCATTAGGTGGTTAACTAGTGAACACCAGTAACTTAAATTCGTCTTTCCAATGTTCTAATTTTAAGTTGAAATTCAGTTTCACCTTATTTTCCATATACATTATAAGAAATCATATTGCGCTTTGCGTCCTATCAATAATTAGAAAGATGTTGGATCGCAGGTGTAGGACAAATAGCCACTTCACTTTCTCGAAATCGCCAACGTTTCGACCTTTAATTTTAGGTTGTGTTTGTTGCTTGACTTTTACGTGCACCATCTGGATTTTAACGACAATTTTGGTTTTATGTACTGCCATGACGGTCTGTATATGCTTTGGTGGCGTTCTTCACTGACTGAAAAGCCCCGAGGAAGACCTAAAAATAAAGGTCGAAACGTTGGCGATTTCGAGAAAGTGAAGTGGGTATTTGTCCTACACCTGCGATCCAACACCTTTCTAATTATAAGAAATAAAAAAATTAAACTTAAATTACCTTACTGTTATGAAGCATAGTCCGTTCAAATCCAACCCGGACCTCAAAGTAAACAAAAGTTAGACTAAAAAGAAGCTCTAGAGAGTCATCATCTAGAGAGAGTGGCAGATAAATGGTTCGCCCCGACATGTCCTACATGACCACCACTAAAAGTGCAAATCGATGATCAAAATGTAGCTTTATTTTGGTTTAGTTTTTGTTTACTAAGGCATTTAAAATTTTATAAAAAGTGAGAAAGGAAAAGTTTATTTTTTTCCAATAGTTCCAGTTAGTTTATAGAAATGCGATAAATACGCCTGAAACTTGAAGTGAGGAACTTTTAGACAAAATTATATATTTTTACTTTGACATTCAATACTTTTGCCCCTTTGAACATTCTTCCTCTTGAAAGCCTCTCTCATGGGCTGTTTTATCTTAGTGAGTTGTCATCCAGCCGCTCTCGAATGTCAGGTTTTCTCTATATTCAGTGTATACTACTACAATCGCGCCCAAGCCCTGCATTGGCTGGAGTTCATCTAGTATGCTGCTTGGTAGATTATCAAGAATGTTTCCATCAGTCTGAGTGTGGTGAAGTAGCAATACCTCATGCAGGTCTAAAGTCCGATTTAAGCGCTCGACCGTTGGATAGATTGTGGATGCGATGGATTGAGGTTTTATGGATGCTCATGATGTCACACACCTTATGAAACACCTCGGGTGGAGTGCACTGACGGAATACAAGTCCACGAGTACTCCAAACCTGCAGGAAATATCTTCCATAAGTGCTTGGACTATTGTCTGGTTTCTTGGTTAAGAATGTTGTATTTGCTATCATTTCAATCAAGTCGTATATTGAAACAGAAATATAACGTCATCATTACTGGAAAAAATACCAGACACGTCTACTTTAATTCGTTCACAAGGGCCACCAGCGTTGTAATGCTTCATTTTGTTCCCTTAATTAGAGAGTCGCCACATTTCTGACAAAAACCTTGCAGTACATCATTGACACTTGATGGTATTGTTCCTCTGGTAATCTATCAGACCTTTCACACAATTATTTGAGGATGTTTCCTTCGAGTACCAATAAATTCCAGATTGCCCAGTTACCTTTGAGTGTTACGGATTTGTTGGAAACATCTTGTGATTCAGGTCTTATGCCTTCTTTATCTAATTTTATTAAGTGTTTCAAATCAGTATCTAGTCCTTGATCTTGAATCATCTTTACTCTGTCCCATTTACCATCGATGTAGACTACTGCAGACTTTTTGCAGGGTAATTCATGTAACTTTCCTATTTTCAACGTTTAATGTTAGGGTGGCTTAGTGCTAAGAGGTGCTGCAATCATCTGGCTATTAGTCCCTCAGGATTTTTGAGGTCGGAGAGCTACCTAAGAGAAGCGTGGTGAGTTCTCAGGGTTGCCCATAGAGGTACTTTTGGAGATGCACACAATTGCTTCCTTCTGATCGCACAATAGTTCTCAGGATTTTATGCACTTGACATGAATACTCTTTCTTGACTTTCCAACTTCTGAGAAAATATTCTTCCAATACCCATGTTACTCTTATCTAAGTCTAATAAACTCTTGGCCTGATTGTGGGTAGGGCAAGACCCGCGAAGGACACAAGGCTTCTTTTATAGTTTCTAAAGCTTCTGTAATTTTTCAGTCCATTTATAAGGCTGTTCATTGTCCTTTAGTAGATGATGCTAATGATCTTTTGGAAGATGAACTTTAGCATCAGAGGCTTCGCACCTGATGCTTGTCTTGAGGTAATGGCCATTTTTTTGAATGGTTTTTTTTTCGGTCAGTTTTTTCCTCCACTTGAACTAATTATGTGGCATATTTACTTCAACTCTTGGTGAAAGTCACTATGCCACTTCTGAACTCTATTTTTTCTCTTCCACAGTAACTGGAGACTCACAACCCGATGAAACTTACTTAAGTAAAACCACTACATCACACTTTTTTCCTTTTCTTCATTCCTTTTTGGAATTGCCCGCTAGTATTGCTTCAAAGAGGGTGTCTTATATGTGCTGTTGTGATTGTCCTTGTCTATCTCCCTTCCTGCATCCTTATGTCTTTTTTCCTTTGTTTTTAGAATAGATTTAGATAGGTTGTTATTCCATATGCTATTCCAGTTTTCTTTCTTTTCCAGCATCTTTTCCACAATATTTTGTGTTTTTATTTCTGCCATGGTATTCACTGCTATCATTCTGTACATCTACCATCTGTTGCGCTCGAAGAATCTATGCTCAACTGTATCTCTTTTGTTGCAGTATAAGCATTTGTCGACCTGACAGTAAGTAGCAGGTCACCTCCCCGTGTCTTCTGTTAACCCATGCTTCTCTCTTTGGTATGAGTATACGAGTCCACCTGCCCTTTTTCGCATTCTCTTGCCATTCTTCATTCCATCTTCGGTGGGTGATTTCTCTGGCAGTTTTTTTTGTCGATCCCTTCTTGTATTCTGCATCTCTCCTCCACAAGCAGGTAGATTGGGGGGGGGGGGGAGGGGTTCTGGCTATTACCAGTAGGGCCTTGGTTAAAACTGTTCTATATGCTTTTTGTTATTCGTGTTATTCGCGGCTTTCCTTTGCACACTTAATAGGATATTCCTGTAGATGTTTCCTTTCATCGCTCTTCCCCATATTTCTGCACCATAGTGGATTATGGACTGCATGACTGTGAACAGTATTCTTCTATTTCCCTCTCTAGGTCCTCCGATGTTTGGTAGTATGCGGTTTATGTTTTCGACGGCACGTTCTGCTTTTTTTACCACAGTCCTAAGGTGTTGTCTCATTGTCATGTTTCTATCCGGCTAAACACCCAAGTACTTAGTACATTCCTGGCTTCTGATAGTAACGTCTTCTACCCTGACTTGAACATCCTTCACAGTTCTCCCTCCTGCTAGGACAATTACCTCTGTCGTTTCTGGAGTCAAACTTAGTTGTTTTGGTCTCAGCCACCTTGTTACGTATTCCATTACCTGATTTGATGTTTCCTGTAACCGCCTCGCATCTTTCTCCACAACAACGATCCCTAAGTCATCGGCGTATCCAATTAGTTTCACTGTTCGTGGAACCGGTAATTTTAGAATGTCGCCATAGTAGACGTTCCACAGCGTTGGCCCTAAGACTGACCCCTGAAGCACTTCGCATATCATTTTCATTTTTCTCTTTTCTCCTACGTATAGCCATCTTTCCTCTAGGTAGCTGGCTATGACTACATCAGACTTGGAACTACTGGAAGTACCACCAAGCTTTATCGTTTTTTGAAGGTAATTTTGAGATTCTATATGATTCTCATACTTCTAAACTCCTCCGATCATGACGATGCTGACAATTTTAGAAGGTCTGTCGAGGGCATGGAAAGTGGCAGTAATTTTGAGCGCCAACATGTTTGCCTTAAGCATCAGAAAAATTGATTATTGTAAAGAAAAGCCAAAAGATTGATATTAATGGCACAGTTGAATAATCGTAAGTTACGGGCGAAGCAGCATCGAACTCCAGGAAGTGTGGGGCCTGGAAGACTGGCGAAGTACCTAAACCTTCTCTTAGAGCTTCTAAAGCTTCTGACATTTTTCAGTTCATTTATAAGGCTGTTCATTCTATCATTTAGTAGATGACATTATCTAGTGACACTATCTCCCATGTAGTCCTATCTAGTGACACTCTCCATATCTAGTGACACTATCTTCCATGTCAAGCACTGCAAACCCTTTACATAAGTCGCTCAAACGTGGGTGGAGCATTACAAAGTCCAAATATCATAACTTTGAATTTCCAAAATGTTTCCTATTTTCTTTTCTCTTCTGCTCTGTTTTTCTGCTCTAAAAAACTCAACGCAGTCTGAGATCTGATCGGTTAACAACCAGTAAAAGACGAGGGAATGTCAAGTTTCTGAGACAAATTTCACAATAACTGGAGACTCACAACCCGATGAAACTTACTTAAGTAAAACGCTTAAAACCAGACTTGGAACTACTGGAAGCACCGCCAAGCTTTATCGTCTTTTGAAGGTACTTTTAAGATTTCTGTCTGATTCTGATACCTCTAAACTCCTCTAATCACGACGATGATGACAATTTTAGAAGTCTATCGACGGCATAGAAAGCGGCAGTGATTTTGAGCACCAACGTGGATCTAGAATCTCAGGGAGTTTAAAGAGAAAAGGTTAATAGGACTCACCAGTTTGCGTTAAGCATTGATGATGATGATTGTAAAGAAAAGCCAAAAGATTGATACAGTTGAAGATGACACAGTTGAATAATTGTAAATTACGGACGAAGCAGCAACGAACTCCAGGTGTAGAGTCTACGACCTAAGTATATCTTTAATTCGTTTAAGAGGACTCAGCACAGTTGAATAACCGTCATATAAAGAAGGAAAGAAAAACAGCGAGCCCCAAGAAATGTGAACTCTACAAGCTAGTTGGACATTACTAGTGCTTTAGAGCGACTTTTACACGTTCAATTCAAACTTGCAATATGCGTCAACTCTGGAGTTTAAACTTAACATGTCGAAGCGATACTTTGTGTCTGAGGAGGAGAATAACGCAGTGTCTTTATCTTTAAGTCGATTAAATGGTTTTTCCAACCGTGAATGGAACGTGATGGAAATGAAAGCTACCACTTCTCTCTTCACATAATTTGCTTCTAAGAAAAAGCTTGTTTACCGGTTTCTGACTGAGAACTTCTACGAAGCAAAAGCGGTGGGATGGTATGGAGGATTGCGACTCTTCTCACTGGGTGAATGTTGAGTGGAAACGACCGCTCAGTCCTGACAAATTGTAATTAAGTTTACGTAGGCCAAACTTCTCAGTACTTAAGAAAATTGATAAACGGGCCAAAGAACACTCTATTTTTGTGACAAATTGTGAAAAAAAGAAGTGATTTTTATGGAGATTCAACACTAGTGCAATCACAAAGACTAACATAATCTGTGCTTTCCGGGCTTTGAAGCCGTAGGCCAATAGAATTTCTTCCTAACGTTTCGCCTAGAGCTGCGGCAGACAGGATTCGATTGTGGTGAGCTCCGAGGTATTTATTCCCACGCCGTCGCGCTGCAGTGGAGGACAGACACACTGACCGATAACTCAATAACAGATCAAATCATTATCACAGACAGAAAATAGGAGCCATAAAGACTCTGTGAGAGCCAAGAGAAGTTGTGAATTGGAACGGGAAGTGAAGCATCCGGAATGAGCCTTTGGTTGGAATGGATACAGCAAACATCAAAGAATGTAGAGCGCCAGGGAGGAGCAACGGAAGAAGATGAAGAAAAGTTAGGATGGACTAGTCTACCGTGCATAAACAAAGTAACGGATAGGATCGGCATTCTACTGGAAAACTACAATGTTAAAACTGTCTTTAAATCCATTCGTACAATACAACAGAGCTCCATAGATCCCCTATCGGCACCGGGAGTTTACCGAGTTCCGTGCAGCTGTGGCTCGGTATACATTGGCACCACAAAACGCAGTGTCAACACGAGGATTGCGGCACACAAGAGGAGTTGCAGGCGGGACAAACACAAAAGTCGGCAGGAGCAGAGCACGCTCTCTCTGAAGGTCACGACATTTTCAATGAGGAGGATATCTTATATCAATTGCGAGACTAACCAGAGCGTCCATTGAGGTCTTTAAACACGACGACAATTTCAACAGGAAGGAGGAAGTTACGTTGCTAAGTGCAGACTGGAAGCGAGTTCTACGACATAATTCAAGTGGGACAAAACCCCACGTCAAGACTATCACCACACCAGTCCCTCCACTGCTGCGCGACGGCGAGGAAATAAATACCACCGAGCTCACCACAGTCGAATCAGTCAATGTCGGGAAGCTCGGGAGAGAGCTTCGCCCATTGCCTCATCGCCTTTGATAATGACTGCCGCAGCTGCAGACGAAATGTCAGGAAGAAATTCCGTTGGACCACCTCTTCAAATCCCGGAAGACACTAGATTGTATTTTGACCGGCCGTGAAAGTCTTTCATCTGCTTTACACTTCTTTATCTGCACTCTTATTTAAACTCACATAGTACTTTTTTTGTAGTTTTACCGCTCCTATTCTTAAGAAAGGCTGCCGCCAGGGAGATATTCAAGAAAAAGATATCTACAGAGTGTTACCAAAGTTTGATTCCAACAAGCTGGGTACCGAGTTGGAGACCATTTGGAACGAAAAATCCAACAAAAATGCCTCGAAGAATGCTTCCGATTCTGCCAAAAATTCCCACGTCACAAATAATATTCAAAAAAGTGCGGAGAAACCGAAGGAAGTGTCAATTTTGCGTTGTTTGATAGAAAAATTCGGATGCTACTACTTTGGTTTGGGAATCATGCAGCTGATAATGAAAACTATTTTGATGTATGTATGGAAAATTACAATTAATGATAGCATATAACATGACTAATTACTCACTAAATATGTTCAAATGAACTAGTATTTAAGAGAAACATTTATTACAGAGTGCTGCAACCATATGCCACATCGAAGTTCGTGGCCTACTTTAAACCAGGCCAGACCTCCATTACCAAAGCAGAAACTTTCGGTTACGCCTTCACAGTAATCGGCGTTAGCTTAGTGATGTGCATTTACAATCACAACTATCAGCAGCTGATCATGGAGTACTCCGTAAGAGTGAGAACGTCCTTGTGCTCCCTCATTTACCGGAAGGCTCTAAAACTGAACGCAGTGGGCTCTCCGGAATTTTCCATGGGAAAAGTGGTCACTTTGATAACAAAAGACGTGTACTCCATCGATTCCGCTATGATATTTCTCAACGATATTTGGATCGGACTGGTGCAAATGGTCGTGATTACTTATATGATTTACAAAAGAATCGGAGCCTCTGTGTTTGTGGGGATTGGGTTTTTCTTTCTGGTGGTCCCTATACAAAGTATGTGAAGCCATCGTTTTGTGACCAGTTTTGTAGTGTGGTACGTCTTTTTAGCTTACTGCGGAAGAAAGTTTTCTTTGACGCGATTGGTATCATCTAAAAAAGCTGAAGAGAGGATCCAGTTGGTGAAAGAAGCCTTGAATGCTATTAAGATAATCAAAATGTATACTTGGGAGAGGTATTTTGAGAAGATTATCAATAAAGCCCGATTGTATGTACATAATACAGGCGAGTTTGTAAATTCTTCACATATAAGTTTTCTAGGGAAGAAACTAAGAAGCTCAAGGTAATTTACTACCTAAAGGCTACCATTGTCACTTTGGGAACCCTAACGATGAAAGTCGCCTTCTTCTTGCTTATTATAACTTACACTCTAGTTGGACAAATTATAACTGCCGAAAATGTGTCTTTCGTCCAACAATGTTTCTTCGCCTTACGTTCTTGCATCACCACCTCTATACCCTTTGGAATCAGTAGTTTAGCAGAGCTTTGTGCGGCCATGACTCGATTCCAGCAATTTATGAATGCTCCAGAGTTTACCCCACTAGTGAGCGTTAAAACTCCAATAATCGATCCCAGAGTGTATTTGGACAAGGTGTCGGTTACGATCAACGGACAGGAGGTTCTCAAAAGTGTATCTTTAGACCTCAGCAATGAGGGGTTGATAGTCGTGGCAGGCAATATCGGTAGTGGAAAAAGTTCCTTGCTGAAGACCATCCTCAACGAATATCCAATTTCTGGTGGACAAATGATTGTGCGAGGCAGCATTTCGTACGCTCCAGAGGAGCCGTGGCTGTTCCCTTCCACTATTCGTCAAAATATTTTGTTTGGTCAGCCTTACGACAAACAACGCTACGAAGAAGTGCTGAGGGTTTGTGCGTTAACGCATGACCTTAATCAGTTCAAGAACCTTGACAACACAGTGGTTGGAGACCAAGGAGTTAACTTGAGCAAAGGTCAACAAGCCCGCATCTGCCTGGCTAGAGCAGTTTATAAGAAAAGCAATGTATACCTCCTCGACGACTGTTTGTCTGCTCTAGATGGACACGTGAGCTGATTCACAGTAAAAGATAAAAAGAGGTTTGTATTGGTCTCTTATTCCAGGTTAACAACTACGTGTTTAAGGAATGCATTACTGGCTTCTTGCACGATAAGCTGGTGATTCTTATTAACAACAATGGGAATAATATTAAGCTGCTACCAACTGGGAACGTGTTGTACATGGAAGACGGACGTACGTTGGATTTGGAGCAACAGCGGGCTTCCTTAGATAAGCGCATTACTTATTTTATTGATGAAGGTGAGTAGGGATCAAAACCTTCGAAATTATCTTTAATTTTACAGTGCGTTGGTAGAAAATGGGTTGCTAGTGGTGATTTACTGAGGTGGGGGTACACTCTTATTTGAAGAAAGACCCATGATGCCCAAGCGTCTTCTAAGTTCGGGCGACGCTTCGGTTGAGTAATTTTTTTCAAACGTAAGCGTTGAATTGGTGCTGTTCATCTGCGCTCAGTTTCGTCATGGATGGAGGAATGGCTAGTTAGCATACAAGCCAGGGGCTCTGTATTAGTATCCATTTCACTTGCCAATAAGCACAGAGGCGTATAAAAATTTCTTCTCGACCGAAAGGACGTCCGAACTCGGTGTACTGAAGTCGTCTGAATCACTTTCAAAAAACCTCCGTAAAAAACTCCTCAGTTTCGTTGTGGAGGGTGAAATGTCTAGTTAGCTTGGGGGCTCTGGATTAGACTTCTACTTTTTACTACAATATGCACATGGGCGTATGAAGATTTCTCGACCGAAGGGACGTCCGAACTCGGTTTACTGAAATCGTCTGAATCCCTTTCAAATACCTCCATAAAAACTCCTTTTTTTTCCTGTGCACAACTTTAGAATATATTCCCATTCCATGAGATAAGAAGGCTGTCTCAGGCTATGCATTTGGGTCCTTTTCACAATAAGCATAAAGGCGTATAAAGGTTTCTTCTTGATCGAAGGGAAGTCCGAACTCGGTTTGCTGAAATTTCAATCCCTTCCAAAAAACTTCCTTAAACCTTCGGTTTTTCCCTGTGCACAACATTAGAATAAATTCCTACCCCATAGAATGAAAGAACCTGTCTTTATTAGAAACAAGTTAAGCGTCTTTCGAGTTCGGACGACACTTCGGTCGGGCAATTTTTCCAATGCATGCGCCGGATCGGACCTGTTCAACTGTGCTCGGGTTTGTCGTGAATGGACTAATGGCTGGGTAGCGTACAAGCCAGGCGCTCTTTCTCCCTTTTCGCTTGACAACGAGTACAGTGGCACATAAAGATTTCTCGACTGAAGGGACGTCCGACCTGTGTTCACTCAAGTCGTCTGAATCGCTTCCGAAAAAACTTCATTAAACTTTAGTTTTTTACCTATGCACAACTTTTTAATATATTCCCTTCCCCGATTGGATCAAGACGTTTTCATTGAAAACAGTTTAATCGTCTTCAACTGTCCTTAGTTTCACCGTGGATGGAGGAATGGCTTATTAGTATAAAAGCCAGGGGCTCTGGATTGGTTTTCCTTTCCCTTGACAATAAGCGTAGAGCCGAGTAAAGATTTCTTCTCGACCGAAGGGACGTCCGAATTCGGCGTACTAAAGTACTCTGAATCGCTTCAAAAAAAAAAACTCCTTTTATTCCCCGTGCACAGTTTCTTCGTGGAAGGAGTGATAGCTTGTTAACGTAAAAGTCAGGGGCTCTGTTTTAGTCTTCCCTTCACTTCTCAAAATTTCTTGACAGAAGGAACGTCCGAGCTCGGTTTACTGAAGTCGTCAGGGGCCACTGAAGCCCTGAATCGCTTCCAAAAGACTTCCCCAAACAAGAGTTTTTTCCCCGTGCACTACTTTAGAATATATTCCCACCCCTAAGGAAGCTGTTTTTATTAAAAAAATATTTAAGCGTTTTCCAAGTTCGGACGACGCTTCGGTCAGGCACTTTTTTGCAACGCATGCCCGGTGTTGTTCAACTGCGCTCAGTCGCCGTGGATTTAGGAATGGCTAGTTAGTATACAAGCCAGGGACTCTGGATTAGTCTCCTTTTCACTTGACAATAAGCACAAAGGTGTATAAAGATACCTCGACCGAAGGGACGTCCGAACTTGGTTTATTGAAGTCGTCTGAATCGCTTCCAAAAACTTCCTAAACTTAAGAAAGCTGTTTCTATTAAATACAATTTAAGCGTTTTCCGAGTTCGGACCACGCTTCGGTCGAGCAAATTTTGCAATCATGCGTTGTATTGGTGCTTTCCAACTGAGTTCAGTTTCGTTGTGGAGGGAAAAATGTCTAGTTAGCTTAGGAGCTCTGGATTAGACTCCTTTTCACTTGACAATATGCACAGGGGCGTATGAAGATTTCTCGACCGAAAGGACGTCAGAACTCTGTTTAGCAAAGTCGTCTGAATCGCTTTTACAAAATGTCATTAAATTTTTGTTTTTTACCTGAGCACAACTTCAGAATATATCCCCCCCCATGGAATCAAGGAAGCTGTCTTTATTAAACATAACTTAAGCGTTTCCCGGGTTCGGACGATGCTTCGGTCTGGCAATTTAATTTTTACAACGCATGCACCAAATCGCTGTTTTCTAACTGCGCTCAGTTACGTACGTGGATAGAGGAATGGCTAGGTAGCCTTCAAACCAGGGGCTCTTGATTAATATCCCTTTTACTCGACAATAAGCACAGAAGCGCATAAAAATTTCTTGACCGACGGAACGTCCGAACTCGGTTTACTGAAGTCGTCTGAATCGCTTCCAAAAAACTTCCTTAAACTTATGTTGTTTACCGGTTCACACCTTTAAAATATATTTCTACCCCATGGGATTAAGGGAGCTGTCTTTATTAAAAAATATTTAAGCGTCTTCCAATTTCGGACGACGCTTCGGTCAGGTACTTTTTGCAACTGATTCACCGGCTCGGTGATATTCAACTGTGCTCAGTTTTGTCGTGAATGGAGGAATGGCTAGTTAACTTTCAAGCGTGGGTCTCTTTCTCCCTTTAAGACGATAAGTACGGAGGTGTATAATGATATCTCGACCGAGGGACGTCCAAACTCAGTTTACTGAAGTCGTCTGAATCGCTTCCAAAAAGTTCCTTAAACTATCGTTTTTCCCTTTTCACAACTTCAAAATGTATTTCCACCTCAAGGGATTAAGAAAGCTGTTTTTATTAAAAACAATTTAAGCGTTTTCCGAGTTCGGACCACGCTTCGGTCGAGCAAATTTTGCAATCATGCGTTGGATTGGTGCCTTCCAACTGCGCTCAGTTTCGTTGTGGAGGGATAAATGTCTAGTTAGCTTAGGGGTCTGGATTAGACTCCTTTTTACTTGACAATGTGCACATGGGCGTATGAAGATTTCTGGACCGAAGGGACGTCCGAACTCTGTTTACTCAAAAATTGACTGAATCGCTTTCGAAAAACGTCCTTAAAATTTGGTTTTTTCTCAGTGCTTAACTTTAGAATATATTCCCAACCTATGGGATTATGGAAATTGTATTTATTAAAAGCAATTTAAGCGTCTTCCGAGTTCGGACGACGCTTCGGTCGAGCAAATTTTGCAATCATGCGTTGAATTGGTGCTTTCCAACTGCGCTTAGTTTCGTTGTGGATGGATAAATGTTTAGTTAGCTTGGGGGTCTGGATTAGATTGCTTTTCACTTCACAATATGCACACGGGCGTATGAAGATTTCTCAACCGAAGGGACGTCCGAACTCTGTTTAGTAAAGTCGTCTGAATTGCTTTTACAAAATTTCCTTAAACTTTAGTTTTTTACCTGAGCACAACCTCAGAATATATCCCCCCCCATGGAATCAAGGAAGCTATCTTTATTAAACACAACTTAAGCGTCTCCCGGGTTCGGACGATGCTTCGGTCTGGCAAGTTAATTTTTACAACGCATGAACCAAATCGGTGTTTTCTAACTGCGCTCAGTTACGTACGTCGATAGAGGAATGGCTAGGTAGCCTTCGAATCAGAGGCTCTTGATTAATCTCCCTTTTACTTGACAATAAGCACAGAAGCGCATACAAATTTCTTGATCGAAGGAACGTCCGAACTCGGTTTACTGAAGTCGTCTGAATCGCTTCCAAAAAACTTCCTTAAACATATGTTGCTTACCTGTTCACACCTTTAAAATATATTCGTACCCCATGGGATTAAGGGAGCTGTCTTCATTAAAAAATATTTAAGCGTTTTCCAAATTCGGACGACGCTTCGGTCAGGCACTTTTTGCAACTCATTCACCGGCTCGGTGATGTTTAACTGCGCTTATTTGTCGTGAATGGAGGAATGGCTAGTTAACTTTCAAGCGAGGGTCTCTTTCTCCCTTTAAGGCAATAAGTACAGAGGTGTATAAAGATATCTCGACCGAGGGACGTCCAAACTCAGTTTACTGAAGTCGTCTGAATCGCTTCCAAAAAGTTCCTTAAACTATGGTTTTTCCCTTTTCACAACTTTAAAATGTATTCCCACCTCAAGGTATTAAGAAAGCTGTTTTTATTAAAAACAATTTAAGCGTTTTCCGAGTTCGGACCACGCTTCGGTCGAGCAAAGTTTGCAATCATGCGTTGGATTGGTGCCTTCCAACTGCGCTGATTTTCGTTGTGGAGGGATAATTGTCTAGTTAGCTTAGGGGTCTGGATTAGACTCCTTTTTACTTGACAATGTGCACATGGGCGTATGAAGATTTCTGGACCGAAGGGACGTCCGAACTCTGTTTACTCAAAAATTGCCTGAATCGCTTTCGAAAAACGTCCTTAAAATTTGGTTTTTTTCTCAGTGCTTAACTTTAGAATATATTCCCAACCTATGGGATTATGGAAATTGTATTTATTAAAAGCAATTTAAGCGTCTTCCGAGTTCAGACGACGCTTCGGTCAAGCAAATTTTGCAATCATGCGTTCGATTGGTGCTTTCGAACTGCGCTTAGTTTCGTTGTGGATGGATAAATGTCTAGTTAGCTTAGGGGTCTGGATTAGACTCATTTTCACTTCACAATATGCACACGGGCGTATGAAGATTTCTCAACCGAAGGGACGTCCGAACTCTGTTTAGTAAAGTCGTCTGAATTGCTTTTACAAAATTTCCTTAAACTTTAGTTTTTTACCTGAGCACAACCTCAGAATATATCCCCCATATGGAATCAAGGAAGCTGTCTTTATTAAACATAACTTAAGCGTTTCCCGGGTTCGGACGATGCTTCGGTCTGGCAATTTAATTTTTACAACGCATGCACCAAATCGGTGTTTTCTAACTGCGCTCAGTTACTTACGTGGATAGAGGAATGGCTAGGTAGCCTTCAAATCAGAGGCTCTTGATTAATATCCATTTTACTCGACAATAAGCACAGAAGCGCATACAAATTTCTTGATCGAAGGAACGCCCGAACTCGGTTTACTGAAGTCGTCTGAATCGCTTCCAAAAAACTTCCTTAAACATATGTTGCTTACCTGTTCACACCTTTAAAATATATTAGTACCCCATGGGATTAAGGGAGCTGTCTTTATTAAAAAATATTTAAACGTCTTCCAAGTTCGGACGACGCATCGGTCAGGTAGTTTTTGCAACTCATTCACCGGCTCGGTGATATTCAACTGTGCTCAGTTTTGTCGTGAATGGAGGAATGGCTAGTTAGTTTACAAGCGAGGGGCTCTTTCTCCCTTTCGCTTGACAATAAGTGCAGAGGTGTATAAAGATACCTCGACGTCTAAATTCAGTTTACTGAACTCGTCTGAATCGCTTCCAAAAAGTTCCTTAAACTATCGTTTTTCCCTTTTCACAACATTAAAACGTATTCCCACCTCAAGAGATTAAGAAAGATGTTTTTATTAAAAACAATTTAAGCGTTTTCCGAGTTCAGTAGTTCGGACCACGCTGCGGTCGAGCAAATTTTGCAATCATGCGTTGGATTGGTGCCTTCCAACTGCGCTGAGTTTCGTTGTGGTGGGATAAATGTCTAGTTAGCTTAGGGGTCTGGATTAGACTCCTTTTTACTTGACAATGTGCACATGGGCGTATGAAGATTTTTGGACTGAAGGGACGTCCGAACTCTGTTTACTTATATTGACTGATTCGCTTTCAAAAAAAACGTCCGTTAAAATTTTGTTTTTTCTCAGTGCTTAACTTTAATATATTCCCACCTTATGGGATTTTGGAAATTGTATTTATTAAAAGCAATTTAAGCGTCTTCTGAGTTCGGCCGACGCTTCGGTCGGGCAATTTTTACAACGCATGCGTCGGATCGGTGCTGTTCAACTGCGCTCACTTTCGTCGTGGATTTAGGAATGGCTAGTTAGTATACAAGCCGGTGACTCTGGATTAGTCTCCCTGTCACTTGACAATAAGCACAGAGGTGTATAAAGATATCTCGACCGAAGGGACGTCCGAACTCAGGTCACTAAATTCGTCCGAATCGCTTCCAAAAACTTCCTTAAACTTTCGTTTTTTTCCCTTTGCACAACTTTAAAATATATTCCCACCTCAAGGGATTAAGAAAGCGGTTTTTATTAAAAACAATTTAAGCGTTTTCCGAGTTCGGACGATGCTTAGCAGCAAATTTTGCAATCATGCGTTGGATTGGTGCTTTCCAACTGCGCTCAGTTTCGTTGTGAATGTCTAGTTAGCTTAAGGGCTCTGGATTAGACTCTTTTTTTACTTCACAATATGCACATGGGCGTGTGAAGATTTCTCATCCGAAGGGACGTCCGAACTCTGTTTAGTAAAGTCGTCTGAATTGCTTTTGCTCTGTGCTTAACTTTAGAATATATTCCCATCCTATGGGTTTATGGAGACTGTATTTATTAAAAACAATTTAAGCGCCTTCCGAGTTCGGACGACGCTTCGGTCGGGTAATTTTTTCAACGCATGCGTGGGATCTGTACTGTTTAGCTGCGCTCAGTTTTGTGGTGGATGGAGAAATGGCTAGTTAGCATAGAAACCAGGGGCTCTGGGTTAGTCTCCGTTTTGCTTGACAATAAGCACAAAGGCGCGTAATGATTTTTTCTCGACCGCATGGACGTCCGAACTCGGCTTACTGAAATTGTCTGAATCGCTTACAGAAACGCCCTTAAAGTATCGTTATTTTCCTATACACAAGTTAAGAATATATTTTCACCCCACGGGATTAAGGAGGCTATCTTTATTAAAAACAATATAAACTTCTTCCGAGTTCGGACGACACATTCTGTCGGACAATTTTTGCAACGCATGCGCCGGATTGGTGCTTTTCAACTGCGCTCAGTTTCGTCGTGGATGGAGGAACGGCAAGTAAGCTTAGAAGCCAGGGTCTCTGGATTAGTCTCCCTTTATTTGACAATAAGCACAAAGGCGTGTAAAGATTTCATCTCGACCGAATGGACGTCTGAACTCGGTTTACTCGGTCGCCCGAATCTCTTCCAGCAAATTTCCTTAAACTTTCGTTTATTCTCTGTGTGCAACTTTAGAATATATTCCACCCCATAGGATTAAGAAAGCTCTCTTTTTAAAAGCAGTTTATGCATCTTCAGAGTTCGGACGACGCTTCGGTCGGGCAATTTTTGCAACGCACATGCCGGATCGGTCCGGTTCTACTGCGCTTATAGTTTTTATCGTGGATGGAGGAATGGCTAGTTAGCACACAAACCAGGGACTCTAGATTATTCTTCCTTTCACTTGACAAA
Source organism: Taphrorychus bicolor (assembly GCA_951812265.1). Classification (NCBI taxonomy): domain Eukaryota; kingdom Metazoa; phylum Arthropoda; class Insecta; order Coleoptera; family Curculionidae; genus Taphrorychus; species Taphrorychus bicolor. Next base: position 23,123,700 of record OX638304.1, read on the forward strand.
AACTCGGTTTACTGAAGTGGTCTGAATCGCTTTGAAGAAACTTCCTTAAACTTTCGTTTTTTCTCACAACTTTCTAAATGAGTCTTTTCTGGTGTTTGGACCAAGCGTGGTCTCTAAATAACACTTTCGATACGATTCAACGAACATTTGGAATTGCAGAGTATGGTTGATTCAATAAGCACAATATAGGATGGCCTAAGACTAAGGTTGTGCTCACAGGGTTAAGAAATCCCCTACTGTGGGATCACACCTCATTCATTCAGGTTCTTTCTTATAGAAAATGATCTGTTGTATCCGTCGGTCGAAAGCGACGAAGACAATGAGCCCTCCGAAGAAGACGCCCTACTGGAAAAGAAAGACTTTACCGAACCAAGAAAAAACTTGCATCACGAGGAAAATAAGCAAGGAGCTGTCCTGTGGAAGAACTATGTTGCCTACTATAAATATACCGGAGGAATGTGGGTGCTGCTCTATATGATCCTAATTTTTCTTATATGTCAGTTTGCTCTGAGTTATTCGGAGAAACTGCTTAGCTCCTGGTTAGTGCGTTTAATACCTTTGTTTATCATGTTTCTTAAATCCCAAGGTGTTTTATAATAGGGTTAACATAGAGCCAGTCATAGGAAACTTCAGCAGGTTTAACCAGACTGGCACTCCAGCCTACCAAGCCAAAGTGGATGAAAAAGGTCGAGTGGTAAAACTGTATTCCTCAATGATCCTGCTCGGAGCATTTTTATCCTTGATTCGTGCTTTTTCCAATTTCTATTTTTGCACGAGAGCTGGCAGGAAGCTACACAACGTATTGGTGGTCGGGGTGTTGAACGCTTGTATGACATTCTTCGATAACCATTTCTCCGGAAATATAATCAACAGAGTGTCCAAGGATTTCTACACAATCGACGAGCTTATTCCGTTTATTATTTACGAAATTTTTCGTGTGAGTATTGGTCCACTTGGGGTTAAAACCGCAAAGAGTGCATAATGGTTGTTGTTTTAGAATTCCTGCGTGGTGCTTAGCGTAGTTATTCTTATCGCCACCGTAAACTACTACTTCCTGATTCCTTCAGCAATAGCGTGTGGGGTGCTTTTTGTTATCCAGAGATACTATATCCCTACCGGACGTAGCCTCAAACGGTTGGAAGCTGCTAGTAAGTAGTACCCCAATAAAGGCACTCACTTTGATGACACGATGTAAAAAACTGTAACCCAACGTTGGAAACGGTAATAAAATCACCGTAAATGTCACGTAAAAATGTCGCTTGATAGTAGTATATTGTGCAACTAGTGTCGAAAATTGCACTTTTCACACGAGTGTTACGGTCTGGACACGAGCCGTAGGCGAGTGATACAACGTTGCAAGAGTGTGAAGAGTGATTTTCGTACGTGTTGCACACTTAACTTTTTCTTCGACTGCGATTTTGCTTTATAAATAATCATTTGTATTATAAAATATATGCAAAGCGTGTGCAAAGTGGAGCAATTGGACTTTACACATGCTTCTGTATCCCAATGTTCACTTTGCGCACGCTTTTTGCAATATGTCTAATTTTCAACCCGGATTCAACGTAACTGTAGTTAAATTATAAAAGTGAAAATTTTCAATAAGAGATAAACACTCTTTTTTGAACTTACACTGCGATAAAGCACTACAGAGAAAATGAAAAACTTGATTTCCAGCTAGAAGCCCGATGATTGGCTACATCAATGCCTCCTTGGAGGGGCTGACAACGGTACATGCTTGCAGACAAGAGCGAATCCTTCAAAATGAGTTCGACAAGCACCAGGACCTCTTCACTTCGGCCTACTACATGTCCCAATCGTCAGTTCGAATATTTGCCTTTTCCATGGACCTGACTGTTAATGCCTATTTAACGTCCATAGTCCTAGGACTTGCGGTATTTTCCGGCAATGTTAAGGCGGGAGATGTAAACCTGGCCATTGGGCAAGCCATGGGCTTAACAGGGATGTTGCAATGGGCCATCAGACAGATAGCAGAAATGGAAAACACGATGACTTCGGTGGAACGAGTCCTGGAATATGCTGATGCAGAGCAGGAGGATAAGCGGGGATCGGTTCAGGCAGTAGGATGGCCGATGCACGGCAGCATTGCCTACGAAGATGTTTGTCTCACGTATAAAACCACCGGTGAAAAGGTATTGAAAAACGTGAGTTTTAAGATCAAGGAAAGAAGCAAAGTTGGAATAGCGGGCCGCACGGGGGCCGGAAAGACTTCAATCATTGCTGCTTTGTTTCGATTGTATGATTATCAGGGCAATATCTTCATAGATGGCCTGAACATCAAGACCTTACCCTTGGAATCCTTGAGATCCAACATAGCAATAATTCCCCAAGATCCCATACTGTTCAACGGCACTATCAGATCTAACATTGATCCTCTGAATCGCTATCCAGATTCCGATATCTGGACCGCTCTAGCAAAGGTTCAAATGAAGAAATCGGTAAATAACTTGGACCAAACAATTACCGATAATGGCAGAAGCTACAGCTCTGGACAAAGGCAACTGTTGTGTTTAGCAAGAGCTTTAGTTTGCAGGAACAAGATAGTGGTTTTGGACGAGGCTACCGCTAATATGGACTCAGAGACGGAGCGACTGCTCCAGATAACCATGCAAAAGCATTTTGCCAACTGTACCGTGCTGACCATTGCCCATCGTTTGCATTCCTTCCAGGTGGCTGACAAGATTCTGGTAGTCGATGGGGGTAAAGTGGTGCAGTTTGACACACCGAGTGTTTTGTTGGCCGACAAAGACGGGATGTTTTACAAGATGGTTCGTGACTCCGGTGGACTTAACCTTTTATAATTTTTTTTTGTTAATAAACTTCTTTTTTGTATAGATTTGATTGTTTTTATTTAAAGATTATGATGACCTGATTGAGGAGGTCATAAAACAGAATCCTTTAGGCTTAACCCAATTAGCATGTTGACGGGATTTTCATGCATAGCATGTTGACGTCTGTATTATGGCAGTTTGTTACCATAGATAAAGTGAACTACTAGACTGTAATCTTCCAATAAAAACCGTTGAAGCGTGGAGATTTTTCACTAGTGCGCTCCATTGACCATTCCAGGATAGCTGATTTTCCTAAAGATCCGCTATATTAGCTAAGTTCGGTTATTCATCTGCGAGGCCTCACAGTGCTGGTGAATTGTCGGAGGAGCATATCTTTTTCCTTTTGTTCGCTGAGGAATATTTGTCCTCCTCTCTCTTTTCGGGCAAATCCCAAGAAGTCTGAGGTCCCGCAGATGGATAACCGAATGTAAAAACAAACCATGTAGCCAAATTCGAAACGTTGTTTGTTCTTTTAAGATGACATATCTTCATTAAAACAGTATTTTTCTGTTGATATTCCTATTTTATTAACATTATCTTTACTTTTATATAATTTATAGTAAAAAATTAAAGTATAAAAAATAGTAAGAGCGACAACACCATATTCAGTTTTGGCATATTTATTTTGATGTTTTAGGAATTTATTTTGTTTAATTGTACTCACCCGTTACTATATGTCACACAACACATCCAACAGATTGTATATAATGTACTATTCTCGTCTGCTACTCAGCAAGGTTCTATCGCCAGTATGCCATTAGGGTAAATCAAACGACGTTGGATTTCGTACTCTACTATATTCTCACTCTTGACTCTACTCTAATCAAGACTAAAACAAGAAGCCCCCTTCACAATCCTTCTATATCCTTTTTATAATGTTGTATTACTTGACGCACTACCGGGTGAACTTCACCTTTCATTCACCTTAACCAATAATACAATAATACTGCCAATGAATGTAGCTATCAACGAACGTGATGTTTCTAGTTCCTATTGAACTTTAAAATGTTACCTAGGGTTGACGACTGGTGAAGGCTAACAGTTATGGAGTGCCCTATATACCACAATAACAGATCCCGTGTTAGTGTGGCATGTCGTACATAGGAGAAACCAATCGCCCTTTGTATGTAAGACTTCAGGAACACAGAACTCATACGATAAAGAGGAGAAACATCAAAATCGGGAATTGCAGAGCACGCTTGGCCCGAACACCATAATATTATTAAGCGGTCGGAAGCCAAAATTGTGCATAGGGAACAGCACTGGAAGAAACGAAGGTTTAAGAAAGCAGTCTTCATTGGAAGCAATAAGGGCGTCTTTAGTAAACCAAGTTGCGACGTCTCTTCGGCGTGGCATCCGTTGATACGGCGGACAAGTGCTGGTCGCTTGACGCGCGACATTGGCGACGATCCGGCCAATAGGAATGGTGGGCGTGCTTAGCTGTGTTAGTCCATAAGCAAGTAGCTTCGAGCTTAATGCTCAGTTTAATTTGAAAACGTCGTGTAAAAAAAACTCAATAAAGATAACGGAAGTCCAAGATGTTTCGCTTAACGTTTCGTTACTTGAAATTATTGCAAGTTTAGAACTATCAGGTGCTAATTACGACATAGCGTGGCAACAATTATGTGATCGGTTTAATAACAACAGAAGTTTAGTACAAAATCATGTCAAATTGAGTTTTTAATCTTGAAAAAATTCAATTTGAAACATCAGCAGTAGTGAAGGCTTTAATAGATAGTGTTTTAAAACATCTTGGGGCGTTAAAATCGTTAAAAGAGCCGATTGAACATTGGAATACATACACATTTACAAAGCAAAATGTCTGGTACCAAAGTTGGAGGATCTAACCAGGTTTTTGAAAGATAGGGCCGATTTACTTGAGTCAATAGAGCAAAGTAACAGTAATTTTAAAGGTGGTCAAAACAAACCAAGTGGAAGAGTAACAAATACATTTTTAGCAAGTTTATCAAATTCAGAGACAGAAAAATGTTCTTTTTGTCATAAAGAGCATTATATTAATGAGTGTGTGGAATTTCAGGGACTGAATTTGAGTGCAAGATTATAGTAATGTGGTTGTAAGGTCCTGTGTAAATGCATTTTTTAAGAAAATATTTTGCCTTATTGCGTCTTGTATTACTGGCACATTGCCTAATCTCATTTTTAATGGAAAAACTCTAAATGTTCCTGGGCATCTTCAGCTTGCAGATCCACATTTTGACATTCCAAGTGATATCGATCTATTGATTGGAGCTGACCATTTTTATGAGGTTTTGTGTGCGGGGCAAATAAAGTTTGGTGAGTGTGGACCTTATGCACAGAAGACGAGGTTTAGTTGGATTGTTTCATGAGCCTGTAGAGCGGGGTGTTGTCCACTGCAATGTGGTGAAGGGTATGGATATTGATGATATTGATGAAATTGAAGAGTTTCAGCAGGGCAAAGCATTGTCTTCGGGGGAAAAGGCATGCGCAAAAAACAACTTACCGTGTTAGTGATGGAAAATTTGTTGTTAGTGTTCCAATGTCTAAAGGCATAGAAAACTTGGGTGATTCATGGGGGTAATGCCTCGACGCGGGAATTACCCCTCTCGAAGGGTAATGCAATTTGAAGTATTTACGTATTTATTGGCATGGCCACCTTGGCTTCATGAACAAGAGGAAAATTTACCTTCTCTGTCAGTGCTTAGGGAAGAATTACCAGAGGTCGAAGAACCAGGTATTCATTCTAATTTCTCCACGAAATTGTGTAATATTATTGATTTTCACCGATTCTCTATTTTCTCTCGACTGCAGGGATCTATGGCTTTCGTTCTGAGGTTTGTGCGAGAGAACATACAATGAATTGGAAGATGCATTAGAATATATCACGAAAACGAAAAGTGCAGTGGGAATAATTTAAGAGTGAAATGGAGTTGTTAGGTCGTGGTGATTCTCTTCCTGGAACAAGCAAACTTATTCGATTAAACCCTTTCTTAGATTCGAACTCTCTTTCTTAGATTCGAACTCGTCTACTTAGAGCTGGCGGAAGATTGAGCAACTAAGATTTTGACTTTAATAAGAAACACCCAATAATCCTCCCAGGAAATCATTGCGTCACGAAACTTTTTCAGAGAGCGCATATGCAAGCGGGACCCCAACTGCTGTTATCAACTGTTAGAGAAAGGTTTTGGCCCATACCTGGAAGGAACCTAGTGCGTGCTATATGTCGTAGTTGCGTTAAGTGCTTTCACGCAAATCCAGTTTCTGCTTATACCAACCCACCAGTGTAAAACCAGCACCACCTTTTTATATTGTTGGTGTCGATTACGCAGGACCATTTATGCTAAAGGATAGACAGGGAAGAGGGTGTAAGACCACCAAGGCTTATATAGCTCTATTTATTTGTATCGTTACCCGTGCAGCGCACCTTGAGCCGCACGTGAACTCAAACAATTTTTAAAAAATAATGGTAACACCTTAACAGAGTCTCTTGAAAATGCAGGCATATCATGGTCGTTTATTCTTCCCCAATCACCTAATTTTGGTAGAATTTGGGAGGCTGGTATGAATGCTACCAAATACCATCTGAAGCGTACTGCATGTAATGCGTTGTTAACGTACGAAAGATTTTACACTTTATTAGTTCCGATTAAGGCCCTATTATACTCCCGTTCTCTCTCTCTTCAGATCCCTTAGATTTAACGCCCTTGACACTCTCCCACTTTTTGATTGGTCAGTCCATGAGTGCCGTCCCCGATGCCAGAGTGACTCATCTGCCACTTAACCGACTATCACATTTCCAAGCAGTTCAAAGGCTTCAGCAGCATTTTTGGGCCAGATGGTCACGTGAATATATATCAGAGCTCCAGCACCGAGTCATGTGGCATAAATCTTGCGTAACATTGAAGAAGGGCGACATGGTCATTATTAAAGAAGAAAATCTGCCTCCCTGTAAATGACTTATGGGTCGGGTTGAGTCTGTACAGACAGGGGCTGACAATATACCGAGAATTGCTACTGCCTTTACTTCAAAGGGATCCGTTAAGCGAGCAGTGAAAAAGATTTGCGCGCTACCATTGGATCTATCACCAAACAGACAACTTGATCAGTGTGAGGGGTCAACTGAGTCAGAACTTCTATTGGAAGAGAGGCGTTCCAAGGCGGGGGGGAGGGGGCAATGTTTGCGCCCAATCTGACAACAGCGCTATTAAACCAGAAGATGGACGTGCAGAACTACCATCTGAGACAGAAAATTAGTACGAGACAGACTTTCAGGAAACTTGTTTTGTAAATCGGTGATGAATAAATAAATGTGAACAAAAAGCATTTACTCAGCGTTAGATGTGCGAACCCAGACAAATACAGTCCACCAACGTAACAACAAGACCATCCGCTTCCTTTGCACAGCGAGGGACAGCCGGATCATTCCAGTGAGTTTCCGTTTAAAATCACTAATCCCTGGTGATCGAGTTTGCCGCATTCTGGACAGGGCCAGCCATGGACTTAGTCGGTCCCAAAACAGCTACCACAAATGGAAAAAATCATAGCTCCTGGACGATAACCTACAAAGGTTTGAAGAAATCAAGTAATTTACACTGGAGGAAGACCACGCCCCCATTTTCCCGACAATAGATAATTCATGCATCAAACTGAAAGAGAAGCTGGCCAGAAATCACAATGACAAGCTTATGAAGCTTCAAAGAAAGCAGATAATAATCAACCACCACCATCATCGACTACCTTGAGCTCCACTGAAGAAAAACTGCAGAGCAAAGGATTGAACTTTGCAGTTGCTTCAAAGTCAACTCCAGTGCCTGATATATTAAGTGCTGTAGAATCAACGACACTCCAGGGGCCAGAGAGAGAGGAACTCAAGTGGAAAGTCAGAACGCTATTGGACAAACCACAACACCCGCAGAGAAATATCACAAAAGGAGTTAGCTATGAGGAAACTGCAGAAAGACAAATCAATCAAGATCCTTCCATCTGACAAAGGAAATGCAACCGTCGTCATGGATGCCACACTATATGACGAGACGATACAGGAGATTCTGACGAAAGGTAAATATAAAATAATACCTAATGACCCGACTAAAAGAGTTGAACGACAAATCTACAGAGCCCTGAAAAAATATGAACATAACATTCTTGGAGGTACTAGGAGGTCTCTCTCTCCACACCGTAGTAAACCACCTCATCTCTATGGGTTACCTAAAATTCACAAAACAACTATGCCCCTGAGGCCAATCACAAGCTCTAGAGACTCGCCAATGATATCTCTAAGTAGATTTCTCCTTCAAATCATCCAACCTTTGGTTGGTAAAACAACCTCCTTTGTACAAAATTCTGAACAGTTTGTTAGTATTCTTAAGGACTTAGAATTGGGTGATAGGGACACATTTGTAAGCTTCGATGTTGAAAGCCTTTACACCAACGTGCCGTTGCAGGAGTCGTTGATATCATCGAGGTCAGGCTGAGGGCGGATGCATCTTTAAAGGAGAGAACATCGCTGCCTGTCGAGGGGGTGATGGACCTATTGCGCTGTTGCCTCAAAGGCTACATACGTATAGCCACATAGTTTGTTGGGGTCCCATCCCCCATGATTTCCGCACAAAGGGAGAGCTGTGCCCTCCTAACGGTACGAGTCACATGTGGGGTCCATGTGAGTGATTTGTCCAGGTTGACTCCTACAAATTTTACTTCCTTGGTAAACGGGATTTTCGTCCCGAACAAAGATGGCGCTTCCAAGAAGTCCAGCCTCTTTCTTAAGGTAAATGGCACAATCACTGTTTTCTTAGGGTTTATTGCTAGGTCTTCCTTAGAACTTCAGCTGTGTACAACATCCAGTACCTCTTGCAACGTGCTGGAGATTTGATGGTATGGCTGGTTTCTTATAAGGATATCGATGTCGTCCGCGTATGCTTGGACCTCGACTCCCCATAGTTCCATAGAAGCCAGAAGGTCGTCCACTAGTAGGGACAACAGGAGTGGTGAAAGGACTCCGTCCTGTGGACAACCTCCCGCTGTTGTGAATCTGAAAGTGTTATCGTCGAAATCGGAGGTGTTTACATTGTCTATGTAAAAATTGAATTGGTTACATAAACGTGAAGAGAGTCTTGTATTTTACGTTGCGCAGATTATGAGCACATCACTGCAAATCAACCAACACGCTACTCTTGAAATCAACTCTTCGTGATGTTGATAGATCTAAAATGGGATAAATGGCGTTATATAGTGGGAACCACAGCGTTATTTTACAAAACATTAAAACATCTCCATAAACTCTGCTTTCTTGCTGGTAGCAGCTCCTGTTGGGCAATTGGGCAATAAACTCAAATGATATATCTCTCTCAGTGCTCTACCGTGACGTCCTGATCGAGAGAATTGAGCCATCATTTAGAGCCTATAGTTATTGATATAAACCTACCTCTTTTTAAATGGAACGTAACTTGTTTGAAAATATTTATTTTCCTAACAAGCGAGGAAAGTGATACTTTTCTGAGTTCGGCCATGAAGTCGAGTGCGGAAAAGATACTTTCTGGAAGTGTGAGGAGCAATATTTTTTCTACGAGTAAGGACGACTTTTACAACTATCAGCAAAACTTCAGTTTGAAGTTAAAACACCAGACATGGTTTAAGGTTGTTTATCTGTCAGGCAAACAATGCAATGTATAACCCATTCAGTTATTTCTGTCGTCAAGTAGGCGTTGGAAATCTGACATATTTCACCCGGTATAACATGACTGACAGTGACAGTAATTAATAATCAGTTTTAGGTTAAGGTTATTGTTTACCGTTTTGCTCACATAGCTGCCAGATGGCTTCATTAGTTCAAACTTTTAATAATATTGATTAATGATCACTAAACTAGAATCTAGTAAAAAATGGGCCGGAGCTCTACCTTAGCAAACATATTATATTGTATTAATGCATTTAAAAATGTATCTTTTACAACGATAATAGTTGAGGTTAATAAGTTTATAGTGTGAATGTGGTTGTGATGATATGTATAAGAAGCTTGCTTTTTGGACTAAAATAAAGGCGAAATACAGTTATGGAAGAACAGGAAAAATAAAATGTCTCTGTCAGCGGCAATTGAAAGCAAGCAGAGTTAATGCTTACCCCAAAAATAATGGAAACTTTAGTCAAGGTCATACTGAGCGATTCTTGGTGGAGGTCTCTTCTAAATTCGAGGTAGCATTTTTTAATGCAAATTCGCATTTTCGCGTTAATTACCTTGGGCATTGTTTTTAAGAAATAGTTTTTTAATAACAAATTAGGTTACAAATTGCACGATTATAAGTGTACAAAAAGTCGGCAACAGAGAAATTTTAATGACGCATCTTGACAAATTTGTCTTGGCGACAAGTAAACAAACAATCGCCGTGGATGTTATACTGGTGAAATTCAGGGTTGATTGGCGGGTTGAATCAAGGGTTGATTATACGTCATATCTGGTATTTTAACTTCAAACTGAAGTTTTACTGATAGTAAAAGTCGTCCTAAAACTCTGTCAATATATTGGTATTTATTGCCTCAGCTGCGCGATGAATGATGACCTTTTATCGCACATAGCAATAATTAAAGAAATCAACCTTTTCAATTAAAAAATGTGTACATCGATATCCTGCCTTTTTTGCTAAACTAAAATTAAAAAGTTAACATACGAATATTTAAATGATGCTCACAGCTTTTTTTCTTTTTCAGTTCTGGCAAACTTCAACTTTTGCCTCAAAAAATCTGTATATTGCAAAAAACAGTAATATAGTATATATTACAAAACTTCTGTGTTCTAAGCACCACTACTGTATCAATAAGGGATATGCATAAAACGATAAATATCTTGAAGTATAAGCGGTTTTATTATAGGGACTGTTCATTTGAAAACGTCGTCTAGTTGGCTGTGAAGCCAACAAAGAAGAGGATGAAAGAACAAAAGTCTATTTACTTTGATTGTTTCATCCCTCTCTGTCAAAAGTGCTCAGCCTTCTAGATAACATTTTCTAATGAACACAACATAGCAAATCTATACATCCGCATGTTCAGTTGATGTTCTGTTAAGTATCGCGCAGCTTATCAATCAGACACCTGGCCAAAGCATCTTGAAACCAATTAAGGGGTCGAGTAGTAGTATTTGTAAAATCAATGACAATGATTATTTCATTTATTATCTATAAGACATCTTTTTATTAATTGTCATCTACTCAGACAATTAAAGTTGTTCAGTACATTGTAGTTGGTTGTTAGGTAACAGATGGTAGTGCGTGGAAAATGGACTATAGAAGCACTAAACCCGCCGAAGAGAACATCAATCCTCGAGAGACTGCAGGCATTTTCTCCATAGTTACCTTCTTGTAAAGTTGTAAAGAGTTTTTTTACGTTTCAGTGCTAGATAAAGTATTTTTTTAGTTACAATTTTCCTCTGCTAAAAAAGGGCAGGAAAAAAGAAATTGAGGAAGATGACATATACAAGGTGTTACCGGAATATGAGGCCGATGCTCTGGGAGATAAGTTGCAGGCCTACTGGGATAAGCAAAAGAAAGCCTCATCAATAAAAAGCTGTTTGATCAGGTGTTTTGGCTGGCGCTACTTTTTCTACTCGGTTTTACAACTTGGTTTCAGCACAGTTTCTCTGTGAGTATTTTCCATGTATTATCTCCCACAATATCAATTTTGATTTCAGCTTGCTGTTGCCCAAATACATATCGCAGTTTACAGCCTATTTTCAGCCCGGTCAAACCGCTCTAACCAAAAAGGACGCTTATGTCTGCGCCGCTATCATTACAAGCCTCAACCTGTTCAATACTTTCTACACCAACAATCTCCAACAATTGGTTATTGAATATGCAATCAAAGTCAGAACAGCGGTGTGTTCTTTGATATACAGGAAGGCTTTAAGAATCAGTCCTGTGGCGTTTGCCGAATGCTCTATAGGTCAGTTTTAGTGATCACAGACGAGTTTTTATATAAAGTGCGTTTTTTTTTTAACGCGCAACATAGGATTTACATTTTACATTTTCGTACCCATGTTGAGTGATGATCTATTAGCACCAAAGCTATAAAACTTGGCAAAATTAAAACTCAAGGTTCTAACTTTACCCGTACTGGCCAATTAGATCTTGAAGATTTAGAATAATGCGTAAAATGTAATTTATTTTCCAAAAAAAAATGTGTCTTTTTACTTTCCTCGTAACTATTATGATTTTATTTTGAGCAGGTGCCTACCAAGTCATGTTACCATTTTTTGAAGTTTAATGCTTAAACCATTTCCATTTTTTTTATGTTCACCGGATCTGGGACTTTTGGAAACTCAAGTGCAATGAGTAAAAAAGTAATAATTACATGAATAGTACAAGTTGTTCCTCTTGTTATAAAAGCTTAGAAATAACAGCGGCAAAGCGTTCTAAGTGCCAAAAGTACCCGCCATTTTACCTGCATTTGACATTTACATGACATGCAAAGTTGAAAAACAATAGCTACGAGGAGAGAAAAAAGATACAATTTTTCAGGAAAGAAATGCTGTTTTTCGCGTTATTCCAAATTTTTTGGACCTGGTCGGCCAATAGAGGTAGAGCTAACACTCCCAATTTTACTACTTTACTACTACAGGACATGAAAAATTTAACACGTAAAATCCTATGTTGCGCGTTAAAAAAAACGCACTGTATAAATATTTTCGTTAAGTTATGGAAATCTAACAAATTACCCCTTGTATAAAATCTAAATGGTGTCAGTGTTTTTGGTTTTATTTCCAAAATTTCATGATAAGCTTTATAGCTGAAGGAATATTAATATAGGGAAGATCGTTACGTTGATGTCGAAGGATGCGTTTGCCATAGACTCAGGCTTGGAATTCTTCAAGGATATGATCATAGGGTTTATTCAGTTGGCAACGGCCAGCTATATATTATACATTAAAGTCGGTGTTTCTGCCTTTCCTACTATCGGCTTCATTCTGGTCATAATGCCCCTTCAAGGTGGGAATTAGAGACTAGAGAATTACCTAATATCTACTTGTCTTCTTACTGTTTTAGTGTTTATCGGTAAGCTGACAGCCAACTGCCGAATAAAGTCAGCAAAAAAGACCGACCAGAGATTCAAACTTTTGCAAGAAACCTTAAGTGCTATCAAGATTATTAAAATGTACACTTGGCAAGATTACTTCGAGAAGCTTATTCATAAGGCCAGAATGTGAGTATTGCTTTACAAATACTCATTAAATCTAACCCGTAATCAGATACGAGAAAAATGCATTGCATCCTTTTTTTGCATCATTTTGATTAGCAACAGTAATTGTGGATGGAGAGAGGTCAGTGACTAGATACGATTAGGACATATTATATTGTTTAATCAATTATTGGTGAGTTATAAAACTGCATATAGGTATTTGGAAGTAACATAGTTGAAATTTTCTTATCACTGCAGAGGAAAAGGAATTAGTCACCATCCTAAAAGTGGATTGTGGGCTGTAATTTTTTATATATGTCTCCGACCTTTGAAAATCTCTACTATTTCCTTGTAAAGCTAAATAGATACTAGGCTAACCGATTCTGTTTTTCGTAATAAAAACACCAAGTCTGGAATCAAGTCATTTTGACTCAAAACTCAAAGGCGAAATTCAAGCCATGATAAGAACTAAATTCCCGACATTAAAAGCCATTTCTAAATTTCTAATTTCTAAACTCCTTCCACGTTTTCCAAAATTTTATAACGTGATTTGAATTTCTCCAAAGTGGCATTTGTAGGCGCTTTGACACTATAGACTCTAATCATAACCTGAATTATCCCTCCCAATTTTAATTGATCTTGGCCATTATCTTAATTTGAATTTACCCAAACTCTCTAAAATTTTAATTTTAAACCCTTTGAGTCATTTTTGACTCGAATCTTGTCCTGAATTGACCCAGAAATTTTTAATCTCCTTTTTTGACGTTTTGAGTAATTTTTAACTGATCTTGGCCATTATCTTAATTTGAATTTTCCCAAACTCTCTAAATTTGTGGTTTTAAACCCTTTGAGTCACTTTTCACAGATTTTTGCCTTAATCTTAGTTAGACATTTTTGGACGCTCTGTGTACTTCTTAATCATTTTTAACCCTAATCTTAATCTGAATTGGCCCAGAAAATTTTAATCTGCATTTTTGACGCTTTGAGTAATTTTTGACTGATCCTGGCTATTTTCTTAATTTGAATTTCCCCAAACTCTCTAAATTTGTGTTTTTAAACCCTTTGAACCACTTTTCATCGATTTTTACCTTAATCTTAGTGTGACTTTCTCATAAAACATCAAAATATAAATATTTAGAGAGTGTTGTCTTTTTAACCGATTTTAGTCCTAATTCTAATTTGAATTTCTCCAAAGACTCCAAATTTGCATTTTTGGACGCTCTGTGTAATTTCTTAATCATTTTTTAACCCTCATCTTAACCTAAATTGGCCCAGAAAATTTTAATCTGCATTTTTGACGCTTTGAGTAATTTTTAACTGATCCTGGCCATTTTCTTAAATTGAATTTCCCCAAACTCTCTAAATTTGTGTTTTTAAACCCTTTGAGCCGCTTTTCATCAATTTTTACCTTAATCTTAGTGTGACTTTCTCATAAAACATCAAAATTAAATATTTAGAGAGTTGTCTTTTTAACCGATTTTAGTCCTAATTCTAATTTGAATTTCTCCAAAGACTCCAAATTTGCATTTTTGGACGCTCTGTGTAACTTCTTAATCATTTTTAACCCTTATCTTAACCTGAATTGGCCCAGAAAATTTTAATCTGCCTTTTTGACGCTTTGAGTAATTTTTAACTGATCCTGGCCATTTTCTTAATTTGAATTTCCCCAAACTCTCTAAATTTGTGTTTTTAAACCCTTTGAGCCGCTTTTCATCGATTTTTACTTTAAAATCTTAGTGTGACTTTCTCATAAAGCATCAAAATATGAATATTTAGAGAAAGTGTTGTCGTTTTAACCGATTTTAGTCCTAATTCTAATTTGAATTTCTCCAAAGACTCCAAATTTGCGTTTTTGGACGCTCTGTGTAATTTCTTAATCATTTTTAACCCTTATCTTAACCTGAATTGGCCCAGAAAATTTTAATCTGCCTTTTTGACGCTTTGAGTAATTTTTAACTGATCCTGGCCATTTTCTTAATTTGAATTTCCCCAAACTCTCTAAATTTGTGTTTTTAAACCCTTTGAGCCGCTTTTCATCGATTTTTACTTTAATCTTAGTGTGACTTTCTCATAAAACATCAAAATATGAATATTTAGAGAAAGTGTTGTCGTTTTAACCGATTTTAGTCCTAATTCTAATTTGAATTTCTCCAAAGACTCCAAATTTGCATTTTTAGACGCTCTGTGTAATTTCTTAATCATTTTTAACCCTAATCTTAACCTGAATTGGCCCAGAAAATTTTAATCTGCATTTTTGACGCTTTGAGTAATTTTTAACTGATCCTGGCCATTTTCTTAATTTGAATTTCCCCAAACTCTCTAAATTTCTGTTTTTAAACCCTTTGAACCACTTTTCATCGATTTTTACCTTAATCTTAGTGTGACTTTCTCATAAAACATCAAAATATAAATATTTAGAGAGTGTTGTCTTTTTAACCGATTTTAGTCCTAATTCTAATTTGAATTTCTCCAAAGACTCCAAATTTGCATTTTTGGACGCTCTGTGTAATTTCTTAATCATTTTTTAACCCTCATCTTAACCTAAATTGGCCCAGAAAATTTTAATCTGCATTTTTGACGCTTTGAGTAATTTTTAACTGATCCTGGCCATTTTCTTAAATTGAATTTCCCCAAACTCTCTAAATTTGTGTTTTTAAACCCTTTGAGCCGCTTTTCATCAATTTTTACCTTAATCTTAGTGTGACTTTCTCATAAAACATCAAAATTAAATATTTAGAGAGTTGTCTTTTTAACCGATTTTAGTCCTAATTCTAATTTGAATTTCTCCAAAGACTCCAAATTTGCATTTTTGGACGCTCTGTGTAACTTCTTAATCATTTTTAACCCTTATCTTAACCTGAATTGGCCCAGAAAATTTTAATCTGCCTTTTTGACGCTTTGAGTAATTTTTAACTGATCCTGGCCATTTTCTTAATTTGAATTTCCCCAAACTCTCTAAATTTGTGTTTTTAAACCCTTTGAGCCGCTTTTCATCGATTTTTACTTTAAAATCTTAGTGTGACTTTCTCATAAAGCATCAAAATATGAATATTTAGAGAAAGTGTTGTCGTTTTAACCGATTTTAGTCCTAATTCTAATTTGAATTTCTCCAAAGACTCCAAATTTGCGTTTTTGGACGCTCTGTGTAATTTCTTAATCATTTTTAACCCTTATCTTAACCTGAATTGGCCCAGAAAATTTTAATCTGCCTTTTTGACGCTTTGAGTAATTTTTAACTGATCCTGGCCATTTTCTTAATTTGAATTTCCCCAAACTCTCTAAATTTGTGTTTTTAAACCCTTTGAGCCGCTTTTCATCGATTTTTACTTTAATCTTAGTGTGACTTTCTCATAAAACATCAAAATATGAATATTTAGAGAAAGTGTTGTCGTTTTAACCGATTTTAGTCCTAATTCTAATTTGAATTTCTCCAAAGACTCCAAATTTGCATTTTTAGACGCTCTGTGTAATTTCTTAATCATTTTTAACCCTAATCTTAACCTGAATTGGCCCAGAAAATTTTAATCTGCATTTTTGACGCTTTGAGTAATTTTTAACTGATCCTGGCCATTTTCTTAATTTGAATTTCCCCAAACTCTCTAAATTTGTGTTTTTAAACCCTGTGAGCCACTTTTCATCGATTTTTACCTTAATCTTAATGTGACTTTCTCATAAAACATCAAAAGATAAATATTTAGAGAAAGTGATGTTTTTTAACCGATTTTAGTCCTAATTCTAATTTGAATTTCTCCAAAGACTCCAAATTTGCATTTTTGGACGCTCTGTGTAATTTCTTAATCATTTTTAACCCTAATCTTAACCTGAATTGGCCCAGAAAATTTTAATCTGCATTTTTGACCCTTTGAGTAATTTTTAACTGATCCTGGCCATTTTCTTAATTTGACTTTAGCACTTTTTGGAAATGATGATCCTGGATTTAAGTGCTCGCTACTAAGTAGTTTTCAGGCAACCGGATTGGTGACTGATGACATGCTAGTTAATTCGATTGGTTGAAAATGACCAGTTCGTGATCAACCCAATCCGGATAGCAATTTCCAAGTGCTAATGTGCCCTTACTCCACATAACAGCAAAACTATTGAGTACGTACTTACACGGTGTGGCACATTTTTAACGCAGGTTTCGTAATAGCTCAAAATATTGATTTGAGACAAAGGCGGTATCATGTAGTAGGGTTAGAGCTTCATTTAGAAAATAGCGACCTTTAAACAGGATGATTCAAAAAGTACCTAATGTCGATTCAAACATACGTTTTTTTTAAAAGTAAGACACTACTACAGTTTTTCATTTTTTTAAGCAACAAATCCTATGACGATCCCTAATAGTTTTAGATATAATTGCGTCTTTCAAATTTTGTTTTTCTTGCTTCAAGAATGTGTACTTCCTAAGCGGCTTGAGATAGAGCCAAACTCAATGCACTTTCCTAATGTAGTTTTGAAAGATCTATCAATCAACACATTTTTTTTAAAATTAGAAGATGAGAGATCCTTGTTTAAAATTTGTAATCTAAGATATGAAACTGTAATTCGTTTGGTTCTACTTCAAACCTGTTAAGAGCTACAGATTTTTAAAATATAACAAATTACAATTTTTAGATGCAATTATCTCCACTGAAAAACTATTTATAATTTCAAATGCAAAAACACCATAATACATTATGATGTATCGTTTATAAAATACATGTTTGAATTGTAAATACTTTTTAGAACACCCTGTATAATGGTCAATATTTTTAAAATGTGGTTCTACCTGCTCTACATGATACAGATTTTGTCCCAACTTAATTTCTATATTAGCTTTGATGCTATCGAATCCTGCGTTAAGTTTGTGCCACCCTGTGTAGTAATAAATAATAATAATGAGATAAACCCAACTCCGACTCGGCGAATTTCTTTTATTTTATTATAGTTATTGTAATATATCTAAGCAACGTGCAGTTATAAAGTTTGTAAAGGTACAACTCTACCAACTGAATTTATTGATTAAATGCTATACCTCAATCCTCAATAAACACAAAATTTTCCTCTAAATGAATCGAAATGAATCGAGCGAAACAAACGGCAAATTGATATCATTATAAACCAAAAAGATATTAAGTTATTTCCGAATTTTTTGCATTTGGCCTCACTGTGCGACGTAGCGAGTGTCTAGTGTGCGTTTTGATGCCATTAGAGAGCCACAAATCTAAAGAAAATACGTTTAATAAGGAAATTTCGTCTTGACGTTTTGTCTACAACTGCAGCGGACATTTTCAAAGGCGACGAGGGCAAGTCATTCAAAAATGACTAAAAGCGTTTAGAAATACATATTTGGAGCCTATGGAAAAATTCAAGTTGGGGTTAGGACCAAAATTATTTCAAAATTGCATAAAGCGTCCAAAAACCAAAATTTGGGTTACACATCGAAAAGCGAATTTGGTGTTTTTTTTTATACAACTAGGTCATTATAATTAAATTCAAAATCTCTGAAAAGTGATGGCAGCCTTCTCCTTAGATCGTTTAAAAATGCATATTTGGAGTGTTTCGAGAAATTCTGGTTAGGGCTATAGTTAAAACTCGTTTGAAAAAACTCAAAGCTTCTACAAATGCAAATTTTTTATTTATCGATAAATTCAGGTAGGAATTAGGGCTATAGTCTTCTAAAAATTACTAAAAGCGTTTAGAAATGCATATTTGGAGCTTGTGGAAAAATTCAACTTGGGACTAGGACGAAAATAATTTCAAAATTGTATCAATCATCCAAAAACCAACATTTGGTTCCTTTAAACAAAATCAGGCAAAACTGGCTCCAGTTTTCTAATTTGTTATTTGTGCTCATATTACATTTTTGTATCAAAATAACTTAAATTTGGTTCAAAACGCCTTGAAATGAAAATTTGCTGTTTTTTTTTAATAAAACGAGGTTAGTTCAGGTTGTTTAGCCATTAGACCGTTTAAAAATGCAAATTTAAAGTGTTTGGAAAAGCTCTGGTTAGACGTTTGGCCAAAAGTCGTTTAAAAAAAGACTCAGACCTACAAGTGCAAATTTTTTGTTTTTCGAGAATTTCAGGTAGAGCTACAGTCATCCAAAAGTGACTAAAAGCATTAGAAATTCATATTTGGAGCTTGTGGAAAAATTCAGGTTGGGATTAGGACCAAAATCATTTCAAAATTGAATAAAGCGTCTAAAAATAAAAAATTTGGTTTCTTTAAACAAAATCAGGCAAAACTGACTCAAATTTTCTAATTTGTTATTTGTGGTCAAATTACATTTTTGTATCAGAATAACTTAAATTTGGTTCAAAACGCCTCGAATGACAAATTTGGGTTAGGACCAAAATCATTCCAAAATTGCAAAAAGCGTATAAAAATCAAAATTTGGTTTCTTTAAGCAAAAAAAACTGACTCAAATTTTCTAGTTTGTTATTTGTGGTAAAATTAAAATTTTGTATCAAAATGACTTAAATTTGGTTTACAACGACTCGAAAGGCAAATTTGGTGTTTTTTGATAAAACCAGGTTATTAGAATTAACCTCAAAATCGTTGAAAAATTATGGGAGCCTTCTCCTTAGATCGTTTAAAAATGCATATTTGGAGTTTTTGGGGAAGTTCTAGTTAAAGCTATAGCCAAAAGTCGTTTGAAAAAGACTCAAGGATTCTACAAATGCAATTTTTTTATTTTTTAAGCAATTCAGGAAGGAATTAGGGCTAAAGTCATCCAAAAAAGACTAAAAGCGTTTAGAAATGCACATTTAGAGCTCGCGAAAAAATTCAACTTGGCAATAGGACCAAAAATAACTTCAAAATTGCATAAATCGTCCAAAAACCGAAACTGAAGTTTGACTGGTAAAAAGTCGTCCTAAAAAGCAAAAAGTTAACTGATAGTTGTAAGTTTGGTGCCATATAGAACACTGATGAAAGTATTAAAAACAGAAAATTATGTACTCACTGGTGACAATGATTTAACCAACCACCAACACAAAGACCCATATCAAATTAAAAAAAAAAAACAGCATTGAAAAGAAAAACTGATGATGACGGCAAAACGGCGTAGGAGCCCGATAAGTCGCTCATATTTGTATAGCCACTTCTCGAAATCGCCGAAGTTTCGAGTTCTTTTTTTACAAACCGTTTTTAGGAGTAGGTACGTAAATGCGAAAAGACACATCCAGAAAGCAAACGTAAAATGTGGCAAAAGGCACCGTTTTTGCTCCTAATTTTAACTTACATTTTTGCAAAAGCTCCAAGTTTGCATTCTAAAACTTTTTAAATCATTTTTGACCAGTTATGGCCCTATTTTTTCCCCAAACTCCATGTTACCCACACTTTTTTGCTCTCAAACTCCAAATATGCATTTGTAGAGGCTTTAAGTCATTTTTAACCAATTTTAGTCAAAATTTTAACATGAAATATAGCAAAAACTCAAAGTATATATTGTTACACTCTTTGAGTACTTTTTATTTTTTTAGCGCCTCTAGTTCTTATCTGACTTTGTTGAAAAACACCAGGTTTTCATTATGCTCATTTTTAGACAAATTTTACTTATTTACTAAAAGATTTCAATAAGGTCTGCGTTTTTCAATGGTTTTGGCACTAATTGTAAATTGAGTTTTCTCTAAAAACGTTCTTCAATTTGCATTTTTAGACTCTTTGATTAATTTTTGAACCAATTTGTTTCTAGTCCTAGCCTGTGTTTTATTTCAAAAAAAATTCTAGTTTTATTTTGTTGTAACGCTTTAAATTATCTTTAAAAGGATTTTGGCCATAATTCTAACCTGACTCCCCCAAGCACTCCATAATTATCGTGTTTGACCCTAATCTTAGCTCAACTTTCTCGAAAAAACACAAAATGTTCATTTTTAGCCCTAATTCTCATTTAATTTTTTCCACAAATTCCAAATTTTCATTTTTAAATTCTTTGAGCCATTTTCAGCCAATTTTCGCCACAATTATAATCTGAGT
The DNA here is from genome assembly GCA_951812265.1 of Taphrorychus bicolor. Taxonomy (NCBI): domain Eukaryota; kingdom Metazoa; phylum Arthropoda; class Insecta; order Coleoptera; family Curculionidae; genus Taphrorychus; species Taphrorychus bicolor. The sequence goes on from OX638304.1 coordinate 23,144,654, forward strand.
TTTCTACAAAATTTAGATTTGCATTTTTACACGCCTTGAGTAATGGTTAGCGATTTTTTGACCCTAATCCTAACTTGATTTCGAAAGTCGCCTGATTTTAATTTTTTTCATCAGATTTTACTTATTTTGGTCCAAAATAACTTTTACCAAAAACAACAATACAGAAGTTTTGAACTGGTTTGTCTGATTTTTTCTTTAAATTGAACTTCTCTCGGACGCACTTCTGGAAATCGCCAAAGTTTCGACTTCTGTTGTGGTTTTCCTCAGGGCTGTTCGCAGTGCAGGTTGTCATTAGAGCATACAAACCGTTTTAAGAGTAGGTACATAAATGCGAAACGACACATTCAGAAAGCGCACCTAACATGTGGCAAGAGACACCGTTTTTTGGCCCGAATCTTATATAGATTTTTGCAAAAGCTTCAAGTTTGAATTCTAAAGCTTTTTAAATCGTTTTTGGCCGGTTTTGGCCCTATTTTTAACTTGAGTTTGCTCTCAAACTCCAAATATGCGTTTGTAGAGGCTTTAAGTTATTTTTAACCAATTTTAGCCAAAACTCTAACATGAAATATCGCGAAAACTCAAAATGTGTATTGTTACATGCTTTGAGGAACTTTTTTTGCGCCACTAATGCTAGTCTGCCTTTCTTGAAAAACACCAGATTTTTATTTTGAACGTTTTTTAGTCAAACTTCACTTATTTGAATAAAAGATCTCAATAAGGTCTGCCTTATTTTGTCCTAAATCTACGATAAGATTCCGAAAACATTAAAATATTCATTATTAGAGAATGTGGGTATTTTTAAACCGATTTTTGCTATAGTTTTAATTTGATTTTCTCCAAAAGCTCCAAATTTGCATTTTAAAATGCTTTATGTTTTTCTAAACGTTTTGGCACTAATCGTAAATTGAGTTTCTCCAAAAACTTTCTTTAATTTGCATTTTTGGACGCTTCGATTCATTTTTGAACAAATTTATTTTTAGTCCTAAGCTGCGTTTATTTCGCGTTTATAATAAAATTTTAATTTTTTTTTGTAATGTTTTAAATTATTTTTAAAAGGACTTTGGGCATAAATCTAACCTGACATTCTCCAAACACTCCAAATTTATATTTTTTGGACCTAATCCTTACTAATTGGTCTCGAAAAACACAATATGTTCATTTTTAGCCCTAATTCTTATTTAGATGTCTCCACAAATTCCAAATTTTAATTCCTTCGGGCCATTTTCAGCCAATTTTCGTCACAATTATAATCTGAGATTTTCTACAAATTTTAGATTTGCATTTTTACACGCCTTGAATAATATTTAGCGATTTTTTGGCCCTAATCCTAACTTGATTTTCTCGGGAAACACCTGACTTTCATTTCTTTAACAAATTTTACTTATTTTGGTCCAAAATAACTTTTACCAAAAACAACAATACAGAAGTTTTGAACTGGTTTATCTGATTTTTTTCTTTATACTGAACTTATCACAAAACATCAAAAGTTGCAATTTTAGCTAATAAATAGTAGGTACTTTTTAACCTATTTTAGCCCTATTTCTAACCTGAATTTCTTCAACTTTTAATTTTTAAATCTTTTATTATATATAACGCCCTTGAATTTTTCAAAAAATTCCAAATATATATTTTTAAACTCCTTGAGTTATTTTTCATCGATTTTTGGCCCTACTCATAACTTTACTTTCTCGTTTCTAGTCAAATTTCACCTTTAAGGCCAAAAAAAAAGTTTAAAATTATTTTTTTTGTTTATATACAAATTTGAATTTTTTAGACAATGTAATCGGAATTTTTAACAGATTTTAGCCCTAATTCCCTGAATATTTTCAATTTACAGTAAATTGTTCCACAAATTTCAAGTTTGTCCTTTTAAAGGCTTTGAATAATTTGTAACCAATTTTGACCCAATTCATAAGACTTCAATCAGTTTGGCCTGTTTTCGAACTAAAATAACATTCCTCCAAAAAGATCAAACTATGATTTAAAAAAAGGCAAATTTGTGCTTCTACCTTTTGAACTTTTCTTAACTTTTTATTACAAATTTTTAGTTTCAAGTTTTTAATTTTTCTCTTCCTATATTTATTTTATTGTTCATATCTGATTCATCTCAATTCTGATTATTTGTGACGTTTCCGTAAACTGTTTATTCTTTTATATATATTTTTAAATTTAACACAAGTTTGGACATTTCCAACGAGTTAACTTGTAATGTAATTAGATTTCTTTTGAGAAAATTTTAACCCAAAACTTAGTTTCTTTCGCGTTTAATGATTTCAGGTTCTTCAATTTCTTGTACAGTGTTGGCCCGAAACAGAAGGTCTCTAACAAGTCAAAAAACCTTTTTTTTTTGAAAAAAAAAATATAATTATGGTCTGAAGAGGCCTAAACTTAGAAATATTTTAGATTTATGACCCTATCTGTCTCTTTTGGACATGTTTTTTTCAATACTTCTCCAAATGTTCCAGATTTTTTAACTTTTGATGCTTTTCGTAGTTTTCATTTATGCTTTTTATTTCTTTTTGTTCTTGTATTGTTCATATTTAATTTGTTCTTTCATAATTTTTTTCTGGGTTTTTATTTTGGCGAGGTAATTTTGATACAAAATAATGAGCTCTTCGTACGTTTGAACAATTGTAATGTAAATTGATTTGCATTGAAAGAATTTTGACCCAAAGCTGTATTTTTTTTACTAATAATACATATTTTTTTTTCTTGTAAAGTTTTGCCCCGAAATAGAAGTTCTAATGAACCAACGAGCTCTACAAGCCAAAAATCTATTTTCATTGAGAAAAATTTGGACCGAAAACGAAACTTATTTAGCAAAGTTATTAAAGTTTTGGATGATATTGGCCCAAAATTATGAATATATTACTAAGTTTTACAAAAAGAAAATCATTTCAAAAGACACACAAATCTCTACCTTCTTTCTTGCACTTATACTTTTTTCCTATAATATTTTGATTTTTTTCAGATTCTTGGAGTTTTTAATTCATTTGTTTCTTTCTTATTTTTCTTTTATACTTCATATTTTTCTGCTCTCATCCTTTGTCATGTTTTGTTGAATTTTTTTTGTATAAACTTTCGGTCGATTTAAATTAGACTCTTTATTGTTTCATTCTTTCAAACTTTTTACCTAAAATCCAACTTTTTCAATGAGTAAACAATGAAGTGCATTATATTGGCAAAAAAAAACTGTGTTTTTTAATGTATAATGATTCCTCATTTTTCAATTTTGTTTTATTGCTTTGGCTCGAAATAGAAGTTTTGCAACGACAAAAATCTATGTTTGTTAAGGAAATGGGCATCTTTTTAGCTAATTTTTGAAAATTGTTTAGATGATTTTGGCTCACAATTAGAAATATTTTAAATGTGTTCCAGTTTTGAACATTTTCTTATAATTTTCCGATTTTATTGGATTTTTTACATTCTTTTCTCTGTCGTTTTTTTTTAATATCTATTCTTTTTTGTTCCTACTTATTGTTATTATTATTTTTGGCCTTATAGAACTAAAAATATTTAATTCACTGAACCTAAAAATTCATAAAAAAAACTTTTTTTTTAATACCGCAGAGGGCGACAGTATTAATAATTGTTAGCTTTAAATTTAATGTCACAAGTAGTTTACTTGCCAAACAGTATAACAATACCTATAACTCATTCACTTCTTTATAGATACATCTCATTACCTTTGAAATTATCATTTTTTTCTCTTTTCACCACGTGTTGAGAAGATAGGATAAAAACGTCAAATTCAAACACACCTAATTAATGTCAATAATAAGTGAATGGTTTATATAAGAATATTTTTTATTTTTGAGTCTAGAAATCTTCTACTATAATATCATTATTTTCTTTTTATTTTTTTGTTTTATTATTGTTTTCTTTTAAACTATGCGGAAGACAGTAAAGTGGCTTAACATATAAGTTATTTTTTTTACGGTATTACGGTTGTACTGGAATGTTTTCTCTTAGCCTGCTTGAGACAAAACAATACAGATAAACAACCTTAGTTAACGCAAGTGGCGCCATCGGACGACGGCAGGTGCTTCCACTAAGACATGCGAGATGTATGTGAAGTGAAACCAAGCCAGTTTTCTGTCGGAGTTGTCGCTTTCCACAGACAGATGGCCGAGATTTCGTACCTATATCGTCAGGGGACGACGTTCAGCAGAGTATCAAACTCATTTCTCTATCAGGCAGAGGAACCATAGACCGGTTACGTTCTTATTAGAGCTTATCAGTATGGTATACCTGATAGAAATATAAATTTTAGTTTGACTTGATTTCCTATATTGCTCAAGGCACTGTGCATATATGCAAGTGGCGCCATCGGACGACGGCAGGTGCTTCCACTAGGGCATGCGAGATGTATGTGAAGTGAAACCAAGCCAGTTTTCTGCCGGAGTTGTCGCTTCCCACAGACAGATGGCCGAGATTTCATACCTGTACCCGATGGCGCCACTTGCATATATGCACAGTGCCTTTGGTACAGGTAAATAGATGAAACCAAGTCAAACACGAATTCGTATTTCTGACAAGTTTGAGGTATACCATACTGATGAGATCTAATAACAGCGAAACCGGTCTATGGTTCCTCTGCCTGATAGAGAAATGAGTTTGATACTCTGCTGAACGTCGTCCCCTGACGGGATAGGTACGAAATCTCGGCCATCTGTTGTGGCAAGCGACAACTCCGGCAGAAAATTGGCTTGGTTTCACTTCACATACATCTCGCATGCCCTAGTGGAAGCACCTGCCGCCGTCCGATGGCGCCACTTGCATATATGCACAGTACCCTGACGACAATAGAGGAAACCAAGTCAAACTTGAATTCGTATTTCTATCAGGTTTGAGGTATACCAGACTCTAGTAGAGAGCTCTAATAGGAGCGAAACCGGTCTATGGTTCCTCTGTCTGATAGAGAAATAAGTTTGATACTCTGCTGAACGTCGTCCCCTGACGGTATAAGTACGAGATATCGGCCATCTGTCTGTGGGAAGAGACAACTCCGGCAGAAAACGGGCTTGGTTTCACTTCACATACATTTCGCATGCCCTAGTGGAAGCACCTGCCGCCGTCCGATGGCGCCACTTGCATATATGCACAGTACCTTGAGCAATAGAGGAAACCAAACCAAACTTGAATTCGAATTTCTATCAGGTTTGAGGTATACCAGACTCTAGTAGAGAGCTCTAATAAGAGCGAAACCGGTCTATGGTTCCTCTGTCTGATAGAGAAATAAGTTTGATACTCTGCTGAACGTCGTCCCCTGACGGTATAGGTACGAGATATCGGCCATCTGTCTGTGGGAAGCGACATCTCCGGCAGAAAACTGCCTTGGTTTCACGTCACACCTCAATTAAGGTTTAAACTTGGTGTGATTCTGGTGAAAGGTGTAATTCTTAGCTATATTTACCGCTGCTTTTGATGAGTTTTAGTTCTAAAAAAAATTGTAATAACCACGTTATTTCAGCAAAGAAACCAACAAGATCAAAATTGTCTACTACCTAAAAGCGTGCATCGTCATCCTCGGTTCTACTACCATCAACCTTGCCTTCTACATCCTGCTGATTTCCTACATAGCCAGAGGATACACTGTAGATGCTGAAACTGTCTACTACGTGCAGACTTGCCTGGGAGCTATTAAGTTATCTATCTCAATGCTAATTCCTCTGGGAATCACTCAGACCGCTGACATGTTGGCTTCGCTAAGGAGAATTCAGTGGTTTTTAGGTTAACACCTATAAAAAAAGAGTAAACTCCCACTAATATTGTCAATCATCGTTAATGTTTGTAGATGCTGAAGAAATCGAAAACATCGCTATCAGTTCCAAAAAGACTAGTCCAAGTTTACAGCTAAACAAAGTAAAGGTAACCATTGCTGGCAAAGAAGTGCTCACATCAGTTTCGCTGAATACAGACAAAGGGCTGCTGCTAATAACTGGAAATGTGGGCAGTGGAAAAAGTGCCCTATTAAAGACTATCTTGAGAGAATACCCAATTGCTGCGGGTGACATGATTACCCATGGCAGTTTTTCTTACGCCGCCGAAGACCCTTGGCTATTCCCTTCTACCATTCGTCAGAACATCCTATTCGGGCAGCCTTACGACGAGAAAAGATACCAAGAAGTGCTCAATGTTTGCGCTTTGACCTATGATATTAACCAATTCGAAAAGCTGGATCAGACGATTGTTAGTGATAAAGGAATTAATTTCAGCAAGGGGCAACAGGCCAGGATTAGTTTGGCCAGGGCCATCTACAAAGACAGTGATATCTATTTGCTAGATGACTGTCTTTCTTCTCTAGACAATCACGTAAACAAGCACATTTTCACTGAGTGCATTTTGGGCTTCCTTAAGAATAAAATATGCCTGCTGGTCACTAATAATGTTAACAACATTAAACATGTTAATAACAACAATGTGCTTTTTATTGAAAATGGGGCTACGTTAGACTTAGAGCAGCAGCGAGATGCTCTGGATAAAAGAATTACTTATTTCATAGACGAAGATAGAGATGACGTTGTTTGGAAGCGGGACTCTAGAGTTAGTGCCTCTGTTAACAACGAAGAGGGTTTTGAAGAGACTGATGCCTTATTGGAAACAAACTTAGAGCAGAGTATTGAGAATTTGTACCATGAAGAGAAAAAGGCTGGAAAGGTGCTTTGGAAGAATTACATGAAATATTACAGGGCCATTGGGGGCTTTTTTGTATTGCTGTACTTGGTTACCATTTTTATAGCCGCTCAGTTTTGCATTTCGTACTCAGACAAAGTGCTGAGTAATTGGTAAGCAATAGAAACATAGCTGGATTTTTTTAAGTGTTTATTTGTAGGGTAAATGTTGAGCCCACCATAACCAATTTAACCAAGAATAATCTAACAGAAGGCCCGGAGTACAAGAAGGCGATTAGTGCGAGAGAGAAATACTTGAACTTGTACATGTTTCTAATTATGGGCATGATCGCTCTGATGGTCGTGAGATCATATTCCAGTCTTCTGTTTTGCATGAATGCTGCCAGACAGCTTCACAAAGCATTGGTCAGAGGAATGCTTCGCACTTATATGTATTTCTTTGATGACCATTTCATAGGGAACATTATTAACAGGCTGTCCAAGGATTTCAGCGTCATCGACGAGCACATGCCCTATCTGTTATTCGATTGTTGCAGGGTAAGTGAAGAATTTAGTTGTAATAAAAATAACTATATAAATAATAAAAATAACTAATTATCTTCCGCAGTTGCTGTTCAATATCGTAGGTGTGTTCATCGTGGTGGGCTCGGTGAACTGGCTGTTCTTCATACCCGCAGCCCTTTTGTTGGTCAAGTTGTATTTCGTTCGAAGGTTGTATTTGCCAACTGGGCGTAGTTTAAGGAGATTAGAAGCTGCCAGTAAGTGATACGAATACCTTTTGCTTAAAAAAGCCCATTAATATTCTTATTTCCAAAACTATATTTGCATTTTTTATATGAGTCTTAGCCCTTACTGTGGAAGCAGGGTGCTCGTGGAGTTCTATGGTGTAATGGCGCTCTGGAGTCCCTTAAGTTAGATGCCAGAAAGGCTTTGAACCGAGCTGCCAAAAAGGGTGCGCAGGAGTGGGATATACAATGAATCCCGCAGAGAGTTTAAAAAAGAGTTAAAAAGAAGCAAAAGAGCGAGCTGGCGGAATATCTGCGGAGAGATGGACTCCCTTTCGGAATCGGTCAAGCTCGCCAAATTGCTGAGGTCAGAAAGAGGAAAGCAACTAGGTACAATGAAAAAAAGGAGATAATCTAGAGATTCTCCTGGAAACATACTTCCACCTACGTAGAAATTGGCGTGGCCGCTCCTCCGAAGTTGGTTCCAGTCCGGGAGGACTGGATACTTGCAAGTAAAGTAGTGACCGACGAAGCCATGAGATTTACGGTGGGCGAATTCAGTCCAATTAAGGCAGCGGGACCAGACGGTATATTTCCAGCAATGCTGCAGGAGCGACTGGACAATATGCTCCCGTCTCTGAATAGAGTCTTCACATTGAGCTTGGCACTGGGATACGTCCCTTAAGCGTAGATTTCCGGGAACGCGGTTTTTATACCAAAAGCTGGGAAAAGTGACTGCAATGTCGCTAAATCGCTTAGACTCATAAGTTTGACATCCTTTTTAATGAAGGCATTTGAAAAGGTAGGCGATGGGTACATCACAGAGGTAATTTTTGGAAGACAACCCATAAACAAAGATCAAGACGCTACAATAATGGAAAGTCGACTGATACAGCTCTCCACTCTGTAGTGCATAAAATAGAGAAGGCATACGTGATTAGAGAAGTGATGTTGGCATTCTTTTTTGATATTGAGGGAGCATTCGACAAAGCCAGAACAAATAACATTTGCGAGGCCCTTGGGGCCTGGGGGCTCCACCACAGTTGGTACGCTGGGTCAAATCGGCGCTCCGCAATGCCGTAAGGCTTTTCTGGAAGATCACCGAAAGGAAATCGAGGTCGATGGCTTTATGTAGGAGGCTGGATTTCTGCGACCAGTGGAAGGAAACAGCCATGAAAAGCGGTCACACGCAGTTCGCCAGCGGAGCATGCAGCGGGACAGCCCATTTTTCCTGTTGCTGGAGGGGCGCCCTTGCGATCGGCTAAGACTAAAACAGCCGTTTAGGATAAACATCCTAACAAGGGAAGAATTCAAAAAAGAGCTGCTTCAGCAACCTTCTGGGAATAATTAGGCTTGGTGTACAGACGGATCAAGAATGGCTGATTCACAGTCGTCAGGAGCCGAAATGTACCAAGCAAGTCATGCAAGAGGGCGAGAGCTTTCCCTTGGGAAGCCACACGACGTATTTCCCAGACATGCTTTACTGGACCGGAGCCATGTCTAGGAGTAAGCAATAGGCACGTCTCTCACACTCTAAATGAGTGGGCATGGGAGAGTACAAGGACAAACTGGACACAATCAGGAATATGTAGACAGACCAAGAACTAACCCGGATAGATCCAAGACCTCGTGGCTTCTTGGGAGAAGTCGACAGTGCCTGGGAGACCTAATAGACATCTTCATTGCCCACTCAAGACTAAACAGACACATGCACTTCCTAGGAATGGTTGACAGTCTACTCTGCACCCCTGTGGAGTAGGGAAAGGGTCGTCATGCCACTTTCTGGGAGTGTGCTATAGGTGGGCGCTACTACGCCACAGGACACTGGAAGCCGTTTTCCTCCACCAAGAAGAGCTTCCGACTCTGGACGGGTCGACTCGTGTAGGGAATGAGGGCCCAGATGGAGTAGGGATGGGTATCCCAGACTGTGAAAAGAACTTTTAATGCCTAGTCGCAAGGCTTCGGTCACCCCAATGTTTACTACTATTAGCCCTTAGTGTTGGTGTTAAATAGTTGTTACCGTTTCATAGCACGTGTCTTTCATTTTTTAGCCAGAAGTCCCATAATTGGCTACTTGAACTCCACCCTCGAAGGGCTGGCTATAGTCAGAGCCGCCAAGCAACAAACCAACCTCCAAAAAGAGTTTGATAAGCACCAAGACCACTTCACGTCCACCTTCTACATGAATCAGAGCACCAAGCGTTTCTTCACCTTTTGGTTGGACATGTTCGGCACAATGTTCGTTACTGGAATAATTTTGAAGTTCCTCGTCTTTCCCCAAGGTAATGGATTAAGCATCAGATAATTTTATCATTTAATTTATTTTAAACATGCGGAGACACATTTTCAGTGAAGATATCTCAGGTACTAGAGTTATAAAGTGGCTTAAATGAGGAAAGATTTGCAATTTTACATTTTTAATTTTTTTTTATTTTGACTTCATATGAAAAATTAGTTTTGACAATTTTTTTAAATAATTAAATAAGAGTTTAAAAAAATCGCCAAAATTTTGTTTTTGACAATTATCTAGAGAGTCATGAAACTTTGTAAAAATGTTCTATTGGTTTTGAATTGATCCCCTAAAGCTGCAAATTCTTTCTCCATAAAACCTACTTTGTAACAATTCTGACTTTTCAAGAAAAATAAAAAGAAATTACCCTGTATACTGTATATATTTTATGTGTTACCTAAATATTTTACATACGCATATAAGCAGTTTTGTAGTTTGTTAACTAATATAAGCAGAGTTAGAATGCTGAGAAAATAAGACAAAATTAAGGTTCGAAAACGGTGTTGTCATTAGGATTGGAAGGACGAATATATAATATTCCTAGATGTACTAATAACAAGCACAGTGAATATAGCACAGCCTAGCACACTCTAGGAAAAAACACTCACACAAACCGGTAGAATCGTTTAAATAGAGAGGCTTTTAGGGTGAAAATAGGGGCTTATATACAAGAGTCTGTATAAAGAAGACTTTGACCCGTGTCAATTTTAATGAGGTTACTGAAAGGACCATGAAATACCTCAATAACGTAAGCTTAAATACCACATAAATACAGGGTTCCGGATAGAGTGGGCAGGTTAATAATAGAAACCTGAGGACAAAAAGGTTGACTAGAGCCACAATCACAATTTAACAAAGCCTTCAGAACCCCATGGCGGAATTCCTTGTCAACCCAACCGTTTATTGAATCCACTGTAGTTGTGGCTCAGTATTGGCTCACAAAAGACACCGTATAGCTTTACAAGAACATGAATAGAGTTGGTGGTCACCAATTGTCGATCAACCCATATGCATACTAGTTTCGAGGTCTACCACTCATCAGCACAGCTTTGGCTGGTTGTTGAACTTTCGGCGAGTTCTCTCTGAAGGTTGTCAGGAATAACAAGAACTGGGCAACTTGAACTCAATCTTTTATTGTCGTCAAGCAACTTATTCTATGCTTTCTTATTTGCCATAAATAAAGGCGCCTAAAACGAATACAGATTTGGTAATAACTAAGTACATAATAAACAACCTTACAAACTAGATAGTAAATCTACCAACTGGAAATACGCACCTTTATGATACTAAAACAAACCATTTGAAATACAGACTTCCAACATTCAGCCTTCAGACGTTCAGACAAGAATTTCTGGCTGGCAACGTGACTCGACAAAAAACAGACAAATAATAGGTTTCGTGCACGTGACGTCACAATTTGAACCTGGGGGTATGTCAACATAACCTCATCCATTTAAAATACATGTAAATTAATGACATCTTTGCATTTAATTAATTTTTTTTCAATTATCTTAAATCCAATGAAACGTAAATTTTGCTGGAGGCCTTCTAGAATCATCATTCTTGACATTGAAGCAAAAAAGAATTATCTTTATGCCGAAATAAGTGGTAAGGAGGGCAATATTTTGTGGACTAGATCTACCACCAAGTACCACCAACCTTTTCATGCTTCAAAACTCTTCAAATTCAGACAATGGAGAACGGAAATAGAGGTTTGGCGTTCCCAGTAGATTCTATTGCCATAAAAACTAGAAAGGAATGGATTGTTAAAAGGTATAACATGATTACTTGGCTAGAAGCTGGAATAAGATATTTAAACATTTGTAGGTGTGAATTGTAAGTCATATACGCCCTGGACTTGAAAATCGTGAACCAAATCCAAATAAGTCGAGCACTTTTGTGTTTACAAGGAAACAATTATAAAAAAAAAATTGATGGGTGTGGTCAGAAATAGATAACACGACCTATAACAGTTTGAAATACTTGAAACCTTTTTATGCCTCAAAACTATTTCAAATTTAGACAAAGGAGCATGGAAATAGAGGTTTGATGTTCCCAATTGATTTTAGTGCCATAAAAACTAGAAAGGAGTGGATTGTGAAAAGGTATAATGTGATTACTTGGCTGGAAGATGAAATAAGATATTTAGACACTCGTAGGTGTGAATTATGAGACATATATGCCCTAGACTTGGAAATCTTGCACCAAATCCATATAAATCAAGCACTTATATGTCTACGAGGAAATAATTGTCGAAAAATTTGGTGATTACTGTGGTCAGATATAGATAACACTTGAACTGTGCAGTGATAAATTAAGGCAAAATAATTTTTAAGAAGTGGTATTTAGAATAAATTGTAAATGTTCCTCTACAATTTAATATAAAAACATTGTTACTTTTGAGGTTATAATTGTTTATCGAAGAATGTAAAACAGAACCTGTCTCTTAATAGAACACATTTTATTGTAACAAACACTTCCTCAAAGATTTTCTTCAATACAATCTCACTGATACTGCTAGAATATAAATATATATTTTTAAGTTATATAAATAAATTCGTTACTGAAGTAAATATGTTTAAGAATATATGCATGCCACGAAGCCCTTTTGCTATCTTGTTTTTAATATATCTTTGTCCTTTCATTGCATTACATACTACTTATATGGAATGGCTTCTGTTTCCTTAATTGGCTACTTATTTGTCATTTCGATACTCTACAACAACAATAAAGCTATTAGGATATTAAAAACATTACTCCAGTTAAACAATTACAAAAAAAGAGCAAAAATAATATGATTGGAACTGTATGTTGCACCAATGAGGGTATAATTCTGTACTTAAGCACCTACTTAGTAATATTGTATCCTCCTTGGCCTTGGTTAAGTAAAGCACTATGAAGGCAGGCATTTCGAAGTAGAAACAAACAAAATTCTGATTTCAGCATTTCTTATTCCCAAAATATTTGGAGTTGAAATAATATGAGCGTCTTAACAGTTGCTCCAATCACGCAATGCTCAGATATCAATAGTGTGATTTGAAGGTACATTTTTAAACTGTACCTGAAGCAGATTAAGGTCTGTACAGGCAAAATCTGCAAAGTTCCAATTTTATGTAATTCCTGTACAGTTATGGGGCAATGTTATCCAATAGCTCCGACCTGAATATGGGAAATGTACGGCTTAGAACAACTCACTTTTGTTTCAGGGTAAATATCTTAACAAATATTAAAGAAAAACGGGTTTATATGCATGAAGGCAGATTTTTTCCATTTACGTCAATGTAATTTTTTGAGGTTGTTTTACCACCAAGTTCGATGACAGGTCACGTGCTGCACGAAACCTATATAAAAATAGGTTAAGTTGCATACTAAAAGAGTGAAGCTAGGTACAAGTTACATGTTAACTTCACGTCAAATGTCAAATTTGACAAGGTCTTTTTCCTAAAATAATTAAACTCAACACTCCTCCTTAATTATTATAGATTTTCTCTGATTAAAAATCGTACAATTTAAAGGCTTAGTCAGAAAATCAGCCAACTGATCAGATGTCTTTACCTATTTCAATTTTATTGTTTTACCTATATGTTCTTGAATAAATTTTCTTGATATTTCCACATGCTTTTTACCTTTAGTAATCTTTCCTTCACAAACATTTTGCAACATATGAATGGCAGATTGATTGTCAACACACAGCGTGGTGGGTTCGTCCATGTTCACAAAACCAAGTTCTTGTCCAATCATTCTTATCAACACAAATCATCAATTGCTGAAACTGCAGCTCAATACTCGGCTTCAGCTGTAGATGTAGCTACTAATCGCTGTTTTTGGGCATAACATAATATAGGTCCTCCTCGAGAGATAAGTACACCACTAGTTGAATGACCAGTCACTCTATCTCCTCCGTGATCAGAATCAGTATACGCAACAAGATCAGTATCACCGTCAAAAGTTATTCCACAATTTACAGTTCCCCTCAAATACTGAAAGATACGTTTTACCATTTTCCAGTGAATCACCTTTGGCTTGTTGTTATATCTACTCAAATAATTAACAGCAAAACTGATATCAGGTCTAGAAATAGTGGCTAAGTATAACAGACTTCCTCTAGCTTTACGGTAAGGTTCATTATTATTTAGAAGTTTATCATTCACATAATTTTCTTCAGATATGCCTTTCTCCATTGGAGTTGAAACAGATTTCACCTCGTCAAATTCAAATCTAGTCAATATCATTTCAGTATACTTGGACTGACTTTTTTGTACTAAGTATTTCCATTCCAAGGTATGATATAATTCCAATTGGAGCATCATTAAAGATTATTTCAAATTTCAATTTTAGTCTATTTAGAATATTGATCATGTCACTTTCCATTTTGCCTACAATAAGTCCATCATCCACAAAAAGAGCTATTATTATAGACTTATCAAGATTGTAATAAATGCAGGGATGATCATTAGTAGTTAACCCTATTTCTGTTAGAAATGTCGAACATTTTTTATTCCAATTTCTCGGTGCTTGCCTTAGGCCTTAGAGACTCTTATTTAGTTTTGCACAGTCTCTGTGTCCCATCATCAAATCCTTCAGGCAGCTACATATAGATGTCCTCTTTTAAGTCTCCATATAAAAATGCGGTTTTGACATCAAAAGTCATCTGATTTGAAGCAGCAAGACTTAAAATCAGCCTAACTGAAACATGACGTGCAACAGGACTAAATGTCTCAGAGTAGTCTATGCCTTGCTTTTGTTCAAAGCCCCTCACTACCAATCTAGCTTTGAATTTACCATCCTGCTTCTGGCGAAAAATCCAACGGTAAGTCAAGGGCTTTATTGCATGTTCAGGAAGTTGAACCAATTTCCAAGTGTTTATTTTTATTATCAAACTCATCCTTCATGGCTTGGTCTAGTTTGGGTTTTTCAGGGCTTCTGATACAGAGATATCCTCTATTTATCCTATTAAGGCAGTATAAGAGTTTTCAGGGTCTTCATAATTTGTCAAATCATAGTCTTTAAATCTGATAGGTACTTTGATAGCTCTTCTAATTCCTAAGTTTACACCGGTAGGTTGTAATGACATATTATCAACCTTCTCTTCCGAAAGATTTGGTTGCACTTGCTTAGCTGCAGGTGTGACCGAGGGCGTAACATTATTGTCTTGCAATTCAAAATGTTCTTGGTCATTGTTTTTTATAATTGTCTCAACCTCATTTATGTTACTGTCCCCACATATTTCATCAAAAATGACACTACAAAAACTCACATCATTATCTTGAGGGATATATACTCTATAACTGGGAGCATCAAAGTTATATCCTACAAATATCCCTTTAATTGATTTCTTTTGCGTTTTAGCTCTTTTATGTTCCTGAATCAACACATAACAGTCACATCCAAAACTTTTCAGCTGCTTAATATCAACTCGACGTCCATACCACAAATCAGCTGGGCTCTTTCCTGGCAAGGTACTTGTTCCTGTTTGATTTAAAGTAAATACTGCATAATTTACAGCCTCTGCCCACAAGTTTTCATTTAAATTCCTTCCGTGTATTGCTGATCTTGCTAATTCAACAACTGTTCTCATTTCCCTTTCAATGCGTATATTTTGTTGTGGAGTGTAGGCACTTGATTTAGAATGAAAAAATTGGTTCCAGAAGTGCATCCGTTCCAACAACAAACATTCCATTATCAGATCTTAAAATTTTTACTGTCCTTCCAAATTGATTTTCAACTTGCTTCAGAAAAACAGTGAGCCTTGAAGCTGCTTCATTCTTTGTTCTGAGAAAATAGACTGTTCTAAAATGTGCGTCATCCTTGAAAAGAAGAAAATATTTAGCTCCTCCTAAAGGGTGCATATTCATTTCGCAGAGATCGACATGAACCAGATCCAAAGGTTTCTTTTGTTATGTATAGGGTGCGAAATGCAATGCCGCTTTCCATATACACATCCTGGACAAACTAATCATTCCAGTCATCAATAAACTGTACTTTGTCTCTTTTTAACAGATCTCTTACATATTATCCATTCACTTATTTCTGTCGTCAAGTTGGAGGTAGAAATCTGACATATTTGACCCGGTATAACATGATTGACAATGATTATTAATCGGTGTGAGGTTAAGATTATTGTTTGCAATAATGCTCACATAGTTGTCAGATAGGTTTATTTGTTTAAGTTTTTAATAATATTGATTAATAACCGAGAATCTAGAAGTGGACCGAGGTTCTTCGCTAGTAGGTATATTATATTTTAAAATAAATCTTGATAGCAGAAGAGAATCACTTTTTGGTGTGAATGTGTGTTCAGCAATGTATTCATTCTTCATAAGTACTTACTATAGTGACAATATTTATAAAAAATTTTTTTTGGACCATTAAAAGTGTAATATAGATATGGAAGGACAAGGTCAATGATAGATATGGAAGGACAAGGTCAATGATATATGGCTGCGGCAATTGAAAGCATGAAAATGAAAAAATAATGCTAACTTTGAGCTCAAAGCTGACTGTCAGCACATGTTATATTTTAAAAACTGAACCCATTGTTTCTTAATTGTTTCATTGCCCCACTTCAATGCTTAATTATAGTTCAAACAAATTAGGAAATGGCTATAGCTGAATTCTAGAGAAAAAGACATCAATTGTCATGCCACAAATATTTGCAAGACTTTTTATTAATGCATATTTATTAATAACAATACAATAATATACCATTGAATATACATAGCACCCAAAAATCACTAACGTGTTTCTTTTTGTGCAGCTGGGGATTCGAACTGTTGACTTTGCCGTCCAACTGTGTTTTTGTACATGATGTTCTTCTCATATAGTTGCTCATGTTCATTTAATAGTAACAGAACTAATTTTAACGCACAAAGCACTTCAATTGAAACTGTTGGTTCTAGTGATCTCAAGTAGGAGGTGTTCATTTAAAAATGTCAAATCTTCATCAAGCAATGACGAATCACAAAAAACATGCTTTAGTAGCACCAGTTGCAATATCCCAATTATTATGCCAAGCTGCATCCTGATCTATAATATTGCACAAGATTAGGAACTGACTTATGAATAATTATGACCTTTTTACCATATTTGCTCATTCTCTTCACCATTAACAGGGTTCTTCGTTGGAGTTAAATAACTTCTGCATGGGTTAGCTTCATGTGTCCATAAAATCTAAAATATTTTATGGTTAGTAACTATATCTTGTTATCTTTGCAATCTTTATTTTCTATACATTTCTTCTTTCTGATTGCCAAAATATAATAAAATAAAAAATGTACGCTCCAAAGCTAATGAAGCCTTGAGGCATTTATTAGCATTGGAGCCTGATGGAGTTTCAAATGTCAATTTTTACCTCAAGCATGTATTTCCAATAGTGAGATTTTTTGGTCATCTGTTCTTCAGGATACATTGTTTGTGATCGGCATTGGATAAGGCTTGGTAGTAAATTGTGCCTCTGAACAAAACTGAAACTTACAATGTTATAATATTAATCTTGTTTGTAAAGAAGTAAAGAAAAGGTTCCTCGAAACGGGCTTACCTTCTAGAAGCTGGTAACAAATGATTATGTAAATTCGGGACAGTCTATACTGCATATAAAAACAACCCTGCATGGGTTTGTGAGGAATCCGTGTCTTTGGCTATTAGTCCTCCAGCTTTCCCTAAGAAAGGTCTTCTATGCTACTCGCTCTTCCCACTTTAAAACTCAAAGTCCTGATCTGACATCTTAAAGGAGGATATATCTTGCAGGACTTTTTCTTATCTGATGGGCTTTAAGAATTTTCCTTTAAACTTGTAGTTTTGATACTTTTTATAGTTCCACCAACCTAAAAATTAAGATTATCAATTTAATTTGATAACTCTCTAATTCTCTTCTAATTTCTTTTCTTAAATTGGAAATGCTACTAAACGAAAAAGTTTGATTAACGAGAGCAACCAGAGTATGCACAAAAATCTTTTTTTTTTACATTTGGAAACGTAGGTTTTAAAAATTGTTTATAATTTCCTCTAGGAAACCTGTCTACAGCTCTACTAGAGGGCAGGTGCACCGAGTGAATTCTTTGTTAACTCATGTGAAATCTATTCTGTAAATTTGGCTTTTAAAAAAATTAATTGGTACCTGGTAATCCCTATGTTCTATATATAAGCGCTTTATGACTCAACCCTAGTGAAGGCTGTTGGAATTTGAATAGCTCTTTGGTTTTAGTATCTATCAAATTACCTGCTAAATCTGCTGAGTCTGAATCCCTTTTCAACCGATCAGTTTCTGCGTGTCGCAGAGCTTACTGACTCGTACCTATACTGCTAAATAGACGACGTGTTGGGGCAGCTGGTACCTGGATACATTATTTTGCTTTACCTGCCTGGATTAATGAAATTACCATTATTGCACTATATGGACAAAAAACAAATAGATATGGTATATAATTCTTTAAAACTATTATTAATAAAGTAAGCAGGAAGCCATTAAGTAGTATTTCCAGTCTTCAAATAAGCCCCACAGACATTACCTAAAAATGTCTAAATGTAAACATACTTACCCCAAAAATATTGAAAATCTACTCAGCTAAGGTGATGGATAACAAGTTTGAATCTTCGCATTAATTATTTTCGGCATTTTAGTTGCAAAATAAATTTTTATATTATAGAAAATGCACTTGATAATATGTAAAAAATCGGCAACAACTAAATTTCAATTACACTTTTTAACAAATTGTTTTGACAACAAGTAAACAAATAAACGCAATCGATGTTATACTGGAGAAATTCCATGGCATGGGTTGATGCCAAAAATAACTGAATGGATAATACTTAACATTTTGATGTCCTAACCTTTCATGCCATGTTTTAATAGACATTGATATCAAACAAGTGTCTGACTTTTCTAGGCGAAACTTTATTTTAAATAAACTTTTGTCTCTTTGAGCAATTGCAACAGTTTCTTTACCATCAGTTGTTTTAAATATTGACTGATTTGCATCTGCACACTGAATATAATGTTTATCCATTAATAATCCAAATCCATTGCGTGACTGAAAAAAGATTGAATGTTATTTTTGGCACATGCAGAAGATTTTTCAAAACAATCTGATACGATCCATGACCATTAAATACTTCCAGCTCAACATCACCAACTGCTATTCCTTTCAGTTGGGTAGCATCACTAATCACTACAGTTTTAGGATAATCCAGTTCAGTGTAGTTTTTCTTCCATTTACTATGTGAAGTCATGTGTTGACTAGCAGCACAATCTTGATGCCAGAGTTCAGAGGCAGATTCTTTCGAGTTTATAACATTTATATTTGCAGAAGTTAAACTAATAGTAATATGAGCACGACGATTTGAATCATTTCCATTTGGTGGCTTGCGACATTCCTTGGCAAAGTGACCTTTCTGATTACAGTTATTACATGCATAATTTTCCTTGCAAAATTCTAAGCACTTTGCACAAGGTTTGTTTTTACAAAATTTTTTAACATGACTCTGCTTACCGCACTTGTAGCACTCAACGCCAGTGCCGCCACTCAACCTGCCCTTCAATATTGACTTATTTTGATGAGAAATCAAAGCATCTTATGAAAATGATTCAGATACATTACTATGTTCATTTAATCTATCTTCCTCTAACCTAAGACGTTCAAGCAATTTGCTTAAATTCTGCGGATTTACATTATCTACATCTGCAGGATTTACATTATCCCATGCAGTACGAAAATGATGTAACTTTGGAGGTAGCGTTCCTAAAATTCTAGTCATTATCCAGCTTTCCTTGACATCTTCACCTTCTGCCATTCAGTCTTCAGCATACCGTTGAATTTCCAAACAATTTTCAATTACAGACCTACTGACATCATACTGGTAACTAAAGAACTTTCTTTGCAACCCTTCAACAGTAAGCTCAGACTTCCTACCATATTAAGCCTTCAATTTTTCTAACATTTGATATGATGAATGACAATTTGCTATCTTAACAGCAATGCCGCTACTAACATTTAAATCTATAACACTTTGCGCTTCCAAATCTTGTTTTAACCATGCTTTTACAGTATCATTTGTTTCAGGCCCATGTGGCCGTAACTCTACACCCGTAGCCACTAGATATAGACTTTTTCATTTTAAAGTTAGGTTTAACTTAAATCGCCAAGATACATAATTTACGTTGCCTGACAAATCCTCTGATAACATTTCCATTTGGGATTTAATTGTGTCCATGACTAATACTATTCGACTTTCCTTACGTACTACCTACTTATACAAGCAAAAAAAACTTGTAGGTACTTACTGACGAGATGACCAGCGCATACACAGACAAATATTGCCTGACAGATGAGTTTCTGACTTGTGATAATTCAGCTTCTGTTGCTTTCTTCCTGCTGCCGATACTTAATTTCCATAGGCATCCGACAAAGATATCTGGGCCCACAACCTGTTAAACTTTCGGAGAGTTCTCTCTGAAGGTTGTCAATGGCTCTGAGTTCGGGAAACAGTCCAGAGCAATATTGGTCGCTTCTTGAATTGAGAGCCATCTGGCATGCAGTATTAGATCAAATACGCTGGTGGATGTCGCCTGCTCCTGCTCTGTACAACATCTCAGCGCTCTTCAATAACATGAACCTACTTCATGTTGTAGACTGGGACACTTAGTACACAGAGCTACAAACACTAATAAAATTACGCAACAGACATTCTTTCGTAATGCGAACACGACAATTTGTTTAGCAGTAACTCAGAAACTTTTAGCAAATTCCAACTTTCACGGTTTAGACAATATCAATAGCTAGTTAAACTTGCAGTTAAATAAACCTCTCTGTAAAATGATATTGTTTTAGGAGCCCATGCCGGCGATGTTGGCTTAGCCTTGACTCAAGCCTGGATGCTGTCCTTGTTGCTGCAGTTTGCCATCAAACAAATAACCGAAGTGGAGAATACCATGACTTCAGTAGAGCGTGTGGTGGAATATTCGGATGTTCCTGCAGAACCTACGGGTGGCCAAGTGCTCTCCGATTGGCCTAGGCAGGGACAAATTGCCTATAAGAACGTGTCTCTGACTTACAAGTCCGACGGCCATCCAGTGCTGAAGAACATTGACCTTAACATCGCAGGAGGAAGCAAGATCGGTATCGTTGGACGAACTGGAGCGGGCAAGTCGTCTATTATCTCCACGCTCTTTAGGCTCTACGATTTTGGTGGAGAAATTGATATTGATGGCGAAAACATTTGCACATTAGACTTGAACTTCTTACGAGGGAAAATAAGCATTATCCCCCAGGACCCTATTTTATTCACCGGCACTATAAGATCCAACTTGGATCCCTTTGATAAATACACCGATTCGGCTATTTGGAGCGCTTTGGAGAAGGTGCATATTAAGTCGGCTGTAACGGATCTAAACCAAGAGATAAGCGACATAAACTCCGGTTACAGTTCCGGGCAAAAGCAGCTTATCTGCTTGGCCAGAGCTTTGATACAAGAGAATAGAATAATAGTTCTCGATGAGGCCACTGCTAACTTGGACCCGGAGACAGATAAGCTGTTGCAAGAAACTGTACAGGAGGGCTTCAGAAATTGCACGGTGCTGACCATAGCTCACAGGTTGAACTCGGTGATGTCATGCGACAAGATTTTAGTTTTGGACGCCGGCCAGATTGTAGAGTTTGACGAACCAAAAGTTCTGCTGGAGAATACCGCTGGGTTTTTGGTTAGAATGCTGAACGAAGAGAGTTTTGGCAAAATACTTTAGTATAATATTAAATCCGTTTTTTAATCATTGTTTGTTTTATTTGGATCCCCCAGTAACTGAAGCTCTTATCAGTATTTAGTTGAAACCCATAACCCCAGATAGTGATAAACTTTGAACAAGCGATAGCAATTATTATAATGCTAATCTTAGTGTGTGATGATTGAATCGAATTAATGATTTTTGTTGATACTGTTGAGTGGTTGTGCCTTATCACGGTAATAAAAACGGGTCAATAATAGTTTCTGCCGGCAATTATCGTGAATTATTGGTCGTGGTAACTGCGGTGCAGCAAATTCTATGTATTCCGCAAATGTTAAGTTGGGAAAGTTGCAGTGATGGAGCAGCCAGTCGGGAAAAAGAGAAACATCAATCCCAAGGAAAAAGCAAATTTGTTGTCTAGGATTACGTTCTTGTAAGTATTTGATATTGTTCTATAAGAAAGTAGTAAGGTACATGTTTCCTTTATTATGCATTCTCATTCAGATTCTGTGTTTATGCATATTGTACACCGCTACTCAAATTACGAATACGGCAATTTGGGAACAAATTGCACTTTATGATACTGAACATGTTTATGATTTTATTCGTCTTTTTCCATTTATATTGGAATTTTCCCAGAATTGTTTTCTGATGCAATTTGAATACTCAAACAGCACTAGGACATCTTAAGCACGTCTAAAAGATGCATTTTAGAAGATGTCAAGTTGTCTTAAAGGCATCTTTGACACGCTTAAAGTTGTCTTTAAGACGTCCGATCTTACAAAACCCAACGTCTTTAAGATGTCCTATCAAAGACGTCTTAAGAATATCTTAATACGACCACTTTTACAGCCATCCTTTTGGCTGTAGGCGCAAATAAAAAAAAAAAGTTGGGCTAAAAAAAAAGGTTATATTTCATATATATATTTTTTTATAAATAGACTGAACGTTATCGACCGTACGATAAATATTTTCTTTTTTCCTAGGAAGGATATCGGGGAGCGCTCTGGTGTGTTGTTTTTAAATGAAACTCATTGATCCTTAAAACTCAATATTTCGTCCACGCTTATGGACTTCTTCAGGAGTTGACTAAAGTAAAACAATCAGACCGTTAGAACAATGTGCGCCGGACCAATTAATAACATCCCAACACATACAGAATAAAGATGAACAAACAAGCGACACTTTCAATTACAATAAAAAAAAATAACACGTTAAAATATCATTGATTAAAAAAACAAAAAACATGTACCGATCTGTTGTTGGATTAAAATAAACGAATACAATTAAAAGAAATGTTGTTGATGCCAACGTTAACAGCAGAGAAGTGTGCGTAGTAGACTACTGCTGGTATACTTAAGTCTATGAATTAAATGTGATTGAGAAGGTTACAGTAGATATTACTCAATTGGTCAGTGTCAGATTTCTAATTAATACAGTTGGGTTGTTTTATAATGTGGAACATTTCCATAAATAAGCGGCTTTTGCTATTAGCCTGACGGTCAATGATCTTTTATTGTTTTAGTCAAAAGTATGACCAATTTGATGACGATGGTTTACCACTGCATATCGGTTCTTTCCCGTACGACAGTCACTCTTGTGTAATGTAATACGTTGTTTTAATGTTTGGGAAGTCTGTCCGATGTATGTACCCAAGCAATCGTTGCACGGCAGTCTGTAGATCACGCCACTCATTTTAAATGTGGGGGTTCTGTCTTTTAAATTGAAAAACAAGTGAAAGTTCGTTAAACTGTTATATTTAGCAATTTTTAAATTTGGGATGTCCTTGAAAATCTTAATCAATGAGTGAGTGAGCTGTGGTACGTAGGGGAGCTTTCTGTAGATAATGGTATTAAGATTCTCCTCCGTAGGTCCATCGAAAGTGTTGGAGTTGTAAATTAATAGCTTTAGAATGCTTTTAGGGTAACCATTATTCAGAAAGGTACCATACAATATTTTTAGGTTTGCCTTTAAGAGGGCCTGACCGCTGATATGAGTAACTCGTTTTCATGGCAATAACCGTATTGTACTTTTGGTTTTTGGGATGGTGTGAATGATAGTTGATTAATCTACCAGAGGCTGTTCCCTTTCTGTACCAATCCAATACAATTTTGTCTTGGATGATCATTACCTTAGTGTCCAAAAAGTATGTTATTTATATATATAAAAATATTCGCCAATGACATATTTATCTTACTCCTGATAATAACACAATTAATTGTTACAGACCAGGTAATTGAAAAGTTTTACATTTTTTTTTAAAACTGCTCTTCGGTCCGATGCTCTTCTTAACCATGTTTGTATGGCACTTTCTGTGGCTTTCTGGTTTTGTTCTAACCCTGCTTTTTGCACAGAGCCTAAAATTATATGATTTTTTTTATATAAAAATACTACACATCTACATGTTTTTTATCATATTTTCTCAAAAATATTACGCTTTGCTAAACTTGTTGAGAGTTGAGACAAATGTCATGACTGTACAATGCGGCACAGGTCAAACGTCAAACTTAAATAATCTGTTCATGCCATGTTGCCATATGCACACAAATCGTTTGGGTCAACTGGATGGGCTTGCGAATGTGGAATAGAAAAATGAAAAATATATATAAAAGAAATATTTTACTTTGCGTTAATTTCTATTTGTAGTTATTTATTGTTATTTCAATCAAAAACATACATATTATGTATGGGATAATAAAAACTACATACAATTTATAAAAACCCTGATTTAAATTTTGCATTTGCAGTAAATTAAGGTAAAACTGGCAACTGCGGCGGCCTGAACTAACCTGAACTAAAATTTTAATCGCTTTAGAATACACATTGCGATTGTCGCGTAAATTGTTGCAAATTTAAAAAATACATGTATTTTGAATGCTATTTTTACGAAATTTCTTTCGTCAAATCAATTTTCCTCTTTGTACAGACTACGAAAAGATATCTTAACGATGTCTTTTTCACTTGTAGTTACAATGTCTGCATGAAGATGTATTCAAGATATCTTCTTAAAATCTTTAGGCGTCAAGACGTTATTTCGCCATTAAAAGACATCTTTAAGACGTCAAGTGCTGTTTGGGCATGAACCAAAGAGCACTAAAATTAAACATAAAGATACAGTTACTGGCAATGCAGACAAAAAGGCATAAAATCGTGCTAAAAGCTTCTTATTCAAAGAAACTCGTCGTAATAAAACTTAAAAATACGCAGAGCACAGTTTCATTTGGTTGTTCATTTGCTTCGGAGGATCAATGATATAGAGCGTTTGTATTTTAGCGCGTTTTTGGCTGGTGTTTCAGGGGAGTGGACGAAAATGTATAAATGCATTCGTTCACCGGTGTGAATGTGAGTCCAACTTCAGATTTCCTAAGTCAAGCATCACTGTCTCCCGGGTGAAAAATATCGAACGAAATGAATCGGTGTCACTAGAATAGCTGGCTGAGAGTTCGATGAAGTAATCTTGTTTTTGATTGTTCACTTGAATGAACCCGTTTGTCAAGGAATGCTGGGTTTTAATGGCGGATACATCCATTCAATATTCAGCAGTAAATATTGCTGTGCGTTGCACTCATTGTTTAGTGATTAAATCTGCAAATAAACAGTACATAGTGCTAGTGTTTATTAGTCTGTTAAAATGGTATCTACTGTTACTGAATATTCCTCTGTATATTTGATACATATTTCTATATATGTCGAACTGAATAGACGGTAATTTAATTTGGTTTAATATGACAGGTAACTAAGGGACGTTCGTTTAGGTTTAGTAACTAACTTGTTGTTAAGTGGTTTTTATTGTAATAAATAGCAACAATTAGTAGTTCAGTCTATCCTATTTTTAACTAATCCATGATCAATTGGTGTGAAACCGTTTTTAAAGAGATGTCCCCGCCACTAACTTCAGCTGCTTCTTTATTCCTTCCTTTCACTCTTGATAGTTGTAAGACACGATCGAAGAACTCTTTGCGCCTCTAAGAAAATTGCATGTACCTATTACCACCATTTTTCGTTTTTTTTTTAATTACTACCTTGCTGATTGAAAATAACTTTACAATCTAATGTGTTTCCCCCCCCCCCCCCGGGTGTTTCTCGCTCGTGTGTTAAGGGATATTTTCTTACCTTATTACGTAAACAACTATTTTATATCTATTTTTAAACATGGTTTATGGTCGCGGGAAAAATAGTGTACAAAATGCGCCAAAAAGTCTCTTGACAAACTCAAGTTGGTGCCTTTTTCGCCTGAATCCCCGGAGGAACATTTTACTGTCGTGCGTTAAGAGTTACATTTTTAGTTTCTTATGTAATAAACAAATCACTTTTTTTTTGCATATGGCTGATAGCCTCATAAAAGACAATGGAAAATACTCTCAAAAAAGTCGCTTAACACACTCCCGTCACTCCCACCCTCGGCTGAGACTCGCTCGTGTGTTAAGGAATACTTTCTTAGCTTGTTACGTAAACAACTATTTTATATTTTTTTAAACATGGTCTAAGGTAGCGAGAAATAGAATGTACAAAACTCGGCAAAAAGGTATCTTGACACACACGAGTTATTGTTTTCTTCACCTGCTTCTCCGAAGCAACATTTAACGTTAGTGTGTTAAGAGTTACCTTCTTACCATTTTTTTTAAAGAATTATTCAACTTTTTTTGTCTGTGACTGTTAGTCATAGAGAGTGCACAATCGCAATAAAGTTTCCTAACATATTCGCGTCATTGCTACCTTCGACTGGGACTCAGGCGTAACGATTCTCGCTCGTGGGTTAAGAGCTACTTTCCTAGCTTGTTACGTAAATAACTATTTTATTTATATTTTTTAAATAAGGCTTATGGTCGCGGGAAAACCACTCGAAGGAAAGTCTCTCAACATACTCGCGTTATTGCCACCTTCGTGTGACTCGGGCGTTTCTTGCTCGTGCGTTAAAAGCAACTTTTTTTGGCGTGTTATATAAATATCTATTTTATATATATTTTTTAAATATGCTTACGGTCGCGGGAAAACAGTGTTCAACATTCGCAAGAACGTCTCTTAACGTACACCCCTTATTGCTACCTTAGCCTGCTATTCGGGCGCAACGTTTCTCGCGCGTGCGGTATGAGCTACTTTCTTATATTGTTACATAAGCAACCATTTCGTATAATTTTTTTTTAAATATGACTCAGTGGAAGCGGAAAAAACTCGCCAGAAAGTGACTTAATATTCTCGCGTCATTGCCACCTTCACTTGCGACCCGGGCACAACGTTTCTTGCTCGTGCGTTAAGAGCAACTTCTTTAGTTTGTTATATAAAAATCTGTTTCATATATATTTTTCATATGGCTTACGGTCTCGGGAAAAGCAGTGTTCAATATTCGCAAGAAAGTCTCTTAACATGCGCCCCTCATTGTAACCTTAGCCTGCTATTCGGGCGCGACGTTTCTCGCGAGTGTTTTATGAGCTATTTTATTATCTTGTTACTTAAGCAACTATTTCACACATATGTTTTAAATATGACTCCTGGAGGTGGAAAAAACTCGCAAGAAAGTGTCTTAATATACTCGTGTCATTGCCACCTTTACCTGCGACTCGGGCGCAACGTTTCTCGCTCGTCTGTTATGGGATATTTTCTTAGCTTGTTACACATGGTTTATGGTCGCGGGAGAAAGAGTGTGCAAAATTCGCTATAAAGTCTCTTGACAGACTCCAGATATTGCCTTAATCGTCTCCTTCCCCGGAGGAACATTTTACTCTCGTGTCTTAAGAGTTACATTTTTAGCTTCTTAATATGTAAAAATCTAATCAAATTTTTTTGGCATATGGCTGATAGCCTCATAAAAAATAATGGAAAATACTCTCAAAAAAGTCGCTTAACATACTCCCGTAAATCCGACCCTGCCCTGAGACTCGGGCGCAACGTTTCTCGGTCGTGTGTTAAGGGATACTTTCTTAGCTTGTTACGTAAACAACTATTTTTTTAAACATAGTCTAAGGCATCGAGAAAAAGAGTGTACAACTCGAGTTAGTGCCTTTTTCCCACATATTCACTGGGGGAACATTTTTCTCTCGTGTGATAAAAGTTACATTTATAGCTTCTTATGTAATAAACTAATCACATTTTTTTGGCATATGGCTGATAGCCTCATAAAAAACAATGGAAAATACTCTCAAAAAAGTCGCTTAACATACTCCCGTAAATCCGACCCTGCCCTGAGACTCGGGCGCAACGTTTCTCGCTCGTGTCTCGCTCGTGTCTCTGTGTTAAGGGATACTTTCTTAGCTTGTTACGTAAACAACTATTTTTTTAAGCATAGTCTAAGGCATCGAGAAAAAGAGTGTACAACTCGAGTTAGTGCCTTTTTCCCACATATTCCCCGGGGGAACATTTTACTCTCGTGTGATAAAAGTTACATTTATAGCTTCTTATGTAATAAACTAATCACATTTTTTTGGCATATGGCTGATAGCCTCATAAAAGACAGTGGAACATACTCGCAAACAAGTCGCTTAAAACACTCCTGTAATTCCCACCCTTACCTGAGATTAGGGCGCAACGTTTCTCACTCGTGTGTTAAGGGATATTTCTTAGCTTCATACATAAAACAACTAATTTATTTATTTTTTTAAACATGCATGGTATATGGTCACGTAAGAAGGACTGTACAAAATTCGCTAAAAAGAATCTTGACACACTCGAGTTTTTACCTTTTTCGTGTTCTTCCCCGGAGGAACATTTTACTCTCGTGTGTTAAGAGTTACATTTTTAGCTTCTTATGTAATTAACTAATCAAATTTTTTTGGCATATTGCTGATAGCCTCATAGAAGACAGTGGAAAATACTCGGAAACAAGTCGCTTAAAATACTCCCGTAAATCCGACCCTGCCCCCTGAGACTCGGCCGCAACGTTTCTCGCTCGTGTGTTAAGGGATACTTTCTTAGCTTGTTACGTAAACAATTATTTTTTTAAACATAGTCTAAGACATCGAGAAAAAGAGTGTACAAAATTCGCAAAAAAGTCTCTTGACACACACAAGTTATTGCCTTTTTCACCTGCTTCTTCGAAGCAACATTTTACGTTCGTGTGTTAAGAGATACCTTCTTACCTAATACCTAAGAACTATAAATCAGTCACAATCCAATAAAGTTTCCTAACATATTCGCATCATTGCTACCTTCGACTGGGACTCAAGCGCAACGATTCTCGCTCGTGGGTTAAGGGCTACTTTCTTAGCTTGTTACGTAAATAACTATTTTACTTATATTTTTTAAATAATGCCTATGGTCTCGGGAAAACCACTCGAAGGAAAGTCTCTCAACATACTCGCGTCATTGCCAACTTCGCGTGTGACTCGGGCGCAACGTTTTTTGCTCGTGCGTTAAGAGCAACTTTTTTAGCTGGTTATATAAATAACTGTTTCATATATATTTTTTTATATGGCTTACGGTCTCGGGAAAAGCAGTTTCTCGCGCTCGTGTTATGAACTATTTACTTATCTTGTTACATAAGCAACTATTTCGTATACATGTTTTAAATATGATTCATGGAAGCGGAAAAATCTCGCAAGAAAATGTTGTAATATAGTTGCGTCATTGCCACCTTCACCTGCGACTCGGGCGCAACGTTTCTCGCTCGTGCGTTAAGAGCAAACTTTTAAGCTTGTTATATAAATATCTATTTTATATATATATTTTTTTTAAACGTGGCTCATGGTCGTGGAAAAAACAGTGTTCAACAGTCGCAAGAAATTCTCTTAACATACACCCCTCATTGCCACATTAGCCTGCTATTCGGCCGCAACGTTTCTCGCGCGTGTGTTATGAGCTATTTTCTTGCCTTGTTACTTAAGCAACTACTTCATATACGTATTTTTAAATCCGACTCATGGAGGCGGAAAAAACTCGCAAGAAATTGTTTTAACATACTCGCGTCATTGCCACCTTATCCTGCGACTCGGGCGCAACTTTTCTCGCTCGTGCGTTAAGAGCATCTTATTTAGTTTGTTATGTAAATATCTATTTTATATATTTTTTTTAAATGTGACTCAAGGTCGTAGGAATGACGGTGTATAAATCAGCAACGTCTCTTGACACACTCGCGTCATTACTTTCTTCGCTTGCTTGCCAAGTTTCTTGCTCGTGTATTAAGAGCTACTTTTATAGCTTGCTTTCTATTTTATATATATATTTTTAAATATGACTCATGGTTGCAGAAAAAACAGTATACAAAATTCGCAAAAAAGCCAGCCTCGTCGGCACAACTTTTCACCTTCGTGCATTAAGAGTTACTTATTTTCTTTGTTTGTAATGTAAGTAGTTATAACGAGCAATAAAGTTAATAACTTCCTCTCCTTTCTTAGTTACAATTATAAAATACTCCAAAAGGGTAAAAAAAGTGATCTAGAAGAATCAGACATCTACAAAGTAATTCAAGACTTTCAGGCAGATCGGTTGGGCAATCAACTTGAAGCCCAATGGAGAATAGATCGCAAAACTGGAGTACCACTTTGGAGAACTTTGGTGAAATGTTACGGTATTAGATACATTATTTACACATTTTTACAACTGATCTTGGGAACCATTTTGATGTAAGTATCTACAGCTGTGCAACAAATATTACTACAGTAGCTTCATTCCTTTAGCCTTCTCCAACCAAAGGCAATTTCTAACTTCGTTGGTTATTTTCAATGGAAGCAATCATCCAGAGAGTCAGACTCCTATTTGTACGCCGCATCTATCCTGGGTCTTCTCATTTTCAACTCCCTCTACACCCAAAACTTAACCCAATTAATTGCAGAGTACTCTCTAAAAATACGAACAGCCGTTTGCTCCTTAATATACAGGAAAGCACTAAGGATGAGCCCTGTTAGCCTCCGAGAAATTACTATAGGTAAATGTTCCTTAGAGCGCCTCAATGTTTATTGTTGAATAGAAACTTGGATAAGGTTTTAGGGAAGGCGGTTACCTTGATAACTAAGGATGTATTTGCAATCGACGCAGCACTGACTTTTTTAAAGGATGTGGTTATAGGTGTGCTGCATCTTATGGTGGTAGCTTACGTTTTGTACGATCGCGTGGGAAATGCTGCTTTTTCGCCAATTACAGCTATTGTATCAATTTTACCTCTGCAACGTAAGTAATAACTCATTCACTTATGTTTTCCATCTCGTTACCTTTGAAAACCCTATTTAATACCTATTTCCTTTCAGTACATGTTGAGAATATACGACAAAAATATCAAAGTTTGATTTTCAACTACTACAAACATGTCAATAATAAGTGAATGGTTTATGACTGGTGATAGATAGTATATTTTTAGTTTTTTTGTTTTAGTGCTGTGCGGCAAATTAGTAGCCAAATATCGACTGCAAGCAGCCTCAAAAACCGACGCACGATTTAAGATTACCCAGGAAGCCCTAAGTTCGATCATGGAAATTAAAATGTTCTGTTGGCAAGACTACTTCGAATCCCTCGTGAATACTGCCCGACGGTGAGTACCTCCTCCTCGTTCTCGGTTTCATGCAAAAATATCTCTTAAAGTCTAGAAATCAATAAGCTGACGTTAGTATACTACCTTAAGACGCTAATAGGATGGCTTGGTGCCTTTATCAACAACATCGCGTTCTACCTCCTGCTACTAACTATCGTCATGTCAAATACCCAGGTTTTGCAGGCTGATACAGTTTATTTTGTCCAGCAATGCCTCTTTATACTCAGGATGCCGCTTACCACCTCTATTCCCATGGGTAAGTAGAGCTTTTAACAAAAACATTAGGGAGTAAAAAAATGTTCTTAAAGGAATTTGCAACAGCGCAGATTTATGGGCCGCCTTCAAGCGCATTCAAGCTTTCTTGGATGCCAATGAAGTGCCACCCAGCCTTCCTGCACAGTCTAATTTACCTCCAAAAATATATATGAACCAAGTGAAAGTTTCTGTTGATGGTATCGACCTTCTCCAGTCGGTGTCGTTGTCTTTGGTTAACGGCTTAACATTAGTCACTGGAAACCTTGGCAGTGGCAAGAGCGCCCTATTAAAAACTCTTCTTAGAGAATACCCTATTAGGTCTGGTATCATGGAGATTTCAGGCACAATTTCATACGCTCCTCAGGAGCCTTGGCTCTTCCCAGGATCCATCAGGCAGAATATTATATTTGGGCAATCGTATGATCCACAACGATACCAAGAGGTGCTGAAGGTGTGCGCTTTGACCCATGATCTTAATCGTCTGGAGCATTTGGACGAAACGATTGTAGGTGACAATGGCTTTAACCTCAGCAAAGGGCAACAGGCTAGAGTGTCGTTAGCCAGAGCCATATACAGAGAGAGTGATATATATTTATTAGACGACTGCCTGTCTTCAGTGGACAATAGTGTTAGTGACCACATCTTTGACCACTGCCTAAAACGGTTCCTTAAAGGTAAAATTTGCCTATTTGTCACCAATAATGTGCACGTGGTGACTCATATTGCTGGCAATCATGTAGTTTTTATTGAAAATGGACGCACTTTAACATTGGAGGAACAGTATGGGGGCCTCGATAAGAGAATAACATATTTTATTGACGACGAAGTTAACTTATTTGAGAAAAAAGCCAGGCACTCGGTTTTCCAGGAATGTATTAAAGAAGAAGAAGAAGAGGAAGATTTTGGAGATTCAGATGGTGAAACCTTGCTCCTGAAGGCGTACAGTCCGCCCGGAAACGGTGTTTATCAAGAAGATAAAAGGAAAGGGGGTGTGAGTTTGGTTAATTACACCACTTACTTTAAACTTATGGGCGGATGGGTTATGGTAACCTACCTCTTGTTAGGATTTGCTGCTGCTCAAGCTACATTAGCATACTCCGAAAAACTCCTAAGCGTTTGGTAATGTTACCTGCTACTTATTTCTTAACAAATATCTTTACTTAGGCAATACTTCTTCTGTAGGGTCAATGGAGAGTCGAAAATAACCTCTTCAGCTTATGAAGAAGCCCTCTGCAACCGAACCTATTACCTCAAGCTCTATACTCTATCAATAGTAGCATCTATGACTATTTCCATTATGAGATCCTACTGTACTTTGTATACGTGCCTCAAAGCAGCTAGGGCTTTGCATAACAAACTGGTCAAAGCAATGCTTAATGTTTCCATGACATTCTTCGATAACCACTACATCGGCAACATTGTTAACAGATTAGGAAAAGACTTGTATGTCATAGATGAGCAAATTCCATTTCTAATTTTTGACGTGTTTCGTGTAAGGACTTTGTTTTCATTGTAGTAGTATGTACATTTGCTTTGAAGTGCCATTTTTCTAGCTTTTCTTCAACATTTTAAGTGTCCTGGTGCTGGTAGCTTCAGTCAGCTGGCTCCTGCTCCTTCCTGGATTGCTGCTGATTGGTACGCTCTACTGTTTGCAGCGCATGTACCTCCCCACAGGACGAAGCCTTAGGCGGCTTGAAGCTTCGACTAGAAGCCCGATAATTGGTCATCTTAACGCCACGTTGGAGGGATTGTCGGTGATCCGGAGTGCTCAGCAGGAGGCCACGATTTTAGAGGAGTTTGACCGCCACCAGGATCTATATACGTCCGCATACTACATGAACCAGACCACGCTGAGGTTTTTTGCAGTGAGCCTGGATATGGGAGGGGTAGCTTTTGTGGCGGGCGTTTTATTGAAATTTTTATTGTTCTACGGGGGTAAGTGTATCAAACACCACTTTATGCTTCTAGATATGCTTTCTGCAGGAAGTCTCAAAGCTCCATCGATAAATTTAACCCTAAAACAGTTAAAGTCAAATGCACTAGAACTTAAATTTGTCAAGTCGAAGCGTCTCAATTTATGTAGATTTCTGAAGTTTGAAGTCTAATTTTTAGATACTAGAGCTTTGATTCA
This sequence comes from Taphrorychus bicolor, assembly GCA_951812265.1. Lineage (NCBI taxonomy): Eukaryota > Metazoa > Arthropoda > Insecta > Coleoptera > Curculionidae > Taphrorychus > Taphrorychus bicolor. The sequence goes on from OX638304.1 coordinate 23,177,863, forward strand.
ATAGCTTTCAGTTCTACCTTCCTCAGATCTAGCAAAACAGTTTTCTTCGTCAGGTTAGGTAAAATTCAAGTTATTTCAAATTAGTTTGAGGCTTCTCTGAGGCGAAGCTAATGAATTATCAGAGGATCAGACAATAAATAATAAAATTTATTATCTAATTCTTTAGTAATGGTTTTATAATATTTGAGAAGAATTATAACAATTTTCTAAAATTTGTTAAGTTGCACGAGCTTTACAAACTTTGGTAACTTGGCCGAAAAGCCCAGAAAGAAAATATTGAAGTTTCCACATTACAATAGGTGTAATGAAAAAGAAAAGAAAATGTCAAATATATTTTCACACCAAACTAAAACTCATCTTAATTGCTGAACCTACGTTCTGAAACCCCTCCTTAAGTTACAAAAAATTCTGAGTCACATTCATTTTTGGTTTGAGCGTTAGCTCTTATTGTCTGATCCTTCTCTCATGGTTTATTATTTTTTGAGTGTTTGCTCACTCAATTAATTAACCTGTGTTGTAAGACTTATTATTTTAGTATAAGTTCTGTCGTAGTTTTCTAGTTTCTGAGAGGTAACGCGCTCCATTGTTGAAACTATGTTCTGAGACATTCCGTTGTTACAGGAAAATCTGAGTCTTTCAAATTTTTTACTCATGGTTTTCTGTTTTCTGAGAATTGGTATTAAAATGTCCTCAAATTTCTCAAGTTGCACAAGCTACAGAAACTTTGGTAGCTTTTTTCAAAGCCTCAGCATAAGAACATTGAACTCTCCAGTATGGATCAATTGTAATGAAAAGGAAAAACTACACTTTTAATATTTTTTTGACACTAAACCAAAACTCAAAAAACCATTAAGGGCCATAAAAAAATGTTTTATTAATGCCGTAAAAATGTTCTTAGACTTTTCGTTAAGTTACTAATAATACTGTGTTACTTTCATTTAGCTTTTAGTTCAGTTTCAATATTTATCGTATGATTCTTTACTGATGGCTTTCTATTATTTGAAGATTAGTATAATTCTACTCCAAAAGTTATCGGGAAAAGGACCAAAAGAAAATTTCCACAAATTAAGCAGAAACTGCCGACGTTTTGACGTTTATTGACGTCTTTATCAAGGCTATTCTACGACTAGAGTGGAAACTGTGTCATAACTCAAACTCAAAAGCCATCAGCATAGGCGAGAAAGAGCAAGCCATGCGGAGTAAACAAGGTGACATAAAACTGATGTGAGTGTTTATTAACGGACGTACTAGTCACCGAGATACCACCAGTACGAATATCAATATTGGTGACTAGTACGTCCGTTAATAAACACTCACATTAGTTTTATTTTGCCTTGTTTACTCCGCATGGCTTGCTCTTCCTCGACTGTGCTGATGGCTTTTGAGTATGCGTTATGACACAATTTCCACTCTAAACTAAAGACGTCAATAAACGTCGAAACGTCGGCAGTTTCTGCAAAATTTGTGGAAATTTTCTTTTGGTCCTGTTCCCGATAACCTTTGGAGTATACTTTTGAGGATGCTACATCTAGCAACTAATAGTATAATTGTTTTTTTTTTATTTCTGAAGTTGCACGAGCTACACCAGTATTGGTAACTTGCCTCAAAGCTTTAGTAAAAAATTATTGAAGCCTCCAGAATTCATTAATTTTAATTGAAAAGAACAAACCTATATTTTAAATATTTTTTTGACACCAAACCATAATTCAGAAATTCATTAATGTCCTCTAAGTTTCTTAGTTTATGTTCTAAAACCTATTGGAAACTTACCAGAAATTCTGTGTCACTTTTCACTTATTTTATTATATTTTTCACTCATGGCATTCTATTTATCTGCAGGTTTGTATACAAATTTTATAAAAATTTCTAAAGTTGCACGAGCAACAGAAGTTTTGGTAACTTGTCTAGAATGCATCTATTCTAATGAAAAGGAAAACCTACATTTTAAACAAAAGCATAATTCAGAAAATCATAAATGTTCTCTAATATGTTTATGTTCTAAAACCTCTTGTTAAGTTACTAGAAATTCTGTGTCACTTTAATTCAGTTTTCGGTATTGTATGATCCCTGACTCACGGCTTTATTTTTTCTGAGGGTTAGTGTAAAAACTTCCTCAAATTTCTGAAGTTATAATGCAAGCTACAACTTAAGAAAAAACTCACAGAATTTTTGGTAATTTGCCTTAAAGCCTCAGGCTGAGTATATTGAAGTTTCTGGACTAAAATAAATTTAATAAAGGAAAATCTAGAGATTTATTGATCCTAAACCAAAACTCAGAAAATTTGTAAACACATATTTAATTTGTGTCTGTTAGCCTTTTTAATTAAAAAATCCATTTTAGTTAACTATTTCGTAAATATTTTACCAGCCCAAGAGATCGAGAATCACTAAAAGAATCTTCCTCTTTCAGTAATGCATTCTTGATTTTTTATGTCTTCGCAAGTTTTACGGGTCAAAGTCAATGTCAAGATAATGTCAATCAAGTTCAGAAATGCAATTTTAAGTCAAGGCCTCAAGTTTCTTAGTTTGGTTGCCCAAAATTGGGAGGTAAATAGTATTTTTGTGAACACTACAAAAACGCTGCAAATGACTTAGTAACTCATACTCAAAAGTTTGATCCTGTCAACTATAGTACAAACTTGCCCTTTACTTAGCTAGCCGTACTAATGAAATAGCAATTACTAATTCGGACTTTAATCCAATGGCTGCAAATGTTTTATTAATTTAATCCCAAAGCTTAAATTAAAACATTTTGTGGAGAAATGCACCTCATGAATGTATTCGTTGCTTACAGCTTGACCCTGTTAACTATGGTGCAAACTGTGCCCTTCCTTTACTTACATAGCCGTACCTTGAATAAAATAGCAATTACTAATTGGGATTCTCATCCAACGGCTGCAAATTATTTACTAATTTAATCCCAAAGGTTTCATCAAAACATTTTGTAGAGAAATGCAGCTGATCAACACATTCGTTGCTTACAACTTAGCCCGGTCAATTATGATACAAACTATGCCCTTCCTTTATTTACCTAGCCGCACCATTTTGCAACTATGGCGCAAACTGTGCCTATCCTTTTTTTAGCTATCCGTACTTTGTATTGTAGAAACTTACTAATTGGGACTCTCATCCAACGGCTCAAAATGATTTGTTAATTTATACCCAAAGGTTTCGTCAAAACATTTTGTGAAGAAATGCATCTGATGAACGCATTCGTTGCTTACAGCTTGACCCTGTTAACTATGGTGTAAACTATGCCCTTCCTTTATTTACCTAGCAGTACCTTGAATGAAATAACAAGTACTAATTGGGACTTTCATCCAACGGGTGTAAACTTATTAATGTTAACCCAAAGGTTTCATCAAAACATTTTGCGGAGTAATTGCACCTGATGAAAGCATTCGTTGGTTACAATTTGACCCTGTCAACTGTGGTGCAAAATGGGTCCTTCTTTTTTAGCTAATTGTACCTTGAATGAAATAGCACTTACTGATTCGGATTCTCATCCTATGGCTGCAAATAGCTTATCACTTCAAACTCAAAGGTTTTATCAAAACATTTTGTGAAGAAATGCACCTGATGAACGCATTCGTTACTTACAGCTTGACCCTGTCAACTATGGTGTAAATTGTGCAATTCCTTTATTTAGCTGGCCGTACCTTGAATGAAATAGCAATTACTACTCGTAATTGGGACTCTCATTCAACGAAGGCGAATGACTCATTGATTCAAACGTAAAGGTTTCATCAAACTATTTTGTGAAAAAATGCCTCTGGTGAACGCATTCGTTGCTTACAGCTTGACCCTGTTAACTATGGTGTAAACTATGCCCTTCCTTTATTTACCTAGTCGTACCTTGAATGAAATAGAAATTACTAATTGGGACTCTCATCCAACCTCTGCAAATGATTTATTAATTTAGGCCCAAAGGTTTCGTCAAAACATTTTGTGAAGAAATGCACAAGATGAACGCATTCGTTGCTTACAGCTTGACCCTGTCAACTATGGTGCAAACTGTGCCCTTCCTTTATTTACCTAGCAGTACCTTGAATGAAATAACAATTACTAATTGGGACTTTCATCCAACGGGTGTAAACTTATTAATGTTAACCCAAAGGTTTCATCAAAACATTTTGCGGAGTAATTGCACCTGATGAACGCATTCGTTGCTTACAATTTGACCCTGTTAACTGTGGTGCAAAATGGGTCCTTCCTTTTTTAGCTAATTGTACCTTGAATGAAATAGCACTCACTGATTCGGATTCTCATCCTATGGCTGCAAATAGCTTGTCAATTCAAACTCAAAAGTTTCATCAAAACATTTTGTGAAGAAATGCACCTGATGAACGCATTCGTTACTTACCGCTTGACCCTGTCAACTATGGTGTAAATTGTGGTCTTCCTTTATTTAGCTAGCCGTACCTTGAATGAAATAGCAATTACTACTCCTAATTGGGACTCTCATTCAAAGAAGCCGAATGACTCGTTAATTCAAACATAAAGGTTTCATCAAACTATTTTGTGAAGAAATGCACCTGGTGAACGCATTCGTTGCTTACAGCTTGACCCTGTCAACTATGGTGTAAATTGTGCTCTTCCTTTATTTAGCTAGTCGTACCTTGAATGAAATAGCAATTACTAAGTGGGACTCTCATCCAACCTCTGCAAATGATTTATTAATTTAGGCCCAAAGGTTTCGTCAAAACATTTTGTGAAGAAATGCATCTGATGAACGCATTCGTTGCTTACAGCTTGACCCTGTCATCTATGGTGCAAACTGTGCCCTTCCTTTATTTACCTAGCAGTACCTTGAATGAAATAACAAGTACTAATTGGGACTTTCATCCAACGGGTGTAAAATTATTAATGTTAACCCAAAGGTTTCATCAAAACATTTTGCGGAGTAATTGCACCTGATGAACGCATTCGTTGGTTACAATTTGACCCTGTCAACTGTGGTGCAAAATGGGTCCTTCCTTTTTTGCTAATTGTACCTTGAATGAAATAGCACTTACTGATTCGGATCCTCATCCTAAGGCTGCAAATAGCTTGTCAATTCAAACTCAAAACTTTTATCAAAATATTTTGTGAAGAAATGCACCTGATGAACGCATTCGTTACTTACCGCTTGACCCTGTCAACTATGGTGTAAATTGTGGTCTTCCTTTATTTAGCTAGCCGTACCTTGAATGAAATAGCAATTACTACTCGTAATTGGGACTCTCATTCAACGAAGGCGAATGACTCATTGATTCAAACGTAAAGGTTTCATCAAACTATTTTGTGAAAAAATGCCTCTGGTGAACGCATTCGTTGCTTACAGCTTGACCCTGTTAACTATGGTGTAAACTATGCCCTTCCTTTATTTACCTAGTCGTACCTTGAATGAAATAGAAATTACTAATTGGGACTCTCATCCAACCTCTGCAAATGATTTATTAATTTAGGCCCAAAGGTTTCGTCAAAACATTTTGTGAAGAAATGCACAAGATGAACGCATTCGTTGCTTACAGCTTGACCCTGTCAACTATGGTGCAAACTGTGCCCTTCCTTTATTTACCTAGCGGTACCTTGAATGAAATAACAATTACTAATTGGGACTTTCATCCAACGGGTGTAAACTTATTAATGTTAACCCAAAGGTTTCATCAAAACATTTTGCGGAGTAATTGCACCTGAAGAACGCATTCGTTGGTTACAATTTGACCCTGTCAGCTGTGGTGCAAAATGGGTCCTTCCTTTTTTAGCTAATTGTACCTTGAATAAAATAGCACTTACTGATTCGGATCCTCATCCTAAGGCTGCAAATAGCTTGTCAATTCAAACTCAAAAGTTTTATCAAAACATTTTGTGAAGAAATGCACCTGATGAACGCATTCGTTACTTACCGCTTGACCCTGTCAACTATTGCGTAAATTGTGGTCTTCCTTTATTTAGCTAGCCGTACTTTGAATGAAATAGCAATTACTACTCGTAATTGGGACTCTCATTCAACGAAGGCAAATGACTCATTAATTCAAATGTAAAGGTTTCATCAAACTATTTTGTGAAGAATGCACCTGGTGAACGCATTCGTTGCTTACAGCTTGACCGTGTTAACTATGGTGTAAACTATGCCCTTCCTTTATTTACCTAGTCGTACCTTGAATGAAATAGCAATTACTAATTGGGACTCTCATCCAACCTCTGCAAATGATTTATTAATTTAGGCCCGAAGGTTTCGTCAAAACATTTTGTGAAGAAATGCATCTGATGAACGCATTCGTTGCTTACAGCTTGACCCTGTCAACTATGGTGCAAACTGTGCCCTTCCTTTATTTACCTAGCAGTACCTTGAATGAAATAACAATTACTAATTGGGACTTTCATCCAACGGGTGTAAACTTATTAATGTTAACCCAAAGGTTTCATCAAAACATTTTGCGGAGTAATTGCACCTGATGAACGCATTCGTTGCTTACAATTTGACCCTGTCAACTGTGGTGCAAAATGGGTCCTTCCTTTTTTAGCTAATTGTACCTTGAATGAAATAGCACTCACTGATTCGGATTCTCATCCTATGGCTGCAAGTAGCTTATCAATTCAAACTCAAAGGTTTTATCAAAACATTTTGTGAAGAAATGCACCTGATGAACGCATTCGTTACTTACAGCTTGACCCTGTCAACTATGGTGTAAATTGTGCAATTCCTTTATTTAGCTGGCCGTACTTTGAATGAAATAGCAATTACTACTCGTAATTGGGACTCTCATTCAACGAAGGCAAATGACTCATTAATTCAAACGTAAAGGTTTCATCAAACTATTTTGTGAAGAATGCACCTGGTGAACGCATTCGTTGCTTACAGCTTGACCCTGTTAACTATGGTGTAAACTATACCCTTCCTTTATTTACCTAGTCGTACCTTGAATGAAATAGCAATTACTAATTGGGACTCTCATCCAACCTCTGCAAATGATTTATTAATTTAGGCCCGAAGGTTTCGTCAAAACATTTTGTGAAGAAATGCATCTGATGAACGCATTCGTTGCTTACAGCTTGACCCTGCCAACTATGGTGCAAACTGTGCCCTTCCTTTATTTACCTAGCAGTACCTTGAATAAAATAACAAGTACTAATTGGGACTTTCATCCAACGGGTGTAAAATTATTAATGTTAACCCAAAGGTTTCATCAAAACATTTTGCGGAGTAATTGCACCTGATGAACGCATTCGTTGGTTACAATTTGACCCTGTCAACTGTGGTGCAAAATGGGTCCTTCCTTTTTTAGCTAATTGTACCTTGAATGAAATAGCACTTACTGATTCGGATCCTCATCCTAAGGCTGCAAATAGCTTGTCAATTCAAACTCAAAAGTTTTATCAAAACATTTTGTGAAGAAATGCACCTGATGAACGCCTTCGTTACTTACCGCTTGACCCTGTCAACTATGGTGTAAATTGTGGTATTCCTTTATTTAGCTAGCCGTACCTTGAATGAAATAGCAATTACTACTCGTAATTGGGACTCTCATTCAACGAAGGCGAATGACTCATTGATTCAAACGTAAAGGTTTCATCAAACTATTTTGTGAAGAATGCACCTGGTGAACGCATTCATTGCTTACAGCTTGACCCTGTTAACTATGGTGTAAACTATGCCCTTCCTTTATTTACCTAGTCGTACCTTGAATGAAATAGCAATTACTAATTGGGACTTTCATCCAACCTCTGCAAATGATTTATTAATTTAGGCCCGAAGGTTTCGTCAAAACATTTTGTGAAGAAATGCATCTGATGAACGCATTCGTTGGTTACAATTTGACCCTGTCAATTGTGGTGCAAAATGGGTCCTTCCTTTTTTAGCTAATTGTACCTTGAATGAAATAGCACTTACTGATTCGGATCCTCATCCTAAGGCTGCAAATAGCTTGTCAATTCAAACTCAAAAGTTTTATCAAAACATTTTGTGAAGAAATGCACCTGATGAACGCATTCGTTACTTACCGCTTGACCCTGTCAACTATGGTGTAAATTGTGGTATTCCTTTATTTAGCTAGCCGTACCTTGAATGAAATAGCAATTACTACTCGTAATTGGGACTCTCATTCAACGAAGGCGAATGACTCATTGATTCAAACGTAAAGGTTTCATCAAACTATTTTGTGAAGAATGCACCTGGTGAACGCATTCATTGCTTACAGCTTGACCCTGTTAACTATGGTGTAAACTATGCCCTTCCTTTATTTACCTAGTCGTACCTTGAATGAAATAGCAATTACTAATTGGGACTCTCATCCAACCTCTGCAAATGATTTATTAATTTAGGCCCGAAGGTTTCGTCAAAACATTTTGTGAAGAAATGCATCTGATGAACGCATTCGTTGCTTACAGCTTGACCCTGCCAACTATGGTGCAAACTGTGCCCTTCCTTTATTTACCTAGCAGTACCTTGAATAAAATAACAAGTACTAATTGGGACTTTCATCCAACGGGTGTAAAATTATTAATGTTAACCCAAAGGTTTCATCAAAACATTTTGCGGAGTAATTGCACCTGATGAACGCATTCGTTGGTTACAATTTGACCCTGTCAACTGTGGTGCAAAATGGGTCCTTCCTTTTTTAGCTAATTGTACCTTGAATGAAATAGCACTTACTGATTCGGATTCTCATTATATGGCTGCAAATAGCTTATCAATTCAAACTCAAAGGTTTTATCAAAACATTTTGTGAAGAAATGCACCTGATGAACGCATTCGTTACTTACCGCTTGACCCTGTCAACTATGGTGTAAATTGTGGTCTTCCTTTATTTAGCTAGCCGTACCTTGAATGAAATAGCAATTACTACTCGTAATTGGGACTCTCATTCAACGAAGGCGAATGACTCATTGATTCAAACGTAAAGGTTTCATCAAACTATTTTGTGAAGAATGCAGCTGGTGAACGCATTCATTGCTTACAGCTTGACCCTGTTAACTATGGTGTAAACTATGCCCTTCCTTTATTTACCTAGTCGTACCTTGAATGAAATAGCAATTACTAATTGGGACTTTCATCCAACCTCTGCAAATGATTTATTAATTTAGGCCCGAAGGTTTCGTCAAAACATTTTGTGAAGAAATGCATCTGATGAACGCATTCGTTGCTTACAGCTTGACCCTGTCAACTATGGTGTAAATTGTGGTCTTCCTTTATTTAGCTAGCCGTACCTTGAATGAAATAACAATTACTAATTGGGACTCTCATCCAACCTCTGCAAATGATTTATTAATTTAGGCCCAAAAGTTTCGTCAAAACATTTTGTGAAGAAATGCACCTGGTGAACGCATTCGTTGCTTACAGCTTGACCCTGTTAACTATGGTGTAAACTATGCCCTTCCTTTATTTACCTAGTCGTACCTTGAATGAAATAGCAATTACTAATTGGGACTCTCATCCAACCTCTGCAAATGATTTATTAATTTAGGCCCGAAGGTTTCGTCAAAACATGTTGTGAAGAAATGCATCTGATGAACGCATTCGTTGCTTACAGCTTGACCCTGTCAACTATGGTGCAAACTGTGCCCTTCCTTTATTTACCTAGCAGTACCTTGAATGAAATAACAATTACTAATTGGGACATTCATCCAACGGGTGTAAACTTATTAATGTTAACCCAAAGGTTTCATCAAAACATTTAGCGGAGTAATTGCACCTGATGAACGCATTCGTTGGTTACAATTTGACCCTGTCAACTGTGGTGCAAAATGGGTCCTTCCTTTTTTAGCTAATTGTACCTTGAATGAAATAGCACTTACTGATTCGGATTCTCATCCTATGGCTGCAAATAGCTTGTCAATTCAAACTCAAAAGTTTTATCAAAACATTTTGTGAATTAATGCACCTGATGAACGCATTCGTTACTTACCGCTTGACCCTGTCAACTATGGTGTAAATTGTGGTCTTCCTTTATTTAGCTAGCCGTACCTTGAATGAAATAGCAATTACTACTCGTAATTGGGACTCTCATTCAAAGAAGGCGAATGACTCATTAATTCAAACATAAAGGTTTCATCAAACTATTTTGTGTAGAAATGCACCTGGTGAACGCATTCGTTGCTTACAGCTTGACCCTGTCAACTATGGTGTAAATTGTGCTCTTCCTTTATTTAGCTAGTCGTACCTTGAATGAAATAGCAATTACTAAGTGGGACTCTCATCCAACCTCTGCAAATGATTTATTAATTTAGGCCCAAAGGTTTCATAAAAACATTTTGTGAATAAATGCACCTGATGAACGCATTCGTTGCTTAAAACTTGACTCTTGACCTCCCTTTTCTTTATGTTGACGTTCCAGGTGAATCTGCAGGAGATGTAGGACTGGTCCTTTCCCAAGCCATGACTCTATCGGCAGTTCTTCAATACGCCATTAAACAAGCAGCTGAAGTTGAGACTGCGATGACCTCGGTTGAACGTGTTTTAGAATATGCGCATGCTCAAGCTGAACCCTCTGATGGAAAAGTGCCTGTTAACTGGCCTTCTAAAGGAAAAATTGAGTTGAACAATGTGTCGCTGACCTACCACAATGACAAGGCGTTGAAAGACGTATGCCTTCAGGTCAGCCCAGGGTCCAAAGTGGGGATTGTGGGACGTACAGGATCTGGAAAAACTTCCCTAGTGTCCTCGCTTTTTAGGCTCTATGAATTTCAAGGAGTCACTAAAATTGATGGCGAAGATATTGCAGCAGTGAACCTTTGGGCCTTAAGACGAAACCTCACGATAATCTCTCAGGACCCTCTGATTTTCTCGGGCTCCATCCGAAGCAATTTGGATCCGTTTCAGCGACATACCGACGAAGATCTCTGGAGAGCATTAGAGAAAGTACGCCTAAAGTGTTCGGTAGAAGACTTAAGCCAAGCCAGCGATTCGATTGCCAGTTCTGGAGAAAAACAGCTCTTGTGCTTAGCCAGGGCACTTCTACAGCGTAATAAAATCATCATTCTGGATGAGGTCACCGCAAATCTGGATCACGAAACCGAGCTGGTGCTGGAGAAGATCTTGCGCGATAACTTCAGCCATTGTACAGTGCTCATCATAGCTCACAAATTGCATACAGTGATGTGGTGTGATAAGGTGGTCACTTTCGATGATGGTACACTGGTGGAGTTTGATTCGCCTTTTGAGCTAATGAGGAAGAAGGATAGTCTGCTGAAGAAAATGATTCGGGAAGATAATTTCGAGACCTTCGTCCGCTTGACTCACATATAGGGTGAAATAAAACGCGTTGCCAATGGGAATTATATTTAATTAGGTATAACAATGACAAAAATTCTTCATTTCGGAAATTTGGCACACAGCAAAGGAAGGTCTTAATAAGCTGGCGTGACGGGCACGCGCAGCGGTGATATGAGCAGGCAAGATTATTACTTCTTCATTTAATAACAACTGTTCAACGGAAGTATAAATTATCATTAATATTATTTATATTATTAGTAACTGGGACCGCCCGTTGATAACAATCACGTAAAATCGAATAAAATTCCTTCTCAAATATCTATTATAATTATAATAATTTTTAAAAAACAGAAAATGTACAAATTCTAACTGGTAACATCGTTAAATCTTAAATTATTCTCAATGTAGTATCATTCACAAGCAATGTACATGGTGTTTGGGGTAAACTTTATAGAAATAGATGCTTGGTGGGAAACTAGTTAATACGCAGAATGTCCAAATTATTGGTTTCTATAAAGTGTACCGTTGACAAAAAGTCTTATATTACTACTTGGTCTTTAGGGTGTGAGAAAGTCTTCCAGCACAAATATATTATGTTTTACGCTGGGATTGTGACACTTTTAGATAGAGGCCCCAAATATTATTTGTTATGATCATTTTTTATTATTGTAAATAATGGTATATATAGCTAATAAAAAGTGCTTTTTGAAAGGTTTTTGTTGAGTTTTTTTTCTTGACACAATTTTTTTGCCCCTTTGCGCCTTTGCCGATCACTCATAAGAATGTGTAAGAAAATTCTTCTTCGAGAAGATGTATTATTGTTGGCCAAGTAACAAAAATTACTCTCTGGTTTCTGTAAATTATCTTCCTTTATAATATAGCCTAGTTCCTTTCTTGTATATCAATGTTATTGAATAGGGTAATAACACACTATGATAGTGTTTGACAAGCATATTCCTGGTATACTTAAAAAACATTTAGTATTTGGTAAAAACCAGAAATATGCCATAATATATCTTGCCATGTTCAGGTAGATCTTTGTTCACAGAAAAAGAACATTCAATATTCTTTTCGATGTACTGCTGTCATATATCATAATATAACATTTGCTTTTATATGGTCAGTACCAAATGTAGCATAATTTTGCAATAAAATTCCTATTTTTTTATATAACTAAATGATATCTTGAATATGCTTAATATATTTTGTGTACGTGCTATATGGACCTCCTCAAGATTAAAGAAAGATTGGTAATTGCGCTTTTGTTAAGTTAAAATATGTGCCGCAGTCGCCCCCTACTACTGTGAAGGTATTAAAAGGTCTTCCTTGTTTCATATCCAAAGCACATGACAAAAATTGCAAAGGTGATTGGCGTAATTCAGTCATGTCCTATATGACGAATATTTCTCGTCTTCAATGCTGTGAGGGTACTCCATATTTTAACCAAAACTGTTTATCTCAAAATATAAAGCAGTCCTGCAAATTCCAGAAGGTGTGTAAACACAGTTTTCTTATTGTTTTTTGAATTATCTGTTTGATAACGCATCTCTTTGTTCACCGTATTTTTTCCTATTCTTCACAATGTGTGTAATGTGGCCCCACCCAAAGATGGCTGGTGCTTCCACAAAGGGCAATCACAACCCATTTGTGTATTGCACCAAATAATTTTCTACCATTTACTTCACAGTACTTGGTAAGAAGTCACTTTGTAGTGACTCCTTACAAGTACATATCTCAACAGCAGTAGGAGCTATAAATATAAACCAAGACAAAATTATTAAGCTCTTCTTCTTCTTCTTTCAATGGAAGTACACCCAAACCATCTTCTGAGTCTAGCCAGGAATTCTGACGTCTACTAATAGATCTTTTTTCTTCAATCTTTCCTTCAATTATTAGTCTCAGCATTTCTTACTTGTTGCCTTTCATAATGTGGCCTATGTATGTAGTTTTTCTTTCTTTGATGAAGGCCATTAGTTCTTTCGGCTTCTTGATTCGTCTAAGTACTTCTTCGATCGTACTTCGTTGGTCTCATGATATGTAAAGCATACGGCGATATAAGTATCTCTCTCAATTTTCTTTTCAGTTGTGGGGTTCAGGGTTCAGCATTCACATCCGTACAGTAACACACTGAAGACATAACATCTAATCATGCGAACCCTGAACTCCAAACTCAGATCAGGACCAGTAAAAATATTTTAATTTTTGTGAATGTTTTCCTGGCATGTTTAATTCTGGAGCGCATCTCTCGTTTCGGATCATACCACTCAGATATTTAAAACACGAGACTTGTTTGATCTGATTGCCGTTAATCGAAATTGTTTCAGCAGTTGGAAATGACTAGCCGTCTGGTCTTTGATACACTCTTGGTCAATCCGTATTGCTCACTATATTCGGTTATTCTATTCATCATATTTTGCAAATCTGATTATCGGCCAGGACTACGGTGTCTCTGCATATCTGATATTGGTGATACATACTCCATTTATTTTGATACCTCTCACGTCTTTCGTTATAGCCTATTGGAAAATTGCTGCCCAATAGATGTCGAACAGGAGTGGTGACAAAATACAGCCCTGTCGTACGCCTCTTCGGATTGACATAGTGTCAGATGTTCTTCCGCCTATTCTTATTTCGGCGATCTGGTTCCAGTATCTTTTGATGCTTGACGCGGTCGAATGCCTTTCGATAGTCAATAAAGCAGAGGTAGACATATATGTTCATACCTTTGCATCTCTGAGCTAAAACCTTTAAGGAAAAGAGGACTTCTCGAGTGCCTAGTCCATTCTGGAATCCAAATTGAGTGTCGCTTAATTGTTCTTCGCATAAAAGTAGACTTGAGTCACCTCGGAGGAATCTTTCTGGTTTTGTATACAGTATTGAATAGTTCTAGCATAAGATTCAGTCCATTGCCTTCTTGGCTAATGGTTTTAAGTAGTTCCATATGTCACTTTTCCCCTCTTGTAGCCTTTCTGTTTTTCTGAGTCTTCATTCAATTACTACTTTGGGAATCTCATCTCTTCCATCTTTTTAGTTTCTCCTCGATACCAGTTATGATTTCATTAATTGTATCTCTGAGAATTCCTGTTTGGAATTTTCTTCCTATCTCAGCTACCTCCCTAACTTTCCTTTGCCTCTCTGCATTTCTTCCTTACAACTTTATTGAGTTCTTTATATTTTAACGGTGTGGATTTGGCCATCCTTCTTCTTAATGTTTTCCTTAAAACCGATCTCCTGTTCTTGAATCTTTATTATTGTGTCCTTTATCTACCCCCATCTGGTCTCTGTGTGCAGTTGCATCCTTGAGTCTGTCTCCTCCAGTTCTTTTTCCAGTTTCGTCCCTATTTCTTCATTAGTTTCCAGGTCGTTCAGTTTTTCTATATCTGCTTGTTTATTTGTGGTTTCACGTTTCACTTTGTTGAAGCGCTTCATTCTGAAATCTGAAATCCATTATTATTAATACACATACTAAACTTTTACACCCTGTATATTTATATCTATATACAGTATTTACATGTATATTTAGAAATTTTCTAGTTCAATTTTTTAAAGTGATTTTGATTATTTATAGTATTGCTCACATACTATTTTTCGTTTTATTTTTTAGTTCACTAACTGGATTGTTCTTTGCTTGTTTGTAGCCTTGAGATAGATCGAAATAAACGGTCGAAACGTAGGCAAATTGATAAAGGATTGAGGAATCTTTATTTTGTCCCACCCAGTGATTTAACCTTTCCATCCTTATTGGGACGCTAAGAACTTCATTATAATGTATATCTAACGTTTTTGCTTAAACGAAAAGGTCATTGGTTGAAGAGAAAAAATCTTAAATTTCGTTTTTGTTGGTGTTCACTAGATGTCGAATAGGAGAAAATGGAAACAAGAAAGGAAAAATTTTCTACATGAAAAGGTGAACACTTAAAAAATGTGTGTTGGTTTATTAAATGAGGCGATGTGGGCCAGGAGTTTTCTAACAAAAATGTGAAAATATAATTGCAGTTTAGCAGGTTTGACAAAAATAACGTTTATTGGTTAAAAACAGCCAACGCTTTGATGTCTTCTACAGGCATATTTTTTTATAACAAAATAAGGATGATGTCAATCTTTAATTTTACGGTCATGATAAAACTTAAATGTAAAGAAGTATATTTGCCACACAACTGCAGACGCAGAGGATTTCCTTGTCATTCACTTTTTCTTCTTCTCTCTTAAATCTGAAATTAAAAATTGACGTAATTTTTTTATTAGGACATAGAAGTGGGAAGAAACGTGAATGAAAAGCCGTTTTTTTAATCCAGAAAAGTGTTTTATTTTGACTTAAACCACCATAACCCTTTGATTCACTGGCAATTGCTTGTTCTGAGTCAGGTTTCCGGACCATAAGCAAGAATTTACTCCGATGATCCTATGTCTTTTCACTCATTCTTCTTATTAAAGTTGGGTATACACTCGAAATTATGCTCTTGAATGAAGGAAAAACTAGAAGTCAGAGTCAAATGAAAACCTTAAAAACATCGTTCTAGAGTAGTTTGAATTTTAAACTGTTACAGTGACATCACTTGCAATTCCTTATACGTTGATTCATCCACAGTCCCTTCCAAATCTCAAAAAATAGCATTTTTGCCAACTTTGAACACATGATTCGACGTTCTGCATTTTTTTCAGGATTTCATTTGACTCTGCCTCGTCCTTTCTAAATTACTATCTGACTGTGATTTCTTATAGAGCAATGTGTTAACTTTGGTTCAGGTATATGGAGTTGTAAAGTGTAGGCTGGTAAGTCATGCATTTGGACATGGTCACAGATAAAATAAGGAGAATTTTCTGAACACACTGTGACCTCAAAAAAATCGTTAGCAATGTCCTGTGAATGTTTAAGCAAAGCCATTGAAGAAGTAGTTAAAGTTATTTATAACTCAGGCATCGAGCAAGGGTAGGTTACGGGTTGGCCACTCTTCATAAGCTAGTACTGATGAAATGAAAACATGGTAGAGAGGCAGCATACTATAAAATGCAAAACCTCATATCCCTCCTGGAGCAGTGATGAATACTCTAAAGAGTGGTGCCGCTGCTACTGAAGAAGGTTCTTCTACCAATCAAGCGGGAAGGGAATGTAGTGGGTAGTGTCAAGCAGATTGCTTAGAGGAGTCCTACACTCGGAGGCCGAATAACATCGCTGACATCAATGACCTTCCGGGTACTGCAAGTACTGAAGAAATGAACAAGTTTTCAAGTTTGTTGAGTATGAAATTACAGAGACGCCTAAGGTGTTTAGCTTTAGAGGTAGTTGGAAGTATGATGTTGTGGTTTGAAATGTATTCTCCAAATATGGTTTGAATGACCCGATTTATGATGTACTATTAAGCGAAACATCTTGGACTTCCATTGTTTTTATTGAGTTTTTTGCAGGACGTTTCCAGCAGTGAAATCTCTGCTCGTTTTCTAGTGAAACAAGCAGAGATTTCACTGCTCGAAAGTTTCAGTTTCACTTGAAAACGAGCAGAGATTTTCCAGAGCAGAGAAGTCCAAGATGTTTCTTTCTTGTTTGTTGTCAGAGGTGCTGAAAACCATCTAGATAACTCATTTAGCATTTAATAAGATTTGCGGAAACAAAACGATCAGCACCGGAGATTTTTCAAACTAAACGAGTCAAGAGGAAGCTTCAGTAACTTGTTGTCTAGAGACACTTAAATTATATAATCCCTACCAACTAAAGCCAAGGAAAAAGACAGAAAACGTACTTCATGAAATAGGAGAAGGAACTACTGTTTTTCTTGTGATAAGACTGATCACACTAAACTTTACACACTGCCACAAGTTTAAACCTGACTGGTGGGTCGAAACCACTGAAGTGGTACTCTAAAAAGAGGTCGTTGAGCCAGAGAAAGAAGAGGCAAAAATATATGTGAAAAATGTGAGTGCATGTAGCAACATCATAAAGATAAAAAATTTATAATAATGCAATGCAAATAAGTCAATCCCATAGTCTTTCAAATAGAGTAAGTGAAGAGGCTCTCAATTCAAGTTGAGTTACTTCTCAATCAGGTAGAAAAGTATTACGAATACTGAACTTGTAAGCCTTAAATCTTATATTGAAACGTACGCTTTATTCTATGAAGGATATGTAGCGACGTTGATAGAAGAAACCATGGTCATGGCCAAGAAACCAAGAATTATTGAAATCTAAGAATCATAGCTCACCTACCCTACCTGCTTCAAGTGAACAAGATGGTTTTCATATGATTTTTCGTGTCATCAGTGTGAACATTTTACAGCTATTTTTATGGAAGTGGATTGCCTAGATAGCTTATTTTATTCTTTAAGCAAAGCAATTGTTCTCTGGGTTAGAGATCTAGTATTACTGGATATTGCATAACAACAATCCAACCACTGACGTAAGCTCCGTAGATTCCAAGAAAAAGAGAAAATATTGGAGTTCCTTAAGAAGGACATATGTTAAAAAATTACGTCACGGATACTTGATTGTATCGACATGTTAGACCCTAGTAATGAAGGGTCACTGTTGTAGGTTCAAATAGTACCTACCTGAAGTGTTAGTTGCGATCAAATGGCGTCCACACGTTCTTAGCAGAACAAATGTCGACATGTTTGAGACGTCCTTATCATTATTATTACTATTTTTTGTATGCGGAAAAGGAAGCGAATGAGAAGTTTATAGGATGGAGATGAAGAAAAACCATGTAGGACCATGGAAGGCTTTTCACGGTGACATCTTTTAAGGTTGTAGACTTACTGAAACTGCTTCTAACTACTAACTACTCTAAACAACAAATATGTCAGAACATTGAAACCAGATAGCTACCACTAAACTCTACAAATGTAGGCAAACAGATGCAGTTCACAAAATTTTACATTCCACAAAAACTGTGACACAGTAAATAGGAAATTTTACAAAATCTTTAACATCATCCGTTGCGCTCCTCTCTTTTTAATTGTTAGAAGAACAAGCACTTAGACCTGTTCTTAACAACTTTTTGCGTGCCCAAAAGAAAACTTGGGTGATAAGGGTGGTGAAAAAGAAGTTTTGTTTATTTTCTGTGCACGAAGAAAGAGGGTTTCTAAGATTTCAAAACTAAAAGGAAGATAATCATCTTTATTGCAAATAATGATATTATAAGCAACCATTTTTTCCTCCATGGAAATCTAATTGGCCAAAGGTAACAATTAACTGCCCTCCCTTTTAGGTGTATTATCAAGCCTCATTGGCTTGCGCACAAAAGCTGTTAAGGTATCCTTGGAGAAGCAAACCAGTGACTTTCACATGACGTGGATGTTGAACGACGATTTCCGAAGACCGTAATTACCTGAGGCCATATTCTTGAACTTTATTCCGAAATTTTAATAAAACAATTAGATTTAATAAAGAGTAATAATTCATCTTTAGCATTAAGTTCAGGTTATTCCCTGAGAGCGTAGTCCTCAACGCCTCTCTTCTGGCCTGTTGATGATCCGAATACTACATCACATGGAAGCCGAAGTTCTCGACCAAATAGAACTTAAGATGGTGTTTTTCCTGTCAAATTGTGGACTGCTAATCTGTAGGCTGCGTGATGCTGATCCCAGTATTGGAATCAGCATATTATGCCGATCCCAATCCTTCTGATGTTCATCAAAACCTTGGAAAGATGTTGTTCTATTGTCCTATTAAATCTCTCAACCATGCCATCTGATTGGGGATGCAGTGGTGCCGTTCTGGTTTTCCTGATACCCAACAGTTCACAGAACCTCTGGAAAAGCTTGGACTCAAGATTACGTTCCTGGTCAGTGTGTAACTCGAACGGTATATCAAATCTGCTGAAGACGTTCTCGACGAGTACATCCGCTACTATGCTGACTTCTTGATTAGGGATAGCAAACACTTCATGCCACTTGCTGAAGCAGTCCATAACAAGTGGAATGCACTTATTGCCTCTGGTTGCTTCAGGAAAAGGTCCGGCAACACCTATGGCCAACCGTTCGAATGGCAGTCCCAAATTGTACTGCTTCATAGGCCCTCTGGATCTTTTTTGTAGTCCTTGACTTGCTGCTCATGTGGAACACTGTCGGCACCATGATTTAACGTCATTAAAGTTGCCGTTATGTCAAGAATTGGGCCCTTTGGAATTGGCACAGGGGGTGGGTGCTTAGAGTGCTGGGAGTTCTGGGGTTGATCAGGTCCAATACGGACTTCTTCGAGGACGCTTGGACTCATGTTCTTGATAGAGATTTTGGAGCGTGTATGTGCCCTCAAGATCGCCTCCTGAAACATTCTGGAAAATAAGGCAGCCGACTATGAAAATGCATGATTTCCGGTGTGAGATTGGAGTTACCAGGCATAGACGAGCAAAGTGCTTTGAGTCCTGATGGAGGGTTAACTGGGCTACCCCTTGTGAATGAACTTCACTAAGAAATTTTCGACGCTATTGAAAAGGACCTTTAAAGTCGGAAAGCCTCCAAGGTACTCTTTAGAATTAAACGATACAAACAGCAAGAAAAACCAATTCTACCACAAGTTTCAGATGAGATTTCCGCCAGATTGCTCAGAATTGAGGAAGGAAATAAAGTAACTCACTGACATATGTTAACCCTTGTATGTTTGTGAGTTTGACTATTGTATCCTCTCAAACCTATTTGGGCATATGTGAAGGGTTGTTACATTGAAGGGGCTTCGATAGAGGATTTTGTTGGCGTGCTTTCATCTGGTAAGTTCTCTGTTGAGGAAATTTTTCATCGGCTCGACAGTCTACAATTATCGTAGTATAATTTTGCTTTCGGTTCTGGAATTTTTTTTAAAGTTATAATTTAATGAAGAAATCTCTATCATACCTCATGTTTATTAGAATCCGTCATCTAGACACCTATAAAATTCTTTTTTGGAAGCACATCCTGAAATACTTCATACCATTGTCACAAAGGAGCAAAAAGGCATAAAACTGCAACGTCCTTAGAAATGTTCGGTCGAAGACCGGTTTAGTAACCAAGGAATAGTTGACCCAAATTTATAAATCATAGATCGTAAATTTGATCAACAACTGGGTACTTCGAACCGCTGATTGACGTCATGGAAAAGAACGTTGTAATGCATTGGAAAAAAGTGCTGACGAAAAGAGAAATAAGCTCGAGGATTTTTGGGCTAGCGAGAGAACTTGCTCGGTGGCTTGCACGTAGGCAAGACTCCAAGATTCTTTTGAAGTTCGGGTTGATCCTTTTGGGGGCCAAAATTTGTTATCGTCCTAGTACAAAGAAGAAAGTTGTCCTAGAAGTCCTTGTTGTCCTAAGAGAAGCCACGGGTACGCATAGAAGTACCCCTGAACGTAGGTAGGGTAATTTTAAGGCACAGAAAATAAAAGTTTACTTGAATCCCATCTTCTTGTTTTAAATATAGACCCCCCATATTTTTGGAAGCCCCCATTCAGTGAGTAAATCAGCATAGGACCCTTCGGGGGAGGTAACGACGATCCGGTACCCATTTAAAGAATAGAGATTTAAGGCGTAAATTCCCACATATCATTTAAACATAAACCCCCATCTTATCTCGTTCGTGACACTATATTTTCTTTTAGTTGCCACTTTTGTAAAGTCAATTGTCTAGAGACGCCACTGACGGCCCTACAGCGCTTCTAAAGTATCCTCATCCTTTGTTTCCTCGATAAGAATGTAAGAATTGGAATACTCTCAGATCTGTCTAGTGCTGCCACCCGAAATGACAGCTGATAAGTGAGTGACAAATGTCAAAAAGTGACAAATAATCGATGATGACGTGCCTTTATAACTCTCATCTTTTCTATCAAAAAATCAAAGCAAATTAGATGGGGATGAAGGTCACGGATAGAATCAGAAAAGCCTTTGGATTGAAAGAAATGTTAAATCGAGAATTCACCCCTTACTGCATGATTTTTTTGTTCATTTAGGAAAAAATATATTTGATAGTTTTTACCTTCCGAAATAATAGAAAAATAACCAAAAAAAATCTACAACACCAACTTCACAAAAAAAAGACATTTCTGACATGTTCCAAATTTGGGACAGTATTATTTAACACAAAAAAAATAATTTAAATTTTTATTTAATTAAATAAAATAAGAGCCCTTACATCAGATACTTATGTAAACTAAACAAAAAAAAAAAGGTTTTTCTTAAATTAAATAAAATAATAGAAAATATTAGATCATTCCGTATGGAACGAGTAAAAACAGTTACGGTCTTTGTTTAAAATAAATACACATCACACTTCTCACATGAAGGTTGTGACTTTCCTTTACATTCAGGATATTTACAACGCTGTCTATCACTGTTATATATAGGAAGATGTCCTAAGTTGTATTTTCTTACTTCTTGAGCTGGTTTTTTCTTAAATTAAATAAAATAATAGAAAATATTAGATCATTCCGTATGGAACGAGTAAAAACAGTTACGGTCTTTCTTTAGACATAAATACACATCACACTTCTCACATTAAACTTGTGACTTTCCTTTACATTCAGGATATTTACAACGCTGTCTATCACTGTTATATATAGGAAGATGTCCTAAGTTGTCTTTTCTTACTTCTTGAGCTGGTTTTTTCTTAAATTAAATAAAATAATAGAAAATATTAGATCATTCCGTATGGAACGAGTAAAAACAGTTACGGTCTTTCTTTAGACATAAATACACATCACACTTCTCACATTAAACTTGTGACTTTCCTTTACATTCAGGATATTTACAACGCTGTCTATCACTGTTATATATAGGAAGATGTCCTAAGTTGTCTTTTCTTACTTCTTGAGCTGGCATTTGCAAAAAAAGGTATTTTTTTTTCTTCAAGTCCAGTTGGGGTTGCAGACAGTTGCTTCGATGGCCTCTTTTCCTTTGAGTGGGAACGTTAGCTTTGGTCAAAACTTCAGCAAGGGCTAATTTGAATTCTGACAGTGGTAGATAAGTGTCATCCTCTGTGCGTCTCCACAATATCCAACTATTTACACAGATCATATCCAAGAAATGGAAAAATACTCGTTTATACTATATACGATAGTACCCCAGCATTGAGTCTAGCAGATCGACTCCACCCATATAGGAAATTGTAGACAGCAACCGATTGTGGACGTCCTATTTGGATATGTCTTTTGCTTTTTCTACAATATCTTTGTACTTCTGAAATTGGCTGGCTTCCAACATATGTCGAGATCGTGTTTACGATTTTATTGTCATACCACGAAACAAGAGATATGTCAACTCCTTCCACATTGATAGTTCGCTCGATAAAAGAACCTCGCTCTTTTTTTTTAGTTCTGCCTCTTTCGAAAACTGGAAATCCGGAACAAGATTTGCCCTTACAGTCCCTAGTGGTAAAATATCATTTTTCGTAAGATATGTTAGCAAAGGGATGCTGGTAAACCAGTTGTCGAAAAATACTTTTTAATTCTGATTTTTTGGGATCGTATTGCATAATTTCACTACCACATTACTGCTCGCTCCTAAATCTGGTAGATGTTCTTCCAGTTGCGTGGGACCGGCATAGAAATCAAAGTCGTAGCTGAAACCTGACACTCCACTCAATACAAAAACTTTGTAACCCCATTTATGGGTTTTTTTGGGATTATACTTCTTCAAACTAGATCTTGCTTTTGTCGGCACTATTTGCTCATCAACGGCCATATGTTCTTCTTTTGGGACAAGAAGTAGGCGTTCTCTAACTTTGTCTAACAAAGGCCGTATCTTGAATAAGCGATCCAGACTCTCCAAATGTTGCTTGCGCTGAATTGTCGTTGAAATGAATAAATCTTTTTATTTCTTCGAATCGGTTGCAAGTCATGGCGTTTGACACATTGGAGATTTCCATAGAAGCGTTCCAGTAGGATCTGGTGTTTGGTAATTGCATACTAGACATATAGATACATATTCCCATAAACACGTTGATTTCTTCTTCTGAAATATTAGACGGTTTCTCAGGTTTAGTTTGCACACCAAACAAATTGGTTTGTTCTGTAATATAAGAAAATATTTCATTGGTCATAAAATACCGAAAATGTTGAATAGGTGTGTCAAGTTCTTTTAGGTCATCTGGCAAGGATTCGCAACCCTTGAATTCCACAAAATCTTGTGGAACGTTTAGATATTGATCTTCTCACAGCAATTTTCCTCTTTCCCTTTTTTTTGTCATTGCTTTACATTTCTTTAGCGGTACGGTTTCTTTTCGTGCTAACAAACTAAGTGGAATATTATCCTCTTCATCTTCGCTATCGGTGCTGCCAATAACGACATTATCATGACCTCCAGTAGATGCACCATCGCTATCGCTTTCGGAAGACTCCTTACACAAGACACGGGGTTTATATCGAAAGGCTGGACGGTTTTTGCGATGCTCATCATCTAAAGATAATTCTTCTTCCTCACTGTCTATTGTAGGTATTAGAATATATTTGTTTTGTCCGGAAAATCTTCGAGTATCCATGTAAAAGAGAAATCCTATAAAAGTCTTACTCACTCTTATGTAAATCTGTACCAATATTGGAACGAAACAGAAAAGTGAAATTTTATAGCATAAGCGAATTGTGACAAATATGGAACAAGAAAACAAAGTCAAATTTCTCATAGATTTACATTACCCAACATTCACTGTAAACAATAAACACTAACCTGCCTAATTACTTTTTTCTGGGTGAAAAAATACTACTTCTAGCTCTTTTATCCACTTTTCTGAGCAAAAAAACACGTCATAGCTCGATCTGCAATAAACTGACAGAAGCTGTTGCAACAGCCGGCGCCAGGTTGAAGTGGTGGGGTAAAAATTCAGTATGGCGGTTAGAAGCGAATGTGCTGAATATAGCACAGTTTGAATTAAAATCTTATAATCAAGAATAACACAAAAAAAGCTGTTAGACTCGAATGTGACAAATATGACCCAGTATGCGGTAAGGGGTTAATAAAGGTCATTCAATTGGCTACTGTCACCCAAGAAATTAGTGTCATTAACACTATACAGAACATTTCAATTGCCACGTCTGGAAGTGAAGTTATTCTTGATGGCCCAAAAAAGTCCTCACTTGTCAAGCTGGTGAACAACTCAAGGTGGATTGCTTTAGTTGAGATGCAAACTATGACTCAATTGGATAGTAATGTTTGCCACTCTTTGAGAAGTATTGCAAGACAATCAATATCAGAAAATTGTGTTGAAGTGGGCTCCAAATTGCAACCTAGACTATCTGTAAGTTTTTGAGTCATAAAGGAGTATAGAGATCCATTGACCAACACTATTTCTTGCATTATGAAAGCAGTGGCTAAGAAAACCATTGTGTTACTGGTAGACAACGAGGAGCAAAAAGAATCACTTAAGTTTGGTCCAGCATTCAAAAGAAATACATTGAATTGTTGATATGTAGTAAGAGAACCCAAGTCAGTAAAAGAGGGGTTGATTTTTTATAAATAAACATTAATAGAATTGTAAGAAATATTACAAACTAGATGAACACCCTGTATTTACAGAAAGCATAAGCTCTCTAAGAGTTACTGAACAAGGTGAAGGAAAAGAATTAATATATCAGCCAATCAAGAAATTCGTGGTAATGAACGTCTATTTATGACAATAGATATAAAGATGTGGATAACGGCTTGTTTGTAATACCAGTCCTTGTTAAATGTATCCTACATTGAATTATCTCCCATTCCGCGTTGAGAGACTTTGTTGTGTGTTTGTAACAATAGACTTCCATTTGCAGTAAATACATGATATGAATGGATGAACATAAGAATAAAGTCCATGGAAGACAAAAATTTAGTCTTTGTTAAGGTAACATTTAGTCCCAGACTAAATTTCAACTTGTTAGACAACAGCGTTAGAATTTAGTCTATTTGTGGTAATAGACATACATTGTTATAAGCCAGATGTATCACTAACATATAAAGAAATTCAAAGAAACTTTTGATAAATTCACAGTAGAAGTGCTAGTTACTTTTGTACATGTTTTACCACTGCATTAATGAGTTTTGAGCGAACTTTTTATTACATCGATCCTTGGAACGAGGGGGATTATTTTGCCTCGAACATCTATGACCATGGAAAAAATAGCAATTTTGAAGCACATCGTGACGTATTGTTTCCTACCCAAGAAACAAATACAAAAAAGTCTTATTGAATGTTCCATTAGCGTGCCCAGAGGCACATGAACATGAGACGTTATACGAATCATTCCCAGTCATAATGCCCGGAATATACCTGGTTTCTATAAGTTTACAACCGGCGTAACCCTCTTAAGCAAAACCTCATGATTCAGCTTTCTCAGAGTTTGAAGCACACAGTAGTCTTTTTGAGTTGGTTGAAATACAATACTTGGGGCGCTCTATCTTGCAAAAATCTAATAATTTCATTCATTGCGCAACAACAAGCAAATTTTAAATTATTGCTCTCCGAAAGAATCCTCTTTCTACGAGGTTTAAACCTTTTTGAGCTGAGGGGTTGTTAAACAAACATAGCGGTAAGGTGTACTTATGCGGGGGGCGGGGGAGGGGAAGCGTTTGCAAAAATATGAACGTTATTGGTCCTCTTGCGCGTCCTATTCATACAAAATCATCATGCTTAAATCCGTACAAATTTGAATGACTTAAAAAGTGCGTACAACGTCTCGCTTAAACAAACTTTATATATTATTATTTACATATTTAATTGAATAAGTCGAATAATACCATGTTTGTTCGGACCGACGGACCTTTTTGAGACATAACGCGCAACTTGATAATTGCATGAACATTTCAAAACCCCATCGATTCTTCTTTTATGTACAATTTTAGAACACATGTTTCTATATAATTTAATTAAGCACCATTTAATCCGTTTCACTACATTGATGCTGTGGGGAAAGGGGTGATGGGAAAATTCACATCATCCAAGGGAAGTAATAATAATTGTTGGCACAGGGGTAAATTAGCTAAAAAAGCAAATGGCACTTTAGGGAAGACTCAAAAAATAAACGCATAACTTTTAACCCTAGATACAAAAGTACCCGTATTGTTTCTAATTAGGTAATGATGATAAATATAGATTTATTTAATAATATTCCCTTCGTCTCTTTATAGTGCATTAATAATAATCCTGTGGGATTGGGAAGAGTGGGGAAATCAAGTAAATTTGGCTTCAATCAACGGAAGGAAGACCGTACAAAAGACTCCTGCGACACTTACAACGTTAAAATCTTTCAAACTCTATATCAATAATAATTTAAAATTTTTTTAATAGTCCGATTTATTTGGCAGTCGGTGACCGTTTCACGTGAACGAAACGTCCAAAAAATTGTAGTCTGGTACCGCACCCGATTGATATGGGCTAAAGCCGAAACTAACTCTAGCTAAGCAGATGGCGAATGACACCGATAAACAAAGACGAGCCCGCACTGTCCATCAGTCTCTTCGAGAGGGAGGGGTGAGGAAGGTGAGGTTGAGGTTCGCGCTTCGGCCGTCGTCACGCAACGAACTGCACCATAAGATTGGGGTGCTGGTGCCATGCGTGATGAGGCAGCGCGTCCAGCCGTTAAATGATGCTCTCCCGGTTCTGGTCCAGTTCGTCCTGGTCGAGGGAACTCGTGGAAGGTGAACCGCAGATTTGCATTTCGATTTCTGCCAACCTGGAACCGTTATAAAAAGTATTAGAGAACCCTACCAAGATCTTTAGAACTTTTATTTTTGTAACCAGAAACTTTGTAACTAGTCGGCTAACTATGGACCAAAATTGTATAGAGAACGATGTTGAATTCTGCGATATGAATCTATCTCAAAACAAACAGTTAATGACTTTTGTTGACAACAAGAACAACAACGAATAACAAAGTTACTGTCAATTGACAGGCCTCAAATCACCCGTGCATCATAACATCTCTCTCCTGGGGACTTTGGAAGGTTCCGTAGTCAGTTTTTCAGTTTTCAATGGCGCAATTGCTGACTTAGATTTCATTGCTGGTGCTAGTTCTGACCCAATTCATTTGGCGGATCGATCATTTGAAGCTGCTGGATGTTACAGTACTCGATAATCAATATTGGTATCATTTCGGTCTTGTTGAGCAGTTAGAGTTAACTCAGATGGACTTCGAACCAGCAAATCAATATCAACGACATTCATAGAAGCAGTTTTCATTGTGTGTCTTCATATTTGATGATTTAAATTGATCTACGATGCACTTTACATTCTACTCTAACCTCATCAATGCAGTTTTCAATAAAGCTTTGTATGGTATCACTCACGCGTTGACCATTCCACAGCCTAATCAGGACTTCTTCAACCACTTGAAAATGCTAAATTCGGGTATTATGATAATAACAAAATTGATTCAGATTAGTTCAGATCCTGAGTTTGATTTTATGAGGAAACCTGAGTCTCTAACAGATTTGATAATGTATCCCAAGGTTTCTTCATCATTTGTACCATTCGTTCTGCAATTCCACTAAATTGTAGCATTGAAGGAGTTGACCGAATTGAGTCGCTTTAAGTTCTGCATTAACGGGGCAAACACGGTTAGAGTAAACTGTGTTACATTGTTTCTGACGCAGTATCTGAAGCATCGCAAAGTCGGAAAAGATTTCTTGAATGTTACAATATGTCAATGAGTTGTTGCATTTCTCTCATCTACTCGACACAGAGGCTTAAACTGTCTGCGATGACAAGGAGAATACCACCTTCACTTGGTTCTGCTAGTTGCTATAAAGGCAAAGCTTTATTGCATCTGGCCAAGTAGAAATAGGAACTTTTGTTTGCTTGAGGGCAGGAGAACGCAGCGTGACTGCACCTTTAAATAATAAGTTCAAGGTTCTTTTTAGTTTAAAAAAAATATATTTGCCAACTTTTTTATTCGACGAATTGCAGGAACAACCATCAATCTAATCGGTTACCTTAGAGGATGATGCCGTATTCAGATCTTCAAAATATTAAACAAAAGGTGCCATATCGAAGTATGTCTTATCTATTGATCCCTTCTCATGTGCAAAAGGGTGGAGCTTATTTAGATTTCTATTAGGTGTTTTTGGAAAACGTGACTTAATGCTCCTATAGTAATGTCGATAATTTCCTTTTAAAATTCATAGTCCATAATTTCTCCTCCAAATTTTTCACTTAAATTAAAATGGCCATTAAAATGTCATGCAAGACTGTAGATTGGTGATAGTGCTGTTGAAGGCGTCGTGATTTAGGGTTATTTTGTCCACTGCTTATCGTTGCATTATCCTGCCTCTAGAAGATGGTATTAAGCTTAACAGCGGGAATTGCTGCAAGACGAACAAGGTTTATAATGGTGACTAGTTCTTCTTCCTATTATATCTTAACAACTGACATTCCCTCGGGGGACGAAAGTGACAGTTATTCCGAAACCCTTTTTCTTGTTCGCCTAGGCAGGTTTTTCTTGGTGTTGAAATGAGGAGGAACCATGCAGCGAAGCTAGTGGCCTGTATTCTGACAATTCAGGATGAAGAAGAGTGAAGATGAGAGATAGTTTTAGACGGCTTCTGAGATAAATGGCGGTCTGAGGTTCAAACGGACAGGCGCTTTGAGTTGGCTGGCTAACTTGAAGCGGAAAGGATTGCTGGAGTTTCGGATGATGGTTGAAGTTTGTCAGTGTTTAAAGGCAGTTATTTTCGAGACCAGTTCCATTTTAGCGGTCGTTAGAAGTAGCAAATTTACAGTCTTTTGGGGGCTCTCTCCGTTTTTTTTTCTAGTTTCTGTTTAGCCCCTCCATTACATTCTTCCACTGCAAATCTTTTTACCTTAGTGTCTCCCAGTTCCAACACCATTCCTCATTTTCCTTCAGCACCTCATTTTAACCATATCCTAGAGATTTATTCAAAGCTTTCTCAATTTTTTTTAGTTTTTGTATTGCATTATTTGTAGTGAGTTGCATTCTGGTTATTGTTAGAGATAGCAGGTCTACAGATCTCTTTTGGGGTTGCCCAAATAACACTTTCTGATCAAATAAGGGGCAATCAATGAGATTGTGCCGAGTCTTCTCTTGAGTACTGAGAACCCTGATTTTCGCAATTTAAAGCATAAGTTGTAGCTGGATATTTGGCGCATTACTTTTCGATTCATTGGTACTGAGCAGTCAGCAAGTCTAGGACACATTCTAATTTTTCTTTTCTATCCTTTGATAGGCAGCTCTGGTTTTGTACTTCATGTCGCACTGGCGGCAGCTGACTGAGTGGAAGTGACGTGGCCTCCTAAGTACTCGGGATCTGAATACTCGGAATATGTATGTACTTTTTTTCGGAATTCTCTCTCTTATTCTGAATGTCTCTTCTCTGTCTCTGCAGTGTTGGAACAGCTATCTTTCTCTAGATTTGACACTACATTTTCGCCACTCCTGTTTGTGGGCCAACATTTGAACTCTCTTCTTCTTTTTCCAGCTTCTGTTTAGCACCTCTATTACTTTCTTCCTCTGCGAATCCCCTTTCCTCAATATCCCCCTATTCAAACACCATTTCCCACTCTCCTTCAGTACTTCATTCTAACCGTATTCTAGAGATCTATTCAATCCATCAATTTCTTCCCACTATTTTTATTTATCAGCATCCCCTCTCCCATCAAACAGCGTTTCCCACTCTCCTTCAGCACGTCATTCCAACTATATTCCAACTATACTCCTATGCGAACTCTTTTTTTCTTTACATTCCCCCATTCAAACACCATTGCCCACTTTTCTTCAGCACCTTATTTCAACTCTATTCTAGGGCTTTATTGAATTCATTACTATCTTCCTCTGCAATATTTTCTCAGCGTCCCCCCATTCAAACACCGTTTCCCATTTTCCTTCAGCACCTCATTCCAACTACATTTTAAAGATTTATTTAATCCATTACTTTCCTACCCTGCAAACTTGTTCTTTTCAGCATCTTTCCATTCAAACACCATTTCCCCCTCTCCGTCAACATCTGATTCCAAACAAATTCTAGAGACTTATTTAATCCATTAGTTTCTTCCTGTGCGAAATCCTTTATCTCAGCATCCCCACATTCAAAGATCATTTCGAACTCTCCTTCAGCACCTTATTCCAACCATATTCTAAAGATGTATTCAATTCATTACATTTTTCGTCTCTAAACTCTCTAAAAGCTTCTCTAAAACTATTTTTTTCAGCATCTCCACATTCAAACACCATTTCTTCAGCATCTCAGTCTCCTTCAGCATCATCCCATCTATAGTCTAGAGATTCAACCACCCCTCTCCCTCAAGACCTCATTTCAACCATATTGTAGAGATTTATTCAATCAATTAGTTTCATCCTCTGCGATCTTTTTTCATCGTCATTCCACGATTCAAGAACGATTTTCCACTCTCCTTCAGCACCTCATCTCAAGCATGTTCTAGAAATGTATTCACTTCATTACTTTCTTCTTTTGAAATTCCTTTTCCTCAGCATCTCCCTTTTATTTAAACACCATTTGTCACTCTTATACAGCATGTCATTCCAACCATATTCTAGAGATTTATCTAGTTTATTAGTCTTTCTTTTTATGCAAACTCATTATTCTCTCCATCCCTCCAATCAAACACTATTTCTCACTCTACTTCAGCATTTTATTCTAACCATATTCTAGAGATTTATTCAATCAATTCCTTTCTTTCTTTGCAAACTCTTTTTCTCAACATCCCCTCTTTCAAACACCATTCCCCTCTCTCCTTGAGCACCTCATCTCAAGCATGTTCTAGAAAGGTATTCACTTCATTAGTTTCTTCAGCACCCCCCCCCCCCCCCGCCCAATCATTTAAACACTATTTTTCACTCTCATTCAGCATATCATACCAACCATATTGTAGAGATTTATTTAGTCTATTAGTTTTTCTTTTTCTGCAAACTCATGATTCTTTCCATCCTTTTATTGAAACAATATTTCTCACTCCACTTCAGCATTTTATTCTAACCACATTCTAGAGATTTATTCAATCAATTCCTTTCTTTCTTTGCAAACTCCTTTTTCTCAACATCCTCCCTTTCAAACACCATTTTCTACTCTCCTTGAGCATCTCATTCCAACCATGTTCTAGAGATTTAGTCAATTCATTACTTTCTTCCTTTGCAAACTCCTTTTCCTCAGCATTTCCCCATTATTGAAACACCTTTACCCACTTTCCCTTATCACGTCACTCCAACCATATTTTAGAGACCTATTTAATAAATTACTTTCTTCCTCTGCAAACGTCTTTTTCTCACCATTCCCCCATTCAAACACCATTTCCCTCTCTCCTTTAACATCTCATTCCAATCATAGTCCAGGGACTTATTCAATCTATTAGTTTCTTCCTCTGCGAACTCCTTTATCTCAGCATCTCCACATTCAAAGATCATTTCGAACTCTTCTTCAGCACCTCATTCCAACCATATTCTAAAGATTTATTCAATTCATTACTTTCTTCGTCTCTAAACTCTCTAAAACTTCTCTCTAAAGCAATTTTTTTCAGCATCTCCACATTCAAACACCAATTCTTGAGCATCTCACTCTCCTTCAGCATCATCCCATCTATATTCTAGACATTTATTCAATTCGTTATTTTCTTCCACTGGGAACTCCTTTTCTTTCGCATCCCCCCATTCAACCACTATTTTCCACTCTCCCTCAAGACCTCATTTCAACCATATTGTAGAGATTTATTCAATCCATTAGTTTTTTCCTCTGCGAACTTTTTTCCTCATCATTCCACGATTCAAGAACGATTTTCCACCCTTCTTATCATCTCAAGCATGTTCTAGAAATGTATTCACTTCATTACTTTCTTCTTTTGAAACTCCTTTTCCTCAGCATCTCACCATCATTTAAACACCATTTGTCACTTTTATGCAGCACGTCATTCCAACCATATTCTAGAGATTTATTTAGTTACTCATGATTCTCTCCATCCCTCCATTCAAACACTATTTCTTACTCTACTTCACCACTTTATTCTAACCACATTCTAGACATTTATTCAATCAATTTCTTTCTTTGCAAACTCTTTTTTCTCAACATCCCCCCTTTCAAACACCATTTCCCACTCTCCTTGAGGATCTAATTCCAACCATATTCTAGAGATTTATTCAATTCATTACTTTCTTCCTTTGCAATTAGCATTGCAAATTTGCATTACTTTCTTCCTTTTCTTCAGCTTTCCCCCATTTCCTCCAAAACTAAAAAAGTTGTGGATGAACGTGGAAACCAGAAGACATAAGTGAGACACAAGACAAACAGAGCTCAGTCCAGGCATAGCCCAGACAAAAAAAAATAACTTGTTCAAAAACTATACCGACCAACAAGCCACTGAATGTTTAGTTTAATCAATGGGAACCATTCAATCAGCCTAGGTTCTTAAAAACCGACTATTTTCAAAAGTTTTAACCTACTAGTTCACCAATTCACCGAAAGCACCAGACCAGAGACTCTCCGAATACCAAAGAAACTCATAAGAAATTTTTAATAATAGTGTCTCATTCATTCTAGGAAATTGAAATGGTAATGCTACGTGGAAGTAAAATTTCTTCAATAAATTTACCATAAACTCAAAAAGGATTAGAAGAAGGACTTTAGAACCTTTTTGGTATTGTGGGACCCTTGTTGCATGGTGATGTGTGGATTCTTGGGATGTGGTCCTTAGTAGAAACATATACGTTTCATTTCAGAAAACTTACTCTTCGATGTTGTTTATTAACGTTTTTGCACCAAATTGCGCCTTCATCAGAACATAAAAACACTGTCATAGTTTTAATCCAAAAAGTTGGTATTACTCTCTGTAGACAAAATGTACTATCCTGTACCTGTGCTCTAATTCCCACTGTTGTTGACTCAGCTTTACACTCATGGCCGCATTCTCAGACTCGACCGTCTGAAGCCGCTCCCTCAGCCTCTTAATTTCCTGTTCAAGTATTTCGTGAGAGGCAATCAACGGCGTGGTTCTTCCAGACATCAGCTGGGTCATGCTTTCGCCGCCGTTTATCGTTGTCCCTGTAAAAGAAAAAAGTTTTAGTGAGTAAAACGATGACTTTTAGGAAAAAAAGAAGAGAAAGCATTAAGCCATAAGTGAAACCCCTTTCTATTTGCTTTTACCTAGCGAACCGGGTCTTTCTCAAATCTTTGACCTTTCCCGGGCTTAGGGCCAGTTAAGAAGCTTAACCGAAAATTGGAGCAACAAAGCAATCATGGTAATGATGGGCGTTTGCGGGCTTACGTTTACTATTTCCATTCGGGTAATCTTCTTATATCTTCATTAAATTTGATTCGCTACGCTCTGTGTAACTAACGAGGCTAAATTTGATAAATCGTGGCAGATAGCGACTGTTTTTGGATATGGATCGTGAGAGAATTTGGCCCTTATTTTGCGAACTGTGTTGCTAGTAATAAACGATTTACTCTCCAACAAGTTTGATAACAATTTTTAAGGACATGGGAATTGAGAGAAGAAGAGTTATTGGCGACGCCTCAAATGAAATTATATAATATAATGAGTGCCACTTCTAGAGAGTAATGTGTAATATGTGCTCTAACTTCAAGATAAACATAGGCCAATGTGTCACTATCTATTAGAAACTGCTCGTACTAAATGATTTTCAACTCTTTTTCCAAGAAGGCGAAATCTAGGCAAAAGGAGCACCAGTCTTCAGGTTAGGCCTAATGCTGAATTCTGCCTAACCCATGCTTCAGTAAGCCTTTTTCAGAAACAGCAGTGGTCAGTTTCTGTTTTCTCTTTTTTCGTCTAGTTGAACAAGTATTTCAAGAAAAGCAAAATATTTTTACAAGTAATTACTGGGAATTATAAAAAATTTCTATGTTAAAATGAGAATAACTGTAAATTTTACGGAGTTACTCAGACTTTCTCGAAATTACTGACAATTTTTTGCAACTATTGCGAATTTTCTGACCATTTCTTAGAAATACCTAAAATTATTTAGAATTGCATAAACCTTCTGGGAAATTCCAAGTAATTCTTAAGGCATACGTGTACTTTTAAAACTTTGTTAAAGTTTTGGAAATTATGTTTACACATTATGGGGTGCAGCCTCCAAAGAATTTCCATAGAATTTCTTGAAAATACCTGGAATTACTTAGAATTCCACAAAATTCGGGAAAATACTTGTAATTTCCAGTTATATCTCGGTTTTGAAAATTTTACATTATGAATGTGGCTTACCCCTCTAAAACTTTAATGTACAAGCATTAGTGAACATTTTTAGGAAATTACTGGACATTTCTCAAAACTACTGAGAAATTTATAGAATTACTGCCAATTCCTCAGACTTATAGAAATTTTATAAATTTTACAAAGAATTTCTTGAAAATATTTGAATTTACTTGAATTAGAGTGGCGGAATCTGGGGAATTTGGGAACTTTTTGGGAAATAATTGTATTTTCGAAGTAATTTCCCAGTATTGGAAATTCAGTTTTTACGTTGAGGTGCGAATTACCCTTCAAAGAATGTCACTCTGGAATTTAGCGTAGAAGCTACTAAAGGACATTATAGAGAATTTAAAACACCCATATTTTCGCAAGCTCTAATTTTGTTCATCCCAAGACAAGTCCTACAAATTTTCTTGTTAAAATTCATATTTCTGTAAACGTCATGAAATTATTGGGAATTCCTCGAAGTTAATAATTAATTAAAAGGAATTACTGCAAAATTCTCGAAATTATTGCAGGCTTTTTTTTAATGTTTCAAATAGTTTTTTGAGTGATGCCTAAAATTACTTAAAAGTGTATAAACTTTCTGTTAAAAATATTGAGAATTTTATAGAATTACTGCCATTTTCTCAAAACTACTGGACATTTTTCAAGTAATATTCCTTCCAGAAAAAAATTGCAAGTATTTCTTAGAAATACCTGGAATTATATAGAATGGCATGAACTTTATGGGAAATTCTTGTAATTTTAAAGGGGAATGTCACCCTGGAACTTTAGGGCGGAAGCAGTGGCAGAAATTACAGAGAATTTCTCTAAGTTACTGAAAATGTTTGGAAAGTTCTGGGAGTTTCTCAAAATTACTGAGAAGTTTATGCATTATTGCCAATTTCTCAAAAATACTGAAAATATTATGAATTTTCAAAGAATTTCCTACAAATATATGGACTTGTTTGGAACTGCACGGGGTTTTTGGAGTTTTTGGCTTGTAACTTTGGAATTTTAGTGTTCCAGCAATACCTGAAAATTACAGAGAGTTGGTCTGTTGCAGAAATTTTTTTGAAATATATGAAAATTGCTAAAAATTACTAAGAATTTACTGTCAATTTCTCGAAAATACTTGACATTTTGTAAATTTTTCAAAGCAATTCGTAAAAGTACCTGGAATTACTTACAGTTGGACAAACTTTCTGGAAAATACTTGTAATTACAAAGTAATTTCCTATTTTTTTAAATTCAGTTTAAACATTATGAATTTCTCTTACTGAAAATTGCTATAAACTACTAGGAGTTTCTCAAAATTACTAAGAATTTACTTTCAATTTCTCGAAAATACTGGAAATTTTGCAAATTTTTCAAAGCATTTCGTAAAAGTACCTGGAATTACTTAGAGTTGCACGAACTTTCTGGAAAATACTTGAAATTTCAAAGTAATTCCACATTTTTGTAAATTCAGTTTAAACATTATGAAGGGCAGCGAACCCCTCGGGGAATGCCACTCTGGAATTCCAGTGTACAAACAATAACCTAAAATTACAGAAAACTTCTCTGTTACTCAAAATTGCAATAAACAACTAGGAGTTCCTCAAAATTACTAAGAATTTACTGTCAATTTCTCGAAAATACTGGACATTTTGTAAATTTTTCAAAGGATTTCACAAAAGTACCTGGAATTACCTAGAGTTGCACGAACTTTCTGGAAAATACTTGCAATTTCAAAGTAATTCCCTATTTTTTAAAGTTCAGTTTAAACATTATGAAGGGCGGCTTACCCCTCGGGGAATGCCTCCCTGGAATTCTAGTGTACAAACAATAACTGGAAATTACAGAGAATTTCTCTGTTACTGAAAATTGCTATAAACTACTAGGAGTTCCTCAAAATTACTAAGAATGTACTGTCAATTTCTCAAAAATAATGGAAATTTTGAAAATTTTTTAAAGCACTTCGTAAGAATACCTGGAATTACTTAGAGTTGCCCGAACTTTCTGGAAAATAATTGTAATTTCAAAGTATTTCCCTATTTTTTTAATTCAGTTTAAACAGTATGAAGGGCGGCTTACCCCTCGGGAAATGCCTCTCTGGAATTCTAGTATGCAAACAATAACTGGGAATTACAGAGAATTTCTCTGTACCTAAAAATTACTATAAACTACTAGGAGTTCCTCAAAATTACTAAGAATTTACTGTCAATTTCTCGAAAATACTGGAAATTTTGTAAATTTTTCAAAGCACTTCATAAAAGTACCTGGAATTACTTAGAGTTACACGAACTTTCTGGAAAATACTTGTAATTTCAAAGTAATTCCCTATTTTTAAAATTCAGTTTTAACAATATGAAGAGCGGCTTACCCCTCGGGGAATGCCTCTCTGCAATTCTAGTGTACAAACAATAACTGGAAATTACAGAGAATTTCTCTGTTACTGAAAATTGCTATAAACTACTAGGAGCTCCTCGAAATTACTAAGAGCTTACTGTCAATTTCTCGAAAATACTGGAAATTTTGTAAATTTTTCAAAGCATTTCGTAAAGTACCTGGAATTTCTTAGAATTACACGAACTTTCTGGAAAATACTTGTAATTTCAAAGTAATTCCATATTTTTTTTAAATTCAGTTTAAACATTATGAAGGGCGGCTTACCCCTCGGGGAATGCCTCTCTGAAATTCTAGTGTACAAACGATAACTGGAAATTACAGATAATTTCTCTGTTACTGAAAATTGCTATAAACTACTAGGAGTTCCTCAAAACTACTAAG
This sequence comes from Taphrorychus bicolor, assembly GCA_951812265.1. NCBI lineage: Eukaryota > Metazoa > Arthropoda > Insecta > Coleoptera > Curculionidae > Taphrorychus > Taphrorychus bicolor. Next base: position 23,214,909 of record OX638304.1, read on the forward strand.
AATGTACTGTCAATTTCTCGAAAATACTGGAAATTTTGTAAATTTTTTAAAGCACTTCGTAAAAGTACCTGGAATTACTTAGAGTTGCACAAACTTTCTGGAAAATACTTGTCATTTCAAAGTAATTCCCTATTTTTAAAATTCAGTTTTAACAATATGAAGGGCGGCTAACCCCTCGGGGAATGCCTCTCTGGAACTCTAGTGTACAAACAATAACTGTAAATTACAGATAATTTCTCTGTTACTGAAAATTGCTATAAACTACTAGGAGTTCCTCAAAATTACTAAGAATGTACTGTCAATTTCTCAAAAATACTGTAAATTTTGTAAATTTTTCAAAGCAATTCGTAAAAGTGCCTGGAATTACTTAGAGTTGCACGAACTGTCTGGAAAATACTTGTAATTTCAAAGTAATTCCCTATTTTTAAAATTCAGTTTTAACAATATGAAGGGCGGCTAACCCCTCGGGGAATGCCTCTCTGGAACTCTAGTGTACAAACAATAACTGTAAATTACAGATAATTTCTCTGTTACTGAAAATTGCTATAAACTACTAGGAGTTCCTCAAAATTACTAAGAATGTACTGTCAATTTCTCAAAAATACTGTAAATTTTGTAAATTTTTCAAAGCAATTCGTAAAAGTGCCTGGAATTACTTAGAGTTGCACGAACTGTCTGGAAAATACTTGTAATTTCAAAGTAATTCCCTATTTTTTTAAATTCAGTTTAAATAATATGAAGGACGGCTTACCCCTCGGGGAATGCCTCTCTGGAATTCTAGTTTACAAACAATAACTGGAAATTACAGAAAATTTCTCTGCTACTAAAAATTGCTATAAACTACTATGAGTTCCTCAAAATTACTAAGAATTTACTGACAATTTCTCGAAAATGTTGGAAATTTTATAAATTTTTCAAAGTACTTCGTAAAAGTACCTGGAATTACTTAAAGTTGCACGAACTTTCTGGAAAATACTACCTTGCTGGAAAAGTCTTGTAATTTCAAAGTAATTCCACATTTTTGTAAATTCAGTTTAAACATTATGAAGGGCGGCTAACCCCTCGTGGAATGCCACTCTGGAATTCCAGTGTACAAACAATAACCTAAAGTTACAGAAAACTTCTCTGTTACTCAAAATTGCTATAAACAACTAGGAGTTCCTCAAAATTACTAAGCATTTACTGTCAATTTCTCGAAAATACTGGACATATTGTAAATTTTTCAAAGGATTTCACAAAAGTACCTGGAATTACCTAGAGTTGCTCGAACTCTCTGGAAAATACTTGCAATTTCAAAGTAATTCCCTATTTTTTTTAAATTCAGTTTAAATAATATGAAGGGCGGCTTACCCCTCGGGGAATTCTAGTGTACAAACAATAACCAGAAATTACAGAAAATTTCTCTGTTACTGAAAATTGCTATAAACTACTATGAGTTCCTCAAAATTACTAAGAATTTACTGACAATTTCTCGAAAATATTGGAAATTTTATAAATTTTTCAAAGCACTTCGTAAAAGTACCTGGAATTACTTAGAGTTGCACGAACTTTCTGAAAAATACTGGTAATTTCAAAGTAACTCCACATTTTTGTAAATTCAGTTTAAACATTATAAAGGGCGGCTTACCCCTCGGGGAATGCCTCTCTGAAATTCTAGTGTACAAACAATAACTGGAAATTACAGAGAATTTCTCTGTTACTGAAAATTGCTATAAACTACTAGGAGTTCCTCAAAATTACCAAGAATGTACTGTCAATTTCTCGAAAATACTGGAAACTTTATAAATTTTTCAAAGCACTTTGTAAAAGTACCTGGAATTACTTAGAGTTGCACGAGCTTTCTGGAAAATATTTGTACCTTCAAAGTAATGCCCTATTTTTTAAAATTCAGTTTAAACATTATGAAGGGCGGCTTACCCCTCGGGGAATGCCTCTCTGGAATTCTAGTGTACAAACAATAACTGGAAATTACAGATAATTTCTCTGTTACTGAAAATTGCTATAAACTACTAGGAGTTCCTCAAAACTACTAAGAATGTACTGTCAATTTCTCGAAAATACTGGAAATTTTGTAAATGTTTTAAAGCACTTCGTAAAAGTACCTGGAATTACTTAGAGTTGCACGAACTTTCTGGAAAATACTTGTCATTTCAAAGTAATTCCCTATTTTTAAAATTCAGTTTTAACAATATGAAGGGCGGCTAACCCCTCGGGGAATGCCTCTCTGGAACTCTAGTGTACAAACAATAACTGTAAATTACAGATAATTTCTCTGTTAATGTAAATTGCTATAAACTACTAGGAGTTCCTCAAAATTACTAAGAATGTACTGTCAATTTCTCAAAAATACTGTAAATTTTGTAAATTTTGAAAGCAATTCGTAAAAGAGCCTGCAATTACTTAGAGTTGCACGAACTGTCTGGAAAATCCTTGTAATTTCAAAGTAATTCCCTATTTTTTTAAATTCAGTTTAAATAATATGAAGGGCGGCTTACCCCTCGGGGAATGCCTCTCTGGAATTCTAGTGTACAAACAATAACTGGAAATTACAGAAAATTTCTCTGCTACTGAAAATTGCTATAAACCACTATGAGTTCCTCAAAATTACTAAGAATTTACTGACAATTTCTCGAAAATATTGGAAATTTTATAAATTTTTCAAAGTACTTCGTAAAAGTACCTGGAATTACTTAAAGTTGCACCAACTTTCTGGAAAATACTTGTAATTTCAAAGTAATTCCACATTTTTGTAAATTCAGTTTAAACATTATGAAGGGCGGCTAACCCCTCGGGGAATGCCACTCTGGAATTCCAGTGTACAAACAATAACCTAAAATTACAGAAAACTTCTCTGTTACTCAAAATTGCTCTAAACAACTAGGAGTTCCTCAAAATTACTAAGAATTTACTGTCAATTTCTCGAAAATACTGGACATTTTGTAAATTTTTCAAAGGATTTCACAAAAGTACCTGGAATTTCCTAGAGTTGCACGAACTCTCTGGAAAATACTTGCAATTTCAAAGTAATTCCCTATTTTTTTAAATTCAGTTTAAACATTATGAAGGGCGGTTTACCCCTCGGGGAATGCCTCTCTGGAATTCCAGTGTACAAACAATAACCTAAAATTACAGATAATTTCTCTGTTACTGAAAATTGCTATAAACTACTAGGAGTTCCTCAAAATTACTAAGAATTTACTGTCAATTTCTTGAAAATACTGGACATTTTGTAAATTTTTCAAAGGATTTCACAAAAGTACCTGGAATTACCTAGAGTTTCACGAACTTTCTGGAAAATACTTACAATTTCAAAGTAATTTCCTATTTTTTTAAATTCAGTTTAAACATTTTGAAGGGCGGCTTACCCCTCTGGGAATGCCTCTCTGGAATTCTAGTGTACAAACAATAACTGGAAATTACAGATAATTTCTCTGTTACTGAAAATTGCTATTAGCTACTAGGAGTTCCTCAAAATTACTAAGAATGTACTGTCAATTTCTCAAAAATACTGCAAATTTTGTAAAGTTTTCAAAGCACTTCGTAAAAGTACCGGGAATTACTTAGAGTTGCACGAACTTTCTGGAAAATACTTGTAAATTCAAAGTAATTCCCTATTTTTTTAAATTCAGTTTAAATAATATGAAGGGCGGCTTACCCCTCGGGGAATGCCTCTCTGGAACTCTAGTGTACAAACAATAACTGGAAATTACAGAAAATTTCTCTGTTACTGAAAATTGCTATAAACTACTATGAGTTCCTCAAAATTACTAAGAATTTACTGACAATTTCTCGAAAATATTGGAAATTTTATAAATTTTTCAAAGCACTTCGTAAAAGTACCTGGAATTACTTAGAGTTGCACGAACTTGCTGGAAAAGTCTTGTAATTTCAAAGTAATTCCACATTTTTGTAAATTCAGTTTAAACATTATGAAGGGCGGCTAACCCCTCGGGGAATGCCACTCTGGAATTCCAGTGTACAAACAATAACCTAAAGTTACAGAAAACTTCTCTGTTACTCAAAATTGCTATAAACAACTAGGAGTTCCTCAAAATTACTAAGAATTTACTGTCAATTTCTCGAAAATACTGGACATTTTGTAAATTTTTCAAAGGATTTCACAAAAGTATCTGGAATTACCTAGAGTTGCACGAACTCTCTGGAAAATACTTGCAATTTCAAAGTAATTCCCTATTTTTTTAAATTCAGTTTAAACATTATGAAGGGCGGCTTACCCCTCGGGGAATGCCTCTCTGGAATTCTAGTGTACAAACAATAACTGGAAATTACAGAGAATTTCTCTGTTACTGAAAATTGCTATAAACTACTATGAGTTTCTCAAAATTACTAAGAATTTACTGACAATTTCTCGAAAATATTGGAAATTTTATACATTTTTCAAAGCACTTCGTAAAAGTACCTGGAATTACTTAAAGTTGCACGAACTTTCTGGAAAATACTTGTAATTTTAAAGTAATTCCCTATTTTTTTAAATTCAGTTTAAATAATATGAAGGGCGGCTTACCCCTCGGGGAATGCCACTCTGGAATTCCAGTGAACAAACAATAACCTAAAATTACAGAAAACTTCTCTGATACTCAAAATTGCTATAAACAACTAGGAGTTCCTCAAAATTACTAAGAATTTACTGTCAATTTCTCGAATATACCGGACATTTTGTAAATTTTTCAAAGGATTTCACAAAAGTACCTGAAATTACCTAGAGTTGCACGAACTTTCTGGAAAATACTTGCAATTTCAAAGTAATTCCCTATTTTTTTAAATTCAGTTTAAACATTATGAAGGGCGGTTTACCCCTCGGGGAATGCCTTTCTGGAATTCCAGTGTACAAACAATAACCAAAAATTACAGATAATTTCTCTGTTACTGAAAATTGCTATAAACTACTAGGAGTTCCTCAAAATTACTAAGAATGTACTGTCAATTTCTCGAAAATACTGGAAATTTTGTAAACTTCGTAAAAGTACCTGGAATTACTTAGAGTTGCACGAACTTTCTGGAAAATACTTGTAATTTCAAAGTAATTCCCTATTTTTAAAATTCAGTTTTAACAATATGAAGGGCGGCTTACCCCTCGGGGAATGCCTCTCTGGAATTCTAGTGTACAAACAATAACTGGAAATTACAGAGAATTTCTCTGTTACTGAAAATTGCTATAAACTACTATGAGTTCCTCAAAATTACTAAAAATTCACTGACAATTTCTCGAAAATACAGGAAATTTTATACATTTTTCAAAGCACTTCGTGAAGGTACCTGGAATTACTTAGAGTTGCACGAACTTTCTGGAGAAACTTGTAATCTCAAAGTAATTCCCTATTTTTTTAAATTTAGTTTAAACATTATGAGGGGCGGCTTACCTCGGGTAATGCCTCTCTGGAATTCTAACCTACAACCAATAACTGGAAATTACAATGAATTTCTCTGTTATCGAAAATTGCTCTAAACTACAAGGAATTCCTCAAAATTACTGAAAGTTTTAAGAAATGACTGCCAATTTTTTGGAACTACTGGTAATTTTATGAACTTTTCCAATAATTTCTTGAATCACCTGAAATATATTACAGTTGTTCGAAGTTTCTGGGAAATACTGAAAATATTTTGGAAACCACTTAAAATTTTAGGTAATTCCCAAATTTTGAAAATTCAGTTTATACATTATGTGGTGCGGCTTACCCCTCGGGAAATGCCCCTTTCAGAGGATTTTTCTCAGTTACTGGTAATTTCTCGGAATTACTAGGAGTTTCTCGAAATGTGTTTTTAGTAGAAATTTTCTCAAAATTAATGTCAATTATGATAATTTCTCTCAGTTACTGAAAATTTTTAAAATTGACAGGTTGATTTACAAAATTACATATTATTTTATGGAATTACTGTCGATTACTAGGAACAACTAAACATTTTATAAATTTTTACAAAGGATTTTATGAAAATACCTGGAATTATTTTGAATAGCATTGGCTTTATAGTAAATTCTAAGTAATTCTTAGGGCATACATGTACTTTTTAATTTCTCAAAGTTTTGGAAATTATATTTACATATTATGAGGTGCGGTTTCCAAAGGATTCCATGTCTTGGAAATACCGGGAATTACTTAAAAATGCACGGAATTTCGGGAAAATACTTCAAGTTATTTCTCGGTTTGGAAATTCTACATTATGAATTTGGCTTACCCCTCTGAAACTTTAATGTACAAGTATTAATAAAAAATTTTAGTGAAAACGTTTAGGGAATTACTGAAAATTTCTCAAAATTACTGGAAATTTTACGAAATTACTGCCAATTTCTCAGAATTATTAGGAATCTTATAAATTTTCCTAAGAATTTCTTGAAAATATCTAAACTTACTTAGTGTCGCGGAATCTGAGTAATCCTGAGAACCGTACCGAAAAGTTACATTTTCCAGTATTGGAAATTCAGTTTTTTACGTTGAGATGCGAATTACCCTTCGAAGAATGTGACTGGAATTTTAGCGTAGAAGCTGTTGCAGGAAATTATAGAGAATTTCAAACAACCATATTTTCGCAAGCTATAATTTTGTTCATCCCGAGACAAGTGCTGCAAATATTCTTGTTAGAATGGGTACTTCTGGAAAAGTCATGAAATTATTGGGAATTCCTCGGAGTTAATTAGAATTTAAAGAAATTACTGCAAATTTCTCGAAACCATTCCAGACTTTTTTTAATGTTTCAAACCATTTTTTGCGATATGCCTAAAATTACTGAGAAATGAATAAACTTTCTGTTAAAGATATTGAGAATATTATGGAATTACTGCAAATTTCTCAAAACTGATGGACATTTTTCAAGTAATATTCTTTTCAAAAATAAATTCCAACTATTTCTTAGAAATACCTGGATTTACATAGAATTGCATGGACTTTCTGGGAAATTCTTGTAATTTTAAAGTAATACTCTGGGTTTGGAAATTTAGTTTATATATTATGAAGTGCGACTTACCTTTCGAGGAATGTTACCCTGGAATTTTAGTGTAGAAGCAATAGCAGAAATTCTCTCAGTTGCTGAAAATGTTTGGAAAGTACTGGGAGTTTCTCAAAATTACTGAGAATTTTATGCAATTAGTGCCAATTTCTCGAAAATACTGGAAATTTTATGAATTTTGAAAGAATTTCTTAGAAATATATCGATTTGTTTGGAATTGCATGGGCATTTTGGAAAATGCTCGTAACTTTAAAATTTTAGTGTACAAGCAATAACTGAAAATTACAGAGAAATTCTCTGTTGCAGAACATTTTTTGAAATATATAAAAATTGCTCAAAATTACTAAGAAATATAAGAATTTACTGCCAATTTCTCGAAAATGCTAGAAACTTTGTAAATTTTTCAAAGCACTTCGTAAAAATACCGAATTACTTAGATTTGCACGAACTTTATGGAAAATATATATTTTTTTATTTAGTTTATACATTATGAGGCACGGCTTAACTATCGGGGAATGCTTCTCTAGAATTCTAGTGTACACACAATAACTGGAAATTACAGATAATTTATCTGTTACTGTAAATTGCTATAAACTACTAGGAGTTCCTCAAAATTACTGAGAGTTTTAAGAAATTACTGCCAATTTATCGAAACTACTGGAAATTTTATAAACTTTTCAAATAATTTCTTGAAATAGGTACTTGAAATTACTTACAGTTGTGCAAACTTTCTGGGAAATGCTGAAAATATTTTGGAAAACATTTGTAATTTTGAGTAATTCTCCAATTTTGAAAATTTCATATAATTAATGGGAGTCTCTCGAAATGACTGAAAATTTTTGTGGAATTACCGGCAATTTCTCGAAATTACTGTTAATTACTTCTAAAGAATTTATTGGAAACTTCTCGAATTATTTAGAATAGTACGGACTACCTATAGTAAAAAGAAGTCTACAGATACGGCTTTCCACTCTGTAGTGCATAAAATAGAGAAGGCATACTAGAATAAAGAGGTGCTGCTGGCACTCTTTTTCGATATTGAGGAAGCATTCGATAAAGCCAGAACAAACAACATCTGCGAGACCCTGAGGGCCCTGGGGACTCCAAATTTAATGTTATTATCAATTAATAATAAGACCAAAAAATAAAATCCGTACCGGAAGAATCAATAGAGCTGTAATTATTAATCACTAGCTGCGTCAGTAGTAGATATGCAGGAAGAGTTCTGGTCCTCCACCGACTATAGTTACTTGCCGTTTTCCATAAGAAATTTTAATGTTAATTTTGCACTTTTGAGGTTCTTTAATTGAACTTTTAATTAAGGGAGACAAATATTTCCTTATTTTCATGAGTGAATAATTTTTTTTAATTTTTATCAATGCGGCCAAATGGTGACCAGGTGGCTAAGATATCCACGCCCACTATACCCACTAAATATTAACACTCAAAAGTAGGCTGAAAAAGGTGAAAAATATCTATCGTTTTGAGGAAATAATGTCCTTTAGTTCGAGTTTTCTAACTCGAGGTCCATCAATTTGTAACAAAAATATTTAATTACATAAAACTGCTTTCGCCGCATCGAATGGGCTTTCGCAGCAGTTTAGCTGGCGCAATGCGCTATGTTTTGTAGCTCATTAAAGTAGAAACCGCCGGATGCGTGTTTGCAGATCAGATTCTGCAAGCTACGTCAAGGCAATCACTGCCTCGTCCAACCATTGCCAGAGGTGGATATTAATCCCACTTTTGCACTTGCACGCCAACGCGCAACGTAAACATTCATTAGCGTTAGCGTTTTTTTAATCCCTGACCGGCTTATCTAGGGCGCACCACTCTATTTGATAAGCGATCTCAGCTGGACTTTCGTCCAGCCATCCGGACTCGGACCGGCTTTTAATCCCGAACCTGGCAAATATTTGCCGGAGACCCGACGCAAACCCCGGCACTGCGGCCGTTTTGACTTTGGGAGGCGGCAAAGCACGATAAATATTTTCGAGGCAAATTCGCTTCCCGTGGGAAGGAAAAAGATTTCCAATTAAAGATGCGAAGTGGCTCTTGGACGCGGCATCGCGACAACAAAAAACTTAATTAAAAAAACCGATCGCGAGCGGAGCGGTAAAAGAGCGACGTGCAGGAAATAGAGGACGCTCAATCCCTGGCCGGCTCATTTCCCCAATGGAAAACGACGAATTAAAAAATCGTTAAAGCGAGTGGCTCTGCCGCTCGACAATGGAGCCTCTTTTTTTATTATATCGTTATATTTTCCAACTCAATCTACTCATTTGACAGGTCCTTATTACCATAGCAAATCCCCCGCCCGGGGCGGGATAACAATGCTCTTCGCTCTAGCATAAAAATATACGCCATCACCTACCTGCACGCCATTCCTTATCGTTAAAAGTCTTACCATTATGCTACATTCAACATAAAATATATAGCCAGCTAGATACAATATTTTCCGCGCTGTCTTTCCTATTTTCGTAAGTTAACAAGAGTTTTTTTTTTAACACACTTTATGTTACTTTTACAAGTCAAGTTTGAGTCCCACCTGTAGTTTAAACTCCAGGTTGCATTGTTTCTTTGTTAAAACCTTTAATTTATCTTCAAACTAAGGTTTAAACTAAACTTGTAAAAGTCGCCCTTTGTAGTACAAAAAAGTACCTGATCGGATATGCTGAGGTCTGCTGTGCCTACTCTGTCGACTCCTGTCGCTGCTCGTAGATCCAGCAGGGCTATCCGGAGTGGGCATGGTCCTTATACTCTGCTGGGGCGACGAGGCGCCCATTGACGATCTGGGGTAGATAGGCGTCAGGCCGCCCAAAGGCACTGGCGAAATCCACATGTCTTCCAGGGCGACCTTGCCACGCGACTCCACGAGACCAGGCGTCGATTGGCTTCGGCCCATTGCAGCTAGAACAAAAAATCTCATGTTAAGTTCACAAAGATCCAAAAAAATTATAAGAATGCAATGGAAATTAACAGCATAATAAGGGCTCCTAATGGGAGCGACTGATCTGATACCCACCACTCTAGTTTGGAATCAATCAATTTAATATTCAGGTCTCAAGTAACTCTCTGCATTCAATTCTACCTTAACCTTGACGAAACAGGAAGTTTCAAGTTTTCCGTAGGTCTTATAGAAGTCACGTAGGCTCTTTCGTAGGTTTGATAGAGCACATACAAGGTAGCAGACTGTATCTTCCTGGTATGTATCTTACCAACATACATAGACTGTAGAAGACTGTAATATTACTAGCGAATATGTCCAGGACAACTCAAGCAATATTATAGTTGCACAAAGTTATAATGGCCACGTCTATTCAGTGGTTGTGACTATCGAGTAGTAAATATTTCGTACTATATTTCCATAGTGGTAATAATAAGTTTTTCTGAACTAGTTACGTTCACAAAGGTAAGAATGCATTAAAAAGTGAATGGTAACCTAAAAGTGGAAATTGAAAGTTACTACCACCATACCGCACCACTTATATTTCACTTTAAAGAGAGAGTCAATTTGAAGTGATTATATTCGTTTGCGCCATGTTCTAATAGCCTGTAAAAATAACTAAAGTAGAACACTTTAAATGGATCAAGACGATCGCCATAGGAACTTTGTACGTTTCGGTAGGAGCCAATTCTCGAAAAAGACAAAATTCAAAAACATACTAGCCGATTGTATTTTGACTGGCAATATATACTTGCTTGCATTTCCGTATCTTTGAAGTAGCCGAAATAGACGCTATTTGTGTGCTTGTTCGTGGTAAACACTATGAAGTGGAGTATTATAAGTGCCATTATTCACTTTATAGAAAAAAGTGCCACATAGTTATTCTCTTTTTTTTTTCACTTAAAGTAGCATTTTACTTTCATTTCTTCATACTTCAAGTCCGTATGGTTTGGCCACGACCATTTCCTTAGAGAATAAAAAGCTTATGATAAAATTCAAATATAATCATAATAAAAATCAAAGATATTCCTAAATAACGCATAAATATAATACAGATACATTGCATTTTGTCTGGTTAGTATTTATTTATTTTTAAATAGCACCAGGGCTAATTTTACTTCCTTTTCTTAAAAGAATTAGGCTAAAGTAGATTAAAAATAATCCTCATGCACCAAAAAATGTGAATTTTGATCTTGTTGGAAGGATAAAGTTTTAGGACGAAATCATGCAAAAGTGATTCAGTTATTCCAGTTTGCAGTCATCAGAACAAAGCAAGTGAAAGTTTACTCAAAATACCTCAAAATGCAAAATTTAATGTTTTCAGGATCAAGGATAAGATGAGATACAGATGACTCGTAGCGTTTTAAAATGCAAAGTAAAAGTTATTGGAGAAAAATTTAGGGTAGGATTAGGGCCAAAATCAGTTAAAAATGGCAGTTTTATATTTGCATCAAAAAATTGCAAATTTTTGAAGTTCGGATCAGAATTACGGCCAAAATCGGTAGAAAAATGACACAAAACTTCTAAGAAAGCAAACGTGGATTCCTTGAAGGAATTCGGGTTAGAATTGGGACTCAAATCGAATAAATATGACCTAACCTCGTATGTTTTTGAAGAAATTCAATACTAGAACAAAATCAGGCAAAACTGATTCAAATAAATGTTAAAAAAACACCTTTTTGTGCAGAATAAGTAAAAATTGACGATAAATTCCTGCAAAATGCAAATCTGGTATTTTTAGAGTAAGTTAGATTAGCCTTATGGCCAAAATAGTTAAAAATGACTCAAAGTGTATGAAAAAAAATAAATTTAAAGTTTTCTAAATAATCTATATTAAAATAAGGGGTCAAAATCGGTAAAAAGAACTGAAAGCCTCTAAAAATGCACATTTGCAGTTTGTGGAAAATTTCAGGTTAAGACCAAAGCTAATCGTTAAAAAATTTCTCGAACGACAGAAATTGCAAATGTGGAGGTTTAGAGAAATTAAGTTTAATTAGGGCTAAAACACTGCCACAACAAGTTGTCAAAGAATGCAAAGTTTGACATTTTTTGATAAATTCAATTTAGAATAAAATCAGGCAAAATTAATTCAAGTCTTCTAATTTTTGTTTTCGGCAAAATTTAAATCAAAATGTGTAAAATTTTACTTTTAACTTTAAATTGAAAATCAGTGTTTCTCGAAAAAGTCAAGTAACGATTAGGGCCAAAAATCATTAAAAATTACTCAAAGCGTGTAAAAATAAAAAAAAATAAGCTTTGGGAAAAATTGAAATTATGAGTAGGGCCAAAATTGGTTGAAAAATGACTTAAAACGTCTAAAAACGCAAATTTAAATATTTCAAAAAAATGCAGATTAAAATTCATTAACAATGACACACATCCTCTAAAAATGCTAACTTTGTGTTTTTTTCTAGAAACTTAGGCAAAATTGTTTCTTCCGATATAGTGTTTTTGATCAGTTACATTTTTGGACTAAAATAAATGAGACTTGGCTCAAAATGCCTCAAAGTGCAAACTTTGGAATTCAAATTAGGAATAAGGCGAACATTGAATAAATTTTTTTTTGCAAACGCATAAAAAACAAAATGGGGATGTTTGAAAAAAAACTCAGGTTATAATTAAGGGCAAAATCTGTTAAAAAACGTCTAAAAATCCAGAGTTTGAAATTAAAATTTAAAGTTTTCTGAAAACTCTAGATTAAGATTTGGGTCAAAATCGGTTAAAAATGACTTAAAGCGTCTAAAAGTGCAAATTTGCAGTTTGTGGAAAAGTTTTTGTTAGGGTTAAGGCCAAAATCGTTCAAAAATTTCCAGAAAGATAGAAATTGGTAATTTGGAGATTTTAGATAAATTGAACTTAGAATTAGGGCTAAAATAGTGCCACAACAGATTGTCAATAGATGCAAACTTTGGGAATGCAAAAATTCAATTTAGAAAAAAATCAGGCAAAATTAATTCGTCTTCTAATTTTTGTTTTTGGCGAAATTAATTTTTTGATAAAAATATGTAAAATTTGACATTTAACTAAAAATTTGTCAAAATGAAAATCAGTGTCTCTCAAAAAAATTGAAGTAAAAATTACGGTCAAAAATCATTAAAAAATACTCAAAGCATGAAAAAAATAATTTTTTGAAAGTAGAATTTATGACTAGCGCCAAAAGTGGTTAAAAAGTTACTTAAAGTATCTAAAAACGCAAATTTAAAAATTTTAAAAAACACGGTTTAGAATTAGGGTTAAAATTTATTATCAATGAGTCACACCCTAATTTTGATATTTTTTTAGAATCCTCAATTTTACGAAAAAGTAGTCAAAATTGGTTCTATTGATATACTGTGTTTGGTCAGTTACACTTTTAGATTAAAATAAATGAAACTTGGCTCAAAATGCCTTAAAGTGCAAACTTTGGAATTTTTCGAGAAAGTCAAATTAGGATTGAACATTAATGTTCAATCCTAATAATTGATAGGTGGACACAATGTTACATGAAAATTTTTTTCAAATGCATAAAAAAAAACAAATTTGGAGTGTTCGGAAACACTGAGGTTAGGATTAAGGCCAAAATCTGTTAAAAATTACTCAAGACGTCTGAAAATACAGAGTTTGAAATTTAAATTTAAAGTTTTCTGAAGAACATACATTAAGATTGGGGTTAAAATCGGTTAAAAATTACTTAAAGCGTTTAAATATGCAAATTTTCAGTTTGTGGAAAAGTTTAAGTTAAGATTAAGGCCCAAATCGTTTAACGATTCCCCGAAAGATAGAACATGCAAATGTGGACATTTTGTAGAAATTAACTTTAGAATTAGGGCTAAAACAGTGCCACAACAGATTATCAAAAAATGCAAACTTTATGGAGAAATTCAATTTAGAACAAATTCAGGTGTGGTATTTTTGTTTTTGGCAACATTTGAATAAAAATATGTAAAATTTGACATTTAACAAAAAATACCAACAAAACAAAAATCAGTGTTTCTCGAAAAAGACAAATAACGCCAACAACATTTGCCGAAAAATTGGTAAAAAAATGACTCAAAACGTCTAAAAAAGCAATTTTTCGAAAAAAATGCAGGTTAAAATTAGGATTAAAAATCATTAAGAATGTACATCCTCTAAAATGCTAATTTTGTAGTTTTTTTTAGAAACTAAAATTTTAGAAAAAAGTAGGCAAAATTGTTTCTTCCAACGTCCTGTTTTTGGTCAATTACACTTTTAGATTAAAATAAATGAAACTTGACTCAAAATACCTAAAATTGCAAAATATGGAATTTTTCAAGAGTCAAGTTAGGATTAAGGAGAACAGTGAATTAAATTTTTTTCAAAGGCATAAAAAAACAAATTTGGAATATTTGGAAAAACTTATGTTAGGATTAAGGCCAAAATCTGTCACAAATTACTCAAAGCGTCTAAAAATACAGAGTTTGAAATTTAAATTTAAAGTTTTCTGAAAACTCTAGATTAAGATTGGGGTTAAAATCGGTTAAAAATGACTTAAAGTTTTTAAATATGCAAATTTCCTCTTTGTGGAAAAGTTTAAGTTAAGATTAAGGTCCAAATCGTTTAACAATTCCCCGAAAGATAGCACATGCATACGTGTAGATTTTGTAGAAATTGACTTTAGAATTAGGGCTAAAACAGTGCCGCAACAGATTGTCAAAAAATGCAAACTTTATGGAGAAATTCAATTTAGAACAAAAATCAGGTAAAATAAATTCAAGTCTTCTAATTTTTGTTTTTGGCAAAGTTTAAATCAAAATTTGTAAAATTTTACATTTAACAAAAAATACCATGAAAACTAAAATCAGTGTTTCTCGAAAAAGACAAGTAACGATTAAGACCAAAAATCATTAAAAATTTTCCAAAAAATTGGTTAAAAAAATGACTCAAAGCGTCTAAAAATGCAAATTTAAAATTTCCGAAAAATGCAGATTAAAATTAGGATTAAAATTCATTAAGAATGCACATCTTCTAAAATGTTAATTTTGATGTTTTTTTTTTTCGAAACTACAATTTTAGGAAAAAGTAGTCAAAATTGTTTCTTCCGATATCCTGTTTTTGGTTAATTACACTTTTAGATTATAATAAATGAAACTTGGCTCAAAATACCTAAAAGTACAAAATATGGAATTTTTCAAGAAAGTCAAGTTAGAATTAAGGCGAACACTGAATTAATTTTTTTTTTCAAACGCATAAAAAACAAATTTGGAATGTTTGGAAAAACTCAGGTTAGGATTAAGGCCAAAATCTCTCAAAAATTACTCAAAGCGTCTAAAAAGACAGAGTTTGAAATTTAAATTTAAAGTTTTCTGAAAAATCTTGATTAAGATTGGGGTTAAAATCGGCTAAAAATGACTTAAAGAGTTTAAATATGCAAATTTCCAGTCTGTGGAAAAGTTTAAGTTAAGATTAAGGTCCAAATCGTTTAACAATTCCCCGAAAGATAGCACATGCATACGTGTAGATTTTGTAGAAATTGACTTTAGAATTAGGGCTAAAACAGTGCCGCAACAGATTGTCAAAAATGCAAACTTTATGGAGAAATTCAATTTAGAACAAAATCAGGCAAAATTAATTCAAGTCTTCTAGTATTTTTTTGGCAACATTTAAATCAAAATATGTAAAATTTGGCATTTAACAAAAAACACCATCAAAACAAAAATCATGTTTTTCCAAAAAGACAAGTAACGATTAGGACCAAAAATCATTAAAAATTTTCCAAAAAATTGGTTAAAAAAATGACTCAAAGCGTCTAAAAATGCAAATTTAAAATTTCCGAAAAATGCAGATTAAAATTAGGATTAAAATTCATTAAGAATGCACATCTTCTAAAATGTTAATTTTGATGTTTTTTTTTTCGAAACTACAATTTTAGGAAAAAGTAGTCAAAATTGTTTCTTCCGATATCCTGTTTTTGGTTAATTACACTTTTAGATTATAATAAATAAAACTTGGCTCAAAATACCTAAAAGTACAAAATATGGAATTTTTCAAGAAACTCAAGTTAGGATTAAGGCGAACACTGAATTTTTTTTTTCAAACGCATAAAAAATAAATTTGGAATGTTTGGAAAAACTCAGGTTAGGATTAAGGCCAAAATCTCTCAAAAATTACTCAAAGCGTCTAAAAAGACAGAGTTTGAAATTTAAATTTAAAGTTTTCTGAAAAATCTAGATTAAGATTGGGGTTAAAATCGGCTAAAAATGACTTAAAGCGATTAAATATGCAAATTTCCAGTTTGTGGAAAAGTTTAAGTTAAGATTAAGGCCAAAATCAATTTAGAACAAAATCAGACAAAATTAATTCAAGTCTTCTAATTTTTGTTTTTGGCAAAATTTAAATCAATATATGTTAAATTTGACTTTTAACAAAAAATACCATCAAAACACAAATCAATGTTTCTCGAAAAAGACAAGTAACGATTAGGACCAAAAATCTTAAAAAATTTCCAAAAATTCGGTTAAAAAAATTACTGAAAGCGTCTAAAAATGTAAATTTATAATTTCCGAAAAAATGCAGATTAAAATTAGGATTAAAATGCTAATTTTGTAGTTTTTTTTAGAAACTAAAATTTTAGAAAAAAGTAGGCAAAATTGTTTTTTCCAACATCCTGTTTTTGGTCAATTACACTTTTAGATTAAAATAAATGAAACTTGACTCAAAATACGTAAAATTGCAAAATATGGAATTTTTCAAGAGTCAAGTTAGGATTAAGGAGAACAGTGAATTAAATTTTTTTCAAAGGCATAAAAAAACAAATTTGGAATATTTGGAAAAACTTATGTTAGGATTAAGGCCAAAATCTGTCACAAATTACTCAAAGCGTGTAAAAATACAGAGTTTGAAATTTAAATTTAAAGTTTTCTGAAAACTCTAGATTAAGATTGGGGTTAAAATCGGTTAAAAATGACTTAAAGTTTTTAAATATGCAAATTTTGTGGAAAAGTTTAAGTTAAGATTAAGGTCCAAATCGTTTAACAATTCCCCGAAAGATAGCACATGCAAACGTGTAGATTTTGTAGAAATTGACTTTAGAATTAGGGCTAAAACAGTGCCGCAACAGATTGTCAAAAAATGCAAACTTTATGGAGAAATTCAATTTAGAACAAAATCAGGTAAAATTAATTCAAGTCTTCTAATTTTTGTTTTTGGCAAAGTTTAAATCAAAATATGTAAAATTTTACATTTAACAAAAAATACCATGAAAACAAAAATCAGTGTTTCTCGAAAAAGACAAGTAACGATTAGGACAAAAAATCATTACAAATTTTCCAAAAAATTGGTTAAAAAAATGACTCAAAGCGCCTAAAAATGATAGATAAAAATATATGATAGATTAAAATAAATAAATAAACTTAATTCAAAATACCTAAAAGTGCAAAATATGGAATTTTTCAAGAGTCAGGTTAGGATTAAGGCGAACACTGAATTAATTTTTTTTCAAACGCATACATAACAAATTTGAAATATTTGGAAAAATTTAGGCTAGAATTAAGGCCAAAATCTGTTAAAAAATACTTAAAGCGTCTAAAAATGCAGAGTTTGAAATTTAAATTTAAAGTTTTCTGAAAAATCTAGATTAAGAATGGGGTTAAAATCGGCTAAAAATGACTTAAAGCGTTTAAATATGCAAATTTCCAGTTTGCGGAAAAGTTTAAGTTAAGATTAAGGCCAAAATCGTTTAACAATTCCCCGAAAGATAGAACATTCAAATTTGTAGATTTTCTAGAAATTGACTTTACAATTAGGGCTAAAACAGTGCCACAACAGATTGTCAAAAAATGCAAACTTTATGGAGAAATTCAATTCAAAATCAAAATTAATTCAAGTCTTCTAGTTTTTTTTGCCAACATTTAAATCAAAATATGTAAAATTTGGCATTTAACAAAAAACACCAGCAAAACAAAAATCATGTTTTTCGAAAAAGACAAGTAACGATTAGGACCAAAAATCATTAAAAATTTTCTAAAAAATTGGTTAAAAAAATGACTCAAAGCGTCTAAAAATGCAAATTTAAAATTTCCGAAAAATGCAGATTAAAATTAGGATTAAAATTCATTAAGAATGCACATCTTCTAAAATGTAAATTTTGAGGTTTTTTTTTGAAACTACAATTTTAGGAAAAAGTAGAATGTTTGGAAAAACTCACTTGTGTTTGGACAAACGCGCCACAACACATTGTCAAAAAATGCAAATTTCAAATTTTCGAAAAAATGAAGATTGAAATTAGGATTAAAATGACTCACTTTCCTTTAAAATTGCTAATTTTCTGTTTTTTTTTTCTAAAAACTTCAATTTTAAGAAAAAGTAAGCAAATTTGTTTCTTCCGATATCGTGTTTTTGGTCAATTACACTTTTAGACCAAAATAAGTGAAACTTGGTTCAAAATACCTCAAAGTGTAAAATTTGGAATTTTTCGAAAAAGTTAAATTAGGATTAAGGCAAACAAGTTAAATTAGGATTAAGGCAAACATTGACTTGAATTTTTTTTCAAATGCATAAAACACAAATTTGGAATGTTTGGAAAAACTCAGGTTAGGATCAGGACCAAAATTGGTTAAAAAGTGCTGAAAGTGTCTAAAAATGCCGATTTTAGAGAAAGAAGGAGGGTTTTTGTAGAAATGTAGACAGATTGATGCAAAAGCTGGATTAAAATAACTTTTAAGATAGCAAATGTGGAGTTAAGATTAATTACAAACTGGATAAAAAAAATACTCAAAACTTCTAGAGATGCAAATTTAGAATTTAGAAAAAATGCCAAAATCGGATAAAAATTACTTAAAGCGTTTAAATATACATATTTTTCGAGTTTGTGAAAAAATTTCCAAGTTAGAATTGGGCAAAAATCTTATGAAAATAATCAAGGCGTTATAAAAAAGGTTCTTTTGATTAAGGAATAAAATCTGATCCATGAGGTAAATATTTAACAGTCACGTTTCCACCTCCAAAACAATTACAGTTAGAAAATCGGTTAAATTAGACAAAAGTTTGTTTTGTGGATAATTTCTATATTAATTTAATTATGAGAGTTTATAAAAAATGTAAAACTGTTAAAAATTAATCCAAAAGAATGTGAAAATATCTCAACATGTTCTGAAAAGTGTTATACATTATCTTGCTTCCATCTTCGTCTTCAGAACCTAATTCATTATTATCCCAAAGTGACAGTGGATGTTCAAGGAACAGTTTCCTGTATTATCCCAAAATGACACTAGAAGTTCAAGGAACAGTTTCGGAGATACTCATTGTGTGCACACCTAAATACGACACTCTGTATGTCGATAAAAAGAAGTATAGCCATACTTGTGAAAGAAAGACGTGAAAAATATTTATTAGTTTTTACGTTACAAAAGAGAGACGCTATTTGACTCTAGAAAATAAAATGTTAGCTAAGTGGAAACAACCACAAAGTCACGATTTTGCCACGTGATTAAACTGTGGCACTAACGTGTTGCTAGAATTAGCGGAAACAAGGAGAAACCGGTTTTTTTACCAAATATTTGTCACCCATTCTGGTGGTTGCCTTATTATCAGGGAACATTTACGTGGTTGCAATTTTGATCAGTGTTTGCAACTTTAGAACTTAAACACTTATATAGTTCTCAAGAACGTGGTGGCCACGATAATTTCACTAAAATTGTCACTTGGGAGTGAGGTGATAGTTAGGTCAGATACACATTAATATTGGACAATCAATAAAGTCATACATTTCATTAAGGTTTAGATCGAACAAGATGAAAAGCTTCAGTGACAATTGTACCATTTTGACACTTGATTAATTGTGGCAGTACCTTGATTATGTAATTTGCATAAACATGGCGAAACCGGTTTTACCACCAGATATTTGTTCACCATTTTGGTTATTGTCTTAGTAGTAGTAGTAAATAATGGGGGGGGGGGGGCGAAGCCTTGCGACTAGGCCTTAGAGGCCCTTTTCACAGTTTCCCGGCCCACCCAACTGTACTCCACCAGAGCCCTCAATTCCCTCCACGAGTCGAACCGTCCCTCTAATAAAGGACAGTTACATTAACCCCGTCCCATTTCAGAGTCGGAATCTCCTCTCGATGAAGAAAAGCGGCTCCAAGTGTCCTATGGTACACTCTCAGAAAGTGGTATGATGACTTTTCCCCTGTCCCACAATGGGTGCATGTGCCTGTTTAGTCTGCAGTAAGGATTTCTATAAGGTCTATCAAGCACCGCCGGCTTCTCCCAAGAAGCCACGAGGCCTTGGATCTATCCGGATTAGACTAGATTTCTTGCTCTGTCTACATATTCTCGACTGTGTCCAGTTTGCCCTTGTACTCTCTCATGCCCACTCATTCAGAGTGTGAGAGACGTACATTTTACTTACTCCTAGTCATGGTTTTGGTCCAGTAAAGTAAGTCTGGGAACCATGCTTGACCGATTCGTCGGCAGACTCGTTCCCTCGATGCTTCTATGTCCAGTAACCTATCCAAGAGTTATCCTTTTTGTTACTGCCAGTGACTCTAAAGCATCCCTGCAGCCCTGAGTGTCGGAGTAGATGTAGACGTCCTGCTCTGCACCCTGTCTGATTTCTGTTCGTGTGGCCACCTCGAGTAGTGCAAACACCTCCGCCTGGAAAACCGTCGTGTGGCTTCCCAAGGCGAAGACCTCGCCTTCTCTTGTATATTCCGGCTCCTGACGACTGTGCATTAGCCATTTTTGATCCGTCTGTATACCAGACTCGATTATTCTCAGAAGGAAGCAGCTCTTCCTTGAATTCGTCCCTTGTTGGGATGTTTATCCCAAATGGCTGTTTCATCCGCTGATCGCGTCGGCGCCCCTCCTGAAACAGGACAATCGGGATGTCCCGCTGAATGAGACTGGCGATCTGCGTGTGACCACTTCCCATAGCTGTATCCTTCCACTGGCCGCAGCAATCTATTCTCCTGCAGGACACCATCGCCTCCCCTTTAATCCAGATTGGAAGCTCCTGCAGACCCAGTAAGGCATTGAGTGGTGCTCGGTGTTGTTCTAAATGCACCTGTTATAGATACGCAGACTGCTCTCTGCAGTTTGGCGAACCTCAGCACATAGTACGCCATGTGCATCGCTGACCACCAGACTACGGCCCCATAGATTATCCTCGGTCTGATTACCGCACTGTAGAGGCAGTGTAGGACGTGTGGCTTTAAACCCCACTTCCTGCCCACTGTACTGTGTAGTTGCCATGTCAGTGCTGCTGCCTTAATTGCATGCCTTTTCCACGTGACTTTTCCAAGTTTAGCCTGCTGTCGATGGTCACCCCCAGCTACTTAGCCTCAGGCTTTAGTAGCAGAGGTTTACTGTACAGCGTGGGTGAGGAAAAACCTGTAGTTTCCTTCTTTTGGTGTACAGCAGAGGCTCTTGTTACGCCCAAACTCTATCCTTGGTATCCTAAGGATGAGAATGGCGGATAACAAAACGAGTTTTACCAAAACCAGATTTAATTGTTTGTTAATTAGCTCGGCTACATTCAGTGGAGGTGGTCGTAGGTGAAATAACTTGCAATCCATTAATAAATGAAGGTATTTGTATTAACAATAAATTAAACAACGGTTATCATGAAAAGAATCGTACAATTAGTCTTTATGGGTACAACTTTCAGGGAGTTCTCAATTGTTCTAAAAATCGATAACAGTATCAGCTGTTTGCTATTCTTAACCCATCAAGAGTTGGGTGCTAAGACCCTGTTTAAATACCTAGTAGGTGTAATGGCTGTGGAAAATAATGTATTTTAGTTTCAGTAATAAGGTGGGAAAGTCTAACTACAATAATGCCACAGGTATATCACCAGTGCAAGCATATAACTATAAGTATTATGTGGAGTTATATCTGCCAAGAGTGCAGGAAACTAACAGAGTGTATAAGCTAAAATGTGACACCAAAAGAGACTTACCGGTCATATATATATGTCTGGTTCACAAATATTCCCATAAGGTAATGTTAATTAATCAGAATAACTTATTGCCCTTAATTTGCTACTATTTGTTATTCGCCTCAGTTACACATTAAATTTGAGGGCCTTGATGTAATTCAAAACAATTGTTTGTTATTTGGTTATTATCATTAATTGGTAACCAGATAGGCATCCAAAAGTGCTTGAACAGGTCAGTCATCTCCGAACAGAAAGAATAAAAATGGAACAAACCCACCTTAATACTTCTGGACCAGGTTGCAGCCTATGCCTCGGGATTTGGTGTGTACATGTGTGTCCTGTGATGAGGTGGGCTCGCAGGTATTGTGTTGATGATGAGTGAGTAGTAGTTCCCAGTGGTATAACGCAAGAGGGCAGCTAGTGATACCAGTAGCTGGCCAGTGAGGTGCAGTGAAAGGTTGAAAAGTAAAATAGCAGAATAGAAGAATAGAAGAAGGCCTACAAGAGAATACGAAAATGAGGAGCGGGCATTGATTTGGTGGTGAGACTATTAATACCATGAGTTTCAAAGTTAGTACAGTCGATAATAAAGCTTTACATACCTAGGGTTGGTGTGTGGCCTTGAAGAGAAATACCATGTGCTAGCTCTGTCACACGGGTATTTTGAATCCAGAAAATAATTGTCAATTGCTGCCTATCTTTCCTCGCAGAAAAATCAGTCTCCTGACTAAGAGGTCCACAAACCACATATAATGAGGAGGTAGTAATTAACAATTAATTTAAATCCATTATAAAACGATATTTCTTTCAGCCCAGCAGCATTGCTAAGAAGCCCAAAGAAAAAATGTGTCAGTAAAGTTAAAAAATGGATTAGAGACCAAAAGGTGAAGGCATGCCAATTGTACTAACTTTTCACCTTGAACCCTGGTTCCTCATTGGTGATAAATAAAGAGGTCATATGACCTTTGAAAGGTAGTTGACTGTAGACTGTAGGTTAAAGGACAATAAGGTGCTCTGAAGCTGTATACTTTTGCAATGAATAAACAAACAAGCAAAATGGCGGATTGAAAATGGTGATTGTCTTACTATTGACCATTCTTTTCCAAGCTTCGCCCCTTAAAGGCTTTAAATTGTAGCATTGCTCAATTTTGAGCAATTTTGTGTTATGCACTTGTCTCCATAATTCTAATATTCCATGCCTTTTTAACTTCAACTTTTGTGTGGCTTCAGCAGTAATATCTTCTTTATCGGGAGTCCCCTTCTTTTGTCATGACGTGTTCTCATGTGCTGGCTTTCCTCCAGTCCTCCTTGCTTCGACTACATATGTATTTGTGCAAGAACTTACACCTGAGTAACGTTAATGGTTTCTGCAGCTGCTCGTCCGCTGCAGCATTTGGGTAAACGAGCTTCGAACTGCGGTACCTTCTGGTTAGACCTCGAGTTCTCAACCTATTGGAACCGTTGCCTTTTCCACGTCAGTTCAGTTATTTGAGGTTGCTACTACCTCATATTTTCACAAATACACGTGCTTAATGCACCATCAAATGTCAGAGCTTGATGGTGGATGGTCTGAGGGGAAGTGAAGGTGCTGTCTATACTAGTACGTCCACTCACCGATGAGACAGTTCCTTGCCAACTCTATTTCTTTACACAGCCTTTCTTTAACTTTCTCAAATTTAATTTTTACATCATTTCTTACTTTGTTACCTTCTTCCTCATTCACTTTCTTGAGCTCTCTTAACTTACCATCCACTTTGCTTTTCACACTTTTCTCTCTAGTGGCTTACTTCAGTTACGGTCGCTCTTAGCTCATAAAATTTGAGTCTTTTGAGGCTTTCATTTCGTCTCATTTGTTTTTGCTCCACCACCTCATCTTGGCTGTCTCTTGATTACGGTTGAGGAGGACAAGTTTCTTTCTTCTTGTCTTTTCTTTAGTTCTATACTTTGCAGTCTTGAGAAGCTTTTGTTTCGTCAAACTTCTGCTGTTGCTTCGCTGACATTGCGGCTATCATTTTCATTATTTGATAAATAAAGTCATCTATTTCCGCCATCTTTGACTATAGCTACGACAGGGCGAAATATTTACTTTTCTTTTCCCATTGGTTAAGATGAATGGGTTGAAAGAACTGAACTAAAAGTGAGGCTTTTCCAATGGAGATAATTAAGACAAAGGAACTTACTTTAAGGAAACAACTATCTTCAAAAATGTACTTCATAGTCAAGCGTCGAGGTCTGTATTAAGAAGGTGGATTAAATTTTTGTCATTACAGAACTAAAAAAAAATGCAAGTACAAAACGAAACGTGTAGGCACCCGACTTTCGTGAAATTGAGTCAATTCTTGGAAGACACGGGACGTTTTGCTTAGCAAGACGGAATGAAGCTGAAACTCATTATTCAAGACGGTGAAAGGAGGAGGGAAATCCGTCGGCGGAAGTGTTGTCAGACGGCAAACAGGCCGGATCCACCCCTAATGGATTATTTCGAAGGTTTAGGGTTGTAAATCATTGGAGGCAGAGAGCAGCCTTGTCAATTACCCATCGAGCGGGATTAGGCGAAATCAATCACCACCAGATACCTACTCGAGAGGAAAATTAAATGTCAGGATGCGATTCCGTCTTGAGATGTTATGTTTCAGTTAAAACCGTAGCCGGCGATGGTGGTTGCCGCGACGTCGACTAATTGCCGCTAGTCTCCCGTGACGTCACGCAAATTGGAAGAACATCATCAGGACGAGAACAAACGGGGAGCGAACCACCCCGAAACATGCAAGCAGAAAACCATCAATTCAAAGCGTTAGAATGGGCATGGCTTTGTATTCAGCATTGAGAGTTGTTCGCATTAATTCAAAAACATATTTCGCTTGAAACCGGGAAGGCGAAGGTCTATGCGGATCGTGCCCTGAGGAGCAGGTTCGCGTCCCTTAAATTTATAATGGGTCCGCAGCGGCCCCAGCTAGGCCTAATTTTAGAAATCTGCAGTCGCGCGTGTGTTTAGCTAAATTGCTTTGCCCGGATTTAAACTGGGTGTTGTTATTTTTTGGTTTAAAAAGTCAATATTAATAAAACGTTGAAAGTATACACCACACTGACCGATACACGTTTTCCGTGTACCTTTGATAGCCTTTTCTCTGTCTAACTCATTACAATTTTGCGAAACCTGCAAACATGAAGAGATTGTATTTTTTATTGCGTCAATATCTGCAAAAATTTGGACGATGGGCCTTAACAAAATCTTATAAATGTTGGAATTAAGGCCTATTAAGAGTAGCATGTGACGTGAGGCAATTAGGACTAGCCAGTATTTCACGAGTAATTTCAAGAGCCTCTGTAATATACAGTCTAATGTAATTTTGAAACAAATTGTTGTGGATTATTTTAGCACTAGACTAAGACTAAATTTTGCAGTTAAACTTTCCTTAAGGTGTTGTGTTATCTTGTTCGATGGAAGATTATATATCCCACTCCTAGGCATGTGAGTCAATTTATCCTTAGAACCGTTGAGTTGTAGAATAAAATTATTATTGAAAGTTGTCACGGGATATCACTGGTTCATTTGTTAAAGATATATATCCAAAGGTATAAACCATTCACGTATTTTAGTATATAAAATATCGTAACATAAATTGGGAAGTTTTCTTCGTTTGAATCCCTTCATGAACAATCAAAATATAAGAGGTTCTTACGCCTAGAGCCGTTTCTCGCTTCTCAACTTCCATCTTCTTCGGTCTGCCGATCTCCATCTTGTAGATCTCTTGCCTTCATAGCTTTCTCCACATCTTTCCTTCAACTTCTCGGTGTTCTTCCGCGCTTTCTGCGCTCAGGAGGAATCCACTGCTATCATTCTTTGGACGTGCCCGTACCAGGTTAATCTTTTGGTGTCTGTTGTATCTAGAATTTTACCTTTAACGTTCATCATCTGTCTTATGGTATTATTTCTCATGTGATCTAGTCTGGAAATATGACACCTTCTCAAAAAATCCATTTCAAGAGCCATCAACCTATCTTTAACTCTTTTCTCGATAGTATTTTTTGTTTTTTTTTTTTTAGTTAATGGCGAGCTCCAAAGTAGTGAATTTAGTTGTCGAAAAACTTTCTTTCCTTGACCTATCTTGTTATTGGTGTCGCCGGTACTCTTTCCGTTGGAATAGAGGGTAACTCCAAGGTACTTCAATGAGGGGCAACTCTCGATCTTATTGTGCCCCACTTCCAAATATTGTTCTTCTTCTCCTACTACCATATATTCACTCTTTTTGATGTTTATGGTGAGTTTCCAGTCTTCATAGCTCTCTTGAAGTTTGCGGAACACGCAGTTAGCCTCGCCCTCATCTTCTGCTACAATAACTTGATCATCCGCGAATAGTAGGGTATACAAGGTATCGCCATCTTGCAACATTTCAGTCACACGCCCATCTTGCAACATTTCAGCTTCCAAGATCTAAGGGCTTCTTCGACATATATTTTGAATAATAAGGGAGCTAAAGAGTAGCCTTGCCTTAGGACTTTGGTCACTTGAAATTCTTGGGACAGTCGCTTTCCTATCTTCAGTAAACTTGAATTGTTTCAATATAATTCATTAACGGCCTTAATATAGGCTTTATGGACCACTGATCCTCATGCAAAGCCATAACTTGTTTAATGGCACTGTATCGTATGCCTTCTGTAAGTCAACGAATATAAAATGAATAGGCCTTCTTCTTTCGACACGTTTTTCTATAAAACTTTTTTAATGTAAAAACACCATCAATTGAAACATTGAAAACACCATCATCAAATTGTTGCTCAGTCCTGCGTTTTAAGACCCTACCTTAAAGGCGTGCCACCAAACACATAACACTTATCCCCTGGTACTTCCTGCAATCTCGCCTGCCTCCTTTTTTGAAGATCGACTTTTTCCAATTCATTTGGAGGTTTGTTGCCCTCTATACATTGATTGAAGATGATGCTAAGATGTCCAAGACTACATTTAGCGCTGCCTTCAGTAATTTAATTTTGATATTGTCTGGGCCGGGGGCCTTTTTGTTTTTCATTTGAGTTAATGTTGTTCTTATTTCTTCTGGTGTTATGTGTGTTAAGTTTTCATTAATGAGGTCCCTTTCATGTATTTGTTGCTTTTGTTGAATAAATTTTACTCGGCCTTCATTTAACAGTCCCTTGTAGTGGTTTACCCATTCTCGCATGTTAATGAGACTTATTCCTGACGTATCTTTGTTATTGGTCTTCGTTCCTTTTAATATTTTGCAAGCTTTATTTGCTCTGGTATTTCCGACGCACCTATCTACCTCTTTGCATATTTTCTCCGAGTACTCATTTTTTGCTTTAATGACTTCTCGTCGCGTTTCTTTGTTCTTAGATCGGTAAGTAAGTTTATCTTGGTGACTTTTTGTTATTAACCACACTCTATGGGCTTTTTTTTCTCTTCACCCAGAGCTTCTAGCTTTGTATTTCACCAGGGTTTACACTTAGAATTCTTACATTTATCCAATTCTCCTAGGGCTTCTTTAGCTGCTTGGTAGATGCAGTTTTTAAAAGCCTTGTATGCAGGGTGTCCCAGCGGGAACTACGGCGGTCGATATTTCAAAAACTACAAAAGGTAATTTTCTGAAAATTTTAGGGTTTAGCATTTGCGATGGGGCCTCCACGTCTAAAGTATTTTTCTTTTTGCGGTACCACTGCACGTAGCCGAAGTTGGTTTCAACTTCATTATTTTCAATGGTACCGTTCAATACCTGATAATCCGGCACAACTAAAAAAATAATACACCAGATCCTCAGAAAAACGTATAAAAAATTGACTTGAAAAAATGACGATAACTCGTGTTTTTTTAAAGGAATACCCCATTTTTTCTGGCTGCAGTGTCAAAGGAGTTAAAAAAGGGGTAACTTTATGTAATTGTTACTGTACCTATCGTTAGCCGTTTTCACATAATTTTGAAAAATCGTTTTTCATTCATGTTAAATCTGTCAAATTGAACATCCATGAAATAAACAAGATACCTGAGCCTCGGGTTACCATGAAGATCACCATGACTAATTGCGATTGTCAATGATTTCAAAATGCCAGCGCGTCTAAATTATACAAACGAAGATTATTTAAACTTGTTCTTTATTTATGGTGAATGTAAAAAAATAATTTACAGAACGTGCGAAACTTTTGCTCTTAGGTATCCGGGAAAACAAAAACCATCACCCGGCGCAGTTAGGAAGATAATAGAGAACTTTAAAAACTGTAAACTTTAAAGTCTATAAAAACAAAAGTGGAAAGGACGAAACCAATAGTGAACGACAAAAATATTGAAATTTTTATTTTGGCCTATTTTCATGTATATCCGACGACTTCACTAAGGAAAGCTGCTACAGGAACTGGAATTTCCAAAACTTTAATAATAAATAACTAAAACCTTAATAACTAAAACAGGGTTCTTTAGAAATACAAATTTCACCCCTATTCCATTACATTGGTTCAACACTTGAAAGAAACCGACTTTGTTAGACGGGTTAATTTCTGTGAGGATTTTAATGGAGTTTCGTGGCAATGAAAATTTCTTAAACAACATCTTTTAGTCTGATGAGGCAAAAATAACAAAAAATGGTCTGTTTAATAGCCATAGTTCCCATTATTGAAGTGAGGCCAATCCCTATGAGAAACGATTTAGGAATTTTCAAGAATCCTGGCAGTTCAATTTTTATTGTACCGTCAGACATGACAGAGTAGTATTAAAGCACATCTACGATGACAACTTAATTGGTAATAGTTAGATAATTTCGTGAATATCAATATCTTAAGCAAATCACTTATTTTTACAGGTGAAAAATATTTAGAAATTCTCAACATATTAAATTATAATTACCTAGAAGGTTTGACGCTGGCAGATCATAGACACATTTTTTTCTCAGCACGACGGTGCTCCGCTTCACAGGGTGAACGCAGTAAACACTTTCTTAAATGAGGTATTCTATGACCAGTTGATAGCCAATACCTGTCCCTTTTTATGGCCACCGCGTTCACCCGACCTAGCAGTATTGGACTACTTTACCTGGGGAACAATAAAGAATGCAGTCTATGATTTGCCATTGACTACCAAGGAGGACTGCATAGAAAGTGTGAGGGCCGCGTTTCAAAACTTATCCCAAGAATCAATTAGAGCAGCCACCCATAACGAATTAATAAAAAGATGCGAAAAATGCTTGGAAATTGGCGAAAGAAATTTCGAACAATTATTGAAACACTAAAATTTAATAATATTACAACTATGTTTAATTTGTCTGATTTAACATACATATTTTTTTTTCGAAATCATGCGAAAATTGTTTCAAAATTAAACGAGAGGTATAGGAACAATTACACAAAAGTGACCTCTATTTTTATCCCCATTGACACTGCAGCCAGAAAAAATGGGGTGTTTCATTTAAAAATCACGAGTTGTCGTCATTTTTTCAAGTCAATATTTGATTCGTTTTTCTGAGGATCTGGAGTATTATTTTTTTAATTGCACCGAGTTATCAAGTACCTTATGTCTTGTTGTCAATTGCCATCAAAGAAATTTGAAAAAATCTAGTCGCTTGACTGACAATCATGATTGACTTAGGGTAACCTTAATAATTTTTCCTTAGAAATGAACGTAGAATTCAAAAATGCAAAAAAAGTGCATGGTACCGTTGAAAATAGTGAAGTTAATACCAAATTCGGGTACCTGTAGTGGTACCTCAAAAGGGAAAATATTTTAGACGTGGAGACCCCATCGCAATAGCTAAACCTTAAAATTTTCAAAATATTACCTTTTGTAGTTTTCAAAATATCGACCGCGGTATTTCCCGGTGGGACACGCTGTATAGCATCTGGTGACCCAGCTTCTATAGTCCCAACCTTGCTTGCTAGGCGGATATAGGAATTTAGTAGAGTCAATTTCGAGTCCTTCAAGGTTGTCTCTTACTGTTTTATGTTCTCTTAAAATGATTCTTAAAATGGAAGTATATTTTTGACCGTAAGAGATAGTGGTCAGTGCCACATTCTGGTCCCCTCATGACGTCTACATCATTGACTTTTAATTTTGTTTGTTATTTTACAAATCTGTAGTTAATAATGGAATTTAAGTTTCTTGTTGGTTGTATATGACATCCAAAGTCATAAGTCAAATCAACTCAATCATTTGCTAAAACACATATAAAGTCATACCATTTTCTAAAAACAACCGGCTTGACAGTAAAGGACGCTTTTGTGAAACACAATTTGTGTACGAAAAACTGCTTTGTAAGTATCAATTTCTTCAGAAACAATCTATTTAAGACGTTCTCCTAAACTCAATAAGCTTGTTAAATGAAAGTCTACTAAAAGCAACCGAAGAAACAATAACAATATTAAATTCTCTGATTCAGGCACTTAGATCTCACATGGTCAGTTCCAAAAAGAAGTTGACTCACTTGTTGATGAGTGGTACTGAAATGTTTCAATTGTAATGCCTCATATGTAGGACGCAGTTTTTCGATCTTTAAGTATACAGATAGCAAAACACCGGATTAACAGATTTACCTTACCTTTTGACAGCTGTTGTATGACATAGTTTTACGGTTTCTGATGCCACAATAGTCTACCACATTACTTGCAAAAGATAACATAGACTGGGCTACATAAGAGGAGGCAAAAGGAAAAACATGACCTAAGACGCAAACGGCTTAAAAATCCTAATCGCTTCAAGACGACTTTAACTTCAATATCCTACATCATTATACTTCCAACAATATAATCAATATACAGGGTGTCCCATAAGTACGTGACAATTTCTCGAGCGAATAGGGTAGGTTAAAATAGCATTAGTTTGTCATATAATTTTTTTCCTAAGGGAGTTATCGGGCCTCAAGGATATTCGTTAGAATTAACCTCTTTGGCTCTAAATTTTAAACCACACTGTATATTGTAATCAATGTTTTGTTCGAAAAATAGCCATTATCCGATACCCCAAGCTTTTATTATTGACAGAAAGACAAAAATATACTGGTTTTTAACACATAAATACTTAAAATATGAGATCTGTCATTATTTTCAGCTGCAAACACCATTACTGGCTAATTATAAGGTTTTTATCCAAAAAAGCTACACTACCATTATTTTATTGCAAATAAGTAATTGTTTTCGTTTGGGAAAACGCTAAACGATACTAGGTAGAAAGAAAATTGAATCAGGAAAACTTGAAAAGAATGCTAGTTGGTCTGGAAAATTGAAAACCTCAAAAGAATATTAAACCAGAAAAAATACCCAAAAACTCCTCTTCTGTAGCAGTTGTCCGGATTTTTTTCCCGCAAAACTAAATGCGCGAAATGTTTGTAACAAAAATTCATCAAGTTTTGTTAAACCTTGAATTAGCAATCCTACAAAACATAAAACTCCGTAAACAACCGCTTTGGGCAGGCCACTCATAGATCTTTTCAAAATGGCATCGGTAACGAAAATAGGTTCAGCAGCAATAGAACATTGGTGTGAGCAGTTTAAACTGCCCCTTATTTT
This sequence comes from Taphrorychus bicolor, assembly GCA_951812265.1. NCBI lineage: Eukaryota > Metazoa > Arthropoda > Insecta > Coleoptera > Curculionidae > Taphrorychus > Taphrorychus bicolor. The sequence continues at coordinate 23,246,186 of OX638304.1, forward strand.
GTGTATTTTGATTAGGGAATTGAAGAAAAAAATAATTGATTGGAAAAATACAAAGATTTGCAAAAGAAAAAAAACATTAAAAAGAAATGTGAGTCATAGCCTAAAGAATTATGAGGAATTTGACCAGTAATTTTACGGTAGGAAAGAGGATTAAGTGCCATTTTTACAAGATAGGTTTAAACCTTGCTTGAGGTTTAACTTTCAAGCTTGAAGTATATTACATTATTTATTTGTCAAAATCTTTCGTTTATCCTCAATCCTCAAGTAGCCTTTAGATCACTATTATAAAACAACCATTAACAATTTCAAAGAAAACAACTTCTGTTTAAAAAAATAACTAAATACTTACATTTTGACAAACCGTATTCTTTATGTTATTCAAAATGTTGAATGGATAAATAGATAAATGAAATGGCTAAAAAAATAAATAATTGAAAATCTACAGAAATTTTCGAAATAAAAAAACAATTAATAAAGAAAATGTGTATCATATCATCAAGAATTATGAAAAAATCTTGCCAACAACCTTATGGTTCTAAGCAGCTTAATGTATACAATATACAGGGAGTCCCAAATTTTCTTGGCAGTCATTATTTATACCACCGAACGGAAATATGCATGCTTAGTTTGTAAATAAGTAATTAATTAGTATTCTGCGTCTGAGTGTGTAACACTCTTTGTGGATCCACACAATAGATTTTCAGAGAGAATTCAAGATTCTCCTTGAATGACACTCTATTATAATTTTTAAAAGTGATGTCCTGAAATATTATGTTTTGGTATCAGAATGATATTCCAAAAAAATATTGAAAAATGTATTGCAGTTCTGTCAAAAACTTGCCAAAAATTCAGAGAGCGAAAACAGCGCCGAATATAAGTAGTAAAATTGTAAGAGCTTATGTTTTACATAAATATCACTCTTTGGCGGTGGACTTATCTTTAGAATTGATAATATGAGATTTAAGTGAGTTCTTGATTGAATGAGATATTCTTTAGAGATATCACTAGACAAAGTTATTTAAAAATTTAGGTATCTCTCGTTTTATACGTTAATATATAAATGGTAAGGAAACTTTCTTGATCAGACTTGACAGGTCGATGAAGATAGTGTAAACTAAACTGGAAAACTTACTTACTAGAATGCCCCTTGAGCCTGTCAACTGGGAGTTTAAGAATTGCCTTTCAAAGTAATAATCTGTTCACCATAAGCACAAAACTGGTAAGTACAAGTTCGGGTAAGTAGGTAATTTAATTAAACCTGATAGACCTGACAACTCATCTGCATCTGAAAAATAATGCAGGTAAGTTCTTGAGGTGAAATGATACAGACTTGAAAGTAAGATGACGTCATTTTGCACTTTTCCTCTACAGAGCCAAAATTGATTTTTTGATACGGTTTTACGAACAATGATGAAATACTTCGGAACATGTTCGGTTTTTTTTCGATATAGTTCCTGGTTAGATAAATATAAAACGTTTTGAAAAAAGTCCACTTTATCTAAGATTTTAGCTTGAAATTCATTCCGCTTGACATTTTTATTCAACACTTCGTGCAGCAGAGGAAATAGGGAAATACAAGGTGTGCCACTTTTCCAGTCGGAAAATATCGAAACAGAATGAGAAATTTAATATCGATTTTGTTTTCGTGGGGGACATAAAATAGCGTAAGAGTAATTAACCTCTTAAATAAGGGCGTAAAGCACCTTTAAACATTAAATGGCACTCTATGTTGAGCGACACTCTATTTTAAAAGTTTGAGTGACATTCTATTTTAAAGTTTCCGTTACGATATTATACAACTTTTTAAATTTTGATTTGAAAAAAGCATTAAAAAGGGAGTATCAAAATAGTATGTGTCAATGAAAAAAAATGTGTTATTTAATTGAATGTTCAAATTGTTTTTCCTCCGTTTCCATACAATAACAGAATCTTTGTTCTATTTCTAAGCGAAGATATTGTTTGGTTGGGATGCATAAGTATATTCAATTTTCAAGTCTGCGAAAAAAAAAGGTTAAAGGCGTTAAGTCTGCATTTCTGGGAGGCCACTCAATTACCCAACTGATTGTCGGCACTCTATTAATTGATCTAGAATGTTTTAAAGTCAACTCATAATTCTACTGAAACCACAGATTATCTTCTGGCAGTGAGTTGTCACTGTCCAATAGTTGTTTCCAATAGATTTAAATATATAATTCCATCTAGATTTTGAGGTAGGCAAAAAGGCTATGAGCTCTAAGGCTTTTCTTTAAGTTTAATTCTAAACAAAGTAATTTTTTTATTTATTGTTGTGGAGTATTTATTGCCATGGAAGCATTTATTGCTGTGGAGGCCATATTTATGATTAAAAGTTCAACCGCCGCTTTGTACAAAAAAAAGATCAAATAAAAATCCATACTTTTGGGATAATTAGTAATGTATAATAAGTTTAATTTTCTTTCAACCTCATAGTGTTATTTTACTTTGTTCAGACATACTTTTTATTACAAAATACGTAGCAAAACTTCTAAAATTTTTGTACAAAATTATTTACTTTATGCATCATTTGGAAGGCGCTTTCGTGTTTTTCGATCTAGCACAGCAGCTTTGATCAGAATTCTGTAAGTAGTAATTCTGTAGCTAACATGACAAAGAAAAAAAAACAGATAGATCTTAAGCCTAGATTGCCCATACTAGTAAAAGAATACCATGATTCCTGGCCTGATAGGTTTCAATTGTAAAGTTTGCCATGAATTAAATTTGGACGGAAACGATTGGTTGGGAACTTTGGAAGATAACTTTGATCTGAATCATCACGACTTGAAGACTTGAAAGTTGTTTTAGATACAGACAACTTCAATCCGCTAATCACGCCATACATAGAGCAGATGGAAAGACCCTGGAGTGAGGGTTGAAGCACGCATACTCAGTCACAAGATAAGCGCAACAAGTATGCTAATTACCGCAGACAACACGTACCCAAAACTTCGATATTGGTGACAAAGCATGGGTTACTGTTGATGCCTAATGCGACCAAAGATGTGGTTTTCTCTTAAATGGGATAGACCCCATGGAATACAAGCTGCAACAACCGGTCTTTTCCACGTTTCTTGATTGAAACTTACAGCAGTAACAGATCATGAGGTCGTGATACCCTTGGTCGCGAAAATCACGCCATATTTAGAGCAGAATTTTAGAAATAAGAAAACAAGCAATAACGAGACGTGTATCACACCATTAACAATTATGAAAAATCTTAACAGTAGCTTACCGTTCTAGGCCGCTTAATGTATACAATATACAGGGAGACCCAAATTTACTTGGCAGTCACTATTTATAACTTCAACACGAAAGCGCCTTCTTTGGAGGCGCTTTCGGGTTTTTCTATCTGCCACAGCGGCTTTGATCAGTATACTGTACGCAGTAATTCTCCAGCTAACAAGGTAGAGAAGGAAAACAGAGAGATCTTAAGCCTAGATTGCCCATACTAGTAAAAGTATACCATAATTCCTGGCCTGATATGTTTCGATTGTAAAGTTTGCCATGAATTAAATTTGGACGGAAACGATTGGGAGGGAAATTTGGAAGGAAACTTTGATCTGAATGATGTAGGCCACGACTTGAAAGTTGTTTTGGATACAGACAACTTCAATCACGCCATACATAGAGCAGATGGAAATACCCTGGAGTGAGGCTTGAAGCACGCATACTCCAGAATTAAATGAATTAAATTTGGACGGAAACGATTGGGTGGGAACTTTGGAAGGAAACTTTGATCTGATGATGTATGCCACGACTTGAAAGTTGCTGTGGATACGGACAACTTCAATCCGCTAATCACGCCATATCCAGATGGAAATTCCCTGGAGTGAGGCTTGAAGCACGCATAATCAGGCACAAGATAAGTGCAACAAGTATGCTAATTACCGCAGACAACACGTACCCAAAAGTTCATTGGATATTGGAGACAAGCATGGATTACTACTTATGCATTAAGTGCGCGACTGAAGGTGTGACGTACAATTTTTTTCCTATGCAAGGGGGGGGGTTCTTGGGGTATGGTCCTTAGGTGATGGAAAACAAAAAACATAGTGTCTTTCCTTTCCTCAAACCTCTAATTGTTTTATACGTTTCTTCCTCATATTCACCAGTAGGAACTGCAAAACATTTCGTTATTAGTGACACGGTCCGTGATTTTTTCCTAAACGGGATGGCCCTATGAAATATAATCTCCACTCAGTTATCAAGAGACTAACTGCAACGACCATACTCCATTTGGGTCTTTACCACGTTTCTTAATTGACACTTGCAGCAATAAAGGATCCTGAAGTCGTGGTGCTCTTCAAGAAGAGAGGCAAACCACTAAAGAAGAGGATTTTAGCTGGTACCTCTCGAGACGAGTTGGAGATGAGAAGGTAGGTGAGCGTGTAACAAATATTGGTTAAATTGAAGAATTTATTTGGTATATTGTAAAGCTTTTGTTTAAAAAGTAGTGCAGGTACATAACTAGCGAGTAGCCAGATTTAAAGTCCACATTCACAAAACCACATCCATTTTCTTTCGTTCATCCACAACTGCTGCTAGGTAAAAATATAAGAATACTGCATGAAAATGGGAACAGAATTTAGGGCTTTCAGCAGTAAATACTTTAATTAAAAACTACTCAATCGCTTAAAACATTCCACTTTCACATAGTTTGTTTAACGAAGCTAACGTAGCAGCAAAACCCAAAACGAGTTAGCTGTTTTCCTTCATCCCATTTAAACACGATTTTCGCAAAACGGCGAATTCACATACACTCGTAACTTTCAGAAATCCAAGAGGAGTGTCAACTTTCGTCTGCAATTACCGTGAAGTTGGCTGCGTCTGGATCTGGAGCACTCTTGCATACACGGCTCGTATAGCTGCAAGCCGAATCCTTGTTACGTAGAGCCGCCTGCTGCCTGGAACACTCTTCAACACCAAAGACCTTGTTGAGCGGGGCCAAAGCGTAAAAAGTTTTAGGAACTTAGCGGTGAGAGAAAACGTAGCAATCCGGCGTAGTTCGGGCCATATTCTGGCCGTAAATTTTCAGGCAATAAACCCGCCTTTAGAGCCTGCAGGTGCGCTTTACGTTAAAAATCAGGACGAAGAAAAATTGCCTCATGCATTATCCAAGCGCGATGCATAATCTTTGCCGCTACGCCATGAACTCCAATTTAATTCTCATGTTTTATAAAACAGAAGCCCCGCCGAGCTACGTCATCTATAGTCCGAACGAAAAGCTATTTTGTACGTCATAAGTCAGCTCGATGATTTAATGACGTAGCCGATATGAATGCACAAGGGGCCTCATGAGAATTCACAATAAATCACAATAAAAGGAATCAAATTGGACGAAAAATGAAAGACAACATTTTTTAGCCTATCTCTCTTGTCTACATAAACTCTGATATTTTTGTCTTTGTGTCTGTCATAGTTTTAATGCACGGAAAGGCTGCCACCGGAGAATAATCTTAGCAGGAATCTTAATGAGGAAAGATACCCATCATTTTTCGCATTACAATTTATGTGGCACCCTTTCATCATGTGAACCGATGCCAAGACAACAGAGTATTCTTCACGACGAAAGAGATGTTTAACCTATATTTTGGCAACAAGATTTATCGCCATGTTAATGTCTAATAATAGAAATTCCCTGACCTTAAATAAAGGGATTACATTTTTATGACTTTAAACTTCTTTTGTTACAATATTTCATTAAGTAAGCGTTTCTTTAAGACTTTTTTTTAGAATTTATTTGACAACAGGATTTTCTTTTATTCTTCAGGCAGCACCTTAGCAAATGGCTTCGCACGAGGTTGCTCTGCTAATTCTTCATAAGTAATAACGGCCATTTCTGATCTTACATGTTTTCTACATCGTTCATGCTTCCTTCTGTTTATTTCCATAGCCTATATAGCAGCTTCAGGGAGACTTACTTCTTGTTTTGCTACAAGTTACCGTTTGTCGCTTGTCACCTTTGGAAATTTTGATAAAACGTATTTTCTTGTTCTTTAGCAGCTGATGATGTAGGTACCTGCCTTGTCATGCAAGTTGTTTGACTACATAAATGGTCCTTATTACCTCCTAGGCGCTTAGTGCCTATTCTAGATAAATATTCTTTCTTCAGATATCACGTTAACTCTTGAGACGCTTTTCTTCATCATTTCCCTGCAAAGATTTCAGAAGACAAAGAAGCTTTATTATCCTAAATTTAAGAACAATCTGAAATGACTGTGAAGGCTTTCGCGGTCGGTCAAAATATAATCTGAAGTGTTTTCCGGGCTTTGAAGTCGTGAACCAATGGAATTTCTTCCTGGCGTTTAGTGTACAGCTAGGGCAGACATTTTCAAAGGCGCTGAGGCAATGGGCGAAGTGATCTCCCGTGCTTCCCGACGTTGACTGATTCGACTGTGGGGAGCTCCGTGATATTTATTGCCCCCACCCGCGCCGTCGCGCTGCAGTGGAGGAACTGGGGTGAGGGTAGTGGTTGCGCGGTATTTCGGCGCACTTAAAGTATGTCGTAGAACTCGCTTTCAGTTTGCATTTAAAAACGTAATTTCCTCCTTCGTGTTGAAATTGTTGTCGTGTTACCTCGTTGAAAAGGATGTCATGACCTTCGGAGAGAGCATGCTCTGCTACTGCTGACTTTTGTGTCTGTCCCAGCTTGCAACTCCCCTTGTGTTCAATCGTCGTGTTGGCACTGCGTTTACTGGTGCCGAGCCACAGCTGCATGGAATTCGATAAATTCCGGATGCCGATAGGAGGTCCCTGCGGTCTTTGGCCGATCTCAAGACGAATACCTAGCGATCTGTGCCTCAGCACCACATCAGCGGTCCAACATAAAATGCTCCACACTCAAGCTTACCTCTTAAAACCCTAATGTGCCCATTAAACCTTAATTTGGAGAAAATCGCCAGTTTAACCAATACAGGAGGAAATGGACTCTATCGACATCCTCAACTTTTCACAAAATGGTGGTGTCGTTAGTAAATACTGTGAATAATCCCATAAGTCTGAGATGCATCCATAGGCTGGAGCCCTCCACAGGCCAACTGACTTTCTTCAGTAGTTTTTTTAGCTCGCTAATTGAGTACAGTAGTTACCAGATTTTGTACTTGTAGATCTTGAATTTTGCAATTTGGTTGTGCTTCTCCTTTTTTCCTCGACCTTAATATGGGGGGTTTCTTCTTTAGATCTTCAAGAAACTCTTTGATTAGTTCTGGTATTTTGTTGCTTCTAGTGCCCTTTACATGAGAAGAAGACTTGGTATTATACGTGGATCCTGGTTCCAGTGCTCACTTAATAGTATCTTCTGACTGTGTTAAAATCATTATCGAATCAAAAGATTCGGAAATCATAGTGACCAACAAACAAACATTACAAAAAGTGGATACCAGACTTGTCTACACTTTACTCTAAGATTGAGATCCACGGCGCAGTGGATTCTTTTCCATGAGGGTTCCAATTTTCCAACTATTGGCGCTGATGATAACCTGAGAACCGAAACCGGTCCGCCAAAAGGATTTTTATAAAGATTGGAATGAAATATATAGTTTTCCTTCCCATCAATATAGTGCACAGGACAGTCCTCAAAAAGATGCAGGCTAGAGCATTGACCGGTATAACCAGAGAGACGAGTAAAGGCACCATAGCTGATCCCAGAAGCTAAACCATTCAACCATGATAATTGTTGTTCTGGAAGTTCATTCTCTTTGTGCTCTATTTCCTTTTAACACCATGTAGTAATGTAGCAACTACGTCAATGCATGTTTGTGTGACCTTGATGGAGTCCCACTGCTATTGTGAAATGTTTTATCCCCATGAAGAAGATCTCAAGAAAGTTCGAAACGTTAGCAGTTTCAAACAAATTGAGGTATTTTCCCGAATGGCTTTTGTTTAAGTAATCGAGCAAGTCAGAATTACTTGAATATTTAAAAACAGTAAAAACTAGGAATCAGGACCTGGGAATCAAGATGCAGGTGAGTACATCTTAATTGAGAGGATATTGATTGATAACTGATAATGATGATGAATTTTGTATCTAACAAGGCAACCAATCGGACTTCTTAAAAAGTATGAAATAAAAGTGTTTCAAATGTTTAGAAGAGAGGATGAATTTTGGGAGGAAATTTGCTCTATTTGAGAGGAAATTTGCTCTACAGTGCAAAAGGCAAACACTCTGGACACGAAACACTCGACAAGTTTAGACACGAAACAGTGCGCGCAAACCTGCCAATGAGGCAGGTTATATTAAGAACGGGTCTTTAGCTGCAGCATTTTCTGCAAATAGTGCGGAATCGTTAGTCGTTTGAAGTGCGACGTCAAGTGGAGCGTGAAGAAACCCAAATCAGTGTGTCGTTGTTGGGTTTGGTAAAACCTCAAAGGGATTATGTGTTCACATGATGAGAAAACCAACAAGTAATTACTGGCTGTGATGAGTGAGGGGAGGCTGGCAGAATTAGTTAACAACACAATGAAGATGAAAGATTCTGAAACAGTGGTGAAGAGTTCGACCTGTGCAGGAGTTTTTTGAGTTTGTAAACTGTTTCTGTGCTACTGCTACAGATGATGCAAGTTACTTTTAACAGTGAAATAAGCTCTATCTCGACTTACTAAAAAAGAACAAAAAAACCAGAAGAAAGAGACATGATAACTTTTGTGGTTTTTTCTTCTGTCCTCTTCTTAGGTTTAGATTTGGAAACTGCACAGTTTCTTTTCCCTGTAAAGTTTGCTTTTAAATACGCTCCTCCCTTTCGGTAAGCGCTGCTTCCTATTGAGCTTCCTTCGTCGGTTCGTCCTTTTCCTCTTCTTCAGAACATCATCGATAGTTGGAACTAAATCAATTTCGTCATATAGTTTTATCAACAATTCTTTTGTTTCTTCATGCTTCACTTGATGGACTCTCTTAGCCATATACTCTGCTTCTTCCTCGTGGGGTCTCTTTACCGCTTTAAACAAGTCTACGGTTTCTTCCTCGAGTTGAGGTTTTCGAGAACTTATAACTTCTTCTTCCCTTTGGTACATGCTTTTTGATAGTTATTTTATCGGTTTCCGGTATCGGTTTTCTGGCTGTATTTTTTTTACAGCTTTCTTTGTCGTGTTTCTCAGAACTTGTAAGTTCATATACCTTCTTTTTTAATGTCTTCATGGGGAAAGACAAATGCTTCGAAATCTGAGCCCTTAACACCGGCCAATAGTATGTGTTTTGGAAAGGTGTTGTTACTTTCTTCTGGAGTTCACTTATCTTCCTTCTCTTTTTTTTCTTCTTGGTTATTTAGATTTTAACAGGTTTAGCAGTTTCCTTCTTCAAGCTTTTCCTTAGTTTATTTTACTCTTATACCTGAATACCTCATCGACTCCCTCCGGCGTTTTGGTCTTCAAGATGGAGCTCTCATAAATCCTTCTCGATAAACTTGAATCTCGTTGGTTGTTCTTCTTTACATTTTCAGATTTTTTTTTGTCCTTCTAAATATTATGCCATTTTTCTTGATATCTCCAATTAAGATGACGTGAAGTGATTGTAATATTTTATTAATCGATGGGAAATGAACCCAGTTAATTCTACTCTTTAAACTAAATTTAGGAACTTTCAACGTTTTTCAATTTGATGCCTGCTAATTTCGAAAGTGCCTACCACTGCCAGATTTTTCAGGCTTACTCTTTTTTGGGTACTCCTTTTTTAGTTTTTTTTTTTTTTTTTTTGAGCTGAATTCTAAACTAATTGTCCACAGTTTCTCGTCCTTTCGTACGTTTGGGCCCTTCTTCTGGGGCTTCTGGGTTGCAGCCCCTTCAGTGTGCCTGGACAATATACCATTGTTCTTGGGAACTACTTCTAAGGTACCCACAAGAGGTACTTGACTGGCTTCGCTTACTGGCTCGGAAGGAGCTCAAGATGGATAATTCTGCTTTCAAGCTTCCAACCTAAAGCTTCAGGTTTCTTTGGTACTTTTCCCTTCTTCATTGTATCAATAACAGGCGCCGGTAACTTTGTGGGTTTAATATGATCAGGTTGGAGTCTTCGCCTTTTTCTTCAGGTTTTTTCAGCAGGTTTAGCTGCAGCTTTTCCTGCGCCTCTTTGCGTTTGAGTTTCTGTTTGTATTTGGGAGTAATTTCTGGTTGCTCTTCATCCTCAGTTTTCGTAGTTTTTTAATCTCAGGTTTCTTGTTTTTGACGGCTTATTCAGGCTTAATTTTGTTCTTTTTCTTAAGAGAAACTTGGAGAAAAACTTGCACTTTTTCAGGTTTCCTCACAGGCCATTCAGGTTTCTTAACTTCAAGTTTTTCATTATCTTGTCTGGCTTAAATTTGTTTTTCTTCTTCTGATAAAGTTTCACTTCTTCAGACTTCTCCTCAAGTCTTACAGATTTTTATCAAATTCAAGTTTCTTGTTTTTCAAGGCCAGTTCAGGCTTGACTCCTTAAGAGAAACTCTCACTTTTTCAAGCTTCTCCTAAGGCCATTCAGGATTCTCAAATTCAAGTCTCTTGTCTTCCAAGGTAAATTTATGCTTTATTTTCTTCTTGTGAGGAGCTCCTAATTATTCAGGCTTTTCTTCAAGTCATTCAGTTTTCTCAAACACAAGTGGTCTTGTTAAGAGACTCTTTCACTTCCTCATGCTATTCAGATTCCTCAAATTTAAGTTTCTTGTCTTCCAAAATCCATTTTGGTTTAACTTTGATCTTTTTTTTTTCTTGAGAGGAATTTTCGCTTCTTTAAGCTTTTTCTCAGACACTCGGGTTACTCAAATTAAAATTTTTTGTATTCAAAGACCCATTCTGGCTAAATTTTGTTTTTCTTGTTCAGAAAACTTTCACTTCTTCAAAATTCTCCTTAGACCATTCAGGTTTCTCAAATTGAAATTTCTTGTCTTCCAAGTTAAACTCAGGCTTTATTTTCTTCTTGTGAGGAACTTCTAACGACTTCTAACGACGAACTTCTAATTATTCAGGCTTCTGTTCAGGCCATTCAGGTTTCTCAAGCTCAAGTGGTCTTCTTGAGAGGAAACTTTCACTTCTTCAGGCTTCTCCTCAGGCCATTCAGGTTTCTCAAATTCCATTTTCTTATCTTCCAAGGCCCAGTCAGGCTTAACATTGTTTTTCTTCTTGAGAGGAACTTTGCACTTCTTCAGGCTTTTCCTTGGGCTATTCAGGTTTCTCAAATTCAAATCTCTGGTCCTCCAAGGCCCATTCAGGCTTAACTTTATTTTTCTTCTTATGAGAAATTTTCACTTCTTCAGGCTTTCCCTTAGGCCTTACAGATTTTTCTCAAATTCAGATTCTTGTTTTCCAAGGCCCGTTCAGGTTTAACATTGTTTTTGTTCTTGCGAAGAACTTTCACTTCTTCAGGCCTTTCCTTGCTCTATTCAAGTTTCTCAAATTCAAATGTCTTATCCTCCAAGGCCCATTCTGGCTAAATTTTTTTTTCTTCTTCTGAGAAATTTTTACTTCTTCAGGCTTCTCCTGAGGCCTCACAGATTTTTCTCAAATTCAAGTTTCTTTTTTTCCAAGGCCCGTTCAAGCTTAATATTGTTTTTGTTCTTGAGAAAAACTTTCACTTCTTCAGGCCTTTTCTTGTTCTATTCAAGTTTCTCAAATTCAAATGTCTTGTCCTCCGAGGCCCATTCTGGCTGAATTTTGTTTTTCTTCTTCTGAGAAATTTTTACTTCTTCAGGCTTTCCCTTAGGCCTTACAGATTTTTCTCAAATTCAAGTTTCTTGTTTTCCAAGGCCCGTTCAGTCTTAACCTTGTTCTTCTTCTTAAGAAAAACTTTCACTTCTTCAGGCTTCTCCTTAGACCATTCAGGTTTCTCAAATTCAAGTTTCTTGTCTTCCAAGGTCCATTCAGGCTTAACATTGTTTTTGTTCTTGAGAAGAACTTTCACTTCTTCAGGCCTTTCCTTGTTCTATTCAAGTTTCTCAAATTCAAATATCTTATCCTCCAAGGCCCATTCTGGCTGAATTTTGTTTTTCTTCTTCTGAGAAATTTTTACTTCTTCAGGCTTCTCCTGAGGCCTCACAGATTTTTCTCAAATTCAAGTTTCTTGTTTTCCAAGGCCCGTCCAGTCTTAACCTTGTTCTTCTTCTTAAGAAAAACTTTCACTTCTTCAGGCTTCTCCTTAAACCATTCAGGTTTCTCAAATTCAAGTTTCTTGTCTTCCAAGGTCCATTCAGGCTTAACATTGTTTTAGTCCTTGAGAAGAACTTTCACTTTTCAGGCCTTTCCTTATTCTATTCAAGTTTCTCAAATTCAAATTTCTTGTCCTCTAAGGCCCATTCTGGCTGAATTTTTTTTTCTTCTTCTGAGAAATTTTTACTTCTTCAGGCTTCTCCTGAGGCCTCACAGATTTTTCTCAAATTCAAGTTTCTTTTTTTCCAAGGCCCGTTCAAGCTTAATATTGTTTTTGTTCTTGAGAAAAACTTTCACTTCTTCAGGCCTTTTCTTGTTCTATTCAAGTTTCGCAAATTCAAATGTCTTGTCCTCCGAGGCCCATTCTGGCTGAATTTTGTTTTTCTTCTTCTGAGAAATTTTTACTTCTTCAGGCTTTCCCTTAGGCCTTACAGATTTTTCTCAAATTCAAGTTTCTTGTTTTCCAAGGCCCGTTCAGTCTTAACCTTGTTCTTCTTCTTAAGAAAAACTTTCACTTCTTCAGGCTTCTCCTTAGACCATTCAGGTTTCTCAAATTCAAGTTTCTTGTCTTCCAAGGTCCATTCAGGCTTAACATTGTTTTTGTTCTTGAGAAGAACTTTCACTTCTTCAGGCCTTTCCTTGTTCTATTCAAGTTTCTCAAATTCAAATATCTTATCCTCCAAGGCCCATTCTGGCTGAATTTTGTTTTTCTTCTTCTGAGAAATTTTTACTTCTTCAGGCTTCTCCTGAGGCCTCACAGATTTTTCTCAAATTCAAGTTTCTTGTTTTCCAAGGCCCGTCCAGTCTTAACCTTGTTCTTCTTCTTAAGAAAAACTTTCACTTCTTCAGGCTTCTCCTTAAACCATTCAGGTTTCTCAAATTCAAGTTTCTTGTCTTCCAAGGTCCATTCAGGCTTAACATTGTTTTAGTCCTTGAGAAGAACTTTCACTTTTCAGGCCTTTCCTTATTCTATTCAAGTTTCTCAAATTCAAATTTCTTGTCCTCTAAGGCCCATTCTGGCTGAATTTTGTTTTTCTTCTTCTGACAAATTTTCACTTCTTCAGGCTTCTCCTTGGACCATTCAGGATTCACACATTGAAATTTCTTGTCTTTCAAGGTAAATTCAGGCTTTGTTTTCTTCCTGTGACGCACTTATTCATTCTTCTCTTCAGGCCATTCAGGTTTCTTAAACTCAAGCGGTCTTCTTAACAGAAACTGTCACTTCTTCAGCCTTCTCCTCGTTCTATTCAGGTTTCTCAAATTCAAGTTTTTTGTCTTCCAAGGTTCATTTTGTCAAAAAAAAAATGTTTTTTTTTCTTGAGAAGAACTTCCGCTTCTCCAACCTTGTCCTCAGACCCCACAGGTTTCTAAAATTCAAATTTCTTGTTTTCAAAGGTCCATTCTGAGTAAATTTTAAATTGGCCCGTTTAGGCTTAACTTCGTTTTTCTTCTTAAGAGGAACTCTCACTTCTTCAGGCTTCTCCTAAGGCCATTCAGGTTTCTCAAGTTCAAGTTTATTGTGTTCCAAGCCCCAATCAGGCATAATACTATTTTTCTTCTTAAGAGGAACTTTCACTTCTTCAGGCTTTTCCTTGGGCCATTCAGGTTTCTTAAATTCAAGATTCTTTTCTTCCAAAGCTCATTCAGGTATAACATTGTTTTTCTTCTTGAGAGGAACTTTCGCTTCTTCAGGCATTTCCTCGGGCCATTCAGGTTTCTTAACTTCAAGTTTCTCAATATCTTGTCATATTTGAAGTCCTCAATAAAGGTCGAATCGAGTACAGCACCTGCTATTCATTAATTGCTTTTGTTCAATTAATCGTGCATCAGAAGTCTTTGAGTAGTTAAAAACATTAAAAATTGGTTAAGAATCAGAACTCTATGTTCTGAAATAAACCGTATTTGGACCTATGAGTAGTAAAGAAGAACAAAGAAATCAGAGAAAGGAAAACATGATAATTTTTGCAAATGGTGCTTGGAAACCTATAGATGGAACAAAAGTTCACTGCTTTCGGTGGTGTTCGATAGAAAAAAATTTGCGTTTGCTAATAGCATTAAGTTTCAAATAAGTTTTATAATATAACAGCATGAGGTAATGAAACCACTTTTAAATGGGGCTATTTACAAGAGACCACGAAATTTCCTTGAGCCTTTGAATAACAGGAAAATGTTTTCTTGTCTACCTACGTCTTACTAACATTAAGCCACCAAAGCACAATAGTGTATCGTTATTTGCAACAAAAGTAAATAATTTTAGTAACAATGGATTTATACTAAGTGGTTTGTAATATTGGAAAGCAATATTTCGAACTAATGTCCTTACCTTTCTCAAGAGGTGCTCTCTTGTACTTTTCTAGCCTCTTGACAGCGATGGCTTCCAGACGCACCCTCGCCGCGGGGTATTCCTTCAGGACGTCCCACATGTCCTTTTTGCTCAAAACAAATAGATCGCTGTACCCTACGGAACGCACGCTAGCTGTTCTCCGGTTACCTAATTTAACACACACAAGTTAGTAATGCAAAGTTTATATTAGGCCTTGTTTACTAACCGTAGTCTAATTGCTATCAAAAAATTGAAGAAATAGATGTTTCAATAGAAGAGAAGAAGAAAAAGTGTTTACTTGTAAGAATTGTAAGGAGAGTTATAGTCTATAAGGTATAAAAAGCCTTACAGGATGGCTAGAAGTAAGCAGTTTTAGGTTAGGTGGGGCATAGTTTAGGAAAATTGTGGGTGCTCCTTTCATCACCTTAATCCTCAGGTAGGTGGTCACACCTGACCTTAAGTAGCTCCCTAAAAGTGACAAAAAAGTCCAAATGTGGTTGCTCCCTACAGAGACACACTAACGAAGCACTGAGAACTAAAAAGCTGCTATATATTCAATGCTTCTTTTTCACAGTCTAGTGACTGTCCCTCAGCGGCCATCCCAGCTTTAAAAACTTTGAACTAGTTATGAAGTTTCCGCTTACACTGTCGGGGTTTGAGCCCCCCAAGTAACAAGCCAATTCTATTTGTTGGGACATTAAGCACATAAAACTCGGCAACCTACATCCTCCAGTGGCCCTTTCTCGACATTATTCTGGCGAAAAAACGCACTCCAGAGACACACAAAAATAGTAAACGCGGCCAAAGGAACCGCATCGTTGTGGCCGTCATTAAGTCCCAAAATCCGATATCAAAGAGCTTTGCGAATCCATATTTATGGCGGGGAAAGGATCCCTCGGAAATGTGCTTTGGACGCTGGCCAAGTTCGCGTATGTCCCCCCTCCTGCTGCGGCCCCCGCCCATAAAATGTGACACCTGGAAATATATGCTTTTCCACGACAAATCCCGGTCCGTGCCGGAACTGTCAAAACGGTATTTATTACTAATTGCAGGGGGGAAATGATCGGCTGGGGAGAGATCAAAAATCTACGAAGCTTCTCTGTTTGTGGGGAATTACGCGGGCTGGTAATATAGCGATAATAAGAAAAAAATCTATTAACAAATTACTAACAAGCAACTTCTCTGTAAAATGAGCAGCTTTAGAGCAAAACCAGTCTATTTAGATAGATTTGTTTATTAATAATGTGAATATAAATATACGATAAACGTAATAAACCAGTTCACTTTAAGGACCCAAATTGGGCGCCAAAATTTATTGCATTGGCATAAATAACCTTTTTAATATACTAACACAGATTTTCCTAAATAGCCTTAACTATGGACCTTTTCTATGTCCTGAGGCTTTAAAATCCTTCTATGAAATAAATAGTTTTATACAAAAAATTAAAAATTCTTCAAAAAAAATGAAAATATTTTATTCCTAGATATTGCGTACGCCAACAGACAACAGCAAGTAGTGGGACCTGATTTGGCGCTCAATTGGGACCTCTAAAAGCAAGTAACCACTAGCAATTTAACAAAATCAATTCAGTGTTATTTTACCTATACGGTTCTGCTTTAAACCTCCTCATATAGAAACTGCTTTGACAACGACTGAGCTTACAAGCATTGAATACAACTCCATGGACAAGGCAGTTTCCGTTTATCTTTATGTATGTATAAGTAAAGAGTATTTGTTAAAATAATGGGGTAATCAATCAAGCCAGGCAGGATCGGTTAAAACGACATGCCGACATGCAAAAGATGCGAAGTTCCCCACGATATAATGAGAGAATCGACAAGGAATCTCGCATCGCTTGGTCTTTCTGGGTTGCCAACAGCCAAATAAGTAACAGTGTATCGGAAATAGGAGAAAACGGATATAGTAAAATAGAGATACGAAAAAATGGCGGCCGTCCCAGTGTCGCTCCTCGCCTGCCGACGATATTTACCCAGCCATTTACCTGCCGTGCCCATATTCAAGATGGAGATCTCACCAAAGTAACTGCCCGCCTTGAGGGTGGCCAGGACGTTTCGGCCGTTGTCGGCCACCACCTGCAGCCGGCCCCTGTTCACTATGTACATTTCCTTACCAACCTCCCCTGAAATAAAAACAAAAATTCAATTTTCGGATGCTTTTTGCAATTGAACTCACTATATCATTTTAATAGAAAACACGAGAATAAAATCGCAAACAAAATAGGTACCTTGTTTTGTAGTTTTCAAAAAAAAAACTCAGGAACCTGGTGTAAATTTTTTGCAAAAATCTTATTTTTAAGTTGCATTTTCTCGAAAACCTAAATATCGGAAGAAGATCTAGCCTAAAAGCAGCAAGGTTCAGGGACAACTGCTTCTTCTATAGGTTCTTCGGCAATTGAAAGTTCGTTCGGGACAGCATTATTTTTCCACCACTTCGGAAATTCCCACGAGTTTTGATTGAAAGAGGAGTTTTGTTTCTTCATTTAGTTCTACAACTTCTTTTCTCAATTTTGTTTTTTTTTTCTGTACCTCTTGTTAATGATAAAATTTTTTCTTAATACCTTCTTCTTCTTCTGGGGGCTGAATTATAACTTTTAGTTCAAGTATTTCCTCAGGTTGGGGTGCTTCTTTCAATAAAACTGTTTCAACCTCTACTTCTTCACATTTAGCTAATTGTTCTTTCTCTAATACAACCTTTACACTTTCGGGAGTTTCTTCTTCTGTCTTCTTCTTAAGTTTAGATTTGAAAACTGCACAAGATTTTTTTCTCGTGGAATTTCCTTTTAAGTTTCCTCTGAAGCTCTGAAGCTTCATTCTTTGGTTTCGTCTTTTTTTCCTCTACTTCAAGTCATCATCGATAGTTAAAACGAAATCTATTTTGTCGTCTAGTTTTGGCAATACTTCTTTTCTTTCCTTACGCTTCAATGGATAAGCGATCTTAACCACATCCTTCTCTTCTTCCTCGTGAGGTCTCTTCACCGGTTAAAGCTTGAGTCCCTCAGTTTCTTTCTCCAATCTCCTCGAGGAGCTTTCTTTGCAAGTTCTTTTTCGATCTCTTTCTTCCAAGCCTTACATCCTTTCCTATTCTTATTTCTTTGTATCGGTTTTCCTGATTTTTCTGGTATTTCTGCTTTTGTTTTTCCTTGTCATGTTCCTCAGGACTCGTAGATTGCTGTTTTTGAAAAGTTCAGTTTCTATAAAGACACCTTTCGGTGGTTGCATGGGGAAAGCCAAATAGTTTGGACTCTGGGCCATTAACGCCGGCTTTTGGTTTAACTCCAGAAAGTCTTGGTTCTTCCCGAATGATGGGTTTAATTTTATTACTTTCTTTCAGAAATTTCTCCTGTGTTTTTTTCTTCTTAGTAATCTTGATTGTAACAGGTTTAGTAGATTCTTCATCACGCGTTTTCTTCGACTTATTCTCATACCTGAACGCCTCATGGACTTACTCCAAACTTTCTATCTTGAGGTCTTCCACTTCAAGATTGAATTCTCTTCGATACCCGATAAACTGAATTTCATTGGCCTGTTTTTTTTAGCTTTTATCGTATTTCTAGATTTCTATTCTAGCCTCTTGTTCCTTCTTAAGTTTGGGCCCCTTTCTCTTTTGATGCAGTGTTGCAGCTTCTTGAATCTTCCTGGATAATCAATCATTGTTTATGGGAATTGCTTCCAAGGTACTCGCAAGAGGTCTTGGAATGGCTTTGCTTAAGGGAAGGAACTCAACTTGCACAGCTTGGCTTTCAAGTATTCAACCTAAGGCTACAGATTTCTTTGGTACTTTTCTCTCCTTCTTCGTGTCCTCACCAGGTACCGGTGTTTCTGTGGGCTTAATACGTTCAGGTTGGTGCCTCAGTCTTTTTCTTGAGGTTTTTGAAATAAGTTTAGCTGCAGCAGTTCCTGCGACTCTTCGAGTTTGGGTTTTTGTTTGTATGTGCAAGTAACTTCTGGTTGCTCCTCATTTTTAGTGTTTTAATCATAGGTTCCTTGCTTTCCAAGGCCCATTCAGCCTCCATTGTGTTTTTCTTCTTAAAAGGAATTATACATTTTTCAGGCTCTTCCTTAGGCCATTCAGGTTTTTCAACTTTTCAGATTCCACGTCTTTGACATCAATTATTGGTCTAAACGGAGGGATCATGTCGTAGGCCATTCAATGATAATAACTTCAAACAATGTTATTTCTATGTATAAAAATAATATTATACATGTACAGATTGTCCAGAATCTAAACCGACGAACAAAAATATTCAAGCCTCCAACCTAAAACTTCAGATTTCTTTCGTACTTTTCTCTTCTTCATTGTACCCTCAACAGGTACCGGTGTCTGTCTGTTTAATATGTTCAGACTAGAGCCTTCATCTTCTTCCTCAGGGTTTTCCACTAATTTGCAGCATTTCCTCTGCCTCGTCTAGTTTCTGTTCGTATTTGCGAGTTTTTGCTCATTTTTTTTACCCATTTTGGCGTTTTTCTTGTCAAAGAAACTTTCACTTCTTCAGGCTCCTCTTTAAGCCATTCAGGTTTCTCAAATTCAAGTTTCTTGTCTTCCAAGGCCCATTCAGGCTTAATATTTTTTTTCTTCTTGAGAGGAACCTTCACTTCTTCAGGCTTCTCCTTGGGATATTCAGGTTACTCAAATTCAAATTTCTTGTCCCTCAAGGTCCATTCTGGTTTACTTTTGTTTTTCTTCTTCTGAGAAACTTTCACCTCTTTAGCGTGCTCCTCAGGTCTTACAGCTTTTTCTCAAATTCAAGTTTCTTGTTTCCCAAGACCCGCTCAGGCTTAACTTTGTTTTTCTTCTCAAGAAAAACTTTCACTTCCTCCGGTTTCTCTTTATGCTATTCAGGTTTCTCAAATTCAAGTTTCTTGCCTTCCAAAGTCCATTTGGCTTAACTTTTTTTTTTCTTGAAAGAAACTTTCGTTTCTTCGAGATTCTTCTCAGACCACTCAGGTTTCTGAAATTCAAATTTCTTGTCTTCGTAGGCACATTCTGGGTAAATTTTTGTTTTTATTTTTGAGAGAAACTTTCACTTCTTCAGGCTTCCCCTTCAGGCCATACAGATATTTCTCAAAATCACGTTTCTTGTTTTTCAAGGCCCGTTCAGGTTTAAATTTATTTTACTTCTTAAGAGAAACTACTCTTATTCAGGCTTTCACTTAGATCATTCAAGTTTCTCAAATTGAAATTTCTTGTCTTCCAAGGTAAATTCAGTCCTTATTTTCTTCTTGTGAGGAACTTGTAATTATTCATGCTTCTCTTCGGGACATTCAGGTTTCTCAAACTCAAGGGTCTTTTTAGGAGAAACTTTAACTACCTCAAATTTCTTGTCTTCAAGGGCCATTTTGGCTTGACTTTTTTTTTCTTTTCTTGAGAGGAACTTTCAAATGTCTTGTGCTCTAAGGCCCATTCGGGGTTATTTTTTTTCTTCTTAAGAAAAACTTTCACTTCTTCAGGGTTCTCCTTAGAGGTTTCTTAAATTGAAATTTCTTGTCTTCCAAGGTAAAATCATGCTTTATTTTCTTCTTGTGACAGCCTTCTAATTATTCAAGCTTCTCTTTAGGCCATTCAGGTTTCTCAAACTCAAGTGGCCATTTTAGGAGAAACTTTCACTTCTTCAGGCTTCTCTTCATGCTATTCAGTTTTCTCAAATTCAAGTTTCTTGTCTTCCAAGATCCATTTTGGCTTAACTTTGTTTTTTTTTTGAGAGGGACTTCTGCTTCTTCAAGCTTTTCCTCAGACCACTCAGGTCTCTCAAATTCAAATTTCTTGTCTTCGAAGGCCCACTCTAGGTAAATTGTGTTTTTCTTCTTGAGAGAAACTTTCACTTCTTCGAGCTTTTCTTTGTGCTATTCAGGTTTCTCAAATTCAAGTTTCTTGTTTTCCAAGGTCCGTTCAGGCTTAAATTTCTAGTTATTAAGAAAAACTTTCACTTCTTCAGTAGTTCTTCAATTTGTAGTTCTTCTTAAGAAAAACTTTCACTTCTTCAGGCTTCTCCTTGGACCATTCAGGTTTCTCAAATTGAAATTTCTTGTCTTCCAAGGTAAATTCAGGCTTTATTTTCTTCCTGTGAGGACCTTCTAATCAATCAGGCATCTCTTCAGGCCGTTCAGGTTCCTCAAACTCAAGTGGTCTTCCTAAAAGAAACTTTCACTTCTTCAGACTTCTCCTCATGCTATTCAGGCTTCTCAAATTTAAGTTTCGTGCCTTCCAAGAATCCATTTTGGCTTAACTTTACTTTTTTTCTTGAGAGGAATTTTCGCTTCTTAAAGCTTATCCTCAGACTACTCAGGTTTCTCAAATTCAAATTTCTTGTCTTCGAAGGCCCGTTCTGGGTAAATTTTGTTTTTCTTCCTAAGAAAAACTTTCACTTCTTCAGGTTTTTCCTTGGGCTATTTAGGTTTCTGAAATTCAAATTTCTTGTCCTCTCAAGCCCATTCTGGGTTAAATTTGTTTTTCTTATTGAGAGAAACTTTCACTTCTCCAGGCTTCTTCTCATTCTATTCAGGTTTTTCAAATTTAAGTTTCTTATCTTCCACATTCCATTTTGGTTTAACTTTAATTTTTTTTCTTCGGAGGAATTTTCGCTTCAAGTTTCTCCTCAGACCACTCGGATTTCTCAAATTCAAATTTTTTGTCTTCTAAGGCCCATTCTGGCTAATTTTTTTTTCTTCTTGAGAGAAACTATCACTTCGTAAGGCTTCTCCTCAGTCCTTACAGGTTTTCTAAAATTCAAGTTTCTTGTTTTCCAAGGATTGCTCAAGCTTAATTTTGTTTTTCTTTTTAGGGGAAACTTCCACTTCTTTAGGCTTCTCCTTAGGCCATTCGGGTTTCCCAAGGTCAAGTTTCTTGACTTCCAAGGCCCATTCAGGCTTAACATTGTTTTTCTTCCTGAGAGGTACTTTCACTTCTTCGTGCTTTTCCTTGGGCTATTCAGGTTTCTCAAATTCAAATCTCTTATCCTCCAAGGACCATTCTGGCTTAACTTTGTTTTTCTTCTACTGAGAAATTTTCTCTTGTTCAGACTTCTTCAGGCCTTACAAATTTTTCTCAAATTCAATTTTCTTGTTTTCCAGGTCGTTCAGGCTTAAATTTGTTCTTTTTCTTAAGAAAAACTTTCACTTATTCAGGCTTCTCCATAAACAATTCAGGTTTCTCAAATTGAAACATCTTGTCTCCCAAGGTAAATTCAGGCTTTATTTTCTTCTTGTGATGAACTCCTAATTATTTAGGCTCCTCTTCAGGCCATGCAGGTTTCATAAATTCAAGCGGTCTTCTTAAGAGCAACCTTTACTTCTTCAGGCTTCATCTCATTCTACTCAGGTTTCTCAAATTCAAGTTTCTTGCTTTCCAAGGTCCATTTTGACTTAACTTTGATTTTCTTTTTCTTGAGAGAAACTTTCGCTTCTTCAAGCTTCTCCTCAGACCACTCAGGTCTCTTCAATTCAAATTTTTGTCTTCGAAGTCCCATTCTGGTTAAATTTTGTTTTTATTCTTGAGAGTTCTTCAGGTTTTTCCTTGTGCTATTCAGGTCCCTCAAATTCAAATTTCTTGTCCTCCAAGACCAATTCTGGGTTAATTTTGTTTTTCTGCTTGAGAGAAACTTTCACTTCTCAGGCCTTATAAGTTTTGCTCAAATTCGAGTTCTTTGTTCCCAAGGCCCATTCAGGCTTAACAAGGTTTTTCTTCTTGAGAGGAACTTTCACTTCTTTAGGGTTTTCCTTGGATTATTCAGGTTCCAAAAATTCAAATTTCTTGTCCTCAAAGGCCCATTCTGGCTTAGTTTTTTTCTTTTTTTTTCAATTTTCACTTCTTCAATCTTCTCCTCAAGTCTTACAGATTTTTTAGATTTTAGTTTCTTGTTTTCAAAGGTCAGAGAGGAACTTTCACTACTTTAGGCTTTTCTCAAATTAAGTTTCTTGTTTTCCAAAGCCCGTTCACGCTTAACGTTGTTTTTCTTCTTAAGAAAAACTTTCACTTCTTCAGGCTTCTCTTCAGGCCATTCAGGTTGCTCAAACTCAACTGGTCTTCTTAGGAGAAAATTTCACTTCTTCAGGCTTCTCCGCATTTTATTCAGGTTTCTTAAACTCAAGTTTCTTGTTTTCCAAGGTTCATTTTGGCTTAACTTTGTGCTTTTTTTTTGAGAGGAATTTTTCCTTCCTCAAGCTTATCTTTAGACCACTCAGGTTTCTCAAATTCAAATTTCTTGTCTTCGAAGGCCCATCCCGTGTAAACTTTGTTTTTCTTCTTGAGAGAAACTTTCACTTCTTCAAACTTTTCCTTCGGCTTTTCAGGTTTCTCAAATTTTAATTTCTTGTCCTCTAAAGCCCATTCTGAGTTAATTTTGTTCTTCTTCTTGAGAGAAACTTTGACTTCTTCAGGCTCCTCCTCAGTCCATACAGGTTTTTTTAATTGAAGTTTCTTGTTTTCCAAGGCCCGTTCAGGCTTAACTTTGTTTTTCTTCTTAAGAGAAACTTTTACTTCTTCAGACTTTTCCTTAGGCATTCAGGGTTTCTCTAATTCAAGTTTCTTGTCTTTTAAGGTAAATTCAGGATTATTTTTTTTTGTGAGGAACTTCTAATTCTTCAGGCTTCTCTTCAGGCCATTCAAGTTTCTCAAACTCAAGTGGTCTTCTTAAGAGAAACTTTCATTTCCTCAGGCGAATCCTTATGCGAATCATGCTTCTCAAATTCAAGTTTCTCGTCTTCCAAAACCCACTCCAGCTTAACTTTGTTTTTTTTTTCATGAGAGGAACTTTCACTACTTTAGGCTTTTCTCAAATTTCAATTTTCTTGGTTTCCAAACCCCATTCAAGCTGAACATTGTTTTTGTTCTTAAGAGGAACTTTCACTTGTTCATGCTTTTCCTTGGACTATTCAGGTTTCTCAAATTCAAATTTCTTGTCGTTCAGGCTGCTCCGCAGGCCTCAGAGATTTTTCTTCAAAGGTTCATTTTGGCTTAAGTTTGTGTTTTTTTTCTTGATAGGAATTTTCCCTTCTTCAAGCTTATCCTTAGACCACTCAGGTTTCTCAAATTCAAATTTCTTGTCTTCAAAGGCCCATCCCGTGTAAATTTTGTTCTTCTTCCTGAGAGAAACTTTGACTCCTTCAGGCTTCTCCTCAGTTTTTACAGGTTCTTTTAATTCAAGTTTCTTGTTTTCCAAGGCCCGTTCAGGCTTAACTTCGTCTTTCTTCTAAAGTGAAACTTTAATTTCTTAAGGCGTCTCCTCAGGCCATTCAGGTTTCTTAAATTCAAGTTTCTAGTCTTCCAAGGCCCATTCAGGATTAACATTCTTTTTTTTCTTGAGATCTCTTCTCTTTCAAGGTAAATTCAGGCTTTATTTTCTTCTTGTGTGGAACTAATTATTCATGCTTCTCTTCTATCCATTTAGCTTTCTCAAACTCAAGGGGTCTCCTTAGGAGAGACTTTCACCTCTTCAGGCTTCTCCTCATGCTATTCATGTTTCTCAAATTAAAGCTGCTTGTCTTCTAAGGTCCATTTTAGCTTAACCTTGGTTTTTTTTCTTGAGAAGAATTTTCGCTTCTTAGAACTTCTAATTATTCAGGCTTCTCTTCAGACCATTCAGTTTTCTCAAACTTAAGTGGTCTTCTTAAAAGAAACTTTCACTTATTCAGGCTTTACTTTGGGCTATTCAGGTTTCTCAAATTCAAATTTCTTGTCCTCCAAGGTAAATTTCTTCTTGTCAGGAACTTCTAATTATTCAAGCTTCTCTTCAGGCCATTCAGGTTTCTCAAACTCAAGTGGTCCTTTTAAGAGAAACTTTCACTTCTTCAGGCTTCTGCTCATTATATTCAGATTTCTCAAATTCAAGTTTCTTGTCTTCAAGATTCTCCTTGGACCATTCAGGTTACTCAAATTGAAATTTCTTGTCTTCCAAGGTAAACTCAGGCTTTATTTTCTTCTTGTGAGGAACTTCTAATTATTCAGGCTTCTGTTCAGGCCATTCAGGTTTCTCAAACTCAAGTGGTCTTCTTAGGCGAAACTTTCACTTCTTCTCAATATTTTCAAGTTTCTCAAATTCAAGGTTCTTGTCTTCCAAGGTCTATTTTGGCTTAACTTTGTTTTTCTTTCTTGAGAAGAACTTTCGCTTCTTCAAGCTTCTTCTCAGGCCACTCAGGATTCACAAATTTAAATTTCTTGTCTTCGAAGGCCTATTCTGGGCATATTTTGTTTTTCTTCTTCAGAGAAACTTTCACTTTTTCAGGTTTTTCCTTGTGCTATTCAGGTTTCTCAAATTCATATTTCTTGTGCTCCAAGGCGCACACTCGCTTAACTTTGTTTTTCTTCTTCTTAGAAATTTTCACTTCTTCAGGCTTCTCTTCAAGACTTACAGACTTTCTCAAACTGAAGTTTCTTGTTTTCCAAGGCCCGTTCAGGCTTAACTTTGTTTTTCTTCTTAAGAGAAACTTTCACTTCTTCAGACTTTTCCTTAGGCATTTAGGGTTTCTCTAATTCACGTTTCTTGTCTTCCAAGGTAAATTCAGGATTAATTTTCTTCTTGTGAGGAACTTCTAATTCTTCAGGCTTCTCTTCAGGCCATTCAAGTTTCTCAAACTCAAGTGGTCTTCTTAAGAGAAACTTTCATTTCCTCAGGCGAATCCTTATGCGAATCATGTTTCTCAAATTCAAGTTTCTCGTCTTCCAAAGCCCACTCCAGCTTAACTTTGTTTTTTTTTCTTGAGAGGAACTTTCACTACTTTAGGCTTTTCTCAAATTTCAATTTTCTTGGTTTCCAAACCCCATTCAAGCTGAACATTGTTTTTGTTCTTAAGAGGAACTTTCACTTCTTCATGCTTTTCCTTGGACTATTCAGGTTTCTCAAATTCAAATTTCTTGTCCTTCAGGCTTCTCCTCAGGCCTCAGAGATTTTTCTCAAATTAAGTTTCTTGTTTTCCAAGGCCCGTTCACGCTTAACGTTGTTTTTCTTCTTAAGAAAAACTTTCACTTCTTCAGGCTTCTCTTCAGGCCATTCAGGTTGCTCAAACTCAACTGGTCTTCTTAGGAGAAAATTTGACTTCTTCAGGCTTCTCCTCATTTTATTCAGGTTCCTTAAATTCAAGTTTCTTGTTTTCCAAGGTTCATTTTGGCTTAAGTTTGTGTTTTTTTCTTGATAGGAATTTTCCCTTCTTTAAGCTTATCCTTAGACCACTCAGGTTTCTCAAATTCAAATTTCTTGTCTACGAAGGCCCATCCCGTGTAAATTTTGTTTTTCTTCTTGAGAGAAACTTTCACTTCTTCAAACTTTTCCTTCGGCTTTTCAGGTTTCTCAAATTTAAATTTCTTGTCCTCTAAAGCCCATTCTGAGTTAATTTTGTTCTTCTTCTTGAGACAAACTTTGACTTCTTCAGGCTCCTCCTCAGTCCATACAGGTTTTTTTAATTGAAGTTTCTTGTTTTCCAAGGCCCGTTCAGGCTTAACCTTGTTTTTCTTCTTAAGAAAAAAAACTTCTTCAGGCTTATCTTCAGGCCATTCAGGTTGCTCAAACTCAACTGGTCTTCTTAGGAGAAAATTTCACTTCTTCAGGCTTCTCCGCATTTTATTCAGGTTTCTTAAACTCAAGTTTTTTTTTCCAAGGTTCATTTTGGCTTAACTTTGTGCTTTGTTTTGAGAGGAGTTTTTCCTTCTTCAAGCTTATCCTCAGACCACTCAGGTCTCTCAAATTCAAATTTCTTGTCTTCGAAGGCCCATCCCGGGTAAATTTTGTTTTACTTCTTGAGAGAAACTTTCACTTCTTCAGGCTTTTCCTTCGGCTTTTCAGGTTTCTCAAATTTAAATTTCTTGTCCTCTAAAGCCCATTCTGAGTTAATTTTCTTCTTCTTCCTGAGAGAAACTTTGACTTCTTCAGGCTTCTCCTCAGTCCTTACAGGTTCTTTTAATTCAAGTTTCTTGTTTTTCAAGGCCCGTTCAGGCTTAACTTCGTCTTTCTTCTAAAGTGAAACTTTAATTTCTTAAGGCTTCTCCTCAGGCCATTCAGGTTTCTTAAATTCAAGTTTCTAGTCTTCCAAGGTCCATTCAAGCTTAACATTCTTTTTTTTTTCTTGAGATTTCTTCTCTTTCAAGGTAAATTCAGGCTTTATTTTCTTCTTGTGTAGAACTAATTATTCATGCTTCTCTTCTATCCATTTAGCTTTCTCAAACTCAAGGGGTCTCCTTAGGAGAAACTTTCACCTCTTCAGGCTTCTCCTCATGCTATTCATGTTTCTCAAATTAAAGCTGCTTGTCTTCTAAGGTCCATTTTAGCTTAACTTTGTTTTTTTTTCTTGAGAAGAATTTTCGCTTCTTAGAACTTCTAATTATTCAGGCTTCTCTTCAGACCATTCAGTTTTCTCAAACTTAAGTGGTCTTCTTAAAAGAAACTTTCACTTATTTAGGCTTTACTTTGGGCTATTCAGGTTCCTCAAATTCAAATTTCTTGTCCTCCAAGGTAAATTTCTTCTTGTCAGGAACTTCTAATTATTCAGGCTTCTCTTCAGGCCATTCAGGTTTCTCAAACTCAAGTGGTCCTCTTAAGAGAAACTTTCACTTCTTCAGGCTTCTGCTCATTATATTCAGGTTTCTCAAATTCAAGTTTCTTGTCTTCAAGATTCTCCTTGGACCATTCAGGTTTCTCAAATTGAAATTTCTTGTCTTCCAAGGTAAACTCAGGCTTTATTTTCTTCTTGTGAGGAACTTCTAATTATTCAGGCTTCTGTTCAGGCCATTCAGGTTTCTCAAACTCAAGTGGTCTTCTTAGGCAAAACTTTCACTTTTTCTCATTATTTTCAAGTTTCTTAAATTCAAGCTTCGTCTTCCAAGGTCTATTTTGGCTTAACTTTGTTTTTCTTTCTTGAGAGGAACTTGCGCTTCTTCAAGCTTCTCCTCAGGCCACTCAGGATTCTCAAATTTAAATTTCTTGTCTTCGAAGGCCCATTCTGGGCATATTTTGTTTTTCTTCTTCAGAGAAACTTTCACTTCTTCAGGTTTTTCCTTGTGCTATTCAGGTTTCTCAAATTCATGTTTCTTGTGCTCCAAGGCGCACACTGGCTTAACTTTGTTTTTCTTCTTCTTAGAAATTTTCACTTCTTCAGGCTTCTCTTCAAGACTTACAGACTTTCTCAAACTGAAGTTTCTTGTTTTCCAAGGCCCGTTCAGGCTTAACTTTGTTTTTCTTCTTAAGAGAAACTTTCACTTCTTCAGACTTTTCCTTAGGCATTTAGGGTTTCTCTAATTCACGTTTCTTGTCTTCCAAGGTAAATTCAGGATTAATTTTCTTCTTGTGAGTTTCTCTAACTCAAGTGGTCTTCTTAAGAGAAACTTTTATTTTCTCAGGCGAATCCTTATGCGAATCATGTTTCTCAAATTCAAGTTTCTCGTCTTTCAAAGCCCACTCCAGCTTAACTTTGTTTTTTTTTTCTTGAGAGGAACTTTCACTACTTTAGGCTTTTCTCACATTTCAATTTTCTTGGTTTCCAAACCCCATTCAAGCTAAACATTGTTTTTGTTCTTAAGAGGAACTTTCACTTCTTCATGCTTTTCCTTGGACTATTCAGGTTTCTCAAATTCAAATTTCTTGTCCTTCAAGGCCCATTCTCTTAACTTTGCTTTTCTTCTTCTGAGAAATTTTCACTTCTTCAGGCTTCTCCTCAGGCCTCAGAGATTTTTCTCAAATTAAGTTTCTTGTTTTCCAAGGCCAGTTCACGCTTAACGTTGTTTTTCTTCTTAAGCAAAACTTTCACTCCTTCAGGCTTCTCTTCAGGCCATTCAGGTTGTTCAAACTCAACTGGTCTTCTTAGGAGAAAATTTCACTTCTTCAGGCTTCTCCTCATTTTATTCACGTTTCTTAAATTCAAGTTTCTTGTTTTCCAAGGTTCATTTTGGCTTAAGTTTGTGTTTTTTTTCTTGATAGTTATTTTTATTCTTCAAGCTTATCCTTAGACCACTCAGGTTTCTCAAATTCAAATTTCTTGTCCTCGAAGGCCCGTCCCGGGTAAATTTTGTTTTTTCTCTTGAAAGAAACTTTCACTTCTTCAGGCTTTTCCTTCGGCTTTTCAGGTTTCTTAAATTTAAATGTCTTGTCCTCTAAAGCCCATTCTGAGTTAACTTTGTTCTTCTTCTTGAGAGAAACTTTGACTTCTTCAGGCTCCTCCTCATTCCATACAGGTTTTTTTTTAAGTTTCTTGTTTTCCAAGGCCCGTTCAGGCTTAACCTTGTTTTTCTTCTTAAGAAAGAAAACTTCTTCAGGCTTCTCCTTAGACCATTCAGGTTTCTCAAATTAAATGTTCTTGTCTTCCAAGGTAAATTCGGGCTTTATTTTCTCCCTGTGAAGAACTGCTAATTAATCAGGCTTCTCTTCAGGCCATTCAGGTTTCTCAAACTCAAGTGGTCTTCCTAAGATAAACGTTCACTTCTTCAAGCTTCTCCTCATGCTATTCAGGTTTCTCAAACTTAAGTTTCTTGTCTTCCAAAGTCCATTTTGGCTTAACTTTGTTTTTTTTCCTTAAGAACAATTTTTGCTTCTTCAAGCTTATCCTCAGACCACTCAGGTTTCTCAATTCTTGTCTTCGAAGGCCCATTTTGGGTAAATTTTGTTTTTCTTCTTGAGAGAAACTTTCACTACTTCAGGCTTCTCCTCAGTATGGAAAAAAATTCTCTCTGGAAAGTTGGTGTTCTAATTTCGCCATAACTCCTAGATTAAAAACTTTTTGAAAAACATTTGTTGGTTGACTTTGGAAAACAGGTGACATAGTAACCGATGACTACCACATAAATGTCAGAAATTACTTTCCAATCGATCCATTTAAAAAAAAATCAAAAAAAAATTTTACAAAAAGTTCTACCTCGGTTAGAAAGCATTTTTGCATAGACAATTTATGTCAAATTGACTAAAGATTATTTCTAGAATTAGCTGTCTACGTTTGTCGGTTTAGTTTGCCATCACCCTGTATATATATTGCAATGACATTTTGTTTCAACAAATAAAGGCTAATAAGGGCCTCCAGTTTTCAGGGCAAAAGTTTTCAAAAACATCTTACTTCAGTTTTTCAGTATATAGAAGGACTACAAACGTGGTCAAAACAAAAGAGGTAAGGAAAGTGTCCTCGTCGAGGAATTTTTCTTTTTTTTGTGTAGTTTCTATAATACAATCAAGATAGTCTGTGATAAAGTGTATGAGGAACGTAAATTAAGAAAACCTTAAAAACTTTAATTATGAAAACTAAACAACGCCTGAATCTCATTTCTTCCACGAATGGGTCTGTTCAAAAAGTTTTCTTCTAGTTTCCTTCTTTTCTAATTAATCAACATAATACGTATCAAGACAAGTACCTGAACTAACATCAGAATTTTTTACACGTCAGTGAAAATGATATTAGATTCCATCCATTTCCTTCCATAGTTCTAAAGATTAGGCCGTTTGCCATTCAAAAAGTAGTATCTATTAAGCTTAGTTGTAAGAACTAAAGTTCGTCATAAAGGAGAAAATCTTTAGAAGAGTTGAGTTTAGAAGAGAAGAATTGATAGCGACCTACTGGTTGCCAAAACGTTAAAGACTTCGTTTAATTTTTATGCTAAAACCAATAATTTCCATGAGATTACTCGCGCGGTGTTTTGGTTGGTCTAAATCTCCCAACAGCACCGGTTGCCTTTAAAGCCTCCAAAACCCATTAAAGATCAATAGAGCCGGTCAAAAATAAATAAATAATGGCCGCTCCTCGAGAAAGCCGACCCGTGTTTGACAATTTGCAGCTAACTGCAGCTGGGGGCTCAATTTTCCGGCGCTTTGAGAGCTGCACGCAGCAGCTAACTCAATTACTGTCACCGGCTCTTATCGGGGGCTATTCGATTGCACACCTCTAACGGCTAAGCCCGCCTCGTACTCTGATTTACTTTAACTAAGGGACAGATAATTCGATCTCTACAATCCGCTGTCGTTTATTGAGGTCGATCGCCGAACAATTTTTCCTCAATTTGCGAAGGGATTATGTAAAGTTTGCGGTCCTCCGGACGTGGGGCTGGAAGTTGTTAATCAGGACTGGACCCGAACTGGTTCGATTAACGCACTAATTAGGGGTGCGAAGCGGAGTTGTGCGGTTGCGGACGACCTCAAAATGTTCTGTTCGAATTTGTTTACTACGTATAATTAGATTCAATTTTCAAATGGCCCAGATGCAAAGATTAAGAGATATTAAGTGTGTTCTATGTATATGCGCATCGCTCGGCAAAACGAGCTTTCCCGAAAATTAATTACCGCTGGCTTCGAACTGATACACACTAGACACGCAGATGTACTTGCCAAGTAAACTGCCGCAATCCGAAATCCTTACTCGCAAACCGAGCTTCTTGTTAAGACATCTCGCCCTAGTTTCGCGCTACTCATTAAAATTAACGACTATCTTCACCTCGACGCTCCATATCAATTATTCCTAATTCCCCAATCAACCTACAAACACATATTGACTACCATAACTCACCTTTACGACAAATATAATCCCCAGGAGAGAACAGAACGGGGCGCAACCGTAGGACGAGTTCGCATAAAAAACCCGCCTCGGTGTTTTGGAATATCTCCACCCTCTTCAGGGTGTCCAGGTGCACGTTGATGGCGATTTCGGCTTTGAGCTTGTCCGGTAGACACGAGACCGCTCGTTCTTCGTCCGAGCACTTCTGAGTCAGCCACAGGTAGTCAAACCACTTGATTACTTTGACCTGGAGGTGCGTAGGTACTCGGCGCATGCGCATATAGGTTTTCACTCCGTCAAGCTTGGCTGGAAAAAAAAATGTATCTTAAATAAAATAGCAACAATTGTAGTTAAATATTAAAGTTCTTATCGGTAGGTGACAATGTAGCAGGTACAGGAAAATTTCTACGTTTTTGTAGAAGTTATATATAGATAGTACCTAATAGTTATTTACGTATAAAGGGCTGAAAGTATACGATTGCGGCCCGCTGACGAAGTTTAATGCCCGACGCGAAGCGGAGGGCTTTAATGAAGACAAGGGCCGCAATCATACTTACGGTCTGAGGTGCGTACAACGTTTTACGCAAAACTGATGTACTATTATTCGGTTTTATACTTAGTTTTATCTCGGTTTTTAGAAACGTTTTTTAATATGGAATCATTAACCATTACGACATAAGTTTGTTAAAAAACCGTTACCAGGTAAACGTCTTTATTTGATTGTCAAACAAGTCAGCTAAAAATTGTAATTCTTCTATTCGAAAATGTGTTCCATCGATGACGAATCCTCGGTAATCATGAAGAATCTTCCAGCGAATATATCAGAAGCTGCCGAGGAAGCATTAACCGAGTTGTGCCCAAATACATCAAGGGAGCGGCATGAGAAGGAAGTTTTGAAAAAAGGTATTGTTTTTAATAAAATTACATCTGTTTCGTTTATTTGTTTGACAGGCGGGCTTGGTGATTGTAAACAAAATGTCATCTCGATTTTTGCCTTAATTTTGATATCATTAGAAAGCTTATGTTAAGATTAGCAGATATAAGTAAAAAAATTTTTGGATGGTCGAGTTTTGTAAGAAAAAAAATAGAAAAATGAAGGTATGGAAATACATTACTCATATTTGGAAGTTGCCTCGATCTTATTTTGTAGCCATAACACACATTACATTTATAAAATTCATGGTTTTTCGATTTGTATGATATAATTTAAGTTTCAAACGACTCATAAATTCAAATTTTTATTTAACTTACAAATTTTGCATTGTATTAGTTGCTAGTCGAATGATTAATGAAGTTGGCAGGTAGCTTATAAAAGATGAAGTTTGTTGACGTTTTTAAAGGCATTGTTGCAAAGTCTTTTTCTTGAAAATATTCGATTATGACAACGTAAAATTTAATTTATTTAAAATTTTTTTTGATCAGGTTAACTTCGGTTGGTTCAGGTTAGGTCTGGTCAGTTCAGGTTAGTCCAATTCTAATTTTCATTTACACTTTTTACGTAGGCTAGCCTAGTTAGTTCAGTTCTAGTTTTTCTGGTAAGGTTAGTTCTACTTGGTTCTACCCTTTATGTTAGGGGTAGAGAATAATACGGGGTATTCATTATAAAACTTCATCTAACAGGCTATAAAATTTTGACAGAAAAGGATGACATAATAAAAATAAATGGACTTTTGTTTCTCCATCCTTTTCTTTTGACATTTTACAGACAACTAGATGAAGTTTTATAATGAACACTCTGTATAAAATGCGCTTTTTTTTAATTTTTAGAACAGGTCAACTTTCTGTTACTTCATGTGAGGTCTCGTTAGTTCAGGTTAGTTAAGTTATAGTTACCCTCGTTAGTTTAGTTCAGTTACACTTTTACGTTTAGGTTAGGTTAGCTCAGGTTAGTTCAGTTCTACTCTTTATGTTAGGGGTAGAGAATCATATAAAAAGCGGGCTCTTTCGCTTTTTTTTAAAATTTTTAGAACCGGTTAACTTTCTGTTATTTCAGGTAATGTCTGGTTAGTTCAGTTCTAGTTTCCCTGGTTAGTTCAGGTTAGTTCATTTACACTTTTGACGTTTAGGTTAGACTAGATTAGGTTAGTTCAGTTCTACTCTTTATGTTAGGGGCAGAGAATTACATGAAAACTAGACCCGTTTTAATTTTTAAAACAGGTGTTATGTTTCGGTTAGTTCAGGTTAGGTCTGGTTAGTTCAGGTTAGTCCAGTTCTAGTTTTCCTGGTTAGATTGGTTCAGTTACACTTTTACGTTTAGGTTAGGTTAGTTCAGGTTAGTCCAGTTCTAGTTTTCCTGGTTAGGTTGGTTCAGTTACACTTTTACGTTTAGGATAGGTTAGCTCAGGTTAGTTCAGTTCTACCCTTTATGTTAGGGGTAGAGAATAATATAAAATGCGCTTTTTTAAAATTTTTAGAACAGGTTAACTTTCTGTTATTTCAGGTGACGTCTCGTTACTTCAGGTTAGTCCAGTTCTAGTTTCCCTTGTTAGTTTAATTCAGTTACACAATTTACGTTTAGGTTAGGCTAGCTCAGGTTAGTTCAGTTCTACTCCTTATGTTAGGGTTAATGAATAATATAAAAAGCGGGCCCTTTTGGGCCCGCTATTTTTTAATTATTAGAACAGGTCAACTTTCTGTTACTTCATGTGAGGTCTCGTTAGTTCAGGTTAGTTAAGTTATAGTTACCCTTGTTAGTTTAGTTCAGTTACACATTTACGTTTAGGTTAGGTTAGCTCAGGTTAGTTCAGTTCTACTCTTTATGTTAGGGGTAGAGAATCATATAAAAAGAGGCCCCTTTAGCTTTTTTTTTTTAATTTTTAGAACAGGTTAACTTTCTGTTACTTCAGGTAATGTCTGGTTAGTTCAGTTCTAGTTTCCCTGGTTAGCTCAGGTTAGTTCATTTACACTTTTGACGTTTAGGTTAGACTAGATTAGGTTAGTTCAGTTCTACTCTTTATGTTAGGGGCAGAGAATAACATGAAAACTAGACCCGTTTTAATTTTTAAAACAGGTGTTATGTTTCGGTTAGTTCAGGTTAGGTCTGGTTAGTTCAGGTTAGTCCAGTTCTAGTTTTCCTGGTTAGATTGGTTCAGTTACACTTTTACGTTTAGGTTAGGTTAGTTCAGGTTAGTCCAGTTCTAGTTTTCCTGGTTAGGTTGGTTCAGTTACACTTTTACGTTTAGGATAGGTTAGCTCAGGTTAGTTCAGTTCTACCCTTTATGTTAGGGGTAGAGAATAATATAAAATGCGCTTTTTTAAAATTTTTAGAACAGGTTAACTTTCTGTTATTTCAGGTGACGTCTCGTTACTTCAGGTTAGTCCAGTTCTAGTTTCCCTTGTTAGTTTAATTCAGTTACACAATTTACGTTTAGGTTAGGCTAGCTCAGGTTAGTTCAGTTCTACTCCTTATGTTAGGGTTAGAGAATAATATAAAAAGCGGGCCCATTTGGGCCCGCTATTTTTTAATTATTAGAACAGGTTAACTTTTTGTTACTTCAGGTAAGGTCTGGTTAGTTCAGTTTAGTTCAGTTCTAGTTTTCCTGGTTAGATTAGTTCAGTTACATTTTTGACGCTTAGGTTAGACTAGCTTAGGTTAGTTCAGTTCTGCTCTTTATGTTGGGGGCAGAGAATAATATGAAAACTAGACCCGTTTTAATTTTTAAAACAGGTTATGTTTCGGTTAGTTCAAGTTAGGTCTGGTTAGTTCATTTCCTGGTTAGTCCATCCGGATAAAGGTTAGTCCAGTTCTAGTTTTCCTGGTTAGGTTGGTTCAGTTACATTTTTACGTTTAGGTTAGCTCAGGTTAGTTCAGTTCTACCCTTTATGTTAGGGGTAGAGAATAATATAAAATGCGCTTTTTTAAAATTTTTAGAACAGGTTAAATTTCTGTTACTTCAAGTGAGGTCTCGTTACTTCAGGATAGTCCAGTTCTAGTTTCCCTTATTAGTTTAGTTCAGTTACACTATTTACGTTTAGGTTAGTTCAGGTTAGTTCAGTTCTACTCCTTATGTTAGGGGTAGAGAATAATATAATAAGCGGGCCCTCTCGGGCCCGCTATTTTTTTATTTTTAGAAGAAGTTAACTTTTTGTTACTTCAGGTAAGGTCTGGTTAGTTCAGTTCTAGTTTCCCTGGTTAGGTTAGTTCAGTTACATTTTTGACGCTTAGGTTAGGCTAGATTAGGTTAGTTCAGTTCTACTCTTTATGTTAGGGGCAGAGAATAACATGAAAACTAGACCCGTTTTAATTTTTAAAACAGGTGTTATGTTTCGGTTAGTTCAGGTTAGGTCTGGTTAGTTCAGGTTAGTCCAGTTCTAGTTTTCCTGGTTAGGTTGGTTCAGTTACACTTTTACGTTTAGGTTAGGTTAGCTCAGGTTAGTTCAGTTCTACCCTTCATGTTAGGGGTAGAGAATAATATAAAATGCGCTTTTTTTAAATTTTTAGAACAGGTTAACTTTCTGTTACTTCAGGTTAGTCCAGTTCTAGTTTCCCTTGTTAGTTTAGTTCAGTTACACTATTTACGTATAGGTTAGGCTAGCTCAGGTTAGTTTAGTTCTACTCCTTATGTTAGGGGTAGAGAATAATATAAAAAGCGGGCCCTTTCGGGCCCGCTATTTTTTTATTTTTAGAACAGGTTAACTTTTTCTTGCTTCAGGTAAGGTCTGGTTAGTTCAGTTTAGTTCAGTTCTAGTTCCCCTGGTTAGGTTAGTTCAGTTACATTTTTGACGCTTAGGTTAGGCTAGATTAGGTTAGATCAGTTCTACTCGTTATGTTAGGGGCAGAGAATAACATGAAAACTAGACCCGTTTTAATTTTTAAAACAGGTGTTATGTTTCGGTTAGTTCAGGTTAGGTCTGGTTAGTTCAGGTTAGTCCAGTTCTAGTTTTCCTGGTTAGGTTGCTTCAGTTACACTTTTACGTTTAGGTTAGGTTAGCTTAGGTTAGTTCAGTTCTACCCTTTATGTTAGGGGTAGAGAATAATATAAAATGCGCTTTTTTTAAATTTTTAGAACAGGTTAACTTTCTGTTACTTCAGGTTAGTCCAGTTCTAGTTTCCCTTGTTAGTTTAGTTCAGTTACACTATTTACGTATAGGGTAGGCTAGCTCAGGTTAGTTTAGTTCGACTCCTTATGTTAGGGGTAGAGAATAATATAAAAAGCGGGTCCTTTCGGGCCCGCTATTTTTTTATTTTTAGAACAGGTTAACTTTTTCCTGCTTCAGGTAAGGTCTGGTTAGTTCAGTTTAGTTCAGTTCTAGTTCCCCTGGTTAGGTTAGTTCAGTTACATTTTTGACGCTTAAGTTAGTCTAGTTTAGGTTAGTTCAGTTCTGCTCTTTATGTTAGGGGCAGAGAATAATATGAAAACTAGACCCGTTTTAATTTTTAAAACAGGTTATGTTTCGGTTAGTTTAGGTTAGGTCTGGTTAGTTCAGGTTAGTCCAGTTCTAGTTTTCTTGGTTAGGTTGGTTCAGTTACATTTTTACGTTTAGGTTAGGTTAGCTCAGGTTAGTTCAGTTCTGCCCTTTATGTTAGGGGTAGAGAATAATATAAATGCGCTTTTTTAAATTTTTTAGAATAGGTTAACTTTCTGTTACTTCAAGTGAGGTCTCGTTACTTCAGATTAGTCCAGTTCTAGTTTCCCTTGTTAGTTTAGTTCAGTTAAACAATTTACGTTTAGGTTAGGCTAGCTCAGGTTAGTTCAGTTCTACTCATTATGTCAAAATTAGAGAATTATAAGAACTCACGAGTCGATTCCGCAATTTCGTTGGGCATATTCGCAAACGTTATGTGTTAAATTAATACCCCTTAAATTTTCCTACTATCAGTTATGCAATTTTCTTTCTAGATGAGACCACATAATTTTACTGCACTTAATGATGAACTCCGACGTTTGGCATCACTGTAAATATGTTTCTGAGCCTACTGTCAGATTCGAGAGTTTTCGCATCAATTTTGTCACACATTTTCAATTTTCATTTCCTTGTTTCTCAGTGAAAAGTGGCTCATCCAAGAATATTTTTCTTTCAATTAGTTTTATAGACCGTAAGATACTATTAAAAAAAGGAAAAACCTTGAAAATCGAGATGACATAAACTTTACAAGCACCGGCGGGCTTTTTCTTGACGGGCGGTAAAGTAGAACTTTCCGCCCGCATTTTTGAGCCTATTACGTACCAGTTTTGCGAAAAAATTAAAAACTAGGTGCGCTTAACTCCAAACTGAAAGATAAAAGAAATATAAACAGTCAGGAATCGCAGATTGTCCGTTCAGATTGTGAATAAGTTTACGTCTCTCTAGGCAGAGCGCTCAACTCTCCCCCAGCGAATCTCTTCCCCCAAAGGTCACTATAGATTGGCACAAAGGCTTCTTTTAGAATAGAACTAAAATGCACGAGACATTTAAAGGTTTTTATTGGTACCTTCTCATCAGACCTCATTTAAGTAACAAGATGGTCGATATTCCAAATGGTCTAGCAAGCTCTTGAAAGTTGAATGTCCAGTCTAACCATTATTCGACAAAAGTAACCATTACTGATTTATATTGCTCAACACGCAGACTTTTCCACGCGGTGTGACTACGAGACCAGGGTTACCTCGACTTCCAGTACTCTGCTGCATTATGTG
This sequence comes from Taphrorychus bicolor, assembly GCA_951812265.1. Taxonomy (NCBI): domain Eukaryota; kingdom Metazoa; phylum Arthropoda; class Insecta; order Coleoptera; family Curculionidae; genus Taphrorychus; species Taphrorychus bicolor. The sequence continues at coordinate 23,283,719 of OX638304.1, forward strand.
TGCTGCAATGAGTTTTTGGATTGAATCGAATGTAATGTTGTTGGCTCAGGTTTGTCAGACCGCCAGGCGATTTTATGTTGTTTTACGGTGAATGGTGAATGTGACGTTGTGAGCATCCCATTGGATTAATTTGCGAGGGCATTGTTGAATACAATCCACCATAAATTGATTGGTAGCAACCCTTATTACTATCAGTGTCATTAATGTCAGTGCGTTTAGCGCCAAAAGCACCATATTTCTTAAGTAAGATTAGTTTCAGGCTGTCTGTACTGTTTGTAGCGCAGCAGATTTGTTCTCATTTTTATATTAAAATTATTACTACTAAGGTTTTGTACCGATTGTAGAAGTTCAGCATTTCGTATGGGTTATGATATTTACCTATTATACTACCTCTCATACTATTGTCAGTGTTCAGTACGTATCTTTGTAATGTCATTGTCAGTAGTTTTATAATAAGTTGATTAAAGCCTAATTCTCTAAAGGTCTAGATTCTATCTACTACAATTTAATCAAATTATTTTGAAGTGCGATAGATAAACTGATTCGTCCTGAAAGACTTGAATTGGATCCCAATTCACCTAATGCTGCTGAACTTTGGAAACACTGGTACCGATCCTTTCAAAACTTCCTTGAAGCTGCTAAGCCACAGGATGACAAAGAGAAGCTCAACTTACTGATCAATTATATCAAATCGATGGTTTTCACATTTATAAGTGACTGAGGAACCTATGAGGATGCTGTGAAGATACTTGAAAACATGTATGTCAAACCCAAGATTGAAATATTTGCACGTTATTCCCTTGCGACTCGAGGACAACAGCCCGGTGAGTTTTTGCAAGTTCTTAAGCAAATGAGCAAAGAATGTAATTTTAAGGCGGTCTCTGCTGAAAAGAATAAAAGTGAGTTCATCAGACTTTCCTTCATTACTGGTCTAAATTCTTCAATAATTAGACAACGTTTACTAGAAAGTACAACACTTACTTTAGACGAGGCCGTCGATAAAGCTAGGGCTCTTGAAATGGCTCAACATCAGTCAGAATCGTACAACTCCCGTTTTGCTGGTACTGCAGCTTCTACAAGTATGAATCCAAAAGAGACTTTTCAAAATAATTCTACTGATTATCCAACTGTTGTTGCTAGTACTGGACAAAAGTGTTATTTTTGTGGGAATAATAAGCATCCACGAAACATTTGTCCTGCTCGAAACTCTGTCTGTCACAAGTGCAGCAAAAAGGGGCATTTTACAAAAGTTACATCAGCGGCTTTGCTTTCACACATAACTGCTGCTTCTTTGAGGTGTTTGTGCAAGTCAATGACTCAAGTTGAAATAAATGGAAATCAAATAGATGCCCTAATCGATACTAGAAGCTCGGATAGTTATTTGTGCAGCAAGATTGCTAAAGAGAAAAATTTTAAGGTTTTTCCTTCGAAAACAAATATTTCTATGGCCATCACATCGTTGAAGTCTGAAGTACTGGGTTACTGTGTAGTAAATCTGCAAACTGAATCAAATTTCTACAGGAATTTCAAGCTACTGATATTAAATGATCTGTGTGCAGATATGATAATCGGTTATGATATCTTAGCAAGCATTGCGGACTAGAAGTCAGTTTTGATGGAGCGAGGCCTATCCTAAAGATATGTAACTATGCAGTAGCTAAGGTGGAACCTGTCTCTTAATTTTCGAATCTCCTCGCAAATTGTAAACCTATTGCAGCTAAATCACGTATAGAATAAGAAGTTCAAAAATTTTTAAAGGAGGAAAGTATCGAGACCACGAGACCACGAGTGAATTCTCGAAAATCGAAACTTGGTCTCGATCTCGGGCTCGATCTGCGAAAACCGAGACCGAGACCGAGACCGATACTGCCAACCGAGACTCTCGAGAGTCTCGGTCTCGAACAACATCATTCAAGTTTGCAAGATATTAGAGAAGTGTGTAATTTATTAACCAGAAAAAAACCGATTAACTGGGTATTTATTCTAATCAGATTTCTCTCCATATTTATCTCATTAAAATCAGGTAGCCTACACTCGCTACACAGAGCAACAATTAAAAAACTGCCAACTTTTTGAAAATATCCTGTAACTTTTTTTCGGGCTTAAAACAAGAAACGTCAAACATATCCCGAGATATCTACCAAGCCTATAAAATGACATGGTGACGAAAAGTTAAGATTTACCATAGATATCAAATGGAGTGAGTTCAAATTTTAAAGTTTTGCCCCGTATCTAGAGCTTCACGAGACCGAGACCGAGACTTACATATTCTCGGTCTCGGTCTCGAATTTACAATTAAGTCTCGGTCTTGGTCTCGTAGTAGCAACTCGAGTCTCGGTCTCGGTCTCGGTCTCGAAAAAAAAGGTCGTATCTCCATTGTTCTTTTTTTTTGACATGTGTAAACTTGTAGTAAGCATGAATAAATTCGATTGTTTGTTTGTTTATATTATTGCATATTTAGAATCGCCTCGATAAGAACTTTTAAAAAACCCAAAACAATTTTTTAAATGTTTTTTATTTTAAAAATAGTGACTAAACTACTAGATGCAGATGGAAATTAGGTGCGCCACTGGATGCTACGTTACAAAAACTACTGGAAAGCATTCTTACTTTTCAAGAAACTAAAAAGACAAACAAGTTTCCAAAATGTCAAATCTCCGAAATCACCCTGTATCTCAAAAACCAAATCGTTATGGGAAATTCTGCTGCCGCCATCTTTAATTTCACTAGAAAGTAGCATACTGCCGCGAAAACCACAATCCTTTTCCTTTAAAATTAAGGCAGGATCCCATTTAGAAGTGCCAAAAATGGGATACCCTGTATATTCTTGGGTCCGGTTTTCAAGGGAAATTTCCTGGTGTGATTGAAGGAGTGTCCTTTTGTTCTTTAGAATGGACATCCGAATCTGAAATTTTCACAGTATGTGTCCTCGGTCAGAAGCATTATTTGTGCCAAGTTTAAAGGACACTACCCTCCAGAAAAATTTGATAAAAACCGATTTACTGGGTATTTATTCTAATCAGATTTACACTAAACTTGGTACAAATGATGCTTCTCGCTCGGGTCATTCACTGTTAAAATTTGAGACTCGGATGTCCGTTGTAAAGGACACTACCCTCTAGAAAAATTTGATAAAAACCGATTGACTGGGTATTTATTCTAATCAGATTTACACCAAACTTGGACACAAATGATGCTCCTGATCCGGAGCATACACTGTTAAAATTTCAGATTCGGATGTCCATTCTAAAGGACACTACCCTCTAGAAAAATTTGATTAAAACCGATTGACTGGGTATTTATTCTAATCAGGTTTACACTAAACTTGGTACAAATGATGCTTCTCGCTCGGGTCATTCACTGTTAAAATTTGAGACTCGGATGTCCGTTGTAAAAGACACTACCCTCTAGAAAAATTTGATTAAAACCGATTGACTGGGTATTTATTCTAATCAGGTTTACACTAAACTTGGTACAAATGATGCTTCTCGCTCGGGTCATTCACTGTTAAAATTTGAGACTCGGATGTCCGTTGTAAAAGACACTACCCTCTAGAAAAATTTGATTAAAACCGATTGACTGGGTATTTATTCTAATCAGATTTACACCAAACTTGGACACAAATGATGCTCCTGATCCGGAGCATACACTGTTAAAATTTCAGATTCGGATGTCCATTCTAAAGGACACTACCCTCTAGAAAAATTTGATTAAAACCGATTGACTGGGTATTTATTCTAATCAGGTTTACACTAAACTTGGTACAAATGATGCTTCTCGCTCGGGTCATTCACTGTTAAAATTTGAGACTCGGATGTCCGTTGTAAAAGACACTACCCTCTAGAAAAATTTGATTAAAACCGATTGACTGGGTATTTATTCTAATCAGGTTTACACTAAACTTGGTACAAATGATGCTTCTCGCTCGGGTCATTCACTGTTAAAATTTGAGACTCGGATGTCCGTTGTAAAAGACACTACCCTCTAGAAAAATTTGATTAAAACCGATTGACTGGGTATTTATTCTAATCAGATTTACACCAAACTAGGACACAAATGATGCTCCTGACCCGGAGCATACACTGTTAAAATTTCAGATTCGGATGTCCATTCTAAAGGACACCACCCTCTAGAAAAATTTGATTAAAACCGATTGACTGGCTATTTATTCTAATCAGATTTACACTAAACTTGGTACAAATGATGCTTCTTGCTCGGGTCATTCACTGTTAAAATTTGAGACTCGGATGTCCGTTGTAAAAGACACTACCCTCTAGAAAAATTTGATTAAAACCGATTGACTGGGTATTTATTCTAATCAGATTTACACCAAACTTGGACACAAATGATGCTCCTGACCCGGAGCATACACTGTTAAAATTTCAGATTCAGATGTCCATTCTAAAGGACACTACCCTCTAGAAAAATTTGATTAAAACCGATTTACTGGGTATTTATTCTAATCAGATTTACACTAAACTTGGTAAAAATGATGCTTCTCGTTCGGGGCATACACTGTTAAAATTTGAGACTCGGATGTCCGTTGTAAAAGACACTACCCTCTAGAAAAATTTGATTGAAACCGATTGACTGGGTATTTATTCTAATCACATTTACACCAAACTTGGACACAAATGATGCTCCTGACCCGGAGCATACACTGTTAAAATTTCTGATTCGGATGTCCATTCTAAAGGACACTACCCTCTAGAAAAATTTGATTAAAACCGATTTACTGGGTATTTATTCTAATCAGATTTACACTAATCTTGGTAAAAATGATGCTTCTCGTTCGGGGCATACACTGTTAAAATTTGAGACTCGGATGTCCGTTGTAAAAGACACTACCCTCTAGAAAAATTTGATTAAAACCGATTGACTGGGTATTTATTCTAATCAGATTTACACCAAACTTGGACACAAATGATGCTCCTGACCCGGAGCATACACTGTTAAAATTTCAGATTCAGATGTCCATTCTAAAGGACACTACCCTCTAGAAAAATTTGATTAAAACCGATTTACTGGGTATTTATTCTAATCAGATTTACACTAAACTTGGTAAAAATGATGCTTCTCGTTCGGGGCATACACTGTTAAAATTTGAGACTCGGATGTCCGTTGTAAAAGACACTACCCTCTAGAAAAATTTGATTGAAACCGATTGACTGGGTATTTATTCTAATCACATTTACACCAAACTTGGACACAAATGATGCTCCTGACCCGGAGCATACACTGTTAAAATTTCTGATTCGGATGTCCATTCTAAAGGACACTACCCTCTAGAAAAATTTGATTAAAACCGATTTACTGGGTATTTATTCTAATCAGATTTACACTAAACTTGGTAAAAATGATGCTTCTCGTTCGGGGCATACACTGTTAAAATTTGAGACTCGGATGTCCGTTGTAAAAGACACTACCCTCTAGAAAAATTTGATTAAAACCGATTGACTGGGTATTTATTCTAATCAGATTTACACCAAACTTGGACACAAATGATGCTCCTGACCCGGAGCATACACTGTTAAAATTTCAGATTCAGATGTCCATTCTAAAGGACACTACCCTCTAGAAAAATTTGATTAAAACCGATTTACTGGGTATTTATTCTAATCAGATTTACACTAAACTTGGTAAAAATGATGCTTCTCGTTCGGGGCATACACTGTTAAAATTTGAGACTCGGATATCCGTTGTAAAAGACACACCCTCTAGAAAAATTTGATTAAAACCGATTGACTGGGTATTTATTCTAATCAGATTTACACCAAACTTGGACACAAATGATGCTCCTGACCCGGAGCATACACTGTTAAGATTTCAGATTCGGATGTCCATTCTAAAGGACACCACCCTCTAGAAAAATTTGTTTAAAACCGATTGACTGGGTATTTATTCTAATCAGATTTACACTAAACTTGGTACAAATGATGCTTCTTGCTCGGGTCATTCACTGTTAAAATTTGAGACTCGGATGTCCGTTGTAAAAGACACTACCCTCTTCTAGAAAAATTTGATTAAAACCGATTGACTGGGTATTTATTCTAATCACATTTACACCAAACTTGGACACAAATAATGCTCCTGACCCGGAGCATACACTGTTAAAATTTCAGATTCGGATGTCCATTCTAAAGGACACTACCCTCTAGAAAAATTTGATTAAAACCGATTGATTAGGTATTTATTCTAATCAGATTTACACTAAACTTGGTACAAACGATGCTTCTCGCTCGGGTCATTCACTGTTAAAATTTGAGACACGGATGTCCGTTGTAAAAGACACTACCCTCTAGAAAAATTTGATTAAAACCGATTGACTGGGTATTTATTCTAATCAGATTAACACCAAACTTGGAAACAAATGGTGCTCCTGACCCGGAGCATACACTTTTAAAATTTCAGATTCGGGTGTCCATTCTAAAGGACACTACCCTCTAGAAAAATTTGATTAAAACCGATTTACTGGGTATTTATTCTAATCAGATTTACACTAAACTTGGTAAAAATGATGCTTCTCGTTCGGGGCATACACTGTTAAAATTTGAGACTCGGATGTCCGTTGTAAAAGACACTACCCTCTAGAAAAATTTGATTAAAACCGATTGACTGGGTATTTATTCTAATCAGATTTACACCAAACTTGGACACAAATGATGCTCCTGACCCGGAGCATACACTGTTAAAATTTCAGATTCGGATGTCCATTCTAAAGGACACTACCCTCTAGAAAAATTTGATTAAAACCGATTGACTGGGTATTTATTCTAATCAGATTTACACTAAACTTGGTACAAATGATGCTTCTCGCTCGGGTCATTCACTGTTAAAATTTGAGACTCGGATGTCGATTCTAAAGGACACTACCCTCTAGAAAAATTTGATTAAAACCGATTTACTGAGTATTTATTCTAATCAGATTTACACTAAACTTGGTAAAAATGATGCTTCTCGTTCGGGGCATACACTGTTAAAATTTGAGACTCGGATGTCCGTTGTAAAAGACACTACCCTCTAGAAAAATTTGATAAAAACGGATTGACTGGGTATTTATTCTAATCAGATTTACACCAAACTTGGACACAAATGATGCTCCTGACCCGGAGCATACACTGTTAAAATTTCAGATTCGGATGTCCATTCTAAAGGACACTACCCTCTAGAAAAATTTGATTAAAACCGATTGACTGGGTATTTATTCTAATCAGATTTACACTAAACTTGGTACAAATGATGCTTCTCGCTCGGGTCATTCACTGTTAAAATTTGAGACACGGATGTCCGTTGTAAAAGACACTAACCTCTAGAAAAATTTGATTAAAACCGATTGACTGGGTATTTATTCTAATCAGATTTACACCAAACTTGGACACAAAAGATGCTCCTGACCCGGAGCATACACTGTTAAAATTTCAGATTCGGATGTCCATTCTAAAGGACACTACCCTCTAGAAAAATTTGATTAAAACCGATTGACTAGGTATTTATTCTAATCAGATTTACACTAAACTTGGCACAAATGATGCTTCTCGCTCGGGTCATTCACTGTTAAAATTTGAGACTCGGATGTCCGTTGTAAAAGACACTACCCTCTAGAAAAATTTGATAAAAACCGATTGACTGGGTATTTATTCTAATCAGGTTTACACCAAACTTGGACACAAATGATGCTCCTGACCCGGAGCATACACTGTTAAAATTTCAGATTCGGATGTCCATTCTAAAGGACACTACCCTCTAGAAAAATTTGATTAAAACCGATTTACTGGGTATTTATTCTAATCAGGTTTACACCAAACTTGGACACAAATGATGCTCCTGACCCGGAGCATACACTGTTAAAATTTCAGATTCGGATGTCCATTCTAAAGGACACTACCCTCTAGAAAAATTTGATTAAAACCGATTGACTGGGTATTTATTCTAATCAGGTTTACACCAAACTTGGACACAAATGATGCTCCTGACCCGGAGCATACACTGTTAAAATTTCAGATTCGGATGTCCATTCTAAAGGACACTACCCTCTAGAAAAATTTGATTAAAACCGATTGACTGGGTATTTATTCTAATCAGATTTACACCAAACTTGGACACAAATGATGCTCCTGACCCGGAGCATACACTGTTAAAATTTCAGATTCAGATGTCCATTCTAAAGGACACTACCCTCTAGAAAAATTTGATTAAAACCGATTTACTGGGTATTTATTCTAATCAGATTTACACTAAACTTGGTAAAAATGATGCTTCTCGTTCGGGGCATACACTGTTAAAATTTGAGACTCGGATGTCCGTTGTAAAAGACACTACCCTCTAGAAAAATTTGATTGAAACCGATTGACTGGGTATTTATTCTAATCACATTTACACCAAACTTGGACACAAATGATGCTCCTGACCCGGAGCATACACTGTTAAAATTTCTGATTCGGATGTCCATTCTAAAGGACACTACCCTCTAGAAAAATTTGATTAAAACCGATTTACTGGGTATTTATTCTAATCAGATTTACACCAAACTTGGACACAAATGATGCTCCTGACCCGGAGCATACACTGTTAAAATTTCAGATTCGGATGTCCATTCTAAAGGACACTACCCTCTAGAAAAATTTGATTAAAACCGATTGACTGGGTATTTATTCTAATCAGATTTACACTAAACTTGGTACAAATGATGCTTCTCGCTCGGGTCATTCACTGTTAAAATTTGAGACTCGGATGTCGATTCTAAAGGACACTACCCTCTAGAAAAATTTGATTAAAACCGATTTACTGAGTATTTATTCTAATCAGATTTACACTAAACTTGGTAAAAATGATGCTTCTCGTTCGGGGCATACACTGTTAAAATTTGAGACTCGGATGTCCGTTGTAAAAGACACTACCCTCTAGAAAAATTTGATAAAAACGGATTGACTGGGTATTTATTCTAATCAGATTTACACCAAACTTGGACACAAATGATGCTCCTGACCCGGAGCATACACTGTTAAAATTTCAGATTCGGATGTCCATTCTAAAGGACACTACCCTCTAGAAAAATTTGATTAAAACCGATTGACTGGGTATTTATTCTAATCAGATTTACACTAAACTTGGTACAAATGATGCTTCTCGCTCGGGTCATTCACTGTTAAAATTTGAGACACGGATGTCCGTTGTAAAAGACACTAACCTCTAGAAAAATTTGATTAAAACCGATTGACTGGGTATTTATTCTAATCAGATTTACACCAAACTTGGACACAAAAGATGCTCCTGACCCGGAGCATACACTGTTAAAATTTCAGATTCGGATGTCCATTCTAAAGGACACTACCCTCTAGAAAAATTTGATTAAAACCGATTGACTAGGTATTTATTCTAATCAGATTTACACTAAACTTGGCACAAATGATGCTTCTCGCTCGGGTCATTCACTGTTAAAATTTGAGACTCGGATGTCCGTTGTAAAGGACACTACCCTCTAGAAAAATTTGATTAAAACCGATTGACTGGGTATTTATTCTAATCAGATTTACACCAAACTTGGACACAAATGATGCTCCTGACCCGGAGCATACACTGTTAAAATTTCAGATTCGGGTGTCCATTCTAAAGGACACTACCCTCTAGAAAAATTTGATTAAAACCGATTTACTGGGTATTTATTCTAATCAGATTTACACTAAACTTGGTAAAAATGATGCTTCTCGTTCGGGGCATACACTGTTAAAATTTGAGACTCGGATGTCCGTTGTAAAAGACACTACCCTCTAGAAAAATTTGATTAAAACCGATTGACTGGGTATTTATTCTAATCAGATTTACACCAAACTTGGACACAAATGATGCTCCTGACCCGGAGCATACACTGTTAAAATTTCAGATTCGGATGTCCATTCTAAAGGACACTACCCTCTAGAAAAATTTGATTAAAACCGATTGACTGGGTATTTATTCTAATCAGATTTACACTAAACTTGGTACAAATGATGCTTCTCGCTCGGGTCATTCACTGTTAAAATTTGAGACTCGGATGTCGATTCTAAAGGACACTACCCTCTAGAAAAATTTGATTAAAACCGATTTACTGAGTATTTATTCTAATCAGATTTACACTAAACTTGGTAAAAATGATGCTTCTCGTTCGGGGCATACACTGTTAAAATTTGAGACTCGGATGTCCGTTGTAAAAGACACTACCCTCTAGAAAAATTTGATAAAAACGGATTGACTGGGTATTTATTCTAATCAGATTTACACCAAACTTGGACACAAATGATGCTCCTGACCCGGAGCATACACTGTTAAAATTTCAGATTCGGATGTCCATTCTAAAGGACACTACCCTCTAGAAAAATTTGATTAAAACCGATTGACTGGGTATTTATTCTAATCAGATTTACACTAAACTTGGTACAAATGATGCTTCTCGCTCGGGTCATTCACTGTTAAAATTTGAGACACGGATGTCCGTTGTAAAAGACACTAACCTCTAGAAAAATTTGATTAAAACCGATTGACTGGGTATTTATTCTAATCAGATTTACACCAAACTTGGACACAAAAGATGCTCCTGACCCGGAGCATACACTGTTAAAATTTCAGATTCGGATGTCCATTCTAAAGGACACTACCCTCTAGAAAAATTTGATTAAAACCGATTGACTAGGTATTTATTCTAATCAGATTTACACTAAACTTGGCACAAATGATGCTTCTCGCTCGGGTCATTCACTGTTAAAATTTGAGACTCGGATGTCCGTTGTAAAAGACACTACCCTCTAGAAAAATTTGATAAAAACCGATTGACTGGGTATTTATTCTAATCAGGTTTACACCAAACTTGGACACAAATGATGCTCCTGACCCGGAGCATACACTGTTAAAATTTCAGATTCGGATGTCCATTCTAAAGGACACTACCCTCTAGAAAAATTTGATTAAAACCGATTTACTGGGTATTTATTCTAATCAGATTTACACTAAACTTGGTAAAAATGATGCTTCTCGTTCGGGGCATACACTGTTAAAATTTGAGACTCGGATGTCCGTTGTAAAAGACACTACCCTCTAGAAAAATTTGATAAAAACGGATTGACTGGGTATTTATTCTAATCAGATTTACACCAAACTTGGACACAAATGATGCTCCTGACCCGGAGCATACACTGTTAAAATTTCAGATTCGGATGTCCATTCTAAAGGACACTACCCTCTAGAAAAATTTGATTAAAACCGATTGACTGGGTATTTATTCTAATCAGATTTACACTAAACTTGGTACAAATGATGCTTCTCGCTCGGGTCATTCACTGTTAAAATTTGAGACACGGATGTCCGTTGTAAAAGACACTAACCTCTAGAAAAATTTGATTAAAACCGATTGACTGGGTATTTATTCTAATCAGATTTACACCAAACTTGGACACAAAAGATGCTCCTGACCCGGAGCATACACTGTTAAAATTTCAGATTCGGATGTCCATTCTAAAGGACACTACCCTCTAGAAAAATTTGATTAAAACCGATTGACTAGGTATTTATTCTAATCAGATTTACACTAAACTTGGCACAAATGATGCTTCTCGCTCGGGTCATTCACTGTTAAAATTTGAGACTCGGATGTCCGTTGTAAAAGACACTACCCTCTAGAAAAATTTGATAAAAACCGATTGACTGGGTATTTATTCTAATCAGGTTTACACCAAACTTGGACACAAATGATGCTCCTGACCCGGAGCATACACTGTTAAAATTTCAGATTCGGATGTCCATTCTAAAGGACACTACCCTCTAGAAAAATTTGATTAAAACCGATTTACTGGGTATTTATTCTAATCAGGTTTACACCAAACTTGGACACAAATGATGCTCCTGACCCGGAGCATACACTGTTAAAATTTCAGATTCGGATGTCCATTCTAAAGGACACTACCCTCTAGAAAAATTTGATTAAAACCGATTGACTGGGTATTTATTCTAATCAGGTTTACACCAAACTTGGACACAAATGATGCTCCTGACCCGGAGCATACACTGTTAAAATTTCAGATTCGGATGTCCATTCTAAAGGACACTACCCTCTAGAAAAATTTGATTAAAACCGATTGACTGGGTATTTATTCTAATCAGATTTACACCAAACTTGGACACAAATGATGCTCCTGACCCGGAGCATACACTGTTAAAATTTCAGATTCAGATGTCCATTCTAAAGGACACTACCCTCTAGAAAAATTTGATTAAAACCGATTTACTGGGTATTTATTCTAATCAGATTTACACTAAACTTGGTAAAAATGATGCTTCTCGTTCGGGGCATACACTGTTAAAATTTGAGACTCGGATGTCCGTTGTAAAAGACACTACCCTCTAGAAAAATTTGATTGAAACCGATTGACTGGGTATTTATTCTAATCACATTTACACCAAACTTGGACACAAATGATGCTCCTGACCCGGAGCATACACTGTTAAAATTTCTGATTCGGATGTCCATTCTAAAGGACACTACCCTCTAGAAAAATTTGATTAAAACCGATTTACTGGGTATTTATTCTAATCAGATTTACACCAAACTTGGACACAAATGATGCTCCTGACCCGGAGCATACACTGTTAAAATTTCAGATTCGGATGTCCATTCTAAAGGACACTACCCTCTAGAAAAATTTGATTAAAACCGATTGACTGGGTATTTATTCTAATCAGATTTACACTAAACTTGGTACAAATGATGCTTCTCGCTCGGGTCATTCACTGTTAAAATTTGAGACTCGGATGTCGATTCTAAAGGACACTACCCTCTAGAAAAATTTGATTAAAACCGATTTACTGAGTATTTATTCTAATCAGATTTACACTAAACTTGGTAAAAATGATGCTTCTCGTTCGGGGCATACACTGTTAAAATTTGAGACTCGGATGTCCGTTGTAAAAGACACTACCCTCTAGAAAAATTTGATAAAAACGGATTGACTGGGTATTTATTCTAATCAGATTTACACCAAACTTGGACACAAATGATGCTCCTGACCCGGAGCATACACTGTTAAAATTTCAGATTCGGATGTCCATTCTAAAGGACACTACCCTCTAGAAAAATTTGATTAAAACCGATTGACTGGGTATTTATTCTAATCAGATTTACACTAAACTTGGTACAAATGATGCTTCTCGCTCGGGTCATTCACTGTTAAAATTTGAGACACGGATGTCCGTTGTAAAAGACACTAACCTCTAGAAAAATTTGATTAAAACCGATTGACTGGGTATTTATTCTAATCAGATTTACACCAAACTTGGACACAAAAGATGCTCCTGACCCGGAGCATACACTGTTAAAATTTCAGATTCGGATGTCCATTCTAAAGGACACTACCCTCTAGAAAAATTTGATTAAAACCGATTGACTAGGTATTTATTCTAATCAGATTTACACTAAACTTGGCACAAATGATGCTTCTCGCTCGGGTCATTCACTGTTAAAATTTGAGACTCGGATGTCCGTTGTAAAGGACACTACCCTCTAGAAAAATTTGATTAAAACCGATTGACTGGGTATTTATTCTAATCAGATTTACACCAAACTTGGACACAAATGATGCTCCTGACCCGGAGCATACACTGTTAAAATTTCAGATTCGGGTGTCCATTCTAAAGGACACTACCCTCTAGAAAAATTTGATTAAAACCGATTTACTGGGTATTTATTCTAATCAGATTTACACTAAACTTGGTAAAAATGATGCTTCTCGTTCGGGGCATACACTGTTAAAATTTGAGACTCGGATGTCCGTTGTAAAAGACACTACCCTCTAGAAAAATTTGATTAAAACCGATTGACTGGGTATTTATTCTAATCAGATTTACACCAAACTTGGACACAAATGATGCTCCTGACCCGGAGCATACACTGTTAAAATTTCAGATTCGGATGTCCATTCTAAAGGACACTACCCTCTAGAAAAATTTGATTAAAACCGATTGACTGGGTATTTATTCTAATCAGATTTACACTAAACTTGGTACAAATGATGCTTCTCGCTCGGGTCATTCACTGTTAAAATTTGAGACTCGGATGTCGATTCTAAAGGACACTACCCTCTAGAAAAATTTGATTAAAACCGATTTACTGAGTATTTATTCTAATCAGATTTACACTAAACTTGGTAAAAATGATGCTTCTCGTTCGGGGCATACACTGTTAAAATTTGAGACTCGGATGTCCGTTGTAAAAGACACTACCCTCTAGAAAAATTTGATAAAAACGGATTGACTGGGTATTTATTCTAATCAGATTTACACCAAACTTGGACACAAATGATGCTCCTGACCCGGAGCATACACTGTTAAAATTTCAGATTCGGATGTCCATTCTAAAGGACACTACCCTCTAGAAAAATTTGATTAAAACCGATTGACTGGGTATTTATTCTAATCAGATTTACACTAAACTTGGTACAAATGATGCTTCTCGCTGGGGTCATTCACTGTTAAAATTTGAGACACGGATGTCCGTTGTAAAAGACACTAACCTCTAGAAAAATTTGATTAAAACCGATTGACTGGGTATTTATTCTAATCAGATTTACACCAAACTTGGACACAAAAGATGCTCCTGACCCGGAGCATACACTGTTAAAATTTCAGATTCGGATGTCCATTCTAAAGGACACTACCCTCTAGAAAAATTTGATTAAAACCGATTGACTAGGTATTTATTCTAATCAGATTTACACTAAACTTGGCACAAATGATGCTTCTCGCTCGGGTCATTCACTGTTAAAATTTGAGACTCGGATGTCCGTTGTAAAAGACACTACCCTCTAGAAAAATTTGATAAAAACCGATTGACTGGGTATTTATTCTAATCAGGTTTACACCAAACTTGGACACAAATGATGCTCCTGACCCGGAGCATACACTGTTAAAATTTCAGATTCGGATGTCCATTCTAAAGGACACTACCCTCTAGAAAAATTTGATTAAAACCGATTTACTGGGTATTTATTCTAATCAGATTTACACTAAACTTGGTAAAAATGATGCTTCTCGTTCGGGGCATACACTGTTAAAATTTGAGACTCGGATGTCCGTTGTAAAAGACACTACCCTCTAGAAAAATTTGATAAAAACCGATTGACTGGGTATTTATTCTAATCAGATTTACACCAAACTTGGAAACAAATGATGCTCCTGACCCGGAGCATACACTGTTAAAATTTCAGACTCGGACGTCCGTTGTAAAGGACACTACCCTCTAGAAAAAAAAACCTCTCAACGAATTAGTTAAGTAAATGTTTTATTTAAAATGGGTGTGAACAAGAATTTGTTTTAATTTATTTTGTTATGATTTTATTCTGTTTGTTTCATTTTGATATTTTAGTCTACAAATAAATATGACTTCTAAAGTTCAGTTTTTTCCTTTATTTCAAGCACCTACCTACCTACCCTACCTTCAAAAAAGTAAATAAAAAAACATGATTTAAAATGCCTTAAATGAAGGGGCGCCAAAACCCTTTTTTGTACACAGGCGCCAGTTACCCTTACGGGGGCCATGCGCGTCGTTACGCCGAAAACGATGAACGAGGACCAACCAAGACCACCAGTATGAGCCTACAGTCAAGTTCCGTTGTCAGTCAGTCTTTGGAACAATAAACCACCATTCTGCAAGGGTATGGAATAATAGGGAATTGTCTGTGGGTTAGGTGTAGCATCCTCAAGATTTTAATTTGAGGTGCTACACATACACTACACTACCCACTGCTAAGCACGGTTCCATTATGTTTGCCACGCTTGGTCCGTTTTTGTTTCAATCTACGTCACTCCCCGTGGTTGTTCTGATGGACAATAAACATCTTTATTATCTGACGAAAAACTTCTGCAATTTGAGTGGAATAGCCTTAAAAGAGACGTAAAATAAACGTCGAAACATCGGCAATTTCTGCGGAAGCGTAGAAATTTTATTTTGGGTCCTTCTTCCGCTACTTTTTTCCGTGTTTGATTGTCTCATAGTGAAGTCATAGAAAACAAATGGTTAGTATCACAGCCAATGGAGTAAATTACTTGTCGGCATCATCGTCGGTGGAGCAGGACGTACCGCAGGGCTCCAAACTGGGACCTGTACTTTCCTTTTTACGTAAATGGACTTTGCGATGGCATTCCCGGTTCCTTGGTCTGTCAGTACGCGGATGATAGTTGCGCTGTCGGGCCATGTTGGATGGTGGAGTAGCCACGCCCTTCTGCTGAATGCTGACAAAACCGGACTGATGTCGTTTACAAATAATACAAATAAAACCGAATCTTTGTATGTTTCTGAAGTAGACATAAAGTTCGTCGTGTACCTGGATTCATCACTGAATTGAAATTGTCAGACAGATGCAGTGGTGAAAATGACCCGGTGAATTTTGGAATTCGCCCTAACTCACCAGATCATCCACCGGGTAGATCAGTCACCTGCTTAATCCATTAAATTGCTAGACGGCCATCACATGACTAGCGTAACCGGTAGATGCCCTGGTGAATTTTGGAATTCTCCGAGACTGAACAGTGCCCTTTTGAGAGTGGCACAGTTAGACCCAGTGTCCCCCCCCCCCCTGCAGTTAGATTCACATACTCTCCACGAATCTCGAACTAGGCCGAAAGCACTTGGCTCGTGATTCGTGACATCCAATGTTGCCGACAGTTTCACGAGTTACTCCGGTTACTCGACGTAGGCGTGTGACGGAAATATATATTCGAAGAATTCAAACAAAGGACGTTTTGAGATTTGGCAACAACCCACACACACGCCCATAGTGAATTGGAACCGAGTCCCCATATTTTCGCCTCAAGGTCATTAAGGAATGTCCTGTACGTATTTGGTTCTGCTGAGGAGGATCCGCAGGGTACTCAGATCACAGGGGTTGAACATCCTTAGGCAGTTCTACTTTGCCTCTATTCACTAAGTTATAACATATGGTGTCATGTTCTGGGGATCTTCGGCTACAGCTCGGCGAGTCTTTATGGCCCAAAAATGCATCGTAACAAGTCTGCTTGCGCACCTCTTGTGGACCATACTTTGGCTTGATAGGTTTTCTGACAGTGCCGCCTTCATACTTTAAATCGCTGGTCGTTTCTGATGCATCCCTAGCTCTTTTCTACGAACGCTGGATTTCCCCGCGGAGGGCGTGTCTATAGCGACCAGGGGTAGTGCCGGTCTGAGTGTGCCTTTGCACAATACCGCATTCTTTAAAAGGGCTCTTGCCTCTTGCTTTAAGGGAGGAACGAAATTTAATTAAGTTTAAGAGAGATACCACCAGGTGCCTGTTAGAAAAATGTATCTACGATTTTGACTTTGCCTTTAATCTAAGATGTAAATATCTGATTTAAAACTTTTTAATGCATACATAGAGAAAGTATTTCTTTCTTGATGTCTTGTATATTAAGGACGCGCCTTATACGCTAGTATTATTATATTTTTTTGACGTGGCTATTGTCTAGAATTACTGGGTTATGCTGGCAATCAAGATTGATTGATTTGAAAATATAAAGTTTGTTTGCGGAACACTCAATATTCCCAGGCCCAACACTCGAAAAACCAATATTACAAAAGCATTTCAAGATGCTTGACTTTTTTTTTAAAGTTAAATTGTTTTTCTTATCAAATGCATTGAACTAGGAAAGCTCGTTGAAAATCAAAAAGAACTTAAATTTTATTTTTTTTTATTTATGTGGTCTATTTTTAAGTTTGTTAGTCGTTTGGTGTGCTTTGGGTTACCAGCCAGTTCCTTCTTCTTCTTCTTGTGCATATTCATTAATGGATGTGTGCGACCACATGACTCCTTTGTATTCCGTCCCTGGCCATATGTATTAGGCTTTCCGCTGTTCGTAAGCCGGTCCACTGTCTTATGTTGCGCATCCACGACATCTTCTTCCTTCCCATTCCCCTTCTTCCCTCAATCTTCCTCTCGATGATCAGTTGTAAGATCTGTTACTTCGTATGCTGCATTATGTCCCTTGGTATGCGGTTTTTCTTTTCTTGATCATCGGTAACAGTTCATTTCTTCGCAGGACATTTTCGTTAGTTACTCGGGCCGTCAATGGGATTTTCAACATTCTGCGGAATATCCACATCTCGAAGGCCTCCATTCTATTCATTGTGGTTTCCCTTAATGTCCATCCCTCTATGCCATATAGTAACATCGACCAAATGTAACACTTTATGAACCTCACTCTTAGGCTCTTCTCAAAGTCCGTATTTGTGAAGATGCGTTTGAATTTCATGAAAGTGTCGCGGGCGCTCTCGACATCTTATTTCCAGGTCAGTTGTCCATTCTTCAGTGAGCCACACTCCAAGGTATTTAAATTTGTTCACCCTTTCAATTGATGTCTGATGTTAGTCTCGCATTTCTAAAAATGTCTGGTTGGCGGATTACAATCATGCATTTTGTTTTATTGGCGTTTATTTTTAGACCCATTCTCCTACTGTGCTCTCCCACTACGTTAACAAGGTGTTGGAGGTCGCACATATTGTCCGTAATCAAAACCATGTCATCCGCATAGCGAATGTTAATGATCCACGTTCCATTGACCTTAATACCTTTCTCAATATTCTCAAGTGCTTCCTGAAAGATATTCTCGGAGTACAAATTGAATAGCAGTGGCGAAAGTATACATTCCTGTCGGAGTCCTCTTCAGATTTAAACATTATTACTTTGTTCTCCATCGATTTTTATGTGAGGAGATTGGTTCAGATAAAGATTTTCTATGCAGCGGATATCTTTGCCGTCCATATCCATTTTCCTCAGCATTGTTAGTAATTTCTGTTGTTGTACTCTGTCAAAGGCCTTTTCGAAGTCTATAAAACACACCTTCCTTCCGCTGATCACGGCAGTTTTGCACTAGTGCCTGTGTTGCCACCAGTGCTTCTCGAGTACCCAGCAAGTTTACAAATATTAAATTCACCAACCACAATCCATACGTTACTGCTTAAATTTCTTGAGCATATACTGACCTCCTAGTATGTGATCCCCAACAGGGTAAAGAAACGCTCAATCAAAAGTCTCGCCCCGCTAAGCTTGGAATTTTGTATAGAAAATACTTCTTTCGATATATCACAGAATATTGTGGTTTGAACTGCAGGAGGATTCGCCATTGGAACGACTGGCGAAGACCGAGTTTTCTTCTGATTGGGTCTCTAAATTTTTCCCGATACCTCTCATGTATGTACCAGGTTCAAGGAACGAGAAACCTCAGTTTGAAATATTTTTTCTTTTTCCTCTCTTTCTTTCCTCTTCCTTCCTCTTTCTTTCTTCATGAATAGAGAAAAAAGAAAAAATGGAGTAGGGGTAAGTTTGGGAAGAGAAGAGTGTCCTACAAGTTTTTTACTCATAACCTGTGATTCGTAATGACTGATTCGTAGTTACAAGCGAGTTCATCATATACTTAATGTTACAGTCATAAAAATAAACTTGTTTCTAAGTATGAATCAAAATTGCTTATACAGTTTTTGCCCAACAATCAAAACCAAACCCTGAGACGAATCGTCCCTTTTTCTCGCTAAGGACCGATACTTCAATTATTGTCCCTTGTCATTTTAAAAAGTTTATTTAATACCGGTAAATTAGAAAGGAGTTGAGAGTTGTTTGGCTCTTCCAGTTAAATAAACGAAAGTGAGTTTGTTCCGTGTTACCAAAACGAATTTCCGACCCTTCAAACTTCCACCTTGGTAAACATACCGTTTTTATTAGGTACCTTATAAGAAATGTTTAACTGACTCGGATTCCCGAGTCACGAAACTTAGATCCCTGCCAACTTATACGTACAAAGGGTTTAATGAAAGGTGTGAAAATTAAATACAGAAATCTGCTAAATACTTTAAAACGGACTCCCTTTCCTGACTAAATAGTAATTAATCTTAAGGCTCAAAGTTAATGGGTAAAAAGGGCCCGAAAAGAATCCCGCCCTTTGGGGCTCCTCGCAAACAATTCTCGCGGCGGCATGTTATAAATTGAGCCGTTACGTATATGAAAGTGATCTACGGAGTTGGCGTATATTTTACGTGCAAATTACTCAGCCTCGTGTAAGAAGTTAATGACTTATAAAAGCCGGATAAATAGGGAGTCACGAAAAGCTCGAACCAGCACATTTACAATACAAAATATGTGATAGAACATAGATGTAATTTTTCTTCATAGTGGAAAGATGAGTTTGAGAAAACCAATCTATATGATGACATTTGTTTCCAACCAGTTTCATCCTGCAAAATCCTATATAATTTCCGAACACACGAAAGGTTTGGTTAAGTTTCTATTCCAGGTAAAATGGATGACGATCCAATCAAACAAAAAGGCCCTTCTCTGAAGGGATGTAAAAGCTGGAAACTCGGGAGATAGCGGCAAAGAATACTTTGTATGTAAATAAGCAGATAAATAGCTTTAAACTGCGGTAGAACTTGGCGAGAGATCCGAAGGGATTTCACGTAGTTCGAGAAGGTTTCCATTCGGAAGTGACGTTTTTAATGGCACCGCACATATGATCAAGGCCAATTATAAATCTATCCATCTTTTTTGTCAGTCCAATTCGGCCCGATTTCTTGCTAATTGCGTTTCACGTCACCGTCCCATTAGGGCCTGCCTAATTTATCATCGGTTATGTCGCCGAAGGGCTGTACGCATATACCGGGTGTCCAGCACAATCCTGGACATAGGAGATTAACATGGGAAATCGGTTTTTATTTTTTTGCGCCTGTACGGTTGAGTTGATTGAAAAACTTTTAAGAGTAAAGTTGTGGAGCGTATGTTCAGCTATCATCCTGTAATTTTTTCAATACCCCAGTTTTGGCCGTTTTTTGGAAAAACGCCTCGAAAAGTGCAAAAATTTAAATTTGGCGCGTCACCCCCGCCTTGCATGTGCAGTGTCGCCAACATAATAATTTCTTATGTCAGAATCAGAGCCGATTTTCCTTTCTTATTTATTTTGAGGGACTATCATGTAGTAATTAACGTGATTATGCAGTGAAAATATGTTGGCGACACTGCACATGCATGGCGGGGGTGACGCGCCAAATTCAAATTCTTGCACTTTTCGAGGCGTTTTTCGAAAAAACACCCACAACTGAGGTATTGAAAAAATTACAGGATGATAGCTGACCATAAGCTCTACAACTTTATTCTTAAAAGTATTTCAATAAAATCAACCGTACAGGCGCAAAAAAATAAAAACCGATTTCCCATGTTAATCTCCTATGTCCAGGGTTCTCCCGGTATATGTTTTTGCTGATCGATAACAGTGTAATGATTGTCCCCTGCTAGGATCATTCTTGGAAGTTTAATTATAGCGAAACAGACGGTACTCCCAGTTATTTGCGACAATTAAAGGATTCGGTTTTATAACTGAAATAAAACAGAAATTTGCTAGAATTCGAATTCTCTCGCATCGTGCCAGTGTCGAGAGACATAAAACATTTATTTTCGGGGAAAACAGTGTGGAACGACAGAACGGGACAGAAAATGGCCGGGAAATGACAAATGGGAGCAAATGAAACGATGTCTTGATAAAGCCAGGTTTTACTACTCTTTTACGTCACAAACAACGTTCGGCTGAACTTACGAAGCGTAATAAAAGGTTTTGCTAATTCGCTTCTAGGTCGATTGATGCGAATTAACAAACTGTTTTATTATGGACAGGCAATAATTCACATAAATCCATTATCTCTCTCATAAACGAACGATTTTCGGTTACATGTGTGTTGAAACCCTGATGTTATCTATACCTCAATCCTCCTGCATGTTCATCATCGATGGGGTCGGATTGCTTATAATATTAAACATTTGAAATCAGGGTGTAAATTACAAATATAATCATTTGGTGTATATACAGTAATTAGAGCTTTACGTTTTGTCTGCGATTCCCTCACCGAGACCGATATTTCTAATCGAAAGTCTCGAAATATGGACTATATGTTGTCAGCATTCTGGCAATATTGTGCATATTTATTCTCATAATGAATGTACCTCTATTTTCTTATTTTTTTTTTAAGAAATGGTGATTTTACTTGTTTACAAAGTTGGAGTTTTGAGGTCAAACCATCTCGATCAAAGCGAGAAAGAACCATAGACGAGTGGCAGATCTTCAGTCTCACTTTTTGTCAATATTTTTAAATAACTGCTATAAATTATATGTCCTAACAGTTCATTATTGCCTAGTTACCAAATAGATAAAGTAGATACATTTTAGGATTGTTTTAATACTTTATTGTTAAAACACACCAAAATGATCTGGAGTGACATCAAAGATTGTGGCATCCACCGACTCAGAGGTGGCAGCATTAGTCGAAATCCTTCATAACGTTACACCGGCTTTCATCATCATCATCATATAGCGCTGCAACCCTGGGTGGGTCTTGGCTGACTGCACAACTCTTTTCCAATTGAGTTCCTGAGATATTATCGTTCAAAACGTCTGACTTTTTCTTCGTTTGATTTGGTCATTGTTCACGTTTCACACCCATATGTTATTACTGGCCTGACAATGGTTTTGTAGATTTTAGTTTTTGATGTTCTGGTCAGGTTCTTCGACTTCATAAGATTGTTAAGTGCATTGTTGTAAATAGCGTCCTTAAGTGGTAAGTTGTTGGTGAAGTTAGCAGGAATGGGACAAATAACGCACCTCTTCTTTCTTCGAAAATGGCCGACGTCTCGACTATTTATTTAGTCTTCTTCAGGTTAGTTAAAACCCAATAAATTAAATGGTAACAAATCCCTGGGCCCAACATAAAATTGTAAATAATGTTTGTTAAATTGTGGAACGTAAAATCCTATACATCTACTACATCTAAAAAATTTAAAATTAAAAAAAAATAAATAAATAATACAGACAAATTGTGAAACAACTACAAGAATTAACATCTGACAATTACCGACAGTACCAAGCAATCAGTAAACATTGAGGCGTACATTACGGAAGAAAGAACTTACCTATTCTCACTTAGAGAGGGTAGTCAGTTAAAAATCTATTCATGATGGTTAAAAGAGCAAACTCCATTTGATTGTTTGGTGACCCTGGTCGGGCCTGTTGAGCCTAAGATACCAGGGTCACCGAACAATCAAATGGAGTTTGCTATTCGATTCCTACCCTCTTGTTACCCTCTCTAAGTGAGAATAGGTAAGTTTTTTCTTCCGTAATGTACGCCTCAATGTTTACTGATTGCTTGGTACTGTCGGCAATTGTAAGGATTTTACGTTCCACAATTTAACAAACATTATTTACAATTTTATGTTGGGCCCAGGGATTTGTTACCATTTAATTTATTGGGTTTTAGCCCTGAAGAAGACTAAATAAATAGTCGAAACGTCGGCCATTTTCGAATAAAGAGGAGGCGCATCATTTGTCCCAATCCTGCTAACTTCACCCACAAATTGTTAAGTGCGTATAAGCAGCGGTTTGCAGATTGAATTTTTCCTTTGATCTCTTCAGTAACGTCTTTATCAGCAGTAATTGTAGCTCCAAGGTATTTGAAGCGCTCTACTCTTTCAAAATTAAGAATGACTACCTTTTCCAAATTAATGTTGATTGTGACGTTCTGCCCAAATTTTATCTCTTCGTCCCATTCTGTTTATACACATGTATTTCGTTCTTTCTTCGTTGACTTTTAGTCCAACTTCACCTGTTGTTTTTTTCGATCTTGTTGAAGATATCTTTTACGGATACGATAGAGTCTCCGATGAGATCAATGTCATCTGCGTATGCTGCCAGTAAATTGGAACATTTAGTTGTTTCCAGTTCGGATTTTATTTCGGCTGCTCTAACGGCTTTCTCTAAGACGAGGTTGAAAAGTAGTGGTGATAGGGCATCACCTTGTTTAAGCCCATTGTGTATTTCGAAACTACTGGATAGACTGTTGTTCACTCGTACTTTAGACACTCCACCCTCCATACAAACTTTGGTTCATCTGAATGAGCTTTTTTGGTATTGAGAATTGCGACATCGCATTCCTTACTTGTCTGTTCTCTATGCTATCATATGCCTGTCGGACGTCTATGAAGAGGTTGTGTACCGTTCTATTATATTCCCATCCTTTTTCTAGGAGCTGCCTGAGTGTGAAGAGTTGGTCTATTGTTGACCTGTTTGTCCTGAATTAGCCTTTGTATCCCCCCCAGCAGGTTTCCTGCATATGGGGTTAGTCTGCATAGTAGGATGTTTGAGAGAGCTTTGTATGTAGAGTTTATTAGTGAGATTTCCTTGTGGTTGGAGCATTTTGATTTTTCTCATTTCTTGTGGATGGGCTTTCTCTCCATGTTGCTGGTAATCGATGAATTGGTCGATGATGCGTCTCCCCCATATTTTAGAAACTCAGCCGGTATCTCGTCCAATTCAGGTGCCTTGGAGTTCTTTAATTTATTTATTGTTTTTCTTGTTTCCTCAACGGAGGGTTCTTCAAGTGATAGGTCCACTGTAATGTACTTCTCTTCTTTGTGCGGTTCTTCCTATGTTACGTTAAGGATGGAGAGGGGAAGATCTTTAAAATGTTCTTTCCATTTTTCAATTTGTCCTTCGTCGCTGAGTATCATGCGGCCTTGTTTGTCCTTCAGTGTTGGGATGGATCTGGACTTAAGACCTCTCTTCTCCATAGAAACTGCTCTGTAGAATTCTCTTGATCCTGGTTTGGGGCGATTTGCTTCCAGTGCTTCATATTTTCTTTTCTTCGCTTTTAATAGTGTTCTTGTTTCTTTCCGACAATTCTCTCTGCTTTCGTTTGTCTGTAGTTATATCATTCTCTTTCTTTCTGTTTCTCTTTTTACTAGCTGCTTTCGGCATTCTTCGTCAAACCATGTTTTTGCTTTCTCCAAATACATTTTCGGCGGTCTTTGTTATTATTTCTGCAGTTCCCAGAGCTTTCCAATTTTATTATATTCCGTATCAGAGTTCAGTGTTTGTTCGAGTTTTTCTCTATATTGCTGTTGTTTTGCCTCATTCTGCAGTTCACCAATGTTCCATTGTGGGCTTGTCCTGGTCTTATTGTATTTGTGTGTCGATAATTTAATTCTAACTTTTGCTCGGACTAGGTGATGGTCTGTGTCCCCATCTAATCCTCTGAGCCTTCTTACATCTAATATGTTGCTCCCGTGGCCGGCATCTACAATGATATGATCGATTTGGTTTCGGGTAAAGTGATCGTTTGAAACCCAGGTCTGGTTGTGAATGTCTCTATGTGAGAACATGGTGGACTTTATTAGCATGTTATACGACGTGGCTGTTTCTATAAGTCTTTGGCCATTATCATTGGATGCATGATGTAGGCTGTGTTGTGTTTAGTTGGGTTATTAGCCTATCTTGGCATTGAAATCGCCACAGAGTAGTATCATGTCAAGTTTGAGCATTATTTCCATAGTTCTTTCGAGGGCGTCGTAGAAGGCATCTTTAATTGCTTCATCCTTCTCTACAGTTGGCGCATTGTCCTTTAAGTCTAATGTAGCATATTCTTTCGCGTACCTGTTTAAAGTTTAGTATGTTTGGATTCTTTTCTGATTACGAAGCCTGTTCCAAATTCGTACTTTCCGTTTTCGTTACCGCTGAAAAATGCGACTTGCTTAACTTTATATTTCCATTCTCTGGCCATCTTATTTCTTGGACTGCTGTTATGTCCATTCATATATTTTCCAGTTGTTGCACGGCATTGGTCGAGGCTCCGGGTGTATACCAGCTTTGGACGTTAAAGGTTCCAATATTCATACCTATTCCTTTTCCATTCCGTTTGTCGTTTGATACTTTTATCCGTCCGAATCCAAGGCATTGTTGCAGTTTTGATAACTGGGTTTTTTGACGAGGGTGGGTAGCCAGCCCCCCGCTCAACCCTCCTCTTTTATCCGGGCTTGGGACCAGCCCCCACCATCCAACAGACTAATCGGTTCATCTATCAGATGCAGGGAACGCCTTTCCTGCGCCGAATCTGTCTTCAAATACTAGTTCCCCCCACACATCACTCCCTGATACCATTCTTGGCAACACTAGCACATCCTTCATCACTCACTTCAATAAGCAACAGCAACACAACTTCGTACCCTCAGTTTGCAAAAAGAGCTTCGCTTCTCTCCCATCACACATCCTCTGTCCTTGTTGTCACTGGGAGGGGAGAATTGTGGCTGAACTTCATCCACCCACTCACAGGTGGCAGCGCCAAAACTTCACCCACCGACTCACAGGTGGCAGCATTAGTCGAAATCCTTCATAACGTCACACCGCCTTTCCTACGCCGAATTTGTCTTCAAATACAAGTTCCAGCCATGAACTCTCACCCCGGCGTATAAGGCAGGGATCTACCACGTCTTACTGACGAGTCCAACTCCTCTTCGTCACATACACAGGTTATAACGACCTCAGGTCATTCCACTGGTGTTTCTCTGAATAACAAAAATCTTTTCTGGGAATACATTTCCTATCTATGGCACGTCATTATTCCACACCATAAGTTTGTATGTCAAGGAATTCAATTAGATATTTATACCTGAAGGGGACGAATTTATAGAAGTCGAGAGCCTCTCATAAACATATACTTAATGCCCTGTAACTTAGTTAATAAATAGCTAGTACGCACCACGGGCATTAGCGTATGTTTATGTCTTCGGGCATTTTTTTTTATATAGTAGCTCATATTCTATAGAACGGACAGAGCAAGATCATGGATGTACTACTAATACTACCATATGGATGAGTCATGTGAGACAACAGGACAAACAGGAACTGACCTAAACTAACTTGAACCGATAACTGAACTAACTTGACCTACCCTGATCTCGTAATCCCTACGAAACCCACACTTATAGGGGGTGTTCATTTGAAAACGTCATTAGTTGACTGTGAAATGTCAAAAGAAAAATATGAAAGGACACAAGTCTATTTACTTTGATCATCGTTTTTAGTCAAAAAATCATAGGCTCCTAGATTCTAATGATTACTCAGTACATATCTAAGCAACCTAGGAGCAACAAACACAACAATTTTTTTTTCACAAAATCCTGGTCGAAGGAGGCAAAAGAAGCAAATTTTTTTAAATTTTGGCAAAATGGTCGTTAGTTCTGAAAATTGATGCAACAGTAAAGGGGTAAACTGTGCGCTGCGATCGCATTTTACGACTCCGGAAATTTCTCATTTGACAGACCAAACTTTAAACGCTTAAACCAAGGAAAATAGGTGGAAAAGCATGGAAAAAATTATGGCAGGTGAAAATTTGAAAATTTGAAAATTTCTACGATGATTATTGGCAAAACGCCCAGTTCTCGAAAACTTTTTACAAAAACTAATCGATTTGAAAGTTTCGTGTCGGGATTCATGCATGATGGCTGATGACGTCGATGCCCGACCACGCGGTTTATAGTTTGTTTGCGATACAGTACATTTTAACAATCCACACCTTCCCATAAGAAACTCATTGCCCAGCGTTTTTGAAATTGATTTCATGGTTCAAATTTGGATGGCAGGTACCTATGGGAATACGATGAATTGTGATATAGCTAACTTAACCATCACAGCCACAGCAGCTGAGTAACGTTAGTAGTTAAAACGACGGGGTTCTGGGACACTTTGACCTTGAAATCTACGTGAGCTATAGAGGGTAATATCTAGAGAACTGTTTATGGTACACGGTTCAACTTTGAATACTGGGTGCCCATGGGGGTACCATGAATGGTAAATTAGCTGACGGTAGCTAGGTTATAGCTGTTTAAACAAACCGATGATGCTATTGTGTTGAAAATCGAATGGTAAGTTCCCCTTAAGTAATACCAATTAATGTTTTATTTTGATCCAATATTACGCCAACTAAATTAAAAACCTGGGTTGACAGATTAAGCCTGTGTTTTGTGGTCGTGAATGCTCTATTCATTGGTGTCACTAGCATTGTTATACATACCATG
Organism: Taphrorychus bicolor; assembly: GCA_951812265.1. NCBI lineage: Eukaryota > Metazoa > Arthropoda > Insecta > Coleoptera > Curculionidae > Taphrorychus > Taphrorychus bicolor. The sequence continues at coordinate 23,311,612 of OX638304.1, forward strand.
TTTAGTTTTCGAATTATAGTTCAGGTGGGTAGCAGGTTTAGTACAAATGAAACACCCTTGAAGATCGAAAAACGGCCAACGTTTCGACGTATGCCTTCAGGGCTGTGACATATAATGAGAACACACTACTTAATGAAACAGGAAGGAACAAACATGATATTATATACATTATATGTATGTCACAGCCCTGAAGAAAACGTTAATTATATACGTCGAAACGTTGACCGTTTTTTGATCTACAAGGGTGTTTCATTTGCCCTAAACCTGCTAACCACTTGAACTGTAAGTGCTAAGGACGCGAACCACCATCACCATTTTCGAATTATATAGATATAAGTATGAAAATGTCGATAAAAAGTGGAACAATTACGATTTAGGCGCCATTTTGAAGGGAAAGGAAGGTACTCAAAATCCCAATTTTGCATATTTTTTACATATTTTTGTCCCCCCTTTCATATGAGACCTTTTTCGATAAAATCTACGACAATGGATTTCGCCCGAAAATTTCGACGACCTACCCCCTTAACATTTTTTAAATTTTCACATTTTAGTGTTTATCTTGAAAACCGTAAGGTTTTTCGATATGCAGGTTATTACGTTGTATAAAGAGGTCATTGAGGACTATAAGATACATCAATCAAAATGACGCTGTCTTTCACGGTTTTCGAGAAAATAAAAAAAAACTGCAAAATTGGTTCCTCATTTTTGGGCCACCCGTGCTTAGTAACTGTTCTAGACAGACATTCGAAAATAGGCTCACTGTGTAGCTCTATTCTTCTACTTTCTTAGCTCTTCTTATAGATTTTCGGATAGATCTTCATCGAAACGATATATGAGCTGTTGTAGGTCGCAATGCACGATTTGGTCTCTAAATTTATGTTTTTGAGCCGGTTCGAGAGCCCCTTTTCATCATATAAATACGAACGTTTCCCATATAAATCAATAGTAATTGATTTTATTCGTTGGTTCTTGTAGTTTTATGATAAATAGGGCAACGATTTATGTTTTAAATAGTATAGAGTGTCCAAAAAATGCTCTAACATGAAATTTAAGATTTTTATTATGGAAATTTATATCAATTAATTTATTGTCTTAATTCGAGTAGTTTTATAATAAATGGAGCGTTGATTTCTGTTGTAGATGGCATAGAGTGTCTCAAAAATTGCCAAATATTACATTTTTAGGAACCATTACATTTAAAAACCTAAGATTTTGGTTGTAGGTTCTTTTCATAACCACCGACAATATGTCATAAATGGGAACCCTGATATGGGTACCCGTGGTACCATTTTACATCTTCTTATAAATTCTAGCAAGTTTTTTGATAATTGATCAAAAGCTGTGAGGTTTGTGTATATGAAATATAGTCTTTCCGACGTTTAGACATTTCAACAAGTCTTAGGTATCAGGTCCTTTTCACATAATTTGGCGGTAGTTTGGGCTCAAAATTTCTGCTGACCAACATGTTAATGTAAAACAATAAGGAACAGAAATGCTTTTCTTCTTTTGATGGGCGATCTTTTAACCATTTTGTCGTAGATCAGTCAGTGGTACCCTACAAATTCTAGTAAGAACCAGTAGTTAGATATTTGAATGCAGTTTTTGTCTTAGGTCATTGCCTTTTGATCGAGAAGAAGGTGGAGAAGGCGGCCTGATAGATGACGCCAGATGGAACGATAGACGACACAGTTGTGACAAATATAGAACCGCACGGGCAAAAAATGGTTTTTCTAAAAACTAAAAAAACACCTTAGTTTAGAATAGCTAATGAATAAGCTTGACAATACGATAAAAACCTTTTTACTTGACTACGAAAAGGCAATTTTTGGTGACAAAAATGCAGTTTTTATTAAAAAGTTTGACCTCACTAATAATTGAAGGTCCTTGGGAAATATTACAGAGCAAAGCTGCAATTTCCAAATTGCTATATTGGAAATTCTGATCAATACACAACCTGAATCAATAGACATTTACAGTCATAGCACTTAACCAGACCACCATTAGACTGATTAGTGATTACCACTTTAATATAGACAAACACTATTTCGGATGATTCGCCGAATCCATCCTGTTAGCGGTTTAATATCTTGAAACGACCCTGATCCGGAATAAAATGAATCAAATCCTTGGCAAATCTGACTTACTATTCATTCGGAAATCTAATTCTTTCGTCTGTCCATCTCTGATGCCAAATCAATGTCGATTTGGGCCAAATAGTGTCCCCAAGCAGAGTGGAGAGAATAGATAACGCATTTAGGCCTCGTCCACTTTTCCCTTACCCTTATCGATACCCCAAGAATATGTTTCTCATGTGGGACTGTGTTGTTATTTTCTTGGGCAAACACGGTTTTCATCTTTGTGGAGATCTCAAAAAGTTGGCTTGAGCGTAGTTTTACTTTATGAATTTCCTGGTCGTAAATCCGTCCGGCTCCCAAACATCGGATCTCGACTTTAATTAACTGGGGCTGTAATAAAATAATCTATCTTTCCGTATGTTGAGCGTGGCTATTACGGCCCCTGGAGTAATTTTTACTACCCCTCGTTCGCGTCAAGACACTTTATGGCGATTTTAACGTCCTTAGCTGGTTGTTTTTTGGAATTCAATCTACTTTATGGGCGATAAAAGGAAGTTTCAATATCGTATGTTCGCTGAAGGGGGTGTTCCGTGCTACAGCATACGGGAAATAATTTAAACTTTCGTAACAACATATTTCAGTTAATTTTCAGGTACAGGAGTAATGGGAAAAGTATGCGTTCCGCTGCGGAACTATTCCCGGAACTTATAATATAAACTGCCTGCGGAATGCAGCGGTTTATGAACGAACGAGCTTGTTGAACTGTTTGAAAATTTAACGTCGAGGAACGATGTTTTTAGAACCAACTTGAAAACAAAAGACGGGGCCAACAAACTAATACACTCTTCTTCTAAATTCCCCCTATCGACCGCAGATAACGACTTATCTGGCTCTCTCCAACAATCGAGGCAAATGACTGAGCGGATAGTAAAAGAGGTAAATTCTCGTTCCGAAGGGGCAAATGTTAACAAGGGTTTCGCTTATCTTGATTCGCACATGTAGGTCGATGCTGCATGAAGCTTAAAGAGAAACTATTCTCAAGAAAATGCACTTTTTGTTTTATCGAGATATATTAATTTACAGATATCATGGCTGAGTGTAACAAAATTTTCACATATAATATGTAATTTTTCAGCTCTGGCCACTAGTAAATCATATATCGGGAGGTAATATGGAAAACAAATATTGCATTATATTTCTAACGATAAATTAATTCTGATGAGTGTTATTGAATTTATAACAATTCATGGGTATTATAGATAATGCTATTATTACATTATTTAGTCTTTGAAATATCAGATAAACTAATTAATTTAATTATGTTAAACACGTATTCTATCCACACCAGAACATCAAAGCGTGTTGTGCATAATGCGTTTATATACCCATGGTGTAATTTATAACTAACTAAACATTCGCATAGCTACAAGCTGAAAATTAGCCCTAACTTTGTACTAGAGAAGGCATTTAACACCTGATGGCAGATCTATATAGCGTTCATTATCAACTCACGAGAGTTCGAAGTACATTTCTGCTGGCTTATAATTTCTGTCAATTTTTTCACATATTACTCGTTCACTTATTTTTGCCATCTCATTTCCTTTGAAATCTCCAATTTTTTTATACCTATCTTTTTTCAGCACATGTTGAGAAAGTACGATGAAAATGTCAAAGTCAAGTTTACCACGCCTATTTGATGTGAATAATGTGAGGTAGGCGAAAATCATTGACAAAACTTGAGAGCAATTGTGGTTGTTGAAGCCAAGCCTAAAAAAAAGTTTAGGTGATAGATCTAGAGAGAAATTAGCAGATATCAATTGAAAAAGGCTCAAAAATACTAGAAGTGGCAAAATCCACAGAAAATTACCTAGTACTAAGTTAAAGAGCAGGATTAACTCTCTCAAAGGATTCATAAGGCCAATCCTAATGTTATAACTATTATGCCACTGGCATCGATACAGGTGAGAACAGGTAACAGTAGAGTATGTACCAACAGGGTATGACACGTCCGTCTTGTCAGAAAGCTTTTATATTATCTTTTCCAATAATTTGTATGTAATTAGATGTTTACAGTACCATTACAAACAGTTTGTCAGTAGACTCCTGGGTTTTCATTCACGGCAGTTCCGTAGTCCAATACATCCGGACTCGGATATACAACAGTTGGCGACGAGGTACCTACGAGCCCCAGGCTTTCAAGTCAGATTTTGGATCCTCATTCAACATGCCTAATCAAGGAGAAGCAGCAGTGCCTACAGTGCAGAAATATTTCGATTTTCCCAAAGAAAACAACACGAGGGGGAGTCTGCACAATGTTATTTGACTGCACTACAAAGATTAGCTACCACCTGCAATTTTGGTGATTATTTAAAAAAAGCTTTACAAATTATGAGCAGAAGAATCTTACTATCGAAAGAGCCATTGATGTTGCAATGGGCATGGAAACCTCAACAAGGGATGCAGACATAGTACACAAGCAGGAAATAATATACACCATTTATAATAATAATAATAGTAGTATTTATTTAGCAAAAAATGCTACATACAAAAACAAAATACAATACATAGATACATCAATATTTCCATTTCCCAACATATTAAATGCTGAGAAGGTGCTGTCGCAAATCTCTTTTGAATGTTTTTACATTACTACACTCTTTTATGTTCTGCGGCAATTCATTGAAGTCCTCTAAACAATATTGAGTTCAAGGTCTGATTTGTTTTACATTTTTTTTCAACAATGAAATCGTTACAGGTTCTTGTATTATATGAATGTACGTCCGAGAAAAGCCTTATTTTTTTACAAATATATTCAGGCAGTAACTTATTTTTTAGTTTAAACAGAAACAAATGGGCATCAAACGTTACCTTCTGCTGTACAGATAGCATATTCAATGCTGTTTGCATCCTGCTTATAGGCATATACCTATTACACTTTAAAATGGTTCTCATAGCTCTGTTTTGAATTATTTGAAATTGTTGGACTTTAAAATTTGGGAGACCGCAAAGAAGTGTGGAGCAAAACTGCAGATGCGGCGCTGCAATACTATTATACAGAAAAAGTTTAGTATTTGAGGACAAATGTTGACCCACTCTTGAGATAAAGTTAACCTTTTTTGAATACTTTCTCATTACGTAATCAGCATGTGCACGAAAATCTAAATGCGGATCGAAAAGTACCCCAAGGTACTTTATGTGTTTTTCATACGATAAGCGATTACCATCTATCTCCAGGTTGGTACTATCAATATCTACATCATTAAGTTTGTGTTTGCGTCCAAAGATACAGAACTTAGCTTTAGTTGTATTTATACTTAAGTTGTTCGTACACAGCCAATTAAATAATTTTTTTAAGTCTTGATTTGCATCCCGCTGCATTTGCATTAGATCATTTCCTGTTATGTATATCATAGCGTCATCCGCAAACAATTCTACCCCACACCGCTCAACAACTCCGACAATGTCGTTAATGTAAAGCAAGAACAACAGCGGCCCCAATACAGTACCCTGTGGTACCCCATATTCAACCGGTAAAGAAACAGATACCTCATCTTTAAACTTTACTCTTTGCCGTCTGCCAGTCAAGTACGATTCAAACCACTTCAACACATTATTCTTGATGCCCATATTCCTCAATTTCTGCAATAAAATAACTCTAGATACAGTTTCGAATGCCCGTCTAAGAACCAAAAATATCGCATGAATCAAGTTACCACTATCAATACTATTAATAAAATTATCACAAACACTGACAACTACAGTCTCACAAGAATGATTTTCTCTAAAACCTGACTGATTCGATATTAAAATACTATTTATGTTACAGTGAGCTTGCAATTGCATTTTTACTACTATTTCTAATACTTTTTCATACACTTCTACAGTGTTTATAGGCCTGAATTCACTATGCAACTTCGTATTTGGAACTTTGGGAACAGGCACCACAGTTGATTCCTTCCACGATTCTGGAAACATGCCGGTTGATAATGAAGTATTTATGATGTCCAACAGGCGATTGCCAGCCACATCACATACATCACACAGTACCTTCGTTGATATGCCGTCTACACCACCTCCAACATTTTTCATGTTCGTTAATACTTTTCTTAAATCACACATAGATAATTGCCTGAAATGCGAGAATACATGTTCCATGGGATATGGTGTCAAATTATCATCATTCTGGAGGGAACATTTAGGTATGCCAGCAATAATATCTACGATACTATTTATGAAATATTTATTTAGTTCGTTGGCAATTGTTATGTTGTTTGTTATTGTGACATTGTCAAACTGAACCTCTTCAGGAGCAGAAGTATTTTTTTCCGGTAGCAATAACTTTAAATTTTTCCACAGCGGGTTATTTTTGTTATCGTCGATAATTTCTTTATAAAATCTATCTTTTTCAAATTTGATTAATCCAACAATACAGTTTCGCATCCTTTTGTATTCCCTCCAGACCTCACAATTTTTTTCCTGTACTGCCCTAACATACAAATCATCCCTTTGACGCATTTTTTGTTTTATATCATCAGTAATCCATCTCTTGTCCGCATACTTCCGTTTATACCTTATTTTTAATAATGGACACATAGTATTTATAATCCTTTCTATATCATTTACAAAAATATCAGCCAATAGATTGACACTGCTAATATTACCATTCCATGGGATATCAAAAAAATACTCATGTAACCTGTCTGTATCATATGCCTTCATAGACCTACGATAAACAACATCCCTAGTATTCACAAGACCTACCTTATTCATATCAACAGACAATATACAATGATCGCTAATCTTAGGCGTAAGATGTACTCTGTGCTGCATGTTCTTATTGTTTGTTATTATATAATCAATCAACGTTTGGCTTCTATCTGTAATGCGGGTTGGAGAATCTACAATTTGAGTGAAACGATTCAAGTATACACTTTTAAGAATTTTTTCTCCATAGAATGCATGTTTCAATAAATCAAAATTAAAATCACCAAAAATTATATTGATTCCCCCAAGTGTACATATTTGATCAAGATACGCATCAAAATACTTCCTCTTTCTGAGGTGGATGGTACAACACTGTACAAAGATACTTCAACCCGGATTCAGAAAATGGAGGCAATTCAAAACGCAAAAATTCCAACTAACAAGACCGAAGTTAGAGCTTTTGTTGGATTAGTAAACTATTACGCACGGTTTCTTCGAAATTTAAGTGGTACATTACATCCAATTTATAATTTATTTAAGGATAATGTTCCTTTTGTTTGGACCAAGAAATGTCAACAGGCTTTTGCAAAAATAAAGCAAGAGATAATTTCAGATAAGGTATTAGTACATTTTGATCCTACTTTACCAATAATATTAGCAACAGATGCGAGTCCTTATGCGGTAGGGGCAGTTTTATCTCACATCTTTCCAGATGGTACAGAGCGTCCGATTCAATTTGCTTCACAAACAAGCTTATGCAATTATTTTTGGTATTAAAAAATTGTATTATTATCTGTACGGCAGATCTTTCACTTCATTCGTTGATAATCAAGCATTGGTTCAGATTTTTTCACCTTCAAAATCTCTTTCTACACTTACAACTTCACGTATGCAACATTACTCTCTATTTTTACAAGGTTTTACTTACAACGTTAAATATAAAAATACGAAAATGCATTCTAATGCAGAAGTGATGTCTAGATTGCCTGTAAAGGAAACTGCAAACTATTCACATGACGCGTTAGATCAACTTGAAATTTTTCGAATTGAGACATTGCCTGTAACTTTGAAGGAACTCGAAAGAGAGACTTCGAAAGACGAGCAACTAAAAGAATTGCTTTTCGCTCTAAAAACTGGGAAAGAAATTAAACCAGAGCATCGTTTTAACATTTCACAGATTGAGTTTTCTTTACAAAATTGTTGCATTCTTCGCCAACAGACTGCGGTGATTCCAAAATCTTTACGAGGTAGAATTTTGGAGGAGCTGCATGCTGTACATTTTGGCATTTTCAAAATGAAACAATTACCAAGAAGTTATTGTTGGTGGCCAGGTATTTCTCACGATATAGAGGCGATGTGTCAAAATTGTGCAAATTGCAACAAGTTAAAAAATGATCCACCAAAGGTTACATGGCATCCTTGGGAAACTCCAAAGGAACCGATGGGGCGTGTCCAAATTGACTTTGCGGGACCATTTATGAATTCTTATTTTTTTATTCTTGTAGATGCATATACGCGTTGACCAGAAATTCATATCGTTAAGAACATGACCACTAACACCACAGTTTCTTTATTGAGAAAAATCTTTGTAACTTTCGGAATTCCAAGAGTTTTGGTATCAGATAATGCTCAACGTTTTGTTTCTTATGAGTTTAAGAGATTTTTACAAGATAATGGTATTGTTCATAAATTAAGTTCACCGTACCATCCTGCTACCAATGGGTTGGCCGAAAGTTATGTACAAACATTCAAAAAAGCATTAAAAGCTTTAAACCGCAATGACTCTGAAAAAGAAGCTCAATTGTCTAAATTTCTATTACATTACAGAAAAACCTCGCATTCAATAACTGGAGTAAGTCCTGCGTTTTTGATGTTTAATAGGGACATTCGTACGCGTTTAGACTTAATTAAACCATGTTCTTTAATACAGAAAAAAAATTGTTTTCAGTCCACCTTTTTACAACATGAAAATGAAATATCCCGAAGTTTTCAAGTTGGGGAAAGAGTTGAATGTCGAAATTATACAAACCAAAATAAGTGGGAATTTGGACAATCAACAAATGTGCCGGCTATTGAAAGCGATCCTTCTACAATAATTCCATTAAGGGATTTAGATGTTTCACTTGAGGAAAATCATAAATCTGAGTTTTTCAAACGTGATTCTGAGGTTTCTTCTAAACAGCTGGAAGAATCTAGTAGTGATGATTTAAGAAATGACAACTCAAAGCATTCAAGTACCTCCCTTGTTCCACCTGAATTAACACCCGAGTTACGTAGATCAAAACGCGTTACTAAACCACCTGATAGATTGGACTTGTAGATTTCAGAGTGTTACAAAGTTACTTCTTTTTGGGTGTGTACTTGTTTTTGAATAAGTACTTGTATATTTTTCCTATAGAGGGAAGAGTGTTATGACTATTATGCCACTGGCATCGATACAGGTGAGAACTGGTAACAATAGAGTATGTACCAACAGGGTATGACACGTCCGTCTTATCAGAAAGCTTTTATATTATCTTTTCCAATAATTTGTATGCAATTAGATGTTTACAGTACCATTACAAACAGTTTTTCAGTAGACTCCTGGGTTTTCATTTACGGCAGTTTCGTAGTCCAATACATCCGGACTCGGATATACAATACCTAAATTGGTCAAGCCAGCAAAAGGTCTTGATTGAAGGCAAAATTTGAAGCTCTAACACTAGAAAACTTCCCAACTAACAATGTAGGTAACAATATAACAAATTAATACATTTCAACCTGTATTGAAATAGAAATTTTTTAATGCCTCGACTTTAACAGAGAAAAATGACTTGAATGAAAGATTACTGGTCAGAAAAAAAAACAAATTATTTATAAGTAATAAAGAGGTCAGAAGTGACTTTTTCCAGCTGGTTGAATAGTAGAGAGTTTGTGGGAGACCCTCCTCCTCCCAATCTCACTCCTCCTCCGAAAACCTATGAGAGAGCAAACTCCTCCTCCAAAAACCTATGAGAGAGCAAACTCCTCTTCCGAAAACCTATGAGAGAGCAAACTCCTCCTCCGTCCGATACACAACCATTGCCCCACCACCATTACCCCCACCATCATCATTTACTTATATAAATATTGAAATGCAAGTTGTGGTACGAACAACAAGAGATAGTTTATAGTTGAAAAGGGTTTATTTACAAAAATGTCGTTCTCTAAATTTGCTAGTCAAAGTAATGATTAGTTGTCAAATAGTAAGAAAAATAGTATGAGTGGAGCAAATAAGAATGTTTTAAATATTGTGAATACAAAGTTTTTTTTATCTTAACAGTTCTTTCACAAAATTTGTTTTAATTGGAATTAGTGTAAACGACTTTTCACCCAAAATAGTAATTGGAGGCAGAAATGGATTCTACATGACTCTGAGTGAAGATGAGTGGATCACCTTTTGCAAGTATGAAGGTGTAATTGCAAATTATTTCTATTATCCTGGTGTTGATACATCTACCATTCAATGTGAAAACATTACTTTAAGTTTTGAGAAAATTAATGACTTTCCAGTTCTAAAGAATATGGAACAATGAATAATTCTAAAGAGTCAAGAGCAACTTTCTACTTGTTTTAGAAATATACTGAGTACAGAGGTGCATCAGGCATTGAAATATATAGTAATCGACTACGAATCCGCAGTGCTATCGAGCATGGAAATTTTTTTGCATACATTAAAATAAAACCTGTTTTTACTTTGCCCACTGCATGGTTAGGGAGTTGCGGTCGATTACTATATATTTCAATGCCTGATGCACCTCTGTACTCAGTATATTTCTAAAACAAGTAGAAAGTTGCTCTTGACTCTTAAATTTTAAAAAGTATTCCATTTGATCCGCCAGTTCAACGTTAGTGCTAGTTGCTTGTGACCCGTTTTTAAGTATTCCATTTGCCGTTATTACTTTTGCCAAGCGATGCAGAACTACTATTTCCTGGAATTTGAAAGTGAAGGCAATGGTGAAGTTGTAGACGTACCCGGTGCAGTACAACGTTTAGAACGGTTTGTTTCTATTGATAATCAAGAAATTGTGGAATACAGGCGAGATAACAACGACTTGGAAAGACGTGAGTTCGCTTTGCAAAATATAGACTTGAACTTAATGGTGGAAACTTCTGAGGAGGAGGAAAGTGAAGATGAAGGAATAGGTATGGACACTCAAGCAGAAATTGCAGACGTGGGTGAAGTGAGAGTGAGTGATGTGTCACTTCAGGAAGTGAACCAATTGTGGTATGAAAGAAAAAGCTTTTGCGTATTTCAATCATATGCGCAAATAACCTCAGTGTTTGGGGGTACGTATGCCTTGTGTTTCTTATGCAATGAAAACCACTCTATTGGTCCATATGGAGGGACCTTTCAATTTGTTAATTGTCACTATAAACGAGCCCTAGAATATAATAGTATCGATATAAAATGTTGTATGTGTTATACAAATCTGTTCTTTGTAACACCGGCTCAAGCTTGCTTATTCTGTAATACATTTGAAACGAAGCCCATAAACACTAATGGATCCATTCATCCAGAACTTTAATTTCTGAACATTTATTTATGTATTAATTATTTCTTTTTTTAAATAATGTGTTTTTAGAAATACATGGAGTCAAAACAATTGTAATATTTTTATAAAAAATTTGGATTGTAATTGATTACTATTTTTAAATTTTAGTAGTTAAGAGCAATTTGTGTTTTTAGAAATATACTGAGGCAAAACAAATGTAATATTTTTATTTCCCAATTTCCTTAAACTACAGAACTTCTTAAAACTATTAATTTTTTCTCATTGTGAAAATATTATGATGTCTTATTACATCTTTTGAAGTTTCAATTAAATAAGAATAACTTTGACGACAATATGGACATTTTTTTGACTTCAATGATGACAAACAGCATTTATCTGTCCATCTTATAATACATTGCAAACAAAATTTATGATTACAACTATTTGGGTGACAGACCTCATTCACTTCTTCGAAACAAATAATACAAGTAACTATTTCTTCTTCATTTTCTTGTTCCTTAGTTGCACAATCCATTTCAAAATCAATTCTGTCTTCCTCACTTGGATAAGGCGGAGAGGAAAATATGCTCATATCTGCAGTGATCAAATTGATAAAATGACTAGGTCTTGATAAGTCTACACTTGGATCAATTGTAGACAAAACACTGTCTATGTCTTCATAGCTCAAATCAATTAACTCATTATTTGGTAAGTCAATTAATGGTGTCAATTCCATTAATTCAGTTGTGGGCTCTATGGGTTCATCTTCTTCAACTATTGGTGTTAACTGAACTAATTCACTCATAATTATTTTACTAATATCTGTCTGCTTATACTTTGTAAACCAAACTAATCTTCGAACTTAAACGCTCGTATAAGTATCATGCAGTGTTGGTGGTGGGGCGATGGTTATGTATCGGACGGAGGAGGAGTTTGCTCTCTCATGGGTTTTCGGAAGAGGAGTTTGCTCTCTCATAGGTTTTCGGAGGAGGAGTTTGCTCTCTCATAGGTTTTCGGAGGAGGAGTGAGATTGGGAGGAGAAGGGTCTCCCACAAACTCTCTACTTTGAATAAACCAAGAAGTTAGATTTTCTTCTTCTAGGTTAAGAGTTTGGTAGGCTCTGTTACATATGATCAGGTGGTCATCAATTTGTCGATCAACCCATCTGCATACTAGTTTCGGGGTCTACCCCTCATCAGTACAGCTTTGGCTGGTCGACAAATTGGAGACCGTGAGTTAGCGGCTTAAAACCGAAAATGTACGGAGTACCGGTGAGATGTTGTACAGAGCAGGACCAGGCGACATCGACCAGCGTATTTTAGATCCAATATTGCATGGCAGATGGCTCTCAGTTCGAGAAGCAGCCCATATTGCTCTGTACCTCGCTGGTTATCGGAACCAGAACAAAGTGAAAAGAGTAGGTGGTCACCGGTACTCCGTACATTTTCGGCTTTAAGCTGCTAACTCAAGGTCTCCAATTTGTCGACCAACCTGAACTAACAATTTAGTTAAAAATGACCACATTTCAAGTCAGTTATAAATTTTGGGCACATTTTGCCCAAAAAGTGTTACAAAATGGATTCAGAAGTCTGTGAAGGCTGTCACGTCCGGTCAAAATAAAATCTAAAGGGTTTTCCGGGTATTGAAGCCATGGCCCAAACGGGAGACCACTTCGTCCATTGCCTCATCGCCTTTGATAATGTCTGCCACAAGAAATTCCAAGCCTGGAAAACAAATTTTGACCATCCTTGAAACCTTTCACAGTCTTACAACTTCAAGTTAGTTCGTTGCCGTCAAATAGACTGAGAAAATTACTTAACCATGCTTAAGTTTTTCTTGTTCATTAACTATTTTCAAGTTAAGTATCAAATAGTTTGAAAATAATTTTGTTGTCTGGTATTTAATTTGTGAACTTAAGTATATCTCAAAAATGTCAAGCTACTTAACTTGACGAATCTCTTTTTGTAAAAAAAAGGAAGTGGGCGGTAAAATTTACAAGGTGCGGCCCTAATCTTGGTTTTAATTTATCCGACCGAATTGATGATTAAAAGCTAACTGGGTAAATGGGAGTAAATTATCCCTTAGTGAGGGTAGCAGATTGTGGGCAGCCCACCTTTTACATCAGAGCGTACTTATCAGCAAGTTGAGGGATCAAGGTGCATGGGGCGTTAATTAAAAGGACGCGGTCTTAAATAAAGACAGGCCGGAATACACCGGAATAAAGGAAACCATTTTTCTTCCTAATTGGTTTATAAAAGTAACAAAAGACCACCGGCAAGCGCCATGAGGAAGATTTATATTAATTAGACCCAGGGAGTCAGGTTCTTATTTATGTCCCTGGTGTGGAAAAATCTTCCTTGTAACTTAAGCCTGGGCCGTGTAAGTCAGAGGCCCCTCAAACGATATCTCTAGCAGCAGAAATTCAATATCACAACTTTTCTTTTATATAAAAGCACATATTTTTCCCTCGTGTTGGTAGTTTAAGAGAAAACGTTTGCTCCAAGGGAAAAATTGATGGGATAAGAGGGGCCGTTTGATACGCCTACTTCCGTCAGTATTTTCTCTAAACTGCTTACTAAATGGCGGACAGCTGCCCTTAAGAAAAACCTCTATGTGGATATTATATAAGATAGTTTATAAGATATTATTATAAGCGTCGCCAAGTTTTTGCTCTTATTAAGCTACCGGAAGGGTAACTTATAATCAGCGAAGTTGAGCCTCTAACAAGAATTACTTTGGTTACTCGTAGACAATAGCGATGATGAGAAACTTGTACGCTTTGATCTAGGCTTGGCTTAAGTTCTCGTCTCGTTTTGCAGAAGGTTTCCTAAAACCGAAGCCCGCATAAGTTGTTCGATAGTGGTATTACTAATAATAAATATAGGGGTTTATTTGTATGAGGAATTTTGTTAAGTTTAGTAAAACGGCAGGCCATGGAAATTTGACGGATTGCCCCATGTATAATTTTTAACAGTGTAAATGATAATGATTATGTTATAAAGTAAAGAAAGGATTCAGCTGAATTATCGGAAAGCTGACTTGCCAAAAATCTGATTGACAGTATTCTATGACAGGTATATAGTAATTTTTCACAAGTTGCTCTTGCAAATCTCAGGTCATGTATAAACTATTCACTTATTACAATCTAAAGTGTTTTCCGGGCTTTGAAGCCGTGGTCCAATAGAATTTCTTATGGAAAACGTTATCAAAAACGATGAGGCAATGGGCGAAGTGATCTCCCGTGCTTACCGACATTGACTGATTCGATTGTGGTGAGCTCCGTGGTATTTATTTCCCAGTCATCGCGCTGCAGTGGAGCGAGTGGAGTGGGAGTAGTAGTGGCGCGGAGTTTCGACGCACTTGAAGTATGTCGTTTAACCCGCTTCCAGTCTGCATTTAGAAACGTAATTTCCTCCTTCCTGTTGAAATTGTTGTCGTGTTTAAAGATCTCAATAGCTTCTCTTGTTAGTCTCGGATAGAAACGGTGCGATTGATATAAGATATCCACCTCGTTGGAAAGAATGTCGTGAGTTTCGGAGAGAGCGTGCTCTGCTACAGCTGACTTTTGTTTTTGTCCCAGCCTGCAACTCCTTTTGTGTTCCGTAATCCTCGTGTTGACAATATATGTATACCGAGCCACAGCTGCATGGAACTCGGTAAACTCCGGGCGCCGATAGGAGAGGCTTTCTTTGGCCGACCTCACGCTCTGTTGTATTTAATGTTCCAGTGGGTTTAAAGACAGTTTTAACAATGTGCTTTTCCAGTAGCCTGCCGATCCTCTCCGATAGTGTGTGAAAGTATGGTAGACTAGTCCATACGCGTTTTTCTTCATCTTCTCCCGTTATTCCTTCCTGGCGCTCTACATTCTTTGGACGGACGGCCCTATCGAACTCGTGCTTTCTGTATCCATTCCAACCAAAGGCTCTTTCCAGCTGCTTCACTTCCCATTCCAATTCAGCCGACTCACAAATTCTCTTGGCTCTCACAGACAGAGTTTTTATGACTATTAACAGGCGCGGGCCCGCTCTTTGAATTTTTGAATCAGGTTATCTTCGGTTAGTTCAGGCTAGGTCTGGTTACTTCAGGTTAGACCACTTCTAGTTTTCCTGGTGAGGTTAGTTCAGTTACACTTTTTACGTTTAGATTGAGTTAGCTCAGGTTAGTTCAACTCTGCACTTTATGTTAAGGGTAGAAAATTTTATAAGAATATATTTTAATTTTTAAGTAAGGTTAACTTCGGTTCGTTTAGGTTAGGTCTGGTAGAGGTAGAGGCAATTAAGCAAAAGGTTATGAAAATCATCCTTACAGATGACGAAGAAGCGCTGTTTTTTAAACTAATTAAATTGGAAGAAGAAACCAGAGGAGCGACAGAAATAGCAATGCACCATGTTAAAAGCGTAAGCTTGAAAATGCTAAGGAAAATAATCGAGAGGGTTTCTCAGCACCAGAAGGCCAAAAATAAATATCTATACAACAGCTAAAAGAATAGAAACCGAAAAGGAAAGCGGGAAACCAAAAAAACGAAAAACTTATGGAACTTATGCTATTGTGGCGGAAAATAAAAAAGAAGAAACCAATCAAACAATAAACAAAGTAAAAGAAAGCCTAAAAGACAGCCAAACTAAAAATGCAATAAAGACAATCAGAACCAATAGACAGGCAAAATTAATAATAACGGTGGATAAGGATGAAGGGGCTTTTGAAACAATAGGAAGAGACATAAAATCAAGCATAGGGGAAAGCAACGTCAAGTTGGTTGCTCAAGGAAAGGAAAGAAAAGAGCACAATATACATAATACGTATGGACGCCACCACATTTTAATCTCGCACCAAAAGAAAAATGGAATTTAACAAGGAAGAAGACGGCATCGGACCACTCAGACCCTATGCGGGCATCGCACAAGCAACTACTATCAGAATAGAAGAGGAACATGGCAAACTTCTGCTCAAAAGCACGGAAATAAAAATTGAGCTGGTAAGATATAGGATGGAGGAGAAGATCAGAATAGCAAGATGAAGTAGATGCCGGAGCTTCGAACATCCACCAGAAGAGTGCACTGGGCCAAACCGCAGGGAAACGTGCTACGGATGTGGAAGTAAGGGACACCTAGCCGCCGATTGCCAAGGGCAACCTATGTGATAAAGAGAGTCACAGAATGGGCAGCGGACAGTGCTCCAAATTCAGAGAGGCACTGAAAACCGCCAGGGCGGCAGCCCAAAGAAAGGCTAGAGGAAGGCTCTACAGCCGACAAACCACCATAAATTCGGAGTTTGAAAACATAAACGAAGTCGTGGACTCAGATAGCCAAAAGAACCTTAATGGCTACGATAAGATGTAGGCTACTAAACCTGAATAGGTGCAAAGCTGCACAATCGCTACTTTCCCAAAACATAAAGGAATAAAACATTGATGTCGTACTCGGGCAACAACCAAATAAAGGGATGGTAAACACCAACATAATCTGTGATCCCAACTGTGATAGCTTTATTTATATAAACTGTAGCATACCTGTGATAAGTTCTTACTCCGGCCACGGCCACGTGACAGTGGAGCTAGAGAAAGTGGTCTTTATCTCATCCTAATGTCGCCAAATGTCAACATAGAAGAACTGCAAAAACTGTTGTTCGTTCTAGATGCCAGGATTGGCACGTTTAATAAGGACATGGAGCTGCGAGCGGACCTGAACGCAAAGACAGCTGCCATTAGATCAACCTCATACTACGCCAGAGGGATAATGCTGGAAGATTGGATAGCGGGAAAACAGTGGAATGTGGGCAACGAGGGAAACACACCCACTTTCTGCGGTTTTAGAGGAAGCTCACTCATAGACTTCACCCTATACTCTGATAACTTAGGGTGACTTTTACAACTGTCTGTAAAACTTCAGTTTGAAGATAAAACACCATAAATGAGGTAGATTGCATTGTTACAAACAATGCAATCTTTGTCATGTCTGGTATTTTATCTTCAAACTGAAGTTTTACTGATAGTTGTAATAGTCACCCTTAAGAGGGAAATTGATCGGTTGGAAAAGAGAACGGAGATAGAAAATCTGAGCGATCATAGAACAACTAGTCTCTGTGTAATGACGTATCCGCAAGCGGGCTGTTCGAAGATTGTTAAAACCTGGCATAGCTGGAGTCTCGGCCAAAGAGCTAGACAACGTCAAAAACCTAATGCAAGACATGCTTCAAAATAGAACCGATGTCACGTCAGAGTCAATGATGGCCGATATAACTAAAATGTGCAATGCCAGCCTAACCAAAAAAAATAACGCGAAGTCCTTACCTGTTTACTGGTGGAACGGAGACATTGCAAATAAAAGGACTGATTGTAACAAATGGAGAAGAAAACTCACAAGAATAAGAAGAACGTCACAGGATCGAGTAGGAGGAAGAGATCAAGAATCAAAACAGAACACACAGAAAGTGCTTAAGAGAGGCAATTGAGAGGAGCAAGCAAGAGAAATGGCGCGAATTATGTCAGGACCTTGATACGGACATCTGGAGTAATGGCTACCAAATTATTATATATTAAAAAGCTGAAATTGAGGAGCAACATTCAGATCACCGAAAATATGCTGCACAGCCAAATAGAAAAACTGTTCCCAAAAAGAGATCCAATACAGTGGCCGAGAATCCAAATACCACATGCGCCGGCTTGCGGTACGGCTTTGTTTTACCACAGAGAAATTGATGACTAACCCGACTTTGAAAACTAGAAAAGCACCTGGGCCAGATGGCATCCCACCTCAAATAATCATCCTGTTCGCCCGGACTAATCCAGGAACAGTTCTGCAACAGCTGTTGCAAATGAGAGTCTGGCCCGATGAATGGAAATTGGCCAAACTAGTTCTAATAGAAAAACCTGCCAATGGGGCAATACCGGAAAAATCATACAGACCTATCTGCCTTATAGACTCTATTGCGAAACTATTGGAGATTATGGTAAAGAACAGACTGCAAGAAAGTCTGGACCAAAGTATGGGAATAAATGAAAACCAGTTCGGATTTCGGAAGAGGAAATCAACCCTGGATGCAATAGCATATGTTCACAGTGCAACAGTTTGGAGAGATGCTGAAAATAGATGTTGAAAATGCATTTAACTCAGCGCCCTGGGATGGTATCGTCACTGCAATGCAAGAAAAGAGGGTCGACGGTTACATAACCAGGATGATACAGGCATACCTATCGGATAGGAAAATCGTGGACTGCATGGGTATGAGTCACAAAATTACCTGCGGAGTGTCTCAGAGATCCGTATTAGGTCCGATACTTTGGAATCTCTTCTACGATCGTGTTCTAAGAACCGAAATGGAGGAGGGCATGGAGTTGGCTACCTATGAGGACGACTTGGTAGTCCTGGCAAGCGGGAAAAACAAATGAAATCTAGAGGAGAAAACAAATCGGGCGGTAAACAACATAATGCAAGTTATCAAGGAAGTGAGGTTGAAGGTGGCAGTCAGCAAGACCGAGGAGGATATTGGCAGGAAAACGCAGAGTAAAAAGTTTGACGATGGATATCCAAGACAGAATGGTGGAAGCAAAACTTTCCGTTAAGTACCTTGAGGTGATGATCAAAGATGTTCGTATGACATCACATATAAATTGGACTTCCGCAAAGGCGCATACGATGATTAATACTGTCTCAAGAATAATTCCAAGGCTGAACGGCCCTCGGGCGAGTAAAATGAGGATGCTTGTAAGTGCGGTCATGTCTGGCTTTTTATATGGAGTGCCAACATGGCAGAGCGCACTGGCGTATGGAAGCTATAGGAAAAGGCTATAGAGCGTAAATAGGAGACTGTGGAGCAGCTGTGGCGATTCAGGTTTTGTCGGGCATACTGCCTATCGATCTGGCAGTGAAAGAGAGAAGTAGGGTATTTTAAATGGGCAAGGAATGGAGGAGCATGGCCAGCGAGGTGTGGACGGAGTGGCAGCACAGATGGACGACGTACGAGGGTTGGGCGAGGACGTTTGTCATAGACGTCAGGAGATGGAAGCAAGTGGACTTCTTCACGACACAGGCTATGAAGGGGCATGGGGTATTTAACTCATACTTGCACAGAATCAGAGAAAAGAGTGACAGTAATCGGTGTTGGTTCTGCCAAGAGGAAGATACACCGGAATACACGGAGATTAACAAAGGACAACATCGGCGAACTTCTGATGTCCGCCACAGAATCTATCCTGGAGTTGTTAAGAAACATCATGATGTTTAAAGTTGAGGAAGAGGCACGAAGAGAGATGGCGGGGCTCTGAGAACCTAAGACATTCCACCGTCCCTTCGAAGAAGTGCCAACTGGTAATTCCGAGGGGAAAATGTTTTCAAGGTGTTATAATGTTTTCAAGGTGAAAAGAGGGAAGGAGCTTTAGTGGGTATTGCGCAAGTCGCCGCTGAGCCCCACACTCTCAGGCCGATTAATATAAAAAAAAATAGGTCTGGTAACTTCAGGTTAGTCCAGTTTTCCTAATTAGCTAAGTTCAGGTTAGTTCCAAATTCCTGGTCAATTATGTAGTGTATCATAAAGGTATTGAAAATGTAGTAGCGTTTTTGATCTCCAAAACTTTATAGAATTATATCCCGATGTAACCCCCTTCGCAACTCTGCTAGTTTCTGAGATCTCTTCACTAAACATTGAAAAATATCACCCTGTAGACAATCCCAATTTTGATGGTTTTAAGTTCACGTATATACCAATACTTTTCTACTTAGAACTGAGCATTGAATCCAATTTATTAATTCACAAATTATTCTGATTTGATTACTTTGATATTCTGATTTATTTACAAAATTCAAGTTGTAATCCATTTGACATTAGCAGTGTCATTTTTCAAAAATTCGATAATACCTTCATTTGTCTACAACACTTATTTGGGATATTTTAAAACAAGCCACCCTGTATATAGAGTGTGTCCCCGCATAGGTAAAGCCACTATTGTAAAAAAATGACAATATCAAATTTAATTATTCGAGGTTCAGCCCTGCTGGACAAAGTCAAGTTTTGAAAAATCAAAAAGGCTAAATTCATCGAGAAATGTTGCTCTGAGAATCATCAGCTCTATACCAAATTTCAAAATTATTAACCGACTATCTACCTTTCAACTTTCATTAGGAAAAACTAAGAAATTATTACGTCAGTGACCAAAGTTGCCAGAGGATGTTCAAATTTGCGATCCGGTTCTTAATTTTAATTTTAAGCACTTTTACGATTTTGACATATCTGATACTGGAATGCTAGAAAATGTTTTTAAAAATTTGTTAGAAATTGATAAATTATAGCAGGTGGAAGTTTCTGAAATTTGTTATATTGGAGTAGTTTTTGATTCTTTTCTTATCAACTTTCTCTCATAAAAACTTGACTCCCCTTAACCGAAAAAAAGATTTCCTGACAATTTTCTAGTTTTCCGTGATTTTTCAATACTTAGGCCCTAGCCCTATCTTCTCGCCAAAATTCGGAGTTTTAAAAATGCATTAGTGTTTGGATTTTCTAACAAAGCTGATCAACTTCTTCGACTTTGCAGCTTGTACACTATTTTTGGTAATTCGAAATATAGGCTCTCACTCTGCAGAAGTTGACTGGGTAAAATTCAATAAGATGCACAAGACAACTAAAGTTTATATGGCTGTGTGGCCACTAATAGTATCCCCTGTTCTGTTTCGTTGGCCCGTGTGTTTGTTGCTCGTCTTTTACGTGCACCGTCTGGATTTTAACAATTTTGGTTTTATCTACTGACATGACAGTCTGTATATGCATTGGTGACGTTCTTCACTGACTAAAATAGCCCTGAGGAAGACCTAAAAATAAAGGTCGAAACGTTGGCGATTTCGAGAAAGTGAAGTAGCTATTTGTCCTACACCTGCGATCCAACACCTTTCTAATTATTGATAGGACGCAAAACGCAATATCATTAATAGTGTTTTACACAACAAGCGTTTAATGAGAATCGTTACTCTCGAGAGTAATGTGTGAGCCCACGAGAGAGGCGAGTGGCACAAGTTGCCCGAGAGAATAACGCTCATTAGATGCGAGTAGAATACTATACTTTATCCACGACGGCCAAAATTCCTGGTTTTGTCAAATATGATAGGTTATAGGTGCCAGAAAGATAATTTACAATTTTAAATCCACGACTGGTTTCGCTGATCGATGGCGCGACTTTTGATGAGTCAGATAGATGACGGTGTAGCTACCCGTGCATGTTTGTGTCAATGCTGCGAGGGTGGATGGTAAATTACTTCATTTTATGGCCTATTTTAAGTATTTATCAGTGAAAAGTACATTTTTTAGTCAAAAAGAGACACTGTAACCTACATTTGGGTTAATACATCCTAATAGAAGGATAATTATTTGAATGTAACAGTAGTAACTACCGATTTCATGTTTAGGGCAGTTTACTTTTTAAGTTTCCAGTTTCCTACGATATGTTTCGTTTCCATGACAACTCATTATTCACTTGTGAATAATGTTTACAAGTGAATAAAGATTTGCATTAATCTTGAGAATTTACAAGAATAATGTGATTGTTATAGTAGGTATGTTCCTGGATCAATTTTATTTCTTTTATTTCAATCTTAAGAAAACGTCACTTATTGCTCATACAAATTGACTTTAAGCCCTCAGAGCGAAACTCGAAACTCTATCTGAGAGAGTCAAATGAGATGGAGATAAGCCGGTATCTAGCATGAAGCTAAAATTCAATTCCATGTGGCTTTCCAGTTCCATCAGGTTGGCGGTGTAGGCTTTTTTCCACAAAAAAATTTTATGCGAAGTCTGAATTTATATAAATCCGACTTAGGTGAGGGCTTCCTAAAAACTACAATAAACTTATTTAGGTGGCCTTTTGGATAATCCAAAAAACATAGCTATATGCTGACATGAGGTAGCATTAATGTAGCTAGAGGCTGGGACTCGATAATTGGACTGGACCAGAATTTACCAACTTTCCAGATGGCACATTTTATTGACTTATTTGAATTACAATTTCCAAAACAAGAGCTTTCTTTGCCTAACATTCACCCACAAAAAAGAATAAATTAATTTTTCCATAAAACTCATTTATTGCTTTTTTCAAACCCTTTTTCAGACAAATGAATTCAATCCGATTCTGGAAAATTCTACGTCGATTTTTCTTCGAAAACATATTACCTGGCTAGAAGTTTTGCAAACAAACAAAACTGAAATAAACGAGCACCGAAAAGAGCGAGACAAGCTCCGAGGGCGAGGGTAATGACGTAGTTCCAGGCAACTTTGGAGTTGTTTAAAGGCAGCTTTGCAAGCGACCTGGCCGGGTTATATCGGAAAAGTTTCCAAAGGGTGATGACTAGATGCCGGGAAACTCAAGAGAGTGCAGCTATTGGAATGTGCTTTCCAGGATATTGCACACCTCTTTCCTGAATACGATAATATACAGAGGTGATTCAAAATTCAATGGACAGAACAAGTGGATTTGGAGGAAATCAAGAGAAGTTGCTTTTTCTTTTATTTTTTTTCTCGTATCAATATCTAGGTAGTTTTCATACAAATAGGCAAGATGCAACACCCTAATCGTAAATGAATTTAAGGTTAAAAAAATAAAAAAACTTTTTAATTGTGACCCACCCCTAAACTTCGTCTTCTTAAGCAGCCAGTCACTTCAAGCTTCTATCAATTAAAGACGTCAATATCTCAGCAACAGTAGGCTTAAGAAAACAAATATATATGATGAAATCGTTTCTTTTTGAACCAGAGAATGTCGCAGTATCCCTTTGATCATGTGCTTATGAGACACCCTGTATAACCCTTTCTTTTGCAATATTGTAAAAAACATTTTCTGGAGTTCAATCGACGCCGCAACATTTCAAATTTGTTAAGTAAAGTAACGTATTCTCATATAATTGTTTCAGTTTGTGCTAAGTTCAGTCCACCTTAAAACGGAACAAGATTGAGCTTTCATTTATTGAATTAAGGACCAAATTATATTTTTAGAAGCAGAAGTTGAAGCTCAATCGATTGAGCCACAGAATGGAAGATAAGAAAAACATAAAACTGTTGTTATTTTTGACAACTTTATCGAGTATTATTTTTTTTATTAAATACCAAATCTCAGGATACTGGGAACAAAAGAGATGGTAATAAATAGATAAAAATATCTAGGCAACGGGTAAGAAAAAGACGCTAATTAAGAGCTTTTAGGAAATATAATAAGCATATTAAATCCTTACTCTGTACCTTCACTGACAAAAGCTTTAAATAATGGTATTATAGCTCTTCCAAAGCTTATTACGTCGAGAACGAATTACAGGAATCTGAAATTGAGCAAAAAGCAAAATCATCCTCCGTAGCCGGTCGTGAATAATTCAAAAGCCATTTGCCCCATCCAGTTGTTTCTTTCTGTATCTACTCGTTCCAGAAAGAAAAGGAAACCATTAAATAATGAATTAGCCATTAAAATTTTAGACTTGTTTTTTTGGTACACTGTTACTCTACTGGCCAGGTTATTTCGTTAGGGTGACAGGACAAAGGAAAATCAGCTGATTGCGATGATGCACCATAACCGTCGAGGTTATGATAGGCATATCGTTAATGCGAACATCATGACGGTGCTCTCGCCATTCCTGAAATAGCCGCAGTGGGAGGCGCTGGCCCCCCCGATCGATGGCCCCCGAGCTAAAAATAGTCCGACGCTGTCCTACATTCGGCGCCGCAACTGGGACGTCGCGAGAAAAATGACATTGAATTCGGAACGGTGGTGCCGCATAGCGGTCCCCCCTTCATTTGACTGCCAAATGTGGCGGTTATCGAATGTATGTTAAATAAGGCGTTTCAAATTGAAATTTCGACAATTCCAATTTAATTTTCGATCTAGCCGAGGCCTGGAAAACGCGAAAATTCCACATCGGGATTCGAAAGATCACCGTGAAAGCCATAATAGAACTACGTTCGTTCATGTCACGTGTCAAAGCGTAGAGGTGATGTCATGACCAGTCGTTTAATTTTGACACTTTAAAATACCTTGTTTAGTTTTTTGTGCCCAACTTCAGGTTTTAAGTTCAAATTTGTTCCTATCTGATTTCAGTTTAATCAAATAACCTCCTGTTTATTTGCTCAAAGATGTGGTTTTCTAAAACGAGTTGGCATTTATGTATCTACCATTCAGTCGCCTCCACCAAAAGATTACCTTTACATCGCCAAAAGAAGCCAGCCCAGAACAATAGCTGTTTTTCAACACACCTCCTTCGTTACTTTGGTCAACACCTTTATTGGAAAACTCTAGATATTGTTGAAGCCGTGGTTGATTCTTAACGTTTCGTCTGCAGCTGCGGCAGATATTATCAAAGGCGATGAGGAGGATCGATTGATCTGCCGTGCTTCTCGGCGTTGACTGATTCAACTGTGGTGAGCTTTGTGGTATTTATTCCCCCGCCATTCTCCAGGAGAAGTTCTCGATAGCTTTGAGGTTTTTTCGATGATACCCGCTCTTCACGATGGTACCCATTAAGGAAACCATGAAGCGTATTAACCAGAAATTTCTGCAAGATATTGCCAAGTTGTTCCAACACTGCCTAACCACTACATAATTTCAATGGAAGGAAGATTTCTACGAATAAACTGATAAAGTAGATATATCCAGTAATAGCCAGCCAACTATTTTATGGAAATTTTCGAGGCTAAGGCGTTGGCAACGACAAATAAGAGGCCAAAGTGCTGGTTCCGATACGTGGACGACATCTTTGTTATTTGGAGCCATGGCGAAGGCGAACTTCAAAACTTTCTTTTACATCTCAACTCTATCAACCCCAAAAATTCAATAACCCTCCTCAATAATAGATCAAATCATTATCCCAGACAGAAAAAGAGAGTCCTAAAAACTCTGTCTGTGAGAGCCAAGAGAATTTGTGAGCCGGCTGAATTGGAACGGGAAATGAAGCATCTGGAAAGAGCCTTTTGTTGGAATAAATACCGCAAGCACGATTTCGATAGGGCTGTCCGTCCAAGGAATGTAGAGCACCACGAAGGTACAACGGAAGAAGATGAAGGAAAGCTCGGTATATATTCGCACCACATGACGCAGTGTCAACACGAAGCTTACGGAATACAAGAGGAGTTGCAGGCTGGAACAAACACAAAAGTCTGAAGTAGCAGAGCACGCTCTCTCAGAAGGTTGCGACATTTTTTTCAATAAGGTGGATATCTCGACAGAGAGGCTATTGAGATCTTTAAACACCTCAACAATTTCAACAGGAAGGAGGAAATTACGTTTCTAAATGCAGGCTGGACGCGAGCTCTACGACATACTTCAAGTGCGCCGAAACCCCTTGCCACCCCTAACCCCACCCCAGTCCCTCCACTACAGCGCGACGGCGCGGCGGGGGAATAAATACCACGGAGCTCATCACTGCGCATCACGAGCTGTAGACGAAGTGTCACGAAGAAATTCCATTGGACCATGGCTTCAAAGCCCGGAAAACACTTTATATTGTATTGTTGCTGATGGCTAGCACCGTGAATTGCCCAATACAGTAGTAAAGCTTCCGTTTTTCAGATCAGATTTCAGATTCTTCATCTAATCTCCTGTTGATTCGCCTAAAGATTTGCAGCCTTCAAAATGACTTTTCATATAAATATCTATCGCTAATTCGCCTCCACCAACAGATTACGACACCATCTTGACAGCGCTACTATTAGCAAGAAAGAGGACAATCTCGCTTCTATTTTAAAGTAGGAAAAGTGACGTCCATAAACATAGAGTGATGGCTGCTGTGAGTCGACAGTCAAAACCAGACAACATTAATAGCGGTAAGAAAACAGAATCATCTGATAAAGAATGGAAACAAGTCGTCGATAAGTGAGCAAAATCAAACAACAATACAGGTGATAAGAGTAATGTCAATGGAAAAAATGCAAAATAAAAGGATCTGGCGAGACTGATGGTACGTCTCCTGTAGCTGGTCGACTCTCTGCTTGTTAGAGCTTGTTTTGTTAAAGACCTGAGATAAAGTCGTTTTGGTTTTAGTGGGAGAAAAGTCACTGTCCCGGGCATACTCGACTTGTTGTCTACCGTTGTGGACTTCTATGGAGATGACTAAAATTGCACGTCCCAATTTTACGATCTGATTAGGATTTTTGACTGTGTCTCACTCTCTCTTGGTGTCTAAACGGAGGAGGTATAATCTTGATAACAATAGTGTGGAACTTTGATGAACAGATGGTGAAGGTGGGTGGAATATTGTCATTTGAGGAGGCTACTGGTGTCAGTGTAATGCAGGGATCTTTCCTGGGACCACTTCTTTTTATTATTTACACAAACGATCTCCCTTATAAGAATAGTATAGGCAGGTAGGCACTTTTTGCTGACGACATCACGCTGACTCTTCTGGATACAGACCTAGTAGACTGTGAAAGGAGGACAACTGAGGAACGGTACGGAAAGCAGAGAAATGGTTTGTATCAAAGAAACTTTTAATGAACCTAGAATATTTTTTCTTTGAAGAGTACACAGGGAATTCACAATCCTACATATGTGAAATTTCTGGGTTTGCTCCTGGATCCAAAGCTTATTATACTGGTAGCGGAATTATATGTATGCTTAGAAGTCTGGTGGGAGGTGATTCGTAAGAAAAAATCATGTCAGCCTATTGTAGCATTTGAAAAAGTCTAGTGCAAATTTTAAAATATCGATGGTTTTATCTCCTACACTTCACTACTGCCTGTTCTATGTCTCACGAAAATTCTTGATTTTTTCCTGACACTGTAATTGTCATTTGTTATTTCTTGCCGGAACTTTGGTACTGTTTTCAGTGATGCCAAGTTTATTTCCTAAAAATTTAAGTATTTTTTAATTTGGCATGAATGTGTTTTCCCTAAATCTTAATTGATTTGCTTGTGTGTGACACGGTGGTTTTCTGACCTCTTTGTCCTTTTTTGGTCATCTTCTCGGTAATTTTGGGGATGAAAATCCTTAGGTGGTTTTAAAGAACCATTTTTGGGGGCATTTTTACTTCAACGACAAGGCCGGTCGAGATAGGCAGAAAATTACTTAATTTTGTTTAAGTAATTTTCATTAGAAGATACCATCTTCTAGAGAAAGGGAGTTTCTTCCTTTCTGCTTCGATGCCATTCGATGTACCTCTATTTTGTTCTCTTACAGTTCATGTGTGAATCTCAGAATAATCATTTCCTGGTCTGTCCTTTCCTGCATATCATTATCATCTGGTTGTTCTTCAGCATCATACAACTCATCACGGTATTCATCGAGGTGTTTTAGGACTAGGGTTTCTGGTGCATCTCTTGAACTTCCTTATCTAAGGGAGGTGAGTCGCATGGAACAATCATGTCAGCTTATTTCGTGTACCTCTATTCTGTTCTCTCAGAGGTCTTGTGTGTATCTCTAGAATAATCTTTCCCTGGTCTGCACTTTCCTGCACATCATTACCATCTGGTTGTTCTTGAGCATCATACAACTCATCACGTTATTCAACAACATGTTTTAGGACTAGGGTTTCTGGTCCAACTCTTCATCATCAACAACTCTATTCTGTTCTCTCACAGTTCTTGCGAGTATCTCTAGAATAATCTTTTCCTGGTCTGCCCTTTCCTGCACATCAATACCATCTGGTTGTTCTTGAGCATCATACAACTCATCATGGTATTCATCAACATGTTTTAGGGCTAGGGTTTCTGGTGCAACTTTTGAACTTCCTTATCTAGAGATAGTGGGAGGTGATTCGCATGGAACAATCATGTCAGCTTATTTTGATGTACCTCTATTCTGTTCGAGAGAGAGTTCTATTCTGTTCTAGAACACTATTCTAGAAATACATACAGTTCTTGAGTGTAACTCTAGAAAAATCTTTTCCTGGTCTGCCCTTTCCTGCACATCATCACCAACCAGATGGTAATAAGCTGGTTGGTAATGATGTACCATAGGAATGGTTGCTCAGTATCATAAAATTCATCATGATCTTCATCAAGATGTTTGCAACTACCTCCTGAACTTCCTTATCCATGTTCTTTACATGTGGTGACATGGTTTCTTCTCGACAAAAGTAAATTAGTAATTCAACAAAACGAACATCTCTGGATACGCCTATCTTTAGATCACCTATCACGAATAGCCTATATTCAAAGCCGCCAGATCCCACCAAGACTGCTCTCTTATATTTTGGTTCCAGTTTGTTTCCACGAGGCAGGGACACATCCCAAGCACGATACCAAATACTCGAAGCTTACTCAGATTATTTTTTCCATGTAATAATATTGATGTTTCACCACGTCACTGAGCTGAAGTTGGTGTTTTATGCAGTACATTTTATTGCTTCTGTCCACGAAGTTTTTGGAATTCCAGAATCGATCACTTTTATTCGAACCATGTGAGAATTGTGAGGTTCATCCTTTCCGCCTCCCGTCAAACCGAATTCCATTTTTCCATTTTCTGTTGCAAATCTGGTGAAATTAGCGAATTAGCCGAGGTAAATTCACCTCCATTATCTAATCAAAAAACTCTTTTATTCACTCCATGTTGAGTTTGCATTGACATGCCATAATCAACTACAATATTTAGTAAACTTACAAATAAAAGCAAACCCCAAAACAATATTAATTTAAAAATTAATGATATAACAATTGATGATCCCATTACCTTAACTGAACTCTTTAGTAAACAATTTAATCTACTAATTTCTCATAATAATTTCGAACCTTTTCAAGAGGACACCCATGACGGAACAATATTTCTCAGCCCCTCAGATCAACACGAAGTCTTGACGATAATAAATAGCCTACCCAACAAATATTCCGCAGGTATTGATGAAATACCAACCTCAGTTGTCAAATCTGTTGCCCAATATGTATCTAGACCATTATCTGATTTGATAAATGACTACTTCACTTCTGGAGTCCTTCCTGATACCTTGAAAGTGGCTAAAGTGGTCCTAGTGCACAAAAAAGGCAACCAGTTGGATATTTCCAACTATAGGCCAATATCTTTGCTGCCATCATTTTCCAAAGTTTTTGAAAAAGCTATCTACAGCAGAATTCTCAAATGTTTACAAGCAAGCAAGTTGTTAGCAGATCATCAATTTGGTTTTATTCCCCAAAGGTCCACTGAAATGGCAATTTTCAATATTCTTAAATTTATAGTCGAACATATTGGTCAAAATGACAGGTGCCATCAATCATGATCTTCTAGTTCATAACTTGGAAACATTGGGCTTGCGGGGAGTATGCGCTTCTTTGATTGTCTCTTACTTGAGAAATAGATCACAGTCCATTTGTGTAAACTATAATGGGAGGTCATACTTTTCAAAAATGCAGGAACTCAGACAAGGTGTCCCCCAGGGATCAATCTTGGGTCCTCTTCTTTTCATTCTTTATGCCAATGACTTGTCAGGTAATGTTAGCAATAATTTAGTGTGCCAATATGTTAACAATTACCAAGTTAAACAGCAAAAAAACTGGATTGCTTTGTTTTTCTGTGGATCTTGAATCCAGTGATTAATAAATTATGGTAGTTTATTCTGGGGCTCCTCCAGCGGGGCTACAGATATTTTCATTGCACAAAAAAGGCTGGTACGATCGATATTTGGTTTTCATCCTAGAATTAGTTGTAAGCAATATTTTGAAAAGCTAAATGTTTTAACTGTGCCCTACCTGTATGTTCTTAGTTTGGTGATGTTTGTTGAGAGAAATTATGTGGTGTTCAGCAAAAATTATGAGATATGTTAATAAATACCAGAAGTGGGAGAGATTTGGCAATTCCTCAACACAAGTCAGTTTTCTTCCAGAAGGGTCCCTACTATCGTGCAGTCAAAGCTTATCAATGGCTGCCAAGGTCAATATCAAATATTAATAACCCGGTTCAATTCAGAAAAAAAGTTGTATCATATTTGAAGGATAAGTGCTTGTATACATTTCA
Organism: Taphrorychus bicolor; assembly: GCA_951812265.1. Classification (NCBI taxonomy): domain Eukaryota; kingdom Metazoa; phylum Arthropoda; class Insecta; order Coleoptera; family Curculionidae; genus Taphrorychus; species Taphrorychus bicolor. Next base: position 23,341,803 of record OX638304.1, read on the forward strand.
TAACGATTGAAGGAATATAATATATTAAGTAATTATAACAAGAATCAAAATGTGGATATTAAGTAAGTGTAAGATATTATTATGTATTACAAAAATGTATTGAAAACCCTTTTTTGTGACGTTGCCTTGTAGTATGTTTACTATTTTGCTGGCAATAAATATTGATTGATTGATTGAACTAAATTTTGTTCTGACTCACTTTTGAATTTTTTAAATTTAACCACCAAAAATTGTAAGTAGCCATCTAATACCACTTGAAAATATTTCTTACACACTACTCCTATTCTTCTCATTACTGGAAATAGGGTTTCTTGATGCTATGCCGTCTGCCCATGTTTATTTAAGGTTGGTAGCTCTAATTGGTCTAAAGCATCTTCTCCTTCATGTCTTAATCGCTTCTACCATACCACAAATTTTTGCCACCAATTCTTGGGTTACCTTGCTCTAATATGATCTTTCATAATAAAGAAGTAATCTTTCAGAGATATATTAAATTGTGTTTCATGCCAAAAACAATGAAACCTTCAATTCCTAACAGATGACCTTAACATATTGAATTCAACACTTTAATTTTGTTAGAGTTCAGCACTCCGCCATTCGCTACGTGCATTGAAACTTCCTGACTTAAAACTCATTACAGTGTCCATCAAAGGCTCCATCAACTCTTGGCAAAATGATTACTAGCACCAAACTCAACGAAAAATACTTTACCACTACTGTTCCCTGATGAACACACATTTACTGCATAAATTGCAATGTGTCCTTTAGCAGTCTTGACATTTAGGTGTTTAGGTTGAACATTTCCACCCCTCACCCTATATTTTAAATATTGTCCTCTGACATTTTAAAACTTTCTCTGAATTTTTGGTTAGCACTTATGCTTTGTGCTTAACACGCATTTTTTTACCGAAAATATAGCGTCGCTTTAAACAGTACTTTATCTTTCATTTCAGACACACACAGAAGCTTCAATTGTTCATCTAATAATCTAGTCTTTACAAAGTCCATTTTTACTTCAGCCACCGTCTCCCAAGCAGTCACCGCAGTGTCATATTTTGATGGAAGAGGTCACAACATGTCATCTAAATCACGGATTATGGTATCAAACTTCAAGAAATGAGCCTACAAACTATAATTATTTCCTGATCTCAGGGTCTTATCACCAAAGAATCTGATGAAAAACTAAAGAAGCATTTTGAGTAGAAGGTAGCACCATACTCATTATTACTCACCTTGTAGTTATTTATAGTACCACAGGACTTTTATATGTAAGGAGGGTCGATTATTTTCCCTACAGCTTTATGCTAATGTTTTCGTTAAAACAATAGAATGATATAAATCTTCAAACTTTTGTTTGCATTTTTTTTTGTACTTTATGCTCCCTTTTTTGGTTAGTGTAGTATCTAGGTTAGTCGATTATGTTAGCCCAGCTCTAGTGAGATGTGGTTTTTGGCGCCTTAATCTGGACTCTTGACAGCAAGGTTGGGAGGTTAGGATTGAGGAACAAAAAGTTGCTACAAAAGTTCAATAAAGTTCTTGATGTTATTGTGTCCGTATTATTAAAATACATAAAATAATTTTGGCGACGAGAAGTGGTCTGAAACCCAAGGCAAGTCGTAGTCTAAATTATGGCCATTTCAGGCAAGTAGTTCAAGTCGTACAAATAAAGTCAGTCAGTCACGTACTACATGTCGCAGTCAAAATGGCTCTGATAGGGTCTATTGAGCAGTTGAGTCCAAAGGAATCAAATATTTCCTTGTATCTGGAAAGGTTAGAGCAGCTATTTTTATGCAATGTAGTTGAGGAGAACAAAAAGGTCCCAATGCTTTTAACCCTGATTGGAGGGGAAGCCTACAGTGTATTGAAGGATCAGTTAGCACCTGATTTACCCAGTACGAAAACATTTGATCAGTTAAAAGAAACCTTAATTGGTCATTATAGTACTGAGCGAATTGTAATTGCAGAGAGATATAAATTCTATAATGTGACCCAAGAACCTTGTGAAGACATCAAGCTATTTGTGGCCAGACTGAAAAGTTGTGCACAGTATTGCAACTTTGGTACATTTTTAGCGGAAGCTTAAGAGACCGACTGGTTTGTGGTTTAAAATCACAAGCAATAAAGAGAAAACTGTTATCTGAGGATAACCTCACTTTTGAAAGAGCTTATGACATTGCCTTAGCCATGGAGCTTGCTGAGGGTCAAGTAAAATCAATGAGCCTAGAGAATGATGTATCCAGAGTACAGGAAAATTTGGACAAGATATCATTCAAGAAGAAGGCTAATGGTTCTACAAGTCAGAGCAATGTCCAGAAGAAATAAGTTCAAAATCAAAGAAGTTTTAGAGAAGCTGAAGCATGTTTTCGTTGCAAAAGAAGACATAACCCAGAGTACTGTCCTGCTAGAGAATGGGAGTGCTTCAAATGTAGGAGAAAGGGACATACTAGCCGAGCCTGTCGTAGTGGAAATTTAAATGTTTTGGAGCAAGAAGAGTTCACAGCCGAGCAGGAAGGGAGTTCATCCGATCTGGGGCTTCTTTTGTCATTGGAACCAGGTAACCCAGACCCTGAGAGGGTACAATTGGACATTCAAGGTAAAGTAGTGAACTTTGAGATTGATTGTGGTGCTTGTCGCTCAGTTATACATATCAAGGATTTTAATAAATGTCTGCCAAACCTGGATAAGTATAGAGTCAAGTATGACCTTAGGGTACTTACAGGGCAAAATGTGTCAGTATTAGGGGAGGCTATTGTCTCGATTAAAATTAATAATAAGAGGGTTGAGTTACCATTGGTAATTCTAGATAGTGAACATAAGTTTATGCCCCTATTGGGTAGAAATTGGCTAAATGTTCTGAATCCAAACTGGAGAAAGATTGTGAGTTTTGGTCTGTCGAGTGAGTCTCTGAGTCTGATGTCGGAAGATCAGTGTCTTGAGTCAAATATTTCCTCTGTGGAACAGAGCTCAAATAATAAAGGTAGTGACTGTGATGCACAGGAGATCTCAGGATTGATTTTTAAGCTTTGAGCAGAGTATAAAGAAGTTTGCAATGAACAGTCAGGGTCTTGTATCAATCATTTTCAGGCAGAGTTGAGGGTTAGAGAGGGAACACAACCTATTTTTCACAGGGCATATGACATGCCTTTTGCTTTGAAAGATAAGGTTGAGTCTAAGCTGTCAAATATGGTTAAGTCTGGGGTACTACGAAAAGTAAGTTTTAGCAATTGGGCTAGCCCCATAATTGTTGTACCTAAAAGAAATTCAAATGAGATTAGAATTTGTGTAGACTTCAAGAAAACTCTGAATCAAGTGTTGGATACCGATCATTGTGTACTGCCTTTGCCAGAAGATATTGTTGCTTCACTTAGTGGTCAAAAATATTGGGACACAGTTATTGATTTGAAAGACGCTTATCAACAGCTTGGGGTGAGTGAAAAATCTCAGGAAATGCTTGTCATAAATACTCATTTAGGTCTCTTCACCTATACAAGGTTAACATATGGGATAAGTTCTGCACCTGGGATTTTTCAATCTGTAATGGATAGCATTTTATCGGGGTTGAAGAATACCAAGTGCTATCTAGATGATATTCTAATTTTTTGGTCATCTTTGGAGGAATGTTACAGTAATGTAATAAGTGTGTTAAAGAGATTACAAGAAGTTAATGTAAAAGTCAATGTTAAAAAGTGTAAATTTTTTCAAACCTCGGTAGAGTTTTTGGGGCATGTTGTTGATAACAATGGAATACACCCCCCACAGGAAAAAATTTGGGTAATTAAAGAGGCCCCACATCCCAAATCTGTCTCTGAGCTGAAGTCATATCTTGGCCTTGTTAACTATTATGGAATGTTTATTCCTATGTTATCAACTAAACTAAAACCTTTGTATGATTTATGTAAAACCTGGGGTTGATTTTGCTAAAAATTGGTCTAAGGAATGTGAAGATGTATTTCAGTCTAGTAAAAATTGATTAACATCAGATACAGTACTAACACAATATAACCCAAAATTACCAATATATGTAACATGTGATGCTAGCAGTCGTGGAGTGGGGTGCGTCCGTAGTCATAAGATTGACAATATAGAAAAACCTGCCTTATTTGCTTCTAGCTCATTGTCCAGGGCTGAACAGAAGTATAGTAATTTGGAGCGGGAAGCTTTAGCCATAATCTTTGCAGTAAAGAAATGTCATAAGTACCTTTACGGTCGTAAATTAATTTTAATAACGGATCACCAACCACTACATTTTAATTTTGGAAAGAATAAGGGTATTCCGACATCGGCAGCAGCAAGAGTTACTCGATGGGCAATACTGTTGTCTGGGTATCAATATGATATATTCTATAAGAGAGGTTCTTTGATAGGAAATGCGGATGGTTTGTCTCGTTTACCCTGTAATGAGGAAACCGGAGTTTCTGATTTTTTGTATTCTTTTAATCTAATAGATCAGGTACCATTGAATTGTGGTGATATTGCAATAGAAATAAGTAAGGACTTGGTGCTTTTAAGAGTCAAAGAGAATACAATCTGTGGGTGGCCGCAGCATGTGACTGATGAGAAATTGAAACCTTATTTTAAGAGACGTAATGAGCTTTCGGTTGAGCAGGACTGCATTTTGCTGGAAAACAGGGTTATCATACCTAAAGTTTTGCAAAAAGCTGTGTTAGATCTGTTTCATGAGCAACACAATGGCATTGTTCGCAGCAAGATGCTAATGCGGTCATATTGCTGGTGGCCAGGCATGAATACTGACATTGAAAAATGTGTTTCAACTTGTGATATATGTCAGCAACATCAGAACTTCACAAGTTCAAGCAATACAGTGTCATGGCCAAGTGCACCTTACAATTTTTTTAGAGTGCATGTGGATTTTTTCTTTAAAAATAAATTCGTTTTTTTAATACTAGTGGATCAGCGATCCAAATGGCTAGAGGTTAAATTAATGTCATCTGGAACTAGCGCAGCAGAAACAATATCAAAACTGAAAGATGTTTTTTCTGTCTTTGGGCTTCCAGCAGAACTGGTATCTGACAATGGCCGGCCGTTTGGTTCTGCTGAATTTGTGAGGTTCTGCCAAGTAAATGGTATTAAACCAATTAAGTCTCCGCCATATCATCCACAAAGTAATGGTGCAGCTGAACGGAGCGTTCAAACAGTAAAAAAGGGTTTGGGGAAAGCCTTGTTTGCTGATAAAGGAGAAAAGGTTATTACAGAAAGTGCGATTTTGAATAAATTACAAAGCTTCTTGTTTAACTATAGAATTACACCCTCCACAGCAACAGGAATTTCGCCGGCCGAGAGTGTATTTAAAGTTAAACCTAAAACTAGGTTTGACTTGTTGAAGCCTTCAGTTTACAATAATTCTAAATTAGTTGGCAAAGCGGATGCAGCCCCATGCATATTATTATATAAAGTCAAGGATGAAGTTTTTGTTAAAAATAAGCAAACTAAACTATGGCAAAAGGGGCTAATTATGAAAGTCTTAAGTTTTTGTACTTATTTGGTACAAGTCAATAATCATATTAGATTTGTACGATGTATGATTTGAACGAGTCTGGCAATAATGACTTAGTGCCTTCAGTGGACCAAGGACCTATAACTCTGACACCCGATATAGAGTCTCAGTGTTTTTCAAGAGAAGTCAGCACTGAAAATTTCAAGAAAAGTACTTTAGAAATAGATTATAAAGATCATTCAAATGTAAGGGAAACTGACATTGTGCCATCAGAAACGGTGGTCCAAGAGCCAAAATCAGTTTTAAATTCCAATGTTCACTTTGAAAGTCAAGCAGTACCAGTTGCCTCACCCAGACTTCCAGTAGTAACAAGATCTGGAAGGGTAGTTAAATGTCCTTCGAGGTTTGATCTTTAACAACAGGGGGAGAAATGTAGTATCTAGGTTAGTCGATTATGTTAGTCCAGCTCTAGTCAGATGTGGTTTTTGGCGCCTTAATCTGGACTCTTGACAGCAAGGTTGGGAGGTTAAGATTGAGGAGCAAAATGTTGCTACAAAAGTTCAATAAAGTTCTTGATGTTATTGTGTCCGTATTATTAAAATACATAACAGTAAGGAAAAATAATTCACCACTATGTATCTCTAACAGTTTTCAAGATATTTGCAAAAATATGAAAACAAATAAACACAATTTTGTGTTGCGAACTCTGTCTAGATCCTCCTCGGTATATTATTTTAGTAAATGTATATTAAGATTAATCGTTTATCTATATTAATATTTTTGTAAATATTTTGAAAACGGTTAGAGGTACGAAGTTCAGGCGAGACGCCTTCGAAGTGATCACAACTTTTCAGAAGTGACCTATCAGCAGTGTATGACAGAAAGATTTGAGCAAGATAAAAGGGGTTCTGATATCAACATACGTTTTATTTGTTCACATTCGTGTTCACATTTCTTGTGTAGATTTTAAAACCCAGGGAGGAAGAAGATCTATGTAGTGCATAATGAGTTACCAGCATTTTAAATTTTTGAAGTGATTATCTTCAAAACTCGACAAACTGTAGAAAAAAAACGAATTATAATTTAAAAGCTTGAAGCATCCTATTTCATATAAACTTTTAGACATTTTTTTATCTGGAATAGCTCACCTTGGGGTAGAACAGAAGGTTGAACCCTTGAACTGAATTCAAAACTATTTATATGACTGCGCCTTACATTGTTTCTTATTGACATGAGCTCCCTTAGGAGTCTTTTAACATCCTTGGCTTGAAACCTCCGTTTGCACCCCCTTTTTATTATGTAATTTTGGATTACACACTCCTCTTATATTTTTCTAAAACAAGCTTGGTTTTCACCAGGGCATGAAAGGTACATGAAAGCCCTGGTTAAAAGATTACGAGTAGCAAATTAGCAAAGAAAGAAAATTCCAATCTCTCTTCAATGATTAGATTTTGTATGTGAAAGACCGCTTACTCATACGCTTAGATAACATTTATTTCTTTATGGAAATAACTAGATTCACTTCGAAAAGCAAAACTTTCTCGAGCTTTGCGTACATTTCATACCAGAATGCCGCATTGTGGCACACGAATAAAAATAAACATTCCCATTTTTACTTCAATCAGTTTTGTAATTTATAAACAAAATCAGCCAATCTGAAGAGTCTCAGCGGACTTAATATACCTCAACAAGATCCATCAGAATAAAAATGCACGTCGCATCGCGTCGGACGAACGTGCAAAGGAAGCGAGCTCTTTCGATGTAAAGTAGCTTCTAGTTGTGTCGTGTTTTCCGAATTCCCCCGACAATTTAACGAAATAAAGACGGACGATTGCATTCGAACGGTTTGTCGCAACAAGCAATCGCAGGGAAAACTCTAAATTGCGGCAAAAAAAAACTCACCCTGAAACTCCTTTCTGGCCGCCGAGACTGACGTCACGATGTTGGCAACGTGACCCATGACGCTGGCGAAGAGCAGGAGACCAAATAGAAGCTAAAATCAAAGATAAATTTGACCACAACTATTTTCTTAAGAAGTGCGGAAAGCATTACTTTCTGAGGTCAATTAGCCACAAAACCTACTAAAAGTGACACTTTCTGCACTTGCAGAAGCTGTGTATTATAGAAAGGATAAGAATTTTTTGCCATGGACAAAGGATATGAATTTGATACTGTATGACATTAAAAGCGTGAAATGTGTTAAAATCTGCGAATACTGTTACATGAATCAACAAAGCCGGGACGTTAAAATACTCTTTTCTTCGCGTTTCCATTTAATGCGAGCGCATCCACCGTTAAAATTTCCAGGACGAAATTGCTTTAGTGCAAAGTCCAATTTGCCCTGCGAATTCTCGGTGTCGGACCCGTGACAGGGTCAATTTAATTCTATTCGTTAGAGCATTTGCCTCGCCAGATTTAAATTTCGACACTCTCGTTACTTCCGAAGTCCGGGAAGGCGTGAAGTGACCTTTTTTTTCCTGCTTACCTGAAATATCACAAATAGGTACTCGGGTTTGCTCCTCGGGCGCGGCAGGTCACCTATGGTGGTCAGGGCTAGGGTGCACCAGTAATAGCTTTGCAGGTAGGCTTTCACGTGGTCCGTGTCTAGAACAGGAATAAATAGTGCTAGTGGTGGAGTAGTACTTTCTAATGCTACTATCCTAGAAAACCATAGTAACTTCTTTGAATTGTCACAGAATACGTTGCTCGATGATGAGATTCACATCTCTAGTGGACTCTATAAAGACGTCGGTAAAACGAGTTTTTTCCAACTCAGTATCTAACAATATTGATTAAATTGAAGAGTATAAGTAATAAAGAGGGTAAGTGCCAAAATTTACCTAATTTCGACATTATTATTCTTATCTGTCATGTCAAACTGCGTAAAGGTATCAGGGAAATTTATAAACAAGATTTGGGCATACTAATGCATTCTTCTCGTTGGGTTAAGGTAGTCCTGAGTTTTATAGGACAACCTTACGAACATGGCGGTTTTAATAAACCTTGACAGCACGATTGCCACAGTGACCGAGTGCGCAGCCAATAGAAGTTCACTTCTCCCCTCAAAGGCTAAGAGTGAGTTGCAGGCTGACATTTACTAACTTGATTCCATGGATATCAAAAAAACTCTGTGAACTGTGTTGAAAAAAACAAAGTGAAAACCTTAAAAATCCAGATCAAAAATTATGAAACAAGAGTCAAAAGGAGACAAAAATGAAAATGTTTTAAATTTTCCTAAACTTCATTGCCGATTTATCTACCATTTCTGTGTTGAATGTAATTATTTGTCCTGTCAATCTACGTCAGATTTGAGCGACGCAACTTTATCAACAGAGGATATTAATGGATTTCCTCGTTGGCCTGCGGTAGTCGTGCATTCTATAGAACAAGCCTAGAAACGAAGCGATTTAATAAGCCTTGATACGGCTTGACAGCACGGTTAGTAGGGTGACGGTTTTGGCGACCAATGAGAGTTCGCATTTCGCCGCAAAGACTAATAATAAGTTGCAGGCTTACTTCCTAATGGCTCTCTTCAGTTAAAGCAAACCGTCACTAGTATTACTGTTAAGTGGCGATTAGTGGTCATGATGATAGCAAAAAGTTAATAAAATGATGTGGATATAACATTTTATATTTCGTTGAATTATCTACTTTTCCTTGCTAATACATGGGCTATAAATTAGCATAGGTACATGGTGCGTTTATAAGAATATTAAGACAGTAACTTAACACCTTTTTATGGATCTATTTCAAAATGAAGAATTTTAGCACTTACCCCTTTTGTTACTTCTACTCTTCAACTTACTATAAAACCTTGAAACCAGTGAATTAGAATTACAAATATCTAGTTTAGCTCTTTAGAACCAGGTAGTTGGACCGGGAAAAAAGGATGTACTCTTCGTGCAACTGTTTATATTTACAACAGATTGACCGGTTCTCGCGCTAAAGTCATCATCAGGACCCAGAGTGAACGGGTAATTATTAAGGGGCACACGTTAGATTGAAGTTCCCGGAGGAGACCACCATGACATGCTACAGATCTGGGCCACATCTTCTTTCTTGATCTAATCTTCACCTTCGGAGGTTGCTGATCATGATGGCTATTCTAACTTTAGAGGCAGCTGTCCGAAGTAATTCGACAGAGGTCAAACCAGTCTCGCAGGTTACGTAGCGAGGAAATTATACGTCGACCGACGCTTCTGCCCCTGCATGATGAGCTGTAGAATTTCATATTTTGAAATACGCATAACATGCCCAAGAAACTAGTTTTCTTCTCTTAATTGTAAAAAGAATTTCCATTTCCTTATCCATTCTTTCCAGAACTTGTTCGTTCGTAACGCGGTCCATCCAGGAGATCTTTAACATTCGGCGGTACACCCACCACTCAAACGATTCCAGTCTCTTCGATGTTTCCTTGTTCAGTGTCCATCTTTCAATGCCATATAGCAATACCGGATAGACGTAACACCACACCATTCTCACTCTCAAAGTCAAAGATAGATCTCGGGCTGTCAGCAGTCTTCTCAGTTCCGTAAATGTTGCCTTCGCTCGCTCAATTCCTGACAAAATTTCTTGTTTGTGTGCACCATTTTCATATATCACAGTTCCTAGGTGTTTGAAGTGATGGACTTGCTCAGCCGTCTTATTGCGTATAGTTAGCTCACTACTGATGTTCCTTTTGGATATTATTAGCATTTTTGTTTTATTGATATTAATATTTAGCCCATAATCTTCGCTAACTAATGTTACTTTGTCTACCAGTCCCTGCAGATCTTTGAGACAGCTTGCTATTACAGCGGTATCGTCAGCGTACCTGATGTGGTTGACAGTTCTACCATTGATTGCTATACCCGCCAGCTCCTCTTCCAATGCCTCCCGAAAAACAAACTCCGAGTAAATATTAAATAGCATCGGAGAGAGAGAACATATTAATATTTAGCCCATAATCTTCGCTAACTAATGTTACTTTGTCTACCAGTCCCTGCAGATCTTTGAGACAGCTTGCTATTACAGCGGTATCGTCAGCGTACCTGATGTGGTTGACAGTTCTACCATTGATTGCTATACCCGCCAGCTCCTCTTCCAATGCCTCCCGAAAAACAAACTCCGAGTAAATATTAAATAGCATCGGAGAGAGAGAACATATTAATATTTAGCCCATAATCTTCGCTAACTAATGTTACTTTGTCTACCAGTCCCTGCAGATCTTTGAGACAGCTTGCTATTACAGCGGTATCGTCAGCGTACCTGATGTGGTTGACAGTTCTACCATTGATTGCTATACCCGCCAGCTCCTCTTCCAATGCCTCCCGAAAAACAAACTCCGAGTAAATATTAAATAGCATCGGAGAGAGAACACACCCCTGTCTGACTCCATTTCGAATACTAATTTGTTTTGTCAAAGCATTGTCATATTTCATACTAGAAGTTTGTCCCCAGTGAGATTTGATATTATTCGGACATCGTGGTAATCAATGCCAAGTCCTTGGGGTATATCCAGAAGTTTTTCATACTTGACATTGTCGAACGCCTTACTATAATCTATGAAACATATGTAAAGGTCTTGGCTTACATCTAGACATCTCTGAGACAAGACATCCAAAGCAAAGATGGCCCCTCTCGTACCGATTACGTTGCGGAATCCAAATTGTGTGTCTGATGTTTTAGCCTCACATTATTTGTATATTCTAGTATATATAATTTCTATAAAGATCTTCAGAACCTGACTCATCAAACTTATTAGTCTGTGATCATCACACTTTGACGCTCGAGATTTTTTCGCGATAGGAGCAAAGGCGGAAAGCAGCCATTCTCTAGGAATTACTCCTGATATATAAATGCTATTGAATAGATCTACTATGACACTGATTGAACACTCATCCAGCAGTTTCAAGACCTCACAATGCACAACATCGGGCTGGGCCACATACAAAGTGACAAAAACGAAGACAAGAAATGACAATTTAAAACTCAAAATGGTTTTGTTTTCTTCTTTTTTTATCAGGTTTTTGTCGTGTTTCTCAGGATTTGTAGGTTCATATTTCACCCTTTTGGTGTCCTCATAGGGTGAAGACCCAGATGTGAAGTTGTTCGAAGTCTGTACCCTTAACGCCGAACCTCGGTTTCTTTTTGGAAATATCTGTTTCTTTCCATATAGTGTGTTAACTTTTAAAGGATTTCCTCGTTGGCCTACGGTAAACGTGCATTCTATAGAACAAGCCTAGGAGCATGGAGATTTAATAAGCCTCGATACGGCTTGACAGCACAGTTACCAAGGTGATCGTCTTCGTGACCTATAAGAGTACGCTTCTCGCCGCAAAGGTTAATAATAAGTTGCAGCCTTAGCTCCTAATGTCTCTCTTCAATTAAGGATGCCGTCACTAGTATTATTGTTAAGTGGATTAATCGCCACTGATGTTAGCACGTGATGTTAGCACAAAGTTAATGAAACCATGGGGATATAACATTTTATATTTCGTTTAATTATCTATCTTTCATTGCTATTTATTATAAAACCATTAAGACAGTTACTTAACACTTCCTCTTATACCTCAACTCTATCAACCCAAAAATTCAGTTTTCTATGGAGATAGAAATGGAAAGACGCCTACCGTTTTTGGATGTCAATCGGGGTGACAATTTTTATCCACAACTTTCAGCGCCATTAGAAGCAGTTCTTCCGTTTCTATATAAAGTTACACAATTTCTTCTTACGGTTTCGCTTTCTTCTTCTTCTTAATGATCACTTTTCCTCAATAATCTATATCTTTTTTCTTCTTTAGGTTGCAGGATAACTTTCACGTCAACCATTTCCGCTTTCTCAGGTTTGGGTGATTTCTTCAATAAAACTGTGTTGGTCTCTACTTCTTCAGGCTCTTTGCTAGTTGTTCTCTCTTTAATACAACTTTTACAGTTTTGGTGTCTGTTTTCTTAGGTTTAGGTTCCAAAACTAACTGAGCAGGTTCTTCTTGTGGAGTTTTCTTCGAAGAACACTTTTTGTGTTGGACACACCCTCTCGAACTTTCTCTCTGGTTTGGTATTTTTCTTCCTTTTCTTCAGTTACATATAAGTGAAAATAAAACCTAATTTGTCGTCTAGTTTTGACAATATTTTCTTTGTTTTCTTGTTTCGCTAATCGGGTGAACCAGTTTAGGCTTATATTCCTTGGGTTATTCGCGTTCAGGTTCTCCCAGCAGATTTTCTTGCCTCGGTCTCTTCCTCCCGAAGCTTTGGCACACCCTTTTCGATGGTTATTCCCTTGGTTTTAAATGTCGGTTTCGCTGGCCTTGTTTGCTTCTTTTTTTTTAACAGGTTTTTGTCGTGTTCCTCAGGATTTGTAGGTTCATATTTCTCCCTTTTGGTGTCTTCATAGGGTGAAGACACCAGATGTGAAGTAGTTCAAAATCTGTGCCCTTAGCGCCGTCCCTTGGTTTCTTTTTGGAAATATCTGTTTCTTTCTCATATAATGGATTTACTTTTATTAATTCTTTCCGGAGGTTTTTCCTCTTTCATTTCTGGACGTTTCTTCGAAACAACCGTACCAACCTTCTCGTTTTTCTTTGCGATTTTTTTTCTCTTCTTGGTAATGTTGATTGTAACAGCTTCAGCAACTTCTTCCTCAAACTCTTCCTTACTTACTCTGATACCTGAACGACTCATGGACTTCCTCTGGCTTTTTCTTCTTGAAGTTTTCGACTTCAAGATCGAGCTTTTCAAGCTCTGTTAAATCGTTTTCAATATCATTTTTGAATTTTCTTTGGTTCTTCCTTTTCTTTCAGCTTCTATATTTCTAGATGTTACGGCATTTTCTCCGATAGTTCCAATTAAGGTGCCTTCAAGAGATTGTATTATATTGTGTTGTATTCAATGTGAGAGGGCTTATACAGTCCTCCACCGCGACCTGCGGTCTACTGTAGCTCCCTCGAAGTGTTACCAGCAAGGTTTGCCTTTGCTAGCTACACTAGTTATCACCTGTTATGCCCAGACCCTCAACGAATCTGATGACGTCATCAACGTCTCTCGGGCGACACTGTGTTTGCATCTTGAGGTTCAATGATCATGTTTGAACGATCATGTCAAATGTCTCGTCTTCCTCCAAGCACAGTCGACACTCCATTTCGTCGGACAGTCCGAGTCTGTGCATGTGAGATCTTAGGTGGCTATGTCCTGTGTGCAGTGGCCACTCTGTGGCTTGTTTAGGATTTTGACCTCCCTGTTCGCGTGATAAAATTTTTGGAATGTGATAGTCCGGGTAGGTTCTCCCATCAGTCCTGGGACTTGCATTGCTCCATTTCTGGAATTCTGCCTTGACCAGAGAGTATGGGACTCCCCCTGCCGGCTCCGGGCTTATGAATGCAGAGCCCGCCGCCCTCCTAGCTAGTGAGGAGGCCCTTTCATTGCCTTCGTGACCACGATGACCCGGGATCCATACAAGTGTGACGCCTGTTCTCTTGAGATAGGGTGTTCAGAGTCCTGTGGCAGTTCCAAACAGTTTTGGAATTGCGGCGCAAAGACAGAAGCACCGCCCGACTATCCGAGTAGATCTTTATTGATCTATAGTGTCCTCCCTCCTCTAATAGGTATGAGGCACCCAATTCAATAGCACGTATCTCTGCCTGAAACATTGTGATGAATCGACTCAGGCTCTCTGCTATACAGATGCTATCCGATCTCCCGTATACTCCGGAGCCAGCCCCTTCGTCGGTTTTGGATCCGTCCGTGTACCAGGTACTCCTGAAAGTTGTAGATCTTCGCCTCGTTCTTTCCAGTCTGCCCGTGAGGGAACCCTGACGACGTAGCCAGTTTCCAATATGCGTTTTGATGCCATTCAATACCGCAATGCCTTCCAAGCCAGCCTGGGCATTACTAGTCCCACCATAGAATGGCTGCAGTGCTATGTTCGTCACTTGTTGCAGCCGGTATGTCGCCTTCGTTGCCTCTCCTTCCAGGAGTATCAGAAGTGGAAGCAGGTCGAGTATGCGCTCCATTGCTGCCGTGGGCGTCGTTCTCATTGCCCCCGTGATGCAGAGATATATTTGTCTTTGCAGAGAGGACAGAGAGGACAGTTTAGCTTTGATGGAGCTCTGTCTGCTCTTTTGATACCAAACTATGGCCTTGCCACATAGTTTGTTGGGGTCCCATCTCCCATGAGATACGAGTCACTCTAACAGTACGCGTCACATGTCGGGTCCATGTGAGTGATTTGTCCAGGATGACTCCTAGAAGTTTTACTTCGTTGGTAAACGGGATTGTCGTTCGGAACAAGGATGGCGCTTTCAAGAAGTCCAGCCTCTTCCTTCGGGTAAATGGCACAATCACCGTTTTCTTAGAGTTTATTGGTAGGTTTTCCTTTGAACACCAGCTGTGTACAACATCCAGCACCTCTTGCAACGTGCTGGAGATTTTTTTATATGGGTGGTTTCTTATGAGAATAACGATGTCGTCCGCATATGCTTGGACCTCGACTCCTCATAGTTCCAAACTAGCCAGAAGGTCGTCACTACTAGGGACCACAGGAGTGATGAAAGGATTCCGCCCTGTCAATAACCTCTCTTTGCTGTGAAGCTGAGAGTTTGATCGTTTAATGATGTAGTGATCAGTCTAGATTCTAACATATTGCTAAACCAGTTGGTTATTCTTGGCTCGATCCTCGAGCCTTTACTGGCGCTGAGGAGGGAGTCTGTAGATACATTATTAAAGGCCCTTTCGATGTCTATGAAAATATCAGATTGTAATACTTTATTGATTGGTGGAAAATCCGTCCTGTTAATCCCACTCTTTGACTTAGGCTTGGAAAGTTTTATGGGTTCTGCCACTTCTGTTCTTCTTGGAGTCTTTTTAATTTCATGTCTGCCAATTTGACGACTTCGGGAGTGAGATCTATCACTTTAGCTTTCTGTGGCGTAAATTTTATTAAAAGGTACTGGCTTCATCTTCTTTGGATTTTGTGGGAGGGGGGTTAAATTTATCGAGCTCTACCTCCAATTTTTCTAGGGTTTCAATCTTAGGCACATTTTTCTTCTTTTTTTCTTTTTGAGCTTGAGAGTTCAGTCTCTTCTAGGTTCCTGGATAATATACCATCCAGTCAAGTACCACAAGATGTACTTGGGCTGGCTTCGCTTACCGGAGGGAACTCAACATAGACAATTCTGCTCTTATGCCTCAAACCAACCCAACGTTCCAGGTTTTCTCTCTTCAGGTTTCACTGTCATCTTGTTCTTCTTCATTACATCTTCAACAGGTACTACTGTCTTTGTGGGCTTAATAAGTTTATATTTAAAGCCTTCTGGTTCTTCTTCAAATTACCCATTAGAAATGGACTGAAAATGATGTAGTTTTTACTGTCCACTGTATATTATTTGCCTTGCTTCCTATTCGTTTCTTACATGTAGCCAACGAAACAGAGAAAAAGGTCGATATTTTCGACAAATCGATATTTTTTTTTCCGAACGAGCAACGATATTGCAAATCGGTCAAACATGTCCCAAGCTATGATATTCCTCTGTATACCACTACACAAAATTGCAGTTTAAGACTTTTTTTCTTATGATGTGCACCAAAGAAATGTTAATAAAAAACTCTTTGTCTTTGAGTCCACCCTGTAGAACTTTTTGGATACTTCATGTACCCTCGTAATATGGGTCTATCTGAGACTTTTTTTGTCGTAATCAAACTTTTTTTTTATTATGAAAGATATTTAACTTCAAATAAAAGCTAATTATGTTCATTATTCTTTAAGTTCCAGCAGTTTATTGGTAAACAAAAACGAATTATTTTCCTTACCGTCGCTAGCGGCCGAGTCACTGTAGACCCAATTTTTGCTCCCAAAACCGTCGTTTTTTAAAACTAGATGGAACACACAACCGTTCCAGTGGAACACCACCAACAGCGTGTGAATCAGATAGGAGGACCGAACGAAGTTCGGATAGTTCGTGTGTCTCTCCGTGCGATCCATAAACGCCCAGAATCTGTACAATTTAATCTGAAAATGTGACACTTTGTTATGTATTTGAAGGAACGTTGATATGTAGGGTAACTTACCAGTCTCGAAAGCCTTAAAATTGAATTGAATCCTATAGACAAGTATAAAAAATCGAGCGGCAACAGGCACAGGCAGTCGATGTAGAACGTGGTCGAGTTCATGTAGTGTTGGCGCAGTTTGACCGCGTCCGTCTGCAGCACACCGTCCTCCAGGTAGCCGGTGCGAAAATGCACCAAAATATCCATCAAGTAGAGAAAATCAGCGAAATAGTCCAGACAAAACCACACCAATATCGTACTTGCTGGAACAAAAGGCGGAATTTCACCCTATTAGCTTTACGAGGGCTAAATCGGATTATGCCCCGGCAAGTGACCCTTGATATTTCCCTTTGCCCGTAAATAGAAAATAATCGCCCCCCTTGGATAACCGCATGGGGCGTGTGACCTTCTTATAAGGCTATCAAGAGTTCTGAAATAGCCGCTTTAACGGCGACGAGCGAAAACGGTTTAAAGCTTAATGGAATATTAAACGTTAATTTGATCCTAAAAGAATTTCGAATCGACTTTTAAAAAGAAGTTAACTTACAGTCGATTTCCCGAAAGGCAAATCTATAGATGATCACCCAGAGATTGTAGAGGCAGGCCAGCGATACTATCATCGACCAATAGTAGGACAGTCTGCCCGCTGGGTCGAACACAAATGACCACCCTGTCGATCCTGCTCTTAGGCGTCCTGGGTAGGAGTCAACACGTCGAAAGCCGTAACGACTAAAATAATTAATAAAATAACCATTATAACAGAGCATGACAAATGCAGCAAGTCGTATCGCGTTTGTGGACTTTTGTTATTAAGGAGAAAAATTAGAGTAATCCAATTTTGTTTCAAACCTCGTTGCCAAAGCCATAACCATAACCGGAGTTCTAAACTTATTTTATTAGCCGAATAAAACGGGCGAACCCGTTGCCATTATCGCCCGAAGTTGCTCGGATGCAATTCGAATAAAATCTTCCTTTAATCAGCAAACAATTTCGGCTAATCAAAATTAGATTTCGACGACGAAAACCAATCTAATTCCCGTCAAACTCGAATCTACCGAATTTACATTCTCAAAACTCTGGAACCGTGTTCCCGAAGAAGTAAACAGAGCCGTCCAACTCGACTAAAAGTTGAGCAAAAGTTGGCCAAATTGTTGGTCTTGATAAAACTATTTTATATTTGTCGGACGTCCTCGACATGGCATGCTGACGAGGAGATGAAGTGTGTTTTGGGTTTGGAGAAGACGAATTCCGTTTTAAAAAGAAACTTCCGTACAGAGATTGACCGTATTTGTCTTTCGATTGCTTTAAAATATCAACACGAGTTCAGATTAATGACATCGATTGAGTTGTTAAGGTTTATGTTTTATTGCTGAACCACACATTTAGACAGATAATAGCCTGCAGCCAGCAATTTTAAACACAACATACGGTTCGCTCTAGAAGAAATCTCAGATCATTGTAGTAAATGAGTCGTGGAAGTCCTTTAGTGTTTCAAGTATAAAGGCTTCTTTAATCCACAGTTAGCAAACTAACACATTGTCAATTTGCAAGGCAAGGGCTTTGCAACCCATGTTGATGACTACACTACTCCATGAACATCGCAATGGATTTTGAATTCAATCTCTCAGATTTCTATTTAAATAATCCATTGTGTACTGTTACAGGTCTCCTGTTGAATACAATTTCCTGAATAGTCTACCCTCTAATTATTGACTATACAAAAATTGATTTTTCTTACGACCATGTAAGAATGGACAACTTTTATCACATCTTGCCCTAGCAAAAACGTAATTTTCGCCTATAGAGAGAGAGAGAGAAAATCCCATAGCGTTCACTTTCAACTCTAGTGAAGAAACTAAGTTGTTCTAATTTCGCCTGTATATCGCCAATTAAATGCGATTCAACTGATCTAATCTTGTAAAATACCGTGGAAAGTGGTAATGTTACACAAAAACATGTATATTTGGCCTCACCGAGTACCAGAAAAGCAAATTACAAATACATAACACCATCCAGGATACCAGTGGAAGGCATCATAGCAAATGTGGAGAGTGGAATTTTTGCAGCTACCAGTTCAGACGGCTGAACTGATAAGGATGGAGATGTCGCGAAAACTAGAATGAGCCAACCGCCAAAGAAGCCAACCACCAAAGAGCAATCTCACCGTTGCAGAAAGGACAGCTCTGAAAGCCTTGAACGAAGACAAGGATATCCTCATTTAACCAGCAGATAAAGGAAACGCAATAGTAGTAATGTCAACATCGCATTAAGAAGAAAAAATTAGGACACTGTTAGATCACACCACCCACAAAAAGCTAACTCGTGATCCAACCGCCCGGTTTCTGAGGGCCACCAACAACTTAATCAAGGACGTGGCATCGGATGAAATGACTAAGCTTAACGACTCAGAAGCTTTGCCACCAAGGCTGCACAGTTTGCCAAAGGTCCATAAACAGATGTGCCACTGAGACTCATCGTGAGCACCAAGGAAGCCCGACCTACGAAATGGCGAAACACCCCACAAAACTGCTGCAACCTGGGGAATACTGACAGCTTTTAAAAGGCTCCACTTATTTCGTGGAAAAACTGCATTCTTTGACTCTCTCTCTAGGAAAATTCTCATTAGCTTCGAGGTTGTGTCGGTTTTCACCATGGTACCCATTAAGGAAGCCGTGGAACATATTAACCAGGAATGTCCACAATATATTGCCAAGTTGTTCCAACACTGCCTAACCACTACATATTTTCAATGGGATGAGGATTTCTACGAACAAACTGATGACGTAGCTATGGACAGCACCCTTAGTCCAGTAATAGCCAACTATTTTATATAAATTTTCGAGGCCAAGGCGTTGGCAACCGCAAATAAGAAGCCAAGGTGCTGGTTCGGATACGTAGACGATACCTTTGATATTTGGAGCCAAGGCGTGGACGAACTTCAAAACTTCCTGTTACACCTCAACGCTATTATCCCAAAAATTCAATTCACTATGGAGATAGAAAAGGAAGGACGCCTACGTTTTTGGATGTCTTAGTACGAAGGAGGCCGAACGGGAAGCTTCCATGCACACATTGAGTAGTACATATTTGTAGTCAAAATTAGAAAAAATCTTGTATGAAACACGTGACGAAAAGCCTTTTTTGTGTAACTCATTCAAATTGCGGGGACTCGCTGCGCTCGTCCCGCAATAGCTATTTATGTAACCAGTTACGAAAAGTCCGATTTTGTGTAACGAATGAATGTTTGCGGGACGAGCGCAGCGAGTTCCCGCAATTTGAATGAGATACACAAAAAAAGCTTTTCGTCACGTGTTTCATACAAGATTTTTTCTAATTTTGACTACAAGTACCTACTTAGAGAGAGAGTTATTATTATTAAACTTCAATATTTACTTTTAAACCACTTTTGATCTACTTAGTACCATAAAACTGTAGCAACGGTGTGCCACAATCGAAACCTGCAACTAGTGGTGAAACGAACCTTTCATCACCAATTACGAAACATTTTACTTTTTGTAACTAGTTACGAAAAGTAGGACGTTACTTCACTGTCATCAGTATTGAAAAGTGTCACTTTATATGTCAAAATTAGAAAAACATTCATTCGTTACACAAAATCGGACTTTTCGTAACTGGTTACATAAATAACTACTCAATCGTTCATAAACAGTCGGGAATAAACATAAAAAGGGCTCCCGTGGCAATCGATTTCCCAAATCAGTAAAGAGAGTTTAATTAAATTATTTTCAATAAGACCCTAAACGGCAAAAAAGCAAAAAAATACAGACGACAAGGATGACACCCAAAGATTAAAAAAAATACTCTAAATCTTGTTCATAATCGCATATACATAGTGGGAAAAAAACATATAATGATGATGATGCGCTTGTGGCAATCGACTTTTCATATATTAACAAATACGGGGTGTTCATTATAAAATTTCATCTAGCAGGCTATGAAATTTTGAGAGAAAAGGATGACATAATCAAAGTAAATAGACTTTTGTTTCTCCATCCTTTTCTTTTGACATTTCACAGCCAACTAGATGAAGTTTTATAATGAAGACCCCGTACTCTTTAGTGCAAGGACTTTTGTCCTTTCATTCCCATCTTTTGACGTTTCACAGCCAACTAGATGACGTTTTTAAATGAACACCCCCTATTTCCATTAAGGTGAGGTTTGAGTTTAATTACACAGTCTCTTTCTGGGGGTTTAAGTTTCTGCTTTTTATTTAATTTTATTTCTGGTACCTCTTCGACTTCTTACAGTTTAGCTGCACCCAGGGATGGGCGGTGCCAACAATTCTTGTCAAGAACACGATTGTTGACACGTCAATAAATGAGCCAGTGTCTACAAAAATAGCCATGTAACATTGTCAACCATGACTGCCTGACGTCACAGCCAGTCGAATCTGGATGAAATAGTGATCACAGCTGCAATTATGCTATTAAACTAGGGAAATTATTATCATTGTTCCAATTTTCGGTCTTTGGCCATTTGCGACAGTGACAGTGACCGTTTCACGTATAAAATCTCTGTTCTTTTTTTGAACAATTTTACATTAATAGAAAATATCGTATGGAACTTGCACAAAAGGTCCATTTTCTTGAGTACCACTTGTAGAAACATGTGAATATTTTAGAAAACAATATCCGAGAGTTTATACAGAGTTTATCTGAACTGGTAAAAACTAAAATGGGTGAATACTGGATCAAATTCAAGACGATAAGTTCAAATACAGACAAGTCCTAGAATACTTCTTCCTCTTGATCTACAGGGTGTTGCATTCTGCTCCTTCTAGAGACATTTTAATTTTAAAGGAAACCGAAGCAATCAATAACAGTACACTAACCGATCCAATAACATAACTTATAATTAAGCGAAACATCTTTGACTTCCATTGTTTTTATTGAGATAAAGACAATGGAAGACAATGGAAGTCCAAGATGTTTCGCTTAATAGTACATAATTGTCTTACACCTTTAAAAAAACATATGCTATAATGCAATTAGAACCTAACTTTTACATTTTAATTATTGACAATTTTTGACATTTATGGACAAATGTTGACACATATCGTGTTAACAATTCCCAATTCCATGTCAACGCCCTTCTCTCTCTACACCAAGTTCGAGTTGTTGTTCAGTAGTCTCTAAAGCTTCCATTTTTTTTTGCCCTTTTGGCCTTTCTTCCTTTTCTTTGCGTTAGGGGCAATTCAAAAGTTTCTGTCTCTGGAGATTTATGCTCATTATCGTTTTGTTCAAAATGTTGAAACTTTTGCTAAGAACGTTCTCGCTACGCTAAATCTCTTCTTTCTTGAGTTTAGCAGGGGCCTTATCTTTCTTGTTAGACTTGGCTGGTTTTCCTTCAATAAGCAGTTCTTTAATTTTTCTTCTTGGTGCATTCTTGGATACGACTTCTTCTCATTCTTGCGGCTGTTCACTGATTAGCGTTACTTAAGTTTCTTCTCGTCCTCTGATTCAGTTTTCACTTCTTTTTAGGCTTTCTGTACGATTTGTTGTCAACTGTTTTTAATTCCCATTTTCCAGCAATTCAATTTCAAAAAAACGAAAAAAATACAGAAAATATTAACTTATAATTTAACCAAAGAAAAGAATGATTTCTAAGATGGTAAGCGTGCAACACTCTATTAGTCTTTGAGGCGGGAAGTGGATTTTTATTGGCTAGGCAGTCGGTCATCATAGTCAAGCCTTGTCAAGGTTTATTAAACCGTCAGGTTGGTAGGCTTGTCCGGCAGAATTCACGACTATCATAAGGCATCCAGAGAGCGCTCTGGTGTGTTCTGGTATTTAAAAATTTGTTACATGTTAAAGCCCGCACAGATTTCTTTCTTCAAGTAGGAGTTCTTGATGGCGTTGACAAAAATCTACCAAACATATCTGAAGTCCGTTTTACATCGTCGTGAAAGGTTGCTCGTGTGTTTCTACTCCTCTTGTCATTCTTCAAAAATTCCCTTATGGATCTAACTTCATACAAAATAGGTTGGTTACGTTCTTAGAAAATTACAGCCGTCCCAATTGACAAAAAAAAGACCCAAAAAGATTCCTCATTTTGTTGAAAATACGCAAATGGTAGTATTTTACCTCTTTTCTCTCAATGAGCCGTTCAGGTATCAGCGTAAGCCTATGGAAAAATTCGAGGAAAAAATTGCTGATCCTGTTACAATCAAGATTACCAAGAAGAGAAAAAAAAACAAAGAAGGAAGAGAAGGTTAGTAGGGTTGTTTTGAAGAAACATCCAGAAATGAAAGAGGAGGAATCTCCGGAAAGAACTAATAAAAATAAACCCACTCTACGGAAAAAAACAGATACTTCCAAAAAGAAACCGAGGGTCGGCGTTAAGGGCACAAACTTCGAACCATTGCACACCTGGGGCCTTCACTCTATGAAGATACTAAAAGGAGAAGTATGAAAGTGAAAATCATGAGGACCACGACACAAACCTCTTAAGAAAAAGAACAAAACAAACCGAGAGAAACTGAGATCTAAAACCGAGGGAATAATCATCGAAACGGGTGTACCAAAGCTTAGGGAGGAAGAATTTCAAATTTGAACGCCCATAACTTTGGAACGAATAAACCGATCAGAGTGAATCAAACTGTTTTCTCCTCTTTTTGATGTTCTCTTTGACCTGCGTTAACTAAAATTTCCTTGGTTCCATAAGTTCATATATAGACCCCTTGGGTAATCGACTTTTAGGCACTTTTAAAATCAAGCCTTTTGCCCTTGAAATAGGTTTGTTGCATTTTTATAAGATTGTAATCGTCTCATTGCTTCTCATTCCAGGAGTATTGGAAGTGGAAGCAGTTCAAGAATGCGCTCCATGGATGCCGTGGGCGTCGTTCGCATGGCCCCTCGTCTTTGCAGAGGCAGTTTAGCTTTGATGGAGCTCTATCTGCTTTTTCGATACCAAAATATGGCCCCATACGTAATTATCCGTCTTATTACCGTAATGTATAGCCACATAGTTTGTTGGATCCCATTCTTCGTGATTAGCCTCCCAGGTTCTTGCACGACTAAAGGGAGAGATGTGGGGTCCATGTGAGTGATTTGTCCAGGATAACTCCTATAAATTTTACTTCGTGGGTAAACGAGATTGTCGCCCCGAACAAAGATGGCGGTTTCAAGAAGTCCAGCCCTTCCATCGGGTAAATGTCATAATCACCGTTTTCCTAGGGCACTAGCTTATTGCTAGGTTTTCTTTTGAACACCTGTGTACAACATCCAGCATCTCTTGCAACGTGCTAGAAATTTGTTGGTCTGAGTGTTTTTTATAAGGTAACGATGTCGTCTTCCTATGCTTGGACTTCTACTACCCATAGTTCCAAAGCAGGTCGTCCCCAGTAGGGACCACAAGAGTGGCGAAAGGACTCCGCCCTGTGGACAACCTCCCGCTGTTGTGAATCTGACAGTGTCATCGTTTAATGATGGAGTGATCAGTCTGGATTCTAATATATTGAGTATCCAGTTGGTTATTGTTGGTTCGACCCTTCTCGCTTTACTGGCGCTGAAGAGGAGTCTGTAGGTGCATTATTAAACGCCCCTACGATGTCTATGAAAATACCAACTGCGACACCCTTTGTATTCAGGGTATCTTGGATTTTCTCCACCAGGTTGTGGAGTGCTAGTTATGTTGATTTGTTAGTCTGAAATGCATACTGTTTCGTATTAAGGGGGTAGGCTGTTAGCGTTCCCTCCCTCAGGTATAGGTCTAGCATCTTTCCAAACTTTTCAGCAGGAACGAGATTTACCTCCCATAAATAAAAGTCTCCTTGGTTCAATAATTTCTGAGCTAGACCCCTTCGGTGGTCGATTTTTAGCCACTTTTAGACTCTATATTTTAGCCATTCTTAAAAAAATTTCTTATTGGCCTAATTTTATTCGAAATTTTGTTGCGTTTTTAGGAAATTGCAATCGTTCCATTCCGATCAAAAGCATTATAAAAATGCCCTAAATTATTTTTTGAAATTGATTTTAACCACCCATAACACTTTTTTCTCTATTTTTAACTTTGACATCCTATAACTTTAGAACGAATGGACCGATCAGAGTGAGTCCTATTTTTTCCTCTTTTTGATGTCCTCTTTTACCTTCCACACTCTTTCATTTCCCACCTTAATTACAGATGCATGTGCTAGAAATGTTTAACTCAAGATCTATCCCGCTCAGTTCTCTATTCTCATATCTCTCTATTCCATCTGTTTTAAAAAATGCTATACTTGTACCTATCTTTGCCACCCTTTAAATAGAAAGAAGTATCGATCAATTTCCATCCTTTTATAATCAAGGTCATTGAGAGGACAATCTACAATAGAATGATGAACTGCCTAATACATTGTCAGTTTGGGTTTCAACCAGAAAAATCCACATATATGGGCTATATTTAATGCCTTGAAGCAGATAATTCAGAAAAAGTGTGTGGATTTTATTTTGACCACATTTTGAAGGCATTTGACAAGGTTGATCATAAAATTCTAATAAGTAAGATACCAAATAAGAGGTGCTTCACTTGACCTCGTCAAATTCTATAGAGAACAAAGAGTTTGCATTAATACAAATAAAGAGACACACTTCTCCCTCAGATACGGGTGTCCAAGCGAAAGTAGAAGATTAGGAAATCTCACAACTGGCGATTCTAGTAGAGTAGTAGATACAAAATAGTTCGATTCAACCACATATCCTTCACTTCAAAAGTTAATAGTTTTCGACATACAAGGTACCAAAATTACAGTTTTCTCAAACATGCGTAAGTCTCAAAGTCTCATGGTCAACTAAGAGGAAAACATCTTAAATATGTGTAAAGTTAAAAAAAACTTAAATTGTAGCTTTTGACACCCTGTATCTAGGAAACTATTAACTTTTGGACTAAGATTTATGTAGTTCAATTGACCCATTTTGGTCCCTGTACTCCACTTCGAAATAAGAAAGACAGCAGCACACAAAAGCACATTTTTATTATTTAATTGTAGGATCTTGGTCAGTAAACCTCCGGAAACTCCCCAATGAAAGACTGTGCGTCGGTCTTCGCAATAGCTAACAAGTCACACAATAATTCTCAGAAAAAGAATACTTTTCTTAGATTTTGATAGCACTGAAGAAGACTACAACTCAACTTTTGGGAAAATGCTACTCTAATGCCCCCATGTTAGTAGTACCTGTATCCATAATAATAGCTTTATGTGTAGCCAAGATGGGCCACGATGCTTCTTTTGGAGATCCAAAATTCTGAAATTGTTTATTTCTATTTTTCAGCCAATCGATGCAGACGTGTGCTCGGACAAATATCTGTAGTAAAACATAAACCAAGAAAGCTTCGCACATGATGGTTGTCTCTAGGTATCGGCCAATTCTTCTCAGCTTCAGTTTTCTTCGGTTCGGTCTTTTTATCTGCTGTATCCAACTCTACTTGACAATAACCATTCTTTAGTTATAAAGTATAACAACTATTTTACATTCTTTGATTGCTGATTGCTACCGCATACCTTGTGGCATTCTCTAAACTCCCCACCTCAGTGGGATTCGACGAGTGGGATTCGACTTCTTCGAGACCAATACGACTCTCTATATCTCAAGCAGATGCGCTTCATTTAAAAGTGAATTTCAATGTCTAACGCAGGCTCAACGTTACCAAAATTACAAAACCAACGATACCAAAAAACCGACAGAGTTAGAGTATGCCAATTTTATCCCCTTTCTTTATATTCTACTTGGCGCAACGAGGTAGTAAATTATATCTGGATAGATCCTCTTGTTTTGCAGATTTGACCTCTCTTTTTAGCAGTGGGTACCTTAAAAATGGCTGCGATATCCACCGGAAGTGACGTCATGTCACATCATGTGAAGCTGTGATTCTCCAACTGATGTGTGCTCTGACGATGAAATTACGTCTTGGGTACCTTAAAAATGGCAATTTTTCGGCCAAAAAATGGGACCAATTCTAGGGAAATATTTGTTGGGTCTGTCTATATCTCCTAGGTCATTTGTCGTCAAATAGCACGCAAACTAGCATACACATGATATAACATGTTTCTGGCTTAGAAACTCCCACAATAAAGACAAAAAAGGAATTAAAATTCTGGCTTTCAATGGCCCTACGCCAAATTCAGGTTTCCCGTAATCAAACTGGAAGCCTGGAGTTTAGTAGCTTTGAAAATTAACTTTATTGTATGGCTACTTTGAGGCCCGAAAAAGTTGTTAAAACTGCATATGTACTGGAACTTTTGACAAAAACTTGCTGACGCTGCTTTATTCTCGGTATTACTTAAGCTCATTGGACGAATACCTCTTCTCTATGTGCCAACCCTAGTTCTTCAATATTTATCTGTTTGCCTAATGTAGACTCTGTTACAAGCCGAACAAGTAACTCGCTATAAACTATTTTTTTCCTCGTTCAGACCCCTAATATGAAAACAGTAAAATTTACTTTTCATTTCTCTTAAATTTTCCGCCCTTCAGACACTGTCAAGTTAACAAACCACATCTAATTTATATACTCAATAAATTCAAAACTGAAACGAAGTAAACAAATATAATGTCTTAGAAAATGTATTATAGAAGACTTGTGCTGTGTATTACTCAATAATTTTAAATTTTATAAATAACTTTGTTTTTTTTTGACGATAGACTGCTCAAACCTGCCATTTATTTTTTTTTAAGAAAACTTTGTATACGTTTTTCCAAACCAAAATATCGACGTATCGCCCATCATATTGCCAAAGGCGAACAGCATATAAATAACGTCATACGGCGAGAAATATGCAATAAAGCGTCGCGACGCTGTGCGGGCATGAGCGCCGCCGGTCGACGCCGCCGTCATTTGGGACCGATAAACCCATTCTTGCAGGCCGGATTCAATCGGGGGCACGACTCGAATTTAGAGATTTGTCGCTGGATTTGCCCGCTGGCGTTCCAGCTTTATTTATGCACATTAAACCGGGAATCGGTCTGCATTTGCAGAAGAGATTTACCTTTCGGTGCCGTTACAACTGCTGGTGCTCAGATGGTTGATGGAGGGGGGATTAGTACCGGCAGTTGATCCCGGGGCCGTCCTCCACGCTCCCAAGAGTGGTCCCTCTCCCGAGCTGGCCAACGTCACGCTGGTAGGCAATTTTAACTTGCTTCGCAAGTCTTTTCTGCAAGTTAAGGGTGTTTTGCTAGTTTGCTTAAGGTAATATTGATTTAGGGTAATATACGCACCTTCGGTGTTTCCTAGACAAATCTAATTCACTAGCTGAGCTAACATTGGCAGCCCTATTAACGTAGGCTGCCGGCAAACTGTCACGTGAGCTCGAAAAGAACCCTTCCTGTTGAAAACTGCTTCTCTCTGAAGGGCCACATTTCGACATTCCGAGTTTGCAGCCTACTAAATCTGGATAAAATATGTAAAAAATACCATTAAATTAGTTTACATTTAAAAATCCTTGACTTTTCATTTCATTCTAAATAATTGCAATTGATATCTTTATAACATAATTATTTATACTAAAGAAAAAATCAAGCTTCTGCTGGGGGTCGAACCCAGACCTTCTACTTGCCGGACCAATACTCAGTGGTCAAAGCCGGCAAGTGGGTTCAATTCCGAGCAGAAACTTGAATTGAATTTTTTCTTGTATAAATTATTAGGTCTGACACGCCAATAATAATATCAATTTCAATTCTTATACAGACTTCAACTAATTCATCTTTACTTGTTTTTAACAATAAAAAAATATTTATTTTATGACTTATTTCTCTTGAAAAATCTTAAAAGCAGACACTAAATCGAAGTTTTAACTTACTTAATAAACTTTGCTTCGATACAGACTTCAATACTCGATTTACACTCTCGGTGCTCGTTTTGTGCGCAGTGGGACGAGCGGGGGGGTTGAGTGCTAGATCCAAGCCCCCGCGACTTCCTCTCAGACGCTCTCCCACCATACAAGCCCCTCCCGAAGTAATAATTCCTGAAACAAAAAAAAAACTTATTTTAAATTATTGTCTATACTCCACTACTTATTAAAGTTGTAACGTGCCTTCTCCCCAAGCAGATAAATTAACCTTAACTACATAAAAGGAAGTCCTCATAAAAAACAATTTCGCATCTCCCAGATGACCTGCCTTTACCCTTACTCTGGCCCCGTTCTCGCCTTATTTTCCCTTCTCCAGTTCCACTGGAACATCTGGAGACAAAATCTGTTTAGCCGGAGTAATTTACCCCGTCACGCCTATCGTTTGTTCTAAAAACCTCCTCGTCTGGAGACCGTTTTTGAAGCGTATTTTTTCCTCGGGATGTTTTCTCCCTGCTTACCCTGGAGACCAAAGTTCCTTTCTCTGAATGACCCCAGGAAAAAGCCTGTCAAATAATCGCTCAAGGTGCCAGGAGTTATTTGGGGCCTTGCCTAGAGCGTCACACTATGCGAGCTTGTGTTGGATAAAAGTTGATAAACTTGGAAGTACAATAGAATAATGAAGTCAATTAATCAAGTACACAATGTCTGCAGGCTGAGGAAGTTATTTACAACTCGAATAGGCTTTTTGCTGGTGTTTTACTGGGCTTAACACGAGTTTCATTCGAGTCGTGACTGCCTTTTTTGTGTAAGTGTAGGTGAAACTTAGTATGTTTTACAAGCGATCCTTTTCTATAAAAATTTGATGTGTTCTAATTGTACTTATGATGAGATTTATTCGTTTTTTTAAACCATTTATAGCTTATTTTTGGCAAAATTATTACAAGTAGGGAATCATGAGAATGAGACCGTTATATTAAATTTTACGAGACTACGAGACCAATACCGAGAGTCACATTGCTACTACGAATCCGAGACTCGCATAATCTCGATCTTGGTCTCGTAGCAGCAACGTGAGTCTCGGAGTTGGTCTCATAGTCTAGTAAAATTTAATACAAAAAGTGGTAAACCTACTTGATTTATCGTTTCTACATTGCAATTAAAGATTAGGAAATTCCAAATGTCGACTATAATCTGTTTATAGACAGTAAAGGTACTATAATATCGGATAACGATTTTCACAAAGCGAAGTGATGTAAATATGTAATTATTAATGATTTAGCCAAAATTAATAGTATATTATCTAATAAGCATATAATGCAGGTCATCATTTAATTTACAATTTACAATTTTTCATGCGTGCAATTCTTATGAAGTGTATAATGAAAAAAAAAAACAAAAAACGTAGTGTAAGTGGCGCCATCTGACGACGGCAAGTGCTTCCACTAAGGCAGTTTCTGAAAAAAACGTAGTGTGAATAATGAATATTATTCACAATACGCTAATATGTATTCCCGGTGTAAATTTGCTGCAAGATTGGTCCATCTGGGGTAACTTGGCTACTCAGACTCAGGAATCCAGAAAACGTATTTATAATAGTTTTATTATTTTTTTTATATTATTTTTCTTTCTTTCGACTATGCTTTTTAGAAGCCTTGAGACGAGTTTGTCATCAAAACGCAAAAATATAATGAGAAACAGAATGATCTTCATACTCAAAAGTGTCTTTTTGTATTAAGGATGAATATACGAACTATTAACCACCTGCTACAATATTAGTAGAGAGTTTATGGGAGACTCTCCTCTTAATTTGCACCCTATGAGAGGCCCTCCTCCTCATTTGCACCCTATGAGAGAGCACTTATATGAGCGTTCAAGTGCAAGACTAGTTTGATTTACAAAGTATAAAGAGAGGTGATGAGTAAATTAGTTCAAGTTGACACCAATAGTTGATGAACCCATAGAACCCCCAATTGACACAATTAATTGACTTAGAATTGAAATTAATAGTATATTATCCAATAAGCAGCAGGTCATCGTTTCATTTACAATTTACAATTGTTGTAATCAATTTTGCAGCCATTCATGCATGCATTTCTTATGATGTGTATAATGAAAAAAAAACCAAAAAATGTTGTTTGAATAATGAATATTATTCACACTTCTCTAATATGTATTTCCGGTGTAAATTTGCTGCAAGATTGGTTCATCTGGGATAACTTGGCTACTCAGACTCAGGAATCCAGAAAACTTATTTTTAATAGTTTTATTATTATTTATATATTATTTTTCTTCCCAGAAGAAGATGAACCCATAGAACCCCTAACTGAATTGACACCATTAATTGAATTAGATTTGGACTCACCAAATAATAAGATAATTGATTTGAACAATGAAGACATAGAGAGTTTTTTGTCTACAACTGATCCACGTGTGTACTTACCACTACCAAGGCTAAATCATTGTATCAACCTGATCAGTGCAGATATGAGCATCTTTTCCTCTCCACCTTATCCAAGTGAAGAAGACAGAAATGATTTTGAAACGAGATATGCAACTAAAGAAGGACAAAATGAAGAAATAGTGAGTTGTATTATTTGTTTTGAAGACGTGAATGAAGTCTGTCACCCAAATAGTTGTAATCATAAATTTTGTTTGCAATGTATTATAAGATGGACAGATAAATGCTGTTTGTCATCGTTGAAGTTAAAAAATGTCCATATTGTCGCCAAAGTTATTCTTATTTGATTGAAACTACAAAAGATGTAATAAGACATCATAATGTTTTTACAATGAGAAGGCATGATTAGTTTTTAAAAGTTCTATAGTTTAAGGAATTTGTGAAATAAAACATTACAATGGTTTTTGACTCATTATATTTATAAAACAAAACACGAATTGCTGTTAACTACTACAATTATTAAAAAATTAACCCATCGCGCAACTCTTAACTATTAAAATTAAGTAAAACATAAATTGATCCTTACTACTAAAATTAATTAATGCATAAAAAGAGATTCAACATCTGCATGAATGGATCCATCAGTTTTTATAGTTTTATATCAACTGTGCCATAATTACAGTATATGCAGGTTTGCAGTGGTATTACAAAAAACAGCTGTGGGTAATACATAGCACAAATTTGAAGTCTATGCTATTATATTCGAAGGCCCGTTTGTAATGGCAATTAATAAATTTAAATGTCTCACCATAAAGTCCAATTGAGTGGTTTTCATTGCACTTAAAACACAAGGCATACGTACCCCCGAATATTGATGTTATTTGTGCATATGATTGTAGTATGCAGAAGCTTTTTCTTTCATACCACAAATCATTCACTTCATGAAGTGTCACGTCACTTGTTATTCTTTGCTGATAATATGATAACTAATAGCATGCAATAGAATTTTTTCCCTCTAGACAGATTACCGAGATTCTCGATTGGCAGTATCGGTATCGCAAACCAAAACCGAGATCGAGACCAAAATGGTCTCCGTCTCGGTTTCGATGTCGATATTGCAGTCTTTTGTCGCTCTCGCAATTGGTATCATACCAGGATGAGAACGAGTCCGAGACGGAAACTAGTGGTGTGATATATTTAAAAGCAGGAAGAACGGTCAATTGCCTAGTTTCTTCATATCTTGGCGATGACTGATGTCTTCAGGATGACTTCCATTTCCTCAGTGGACGTTGGCGATTACTATGGCGCATCTGATTTTTTTTGCTGCAGCCCGAAATATATACATGTCTCAGATTATCGTCTCAAATTTCGCAGTCACGATACTCGTCGTCTTCCAGGACCTCTTTTGCGTAATAAGCTGAAATAAGAAAAATTTCTGGTTCTGCATAACATGTCCGAAGTTTGAAAGTTTGAACTCCTTGATTACATTTAAAACAGCTTCTGTTTTCTCATACGTTGTAGGACGGCTTCGTTGGTTACGTGGTAAACCCATGATATTCTAAGCATGCGTCTGTAGCACCACATCTCAAATGCTTCCAGAGGTTTACATGCAATGTCAGTCCAAGCTTCCACCCCGTATGTTAGTATTGAGAAAACGTAGCATCTAAGGACTCTGAGGTGCAAGCCTAAATTTAAATTGCACAGCACGGTTCTCATGAGATTAAAACTGTTCTACTCTTCTGAGTTCGGATCTTAATTTCATTTATTTGTTCCTATTTGTTGTTGAGACATGGGTCCAGGTAGTTTATCGATGTAACAGTTTCCAGTTGGGATCCGTTTACATAAAACTAGCCATCAATATCTTGTTTCTTATTGTCATAACCTTTGTTTTATTTGTGTTTAGGCGCATGTTAAAGGTCGTTTCGCAAACTTCTGTAACTCTGTTATCATCTGGAGACCCTCAGCTGTGTCTGCAATTAGGACTGTGTCGTCAGCTTACCTTTATCAATAAGTTTAGCAAAATGCCTTCGTCTGTGCTCTCCTCAAAAAGCATCCCCTAACAATCTCTCCGAATAAACATTAAAGAGCAGAGTAGAAAGCACACATCCCTGTCGAACTCCCTGCCAAACTCCTCAGAGATCGCCTTCTCCACCCCAACGAGCAATTTGTTTCCAGTAAAGGTTTGATATAATGCGGATGTCCCTGTCATCCAGGGCTGACTGTCTGAGCGTTTCCAGTAGTTTTGTGTGATTTACTGTACAGGATGTTTTTTTTTGAAGATGGGCCATGGGAATTTCTATGCAATGATCAATGAAGTTCGATGTTTTTTTTTAAATGAGGCATAGCAAATTTTATCGTAAAGTCGAGTCGAAAGGTAGACCATTATTGAGTATGTTGGTATTTGTCTATTGACATTTATTGTTTGACATGACGAGTTGTTGTTGAACTTCAGCAAAAATTTACACATTAGAAGAAAAGAAATTTATATTTTCGCTGTATGGGTCGCTCTGGGTCGAGTAGCAGGTAAATATCTGACATGTTTGCTTTGCAGTTTCCAGATAGGGCAATACCCAATAAGAATACCATATTAAGGATAGTTGCAAGATTTAAAGAATAGGGTTGCTTAAATATGCAACACACCACAAGAAAACGTAATCCTTACGTAATGGATAAAGACACCAAATTTTTTATTTCGGCTCTAGTGGAAGAAAACTAACTTAAGCGTAAAGCAAATTGCAGAAGAGGCTGGGGTATCTGCTGCATCCGCACATAAGTTACTAAGAACAGAAGGAGGGGCTGGTACAGTTGTACAAATTTCGCTTACCTGAAACAAACTATACAATAGAAGTTGACTTGAAGGATATGTTAAAACACTGTCATGGGAATATAGACGATTCCAAGATTACGACATTTGACATATGTTTGCCCCATATGTCACTGTCAAACGAAACTTGAAAATCGATCTTTATCATCATGTTTCAGTTTTGATTTAAGATATTTTTAACTACAAATATCTCCTAAAGTCTCTAAGCGGCCTAATCATCATCTGAAGTGTTGCTTTGAATTATGCCCTTATTGGAAATGTCTTATTCTTGTAATGTCGTTTATGTTCAAATGCGTACTGAATGAGATAATTGAAATACCGTTTCATTTTTTCGATTTCCTGATCTGCCTGGTTAGTGAACACTGAACATGGAAATGGAAATGCTTGGGTTTGAATTTCAAGCCTTAAATGAAGCAAAAATGACTTAAGGCCTTTTTACAGTTCGCAATTTTTCTTGCAACTGGCAATTCTCTTGCCATGCGCATGCGCAGTAAAGGACCAGCTGGTCGATTTCTTCAATTCTTTTGCAACTGCAAGCGCTTGCCAATTATCGGTCTTCACTGATTTTTATTGCAGTTTACTTGCAACTCTGATGTAAAATTTGGTAACGTTTGAATTGCCACCATTACAAACAAAAGTTACTGTCACTAATTATTTGAGGTTAAGTCTGCATCACATGCATTTTGTTTTGTTTATGTACGGTTTTTATTATTTTTATACGCTTTTGTGGCCTTGCTTAATTGAAAAGCCAGAACACAAACTTTTAGTACGTCTGGGAAGTTAAAGAAATGTCAATATTGGCAGCACTGTTGAATATTTTCAGAAATAGCAAGAAATTGCAAACTGTAAAACAAACTTGTCAAATATCTGGTTGCAATATATTGCAGCTGCAATGCATTGCGGCAATAAATTGCATGAAGAATTGCAAACTGTAAAACGGGCTTTAGCAAGAGACGTATTACTTGATATTTCATAACTGGTAAGTTCAACAATAATTATTCTTAAAAAGTATTTAGATAGTTATATGTGCAGGTATACTGGAGCATACCTACTTATTTATGTTTGAAATTGTAGGAAAACCTGCATTGCCCTAAAAAGCAAACCCAAGCTGGTTGTTCAGCTAGAATTTCGGTTCTTGAAAGGAATTTTTGAAAAGCTAAGTGCGATCCAAACACATGTATGATTTGTAAATAGAGTTTAGATAATAAGTGTATTCCTATGTTGTTTCTTTTAGGCAAAGGAAGTTTTATACAATAATTTTAAGAGCCTCCAGTCAAAAGTTGTGTCAGCAAGACAAATACATACTTTGATAATGAGGTAGTTTAATTTTAGTTT
This sequence comes from Taphrorychus bicolor, assembly GCA_951812265.1. Lineage (NCBI taxonomy): Eukaryota > Metazoa > Arthropoda > Insecta > Coleoptera > Curculionidae > Taphrorychus > Taphrorychus bicolor. Next base: position 23,376,622 of record OX638304.1, read on the forward strand.
AAACTTAAACACATAAAATCTGATATTAACAATGAGCATTTTAGAAATAATTAGTTAACCAAAGTCATGCCTTTCTACAGGCCCTCCAAAAAGTTGTAGGTGTGTAATTGGTTCTGATCCATACAGTATTGTTTGTTTATAGTTTTTCTTTGTAAGAATGTCTAGCCACTTTTAAACATACTATCATATATATTATAGATATTTATACTAAAATAGTTTAAACATTTTATTTACTTTTAAACATACTACTATTTCGTTACATATTATCATTTTATAAAAGTCCTGCTGAACTTGCCATTTAAATACTTATCTTCTAAATTCATCTTTAGTCCAACTACGTACAAGACATGTTTATATTTTTTTCATCATAAGAAAGTTCTGTGGACTTCTAAACATACTATCTGCTTTTAAACATACCACTATTTTTGTTTAAAGGTGGTAAACAATGATGTACTATTAAGCCAAACATCTTGGACTTCCATTGTCTTTATTGAGTTGTCTTTATTGAGTGTTTTTACATGACGTTTTTGAGCAGTGGAATCTCTGCTCATTTTCAAGTGAGGCTGGAATCTCTGCTTGTTTCAGTTTCACTTGAAAACGAGCAGAGATTCCACTGCTCGAAATGTCGTGTAAAAAAACTCAATATAGACAATGGAAGTTCAAGATGTTTCCATACCACTATTTTAGTACATACTGTCCTTTTATAAATGTACCATTTAAATACTTCTCTAAATCTGTCATTAGACCAACCACGTAGAATCCTTTTACAAGACTTTCATGTCTTATTTCATATTTCCTGTCTTACAATCAAGAATTTGGTACATTGGCTGGAATAAAAGCATTACAAAAAATATTTTATAATGTTTCAAGGAGGAGCTTCAATTGTTGTTGTCAAAGGTTGTAGCTAGCTACGTGTGGCTTGGTGCTGGTTAAATTATAAACACTACTAAGTGGGGTTTTACAATGCCATTTTGGAGCTTCCGATCCGATTCTCTCTGAAGTTAGGACAGGGTGTCAAAGTTGTAAAAAGTACACAAATTGTTTTTGGATATTAGGCAGGTAGGTATATTAACATTAAGTATATTATTTTCACTGTAAAATTATATGATACACAACATGTTTTTATATGCAGTTATGAGCATGTCAATAAAAGTGATATTAAGTAACAATTAATACAACCCTAACAATACTGCAAATTTACACTAATAATATTAAATACAATAAACAGGTAGAGTATAATAGGTAAATACAAGTCATTCACTTATTTTTGTCATCTCATTATCTTTGAAATCCTCATTTTTTTTAAAGCCTAAATATCTCCTTTCAGCACATGTTGAGAAAAGACAATAAAAATGTCAAAGTCTAATTTCCAATGCTTCCTTGATGTCAATAACAAGTGAATGACTTACGTGTAACAGTAGGAGTTCAACAGAAAAGTTCAGGAAGAAGTTCTCAAGTTGGGTATGAATTTTTGACCCAAAAAGTTGGAGTAATAAAAGCATTTAGATAAAATGAATTTCACTCGAGTGGTCACCCCACTATTTTCTTTCAACAACTCAAAGAAAGAGATCTCTCACATTAAAATACAAGTGAAAATAATTTGCATTTTGCAATCATGCACTTTCTTATATCTGGAGTTACCTATGTACTTTTATGACAGTCATGTTAATTTTATGACATTTTCTGCCTCCTTTGCAACAAAATGTCTGCACTTGACCAACATATGTACATTTTTTAACTTGGTGAGAGATTCGTTGATTCACAGCCCACTTGACTCTGTTAAACCACAACCTTGCAAATGAGGCTTATTGTGTAAGTAAATTGATATCTTGTCTTATCACATGTTCACACAGCACCTAAAACGAGAGGTAAATCAATTCATAAATTATGTTCAAATTCATTCCACTAAGTGTCAAGTAAAATTTCCTTGAATTTCACTAAATATTACTAAATTCAATTAAATTTCACTAAATATTCTATGTGCCCACAATAAAACTCACCAGTAATTATACCTCTGGGGTAAATGACCCTCTGGGGTGCATTTTGAGGAAATCTAGTAAAAAATGTTATTTATGTCACCATAAATTCTTCTGAATACCTACAACTAAATCTGCAAAATGTGCACACCCAGCGATTCTAAACCTAACATAGTCTTGATAAGCACCTTTAATAAGAACTTTACTTTAATGAGATTTCTGATGGAATTGAAAAGTTATGTGGTTATGCTAATGCCCAGTATTATAAAGTCAAGTTGTCCTGCCCTAAGTATGTATAAAATATAAGGAGAAAACACAGCTGACAATTGGTTGAATTTCTGCCTGTATGGTTAAACTCAATTTGGTTCATTTTGTGACAAAAAAACAGCAGGCCCTAAATTGATATATGAGAATTCAGAAACATATAGCCATTCACACCATTTGATGAATATGCTAGTCTTGAAGTTAAGACTATAGGAAAAACTATAAAAAAACCGCATAAGCTATAACTTTGGCTAAAGCAGTAGCTTGTTTAAATTGATCTTACCTTACTTGGTGACTTGTTTTGCATGGATCGAAAGAACTGCACCAGATTCATACAGTTTAAAAGGTTGTAGACTTTTATATGCTTTCAACTGCTGCTTAGTACCTACGTATAATAACTGTGCTTTAAAATAAAATAGTCTGCAAGATCCAGTAAGGTCACATTTGGCAAATCACAAATTGGGAAACTCAAATCTTGTGGCGAAAGGGAGTAAGGATCAATATTGTCTATAATTTCCACTTTCTGGTCATAAGGATACTTGACATCACCAGTAAGCTTGAAGTAATATTCACTTCTAAACATTTTCGGCACAAAAATTAGAAATAAACGACTTCTTCAATAAGTTTCAATGTTCAAACCGGCGGCGGGGTTGCCATTCTCACTATTTTTAGTTTTAAAATCGGCAAGAGGAAAAATAATGTGAAAAAATGTAAATAACAATAGAAAAATATTCTTTTAATAAAAGATTTCTCACCCCAAAAGTACCAACAACATGTGAATTGTCATGATCCTTGTGGATCATTTCCGTATAAACACGGAAAGTTTCGTATGTTTGGCTACATGGTTTGTTTGATCCACAATAAAGTATGGCGAACCTAATCAAAAACAGCTGTTCTGGAATCGTCTATAAATTGAAACGACATTTCTCACAAATGTCAACAAGTGACATTTTTGAGAAACTCTGCGTATACTTGTAAATAATGTAGATTATCTTGCAAAATATGGTAAAACGCACTACTTTAGAGTAGTGACGGGCCGCTTTGTTTTTAACTAACCTGATCAAAGAAAAAACATAACTGAACTAACCTAACCAAAGGAAAACTAGAACTGAACTAACCTGAACTAACCTGAACTAACCTTAACTAACCTTAGCTAACCTAACCAAAAGATTTCTCATAGAAAAACAAAGCGGCCCTAACGGGCCGCTTTGCCGGTAATTAAACTGATCAGAGGAAAAATAGTCTACATTATTTACAAGGTTACTCAGAGTTTTTCACCAATGTCACTTGTTGACATTTGTGACAAATGTTTAAATTTATATCCTCATGACAGTGTTTAGTTTAGTTGAGTTCGGTAATTACATCCCGAGCGCTGGGGCATCATTCTATCTCACCCTAGCTTGTTAAGATTTTGGGAGATGGTCTGTGTCCCGAGCGCTCGGATGGAATTACCGAACCCGGCTTTTGTTTCAGGTAAGCAAACTTTATTATTATATTTATTCTAAAAATTGATATTATTATAAATGTTTTTAAGTTCTACCACCACTTATAATTTTCTATTTTGTCCATTTTATTCATTCCTAAATAAAATGTTCGAAGAAAATGAGTAATAACGATTTCCCTCAAGTGTACCAGAGCCCAGAAGTATTTAAATCATACAAGTATCCAAATCACTAGGAGGAGCCACTTTTAAAAAACTTCCTTCTGGGATAACTGTAACTTTTGTAAAGTTTGTTACATCCTTGTGGATGCAAAATTGACTGGTTTCTATCAAAAACACCATAAAAAATTGTCCAACATTTTTTCCAAAAATACCAAAGAGGGGAATCCTCCTTTTTTCTCAAATTACAAATTTGACGACGTATAACTTTAGAAGGAGTGGATCGATTAGAGTGAATCAAACAGTATTTCGGTCTCCTCGTTGTCCTTCATCTCCCATTAACAAAAGTCTTTTTGGTTCAATAGTTTCAGACATAGACACCTTTAATGGTCAATTTTCAGGCACTTTTTAAATCGACATTTTTGCCACTTTTAAAAAGCACATTTGGGAATGCTCTGCTTCATGTTAAGTTTGTCACGTTCAAAGGAGATTTAAATTATCTCAATTCGATCAAAAAGAGCAAAAAGAATAAAACATTTTTGTTGAGAATGATCACGGGGGGTATTCAATATTTTTTCTAAATTTCCAATTTTGACGCTCTATAACTTGAAGAAGAAGAAGGCGTGGGCGATTGGAGTGAATCAAAGAGTTTTTGTTCTCCTCGATGTCCCACACGTCCCACCATCGGAAGTCCTATTGGTTCAATAGTTTCAGAGATAGATCCCTTGAGTGGACGATTTTTAGACAATTTTTGTAAGTTTGTTACATCCTTGTGGGTTCAAAATCGACTCGTTTCTATCAAAAACACCACAAAAAAATTTCAGATTTGGAGGCCTATAACTTTCCAAGGAGTGGACTGATTGGAGTGTATCAAACAGTTTTTTATTCTCCTCGGTGTCCTTCACCTTCCGCCACTGAAAGTCCTATTGGTTCAATAGTTTCAAAGATAGGTCCCTTCAGTGGACGATTTTTAAGCACTTTCTGAATCGACATTTTTGCCACTTTTAAAAACTCACTTATGGGACAATTGTAACTCGTGTTAAGTTTGTTACGTTCTTGTGGGTTCAAAATCGACTCGCTTCTATCAAAAACACCACAAACAAATTTCAAATTTGTTTTCAAAATGACTAAAGTGGAAAATTTGCCTTATTCCAAATTTGGGGGCCTATAACTTTCCAAGGAGTGGACTGATTGGAGTGTATCAAACAGTTTTTTATTCTATTATCCTCGATGTCCTTCACCTCCCACCACTGAAAGTCCTATTGGTTCAATAGTTTCAGAGATAGATCCCTTCAGTGGACGATTTTGAAGCACTTTCTGAATCGACATTTTTGCCACTTTTAAAAAACTCACTTATGAGACAACTGTAACTCGTGTTAAGTTCATTACGTTCTTGTGGGTGCAAAATCGACTCGTTTCTATCAAAAACACCACAAACAAATTTCAAATTTGTTTTCAAAATAACTAAAGTGGAATATCCTCCGTTTTTTCTTAATTTCCAAATTTGGGGGCCTATAACTTTCCAAGGAGTGGACTGATTGGAGTGTATCAAACAGTTTTTTATTCTATTATCCTCGATGTCCTTCACATCCCGCCACTGAAAGTCTTATTGGTTCAATAGTTTCAAAGATAGATACCTTCAGTGTTCGATTTTTAAGGACTTTCTGAATCGAAATTTTTGCCACTTTTAAAAAACTCATTTATGAGACAACTGTAACTCGTGTTACGTTTGTTACGTTCTTGTGAGTTCAAAGTCGACTCGTTTCTATCAAAAACACCACAAACAAATTTCAAATTTGTTTTCAAAATGACTAAAGTGGAAAATTTGCCTTATTTTCGTAATTTCCAAATTTGGAGGCCTATAACTTTCCAAGGAGTGGTCTGATTGGAGTTTATAAGACAGTTTTTTATTCTCCTCGATGTCCTTCACCTCCCACCACTGAAAGTCCTATTGGTTCAATAGTTTCAAAGATAGATCCCTTCAGTGTTCGATTTTTAAGGACTTTCTGAATCGACATTTTTGCCACTTTTAAAAAACTCATTTATGAGACAACTGTAACTCGTGTTACGTTTGTTACGTTCTTGTGAGTTCAAAGTCGACTCGCTTCTATCAAAAACACCACAAACAAATTTCGAATTTGTTTTCAAAATGACTAAAGTGGAAAATTTGCCTTATTTTATTAATTTCCAAATTTGGAGGCCTATAACTTTCCAAGGAGTTGTCTGATTGGCGTTTATGAGACAGTTTTTTATTCTCCTCGATGTCCTTCACCTCCCACCACTGAAAGTCCTATTGGTTCAATAGTTTCAAAGATAGATCCCTTCAGTGGACGATTTTGAAGCACTTTCTGAATCAATATTTTTGCCACTTTTAAAAACTCACCTATGGGACAATTGTAACTCGTGTTACGTTTGTTACGTTCTTGTGAGTTCAAAGTCGACTCGTTTCTATCAAAAACACCACAAACAAATTTCAAATTTGTTTTCAAAATGACTAAAGTGGAAAATTTTCCTTATTTTCTTAATTTCCAAATTTGGAGGCCTATAACTTTCCAAGGAGTTGTCTGATTGGAGTTTATGAGTCAGTTTTTTATTCTCCTCGATGTCCTTCACCTCCCACCACTGAAAGTCCTATTGGTTCAATAGTTTCAAAGATAGATCCCTTCAGTGGACGATTTTGAAGCACTTTCTGAATCGATATTTTTGCCACTTTTAAAAAACTCACTTATGGGACAACTGTAACTCGTGTTAAGCTTGTTACGTTCTTGTGGGTGCAAAGTCAACTGGTTTCTATCAAAAACACTATAAAAAATGTCCAACATTTTTTCAAAAAGACCAAAGAGGAGAATCTTCCATTTTTCTCAAATTCCAAAATTGCCGGCCTACAACTTTAGGAGTGGACCGATTAGAGTGAATCAAATAGTTTTTTGTTCTCCTCAATGTCCTTTATCTCCCACCAACAATTTTTTTTGGTTCAATAGTTTCAGATTACTACAGACACCTTTAATGGTCAATTTTTAGGCACTTATTAAATCGACGTTTTGGACACTTTTAAAAAAATCACTTTTGGGAATGCTTTACTTCACGTTAAGTTTGTTACGTTCTTAGGAGATTAAAATCGTTTAAATTCGATCAAGAACAGCAGAAAAGTCACAATTGTTAACTCATAATTTCAAAAAATCCAATTTTCATCCAAGAAAGTTTCTTTCCGGAATATTTAGGTTTGACAGCACATTGGGCATCTACGAAACAATTGACGTGCATGTAACTCTAGCTGTAAAACTGGAGTAAAAAAAGTCTTGCTACAAAAGTTTGCCAGCCTCGTAGATATAAAGTTAACCATACATTAGCAGCTTTGATTGACACCATATCTGCTGCTCCTATGAAGTGGCAGTCCGAATCATTGGCTAAAGTGAAAATAAATGCTAGTAAAGTAACTCTAAAGTGTAAAAATAGTTTAATACATACCTGGGTGGGAAGTCGTTCATTACTGTCGAGAGATTTGATAGTTTATCGAGACGCGCAGCGTCGAGATGAACTATAAAATCTCGAGACGGTAAGAAAACTTCCTACCGAGGTGTGTACTATTTTATTTACAACCTACATAATCTGAATTTATATTTTTCGTATAAGATATTTATAATATTTTTAACTATTTTTTTTTAAAATTACCAGTTACCTAACTATCTTATTTAGTTCGATGCTACTAGGGACACCTTTTTAATTCTATGAAGACATTAAATTTTAGGGGCCAAGAAATAAGCATGGAAAATGAGGGTTGAAAGAGAGGTAGGTAATAAGCCATTACCACCCTTGGGTGGTAATGAATACCCATTACCTACGTCTAATTTAGAGATAAGTAATAGGTAATTTCCCACCTTCCTATGACGTTTGTAATGATAGCATTACATATATGATTGTAAATAAAAAATATTTCTATTGTGACTGGAATTTATTTTTTTTATTTTTAATAAAAATACGCCATTTTCACGCCCTTTGGGTTCTTGGGACTCTTTTTAAGCTTATCGTCTACAGCTTCTAGAATCTTCTTAAGTTTATCAAGATCTCCATCCAGTTTTTCTATATCCTTAATTCTCTCATACCTCCTTCTTGGATTTCAGGGTTTAAGCCTCTTTGTTTTTTCCGGCCTATATGCCATTGTCCTTGGGAACCAGTCCTAATTGATCCGCTTTCTGGAGGGAGCTCAACATTGATAATTCTTCTTGTAAGGTTTCTTCTTTTCAGATTTCTTTGATAATACTTTTTTTTCTCTATATCTTCAATATATTGGCGTCTATATGGGTTTAGTAAGTTCATGTTTCAAGCTCTTGCCTTCATTTTCAGTTTTTTTTTCGAGTGACTTTTTTCCTGATCAGGTTTGGCTTTTTGTTAGTATTTGCGAATAACTTCCAGTTACTTCCAGTTACTCTGGCAATAGCCGGGCAGTCATATAGGACGTACTCAACTGTCTCGTCGTCCTTCAAGCACAGCCGACACTCTGTCTCTTCGGTCAGTCCGAATCTGTGCATATGAAATTTTAGGTGGCTATGTCCTGTCTACAGTGCAGTGGACACTCTGATTTGTCTCCTATTTAGCCTGAGGAAGGTTTGGGTTTTTGCACTCCCTGTTCCCGTGATAATTTTTTGGAGTACGATAGTCCTGGTAGGTTCTCCCACCAGTCTTGGGTCTTGGCATTGATCAATTTCTGGAGTTCAGCCTTGACCAGAGAGTATGGGACTCCCAGTGCCGGCTCCGAATCTACGAATGCAGAGCTCGCCGCCCTTCCAGCTAGAGAGTCGGCCTTCTCATTGCCTTCGTGACCAGAATGGCCCGGGATCCATACCAGTGTAACGCTGTTCTCTTGGCAAACCACATTGGAACTGCAGCACAAAGACATAAGCGCTAGAAGCGCTTCCCGACTATCAGAGCAGATCTTTATTGATCTAATATGTCCTCCCTCCTCTAATAGGTGTCGGGCACACAGTGGCCTGTATCTCTGCCTGAAACACTGTGGTGAATCGACCCAGGCTCTCTGCTATGCAGATGCTATCCGATCTCCCGTACACTCCGGAGCCAGCCCCTTCGTCGGCTTTGGATCCGCCGTGTAGGAGGTACTTCCTTCCACTTGTAGATCTTCGCCTCCTTCATCCAAGTCTGCCCGTGAGGGAACCTTCACGACGTAACAAGTGTCCAATGTACGATTTGGTGTCATTAGGTCGGAGACCAGGTTCAGTACCGCAAGGCCTTCCAAGCCAGCCTGGGCAATGTTGGTCTCACCATCTCACATCTCATGTCGCCTTCATTGCCTTTCGTTCCAGGAGTATTGGAAATGAAAGCAGGTCAAGCAGGCGCTCCATGGCTGCCGTGGGCGTGGTTCTCATTGCCCCCGTGATGCATAGACATATTTCTCTTTGCAAAGAGGACAGTTTAGCTTTGATGGAGTTCTGTCTGCTTTTTCGATACCAAACTATGGCCCCATACGAGATTATCGGTCGGCAAGAAGTCCAGCCTCTTCCTTCGGGTAAATGACGCAATCACCTTTTTGTCAGGGTTTATTGCTAGGTTTTCCTTTGAACACCAGCTGAGTACAACATCTGGCACTTCTTGCAACGTGCTGGAGATTTGTTGGTCTGGGTGGTTTCTTATAAGGATAACGATGTCCTCCGCGTATGCTTTGACCTCGACTCCCCATAATTCCAATTTAGCCAGAAGGTCGTCCAGTAGTAGGTAGCACAGGAGTGGTGAAAGGACCCCGCCCTGTGGACAACCTCCCGCAATTGTGAATCTGGCAGTGTCATCGTTTAATGATGTAGTGATCGGTCTGGATTCTAACATGTTGCGAATCCAGTTGGTTACTGTTGGTTCGATCTTTCTCACTTTACTGGCGCTGATGAGTATGTAGGTGCATTATTAAGGGCCCCTACAATGTCTATGAAAATACCAACTGCGACTCCCTTTGAATCCAGGGTATCTTGAATTTTCTACACAAGGCTGTGGAGTGCTAGTTCTGTTGATTTGTTAGCCTGGTATTTATACTGTTCCGTTTTAAGGAGGTACGTTGTTAGCGTTCCCTCTCTTATGTATAGGTCTAGCAGCTTTTCCAAGCATTTTAGCAGAAACGAGGTTGGACTGATTGGCCCGAGCGATTTAGGATCTTTTCCCCTACATCCCATCTTTGGTATGAAGAAGACCTTGTAAAAACCTCAGTCAGCAGAAACATACCTGCGTTGAACTGAAGGTATGTTTAGCCCCAGAAACCCACGGATCCTTACAAACACAAATGGCGAGGCACTACTGGAGATTGACCAAAGGATAAAAAGGTGGAAGGAGTACATGCAAACACTGGTTGATGATGACAACCGAGGCAATTTGGAGGAAGCAAACATAGAAACTGGTCCTTCTATCCCCACAGAAGAGGTTGCGAATGCAATCAGGAAGCTTAAAAACAACAAAGGTTCAGGACCCGATGAAGTTTATGCAGATTTGCTAAAGCTAGAACAAAACCACCTGGACATCATTACAGAGCTACTCAATTACATTTATGAGAGCAGCATAATTCCAGAAGAATGGCTGGTCTCAATATTTATTCCTGTACCGAAGAAAATCACAACTAAAAATGCGAAGACACAGATCCATTAGTCTAACGGTACGAGTCACATGTGGAGTCCATGTGAGTGATTTGTCCAGGACGACTCCTAAAAGTTTTACATCGTTGTTAAAAGGGATTGTCATCCTAAACAAAGATGGAGGTTTAAAGAAGTCCAGTCTCTGCCTTGGCACAATCACCGTTTTCCTAGGATTTATTGCTAGGTTTTCCTTTGAACACCACTTGCAACCACTCACCTCTTGCAACTTGCTGGAGATTTGTTGGTCTGGGTGGTTTCTTATAAGGATAACGATGTCGTCCGCGTATGCTTGGACCTCGACTCCCCATAGTTCCAAAGTAGCCAGAAGGTCGTCCCCAGTAGGGACCACAAGAGTGCTGAAAGGACTCCGCCCTGTGGACAACCTCCCGCAGTTGTAAATCTGACAGTGTCATCGTTTAATGATGTAGTGATCAGTGTGGATTCTAACATGTTGCGAATCCAGTTGGTTATTGTTGGTTCGATCCTTCTCGCTTTCAGTAACCAGTATAAATTATCTTAAAGAGCATTTTATGACAAATTCAAACAGAGAATTTTTATAGTGTATCTATGGGTCCTTTTATTATAAAAAGGGATGGGTATTATACAAAAAAAATTATTTAACACACCGATAGGATCGAGGGTACAGAAAAAAGACCAACTGGTAAATATCAAGCCCTCTTCAATCGTGGCGTTATCTGCCGTAAATTCATCAATCTGCTTTGACGGCAACTTTATCCTTCATTTTTTCCTTATTAAGTATCCACTCTTACGCTTATGGGTCTGTTTTATAATGTTTCGCCTCCCACCCGGTTATCCATCATCTTTTTACTCTTCCAGAACGTGTTTACACATCATTTATATACTTTATTAGAAAGGTTTTTGCTTAAATAGAAAATTTTTACTATGATGTTATAGAAACTCGACTGTATTTAGTAATTGTAGCAATTATTCTAGTCCTCCCCCCAAATGTGTACGTTTAATTTATAGTGAGCGTTCAAGCATCCCAAGCGTCCAGGGGGGGCTATAACTATCGACCTAATAATACACCTAACTGTCGCAAATAGTGTGTTAATAATGGACTGTTAATTATAATCGAGATACGTAATATGCCTTCTAGCTTAGCCCATGCTATTACAACGCATAAACTAATATTCTACCATTATTTGGATAGAAGTTCCGAAAGCAGAGATTAAACTGACCTCATGGCATTTATGAGCGGGTGTATACGAAATAAAACAGCGAACACATGCACGGGCAATAAGGTCCCTGTTTACACCGTGTCGTTAATTATACCACCATAATTAAAACGCGGAACGGCACAGCAATATGCTGCCCCACGTCCACTACCCAGGGTAGTTTGAGGTGTGCTCTGAATACATTATTATTAGTCTGGCGTAATTACTGCTGTTCGCAACGGCCGTTCCCGCATTCGAAGTTTTTTGTTGTCCAAGGCCGAAAAAAAAAGAAGTGTAATGCGACAGTAATAGAACCTTAAATATTTATCTGGTCGGCGGAAAAATGTAATATTTGTGTAAAGAACGAAGCAAACGCAGAGACAAACACGAACCCCCGCAGCTCTCTCTCGATATCGGCGAAGAAATAAAACCGTCACGGCGGTGCTTTCCTACAAAGAAACTTCTCAATATTAAATTTTTCGCGAAAAATCCTTTTAGCGGAGCAGCCATTTAGCTGCGAAAAGCGAATTGTCAATCCGCATTTTAATATGTCGTAAACCGTTTTTAATATCGCGTACTTACGCTCCTGATGGCTTTTTCCGGAAATTGTAGCTTATTTTTGCTAATAAAAAATTTTAAATGATGGCCTCCCATAAAGATGACAGTTGACCGTATTTCATTTGACCGTAGACGCTAAAAAGAAAGATAATTATTAAAGGCGATTTTGACTGGACCATATTCTAGCTACGTTGGTAAATCAAAAGTTAACTGCCGTGTGCACGGAACAAATAAATAGGTAGATGTGGGAATGTGTATACTTTGGAAATTTGCTACAGAATCCTGTATTGGCCGACCGGTTTCGGCGCAAAGGCCATCATCAGCGCCCAAAAATCTATTGACGAGTAACGTTGTAGCAATAGTGTTGGTTGCAACAATTTTTTAATTTTTTTATGATGCGCTTTATGCCGCTCAGCGAGTGCAATTCGGCAGAACCCAAAGACTAGTACCAGTAGGACCAGAATGGGAAAATTCAGAGGCACTGTCTTAGATTTTCCCCCACCCCCCTCAAAAATCTCCCCACTGCCCAGCAGAACCGACTTATTTCAAAGTACTACATGTACTTGAAGAAAGACAAGCACATTGTTGATAATGTAATGCTGATGACTCCATCATTTTCCCCATTAGGAAAAGACTTCTCGAAGGAATTTGAGAAACATCTATCACTCGTATGTAGCAATAATTTTAATAACAAATAATTTGCGATAATAAAGTTTTAAAACTAGTGGCTATATAATTTCAAAAGTTTATTTTGGTATCATAAATAGCGGAACTTTAAAACATTATGCTACACTCTCGTACAATAATACAGACACCGCCAAATGTCAATAAATCTAATTCTTACGTGGTAATTTTTTCAATTTTTTCTTAATTTCTAAATTATAAAAACAGTATGAAATAAAATATTGTACGATACACGTCTATTAGGTGTTGTTAGAGTACTCGTATAACTTTCCAGACTCGGCTCCTGACGTCGCCTCGTCCGTAACAAGTACTGTCACTCCGTCCGTGTACTCACATCCGTACTGTAACAAGTCACCTACTGGATTTGTGACGTAAATTACTATTTTTGTTATTTACTTAATTCAAAAGTTGTTTATGCAGAGGTACATACGACCTGTTGAGACTCACCGAGACGTTAAGGCATTCAGGATTCGCCCTCAATTCCCGGTCAATCTCTCAATCCTCCGTAAAATCCAGTCTTTTCACATATTTTTAAGTGATTTGATGAAGAATTCTAGAATCCGTTTGGGAATAATCAAACGTATGACTGTGCTCCCTCAAGCGATTTCCAAAAGGTGACGTAGTTTTATTTATGTGCTCTGTGATGCTTGTGATAAGAGAGCGGAATGTGCTGCTCACGTATGATAGTAGGGGACACCGGGGCGGATTGGGGTCTCTAATGTTAATATTTAGATTTGGGAGGGTAGGAACGGAATACAATTTCCAAAAAAATTAGAAGGATATATTAAAGTATACAACACAATATAAACAAAAATCAACATAAAAGCTTCTTTAAGTCCTTCACGCCATTCTGCCTACGGGGCAGGATGGGATAGTCGCGGTTACCTGACTTACAGAGTTCACAGTACAGACTCGTCGTCGTCACTGTCTATTCCCGCGTAAGAGCTATGTGCCCACTTTTTGCACTGAAAGCATGAAATCCAACCTTGAGATGAAGTTGAATATTGGTCATTGCAGTATAATCCTAAAGCGCCTTCTTCCTCTTCAGACTCCCCTGAGCTTTCCTTAGCTTCCATCTTTTGCTTCTTTGGCATAGACATCTCTGTTCCTTTCGTCTGTTTTTGACCAGACAGATTGTTTTAACTTTATTTCTTTGTGCTTTCTTCACCTGATTTGCTCTCCCTATTGCTTCCGTGAGTTCTATTTGATAAGGAGATTATGTAAGAATAGGAGTTTTTTGGTATTAGAAAATTTAATAAACTTTGTAAACCACTTCAAAAGCGACCACTTCAAAAACTTCTACGGTTATCCATCCAGAGTCATTAACCTCAGCCCAACCACCAGGCGGTAAACCTAACTGAAATTCTTATTGTTTCTTTTTCCGGGGAAAAATCAGCATTGGAGGCATAAAGTTTACCTCAGCAGAACAACAAATTTCTGCCGTTACTATGTTACTACGCTCAGCAGAAGTCAATATGCCCACTTGACGATGTCCTCTATTTGCGATAATTCTTGATTGTTGCTTTGGAATTACCATAATACCCGTCTCGTCGCAATTATAAATTCTTTCGCCAGTGATCTTCTTTTCAACAATAACTTGATTCAACTATGTAAAAAATTGCGCGACTGGTACTCTGTTGAACCCCATCGCACGCGCTCCAGAAGTTGCCTCGAGCTTTATCAAGCTTAATTCTGGATGGCGCCTCATAAAACATTGTGCCCAGCCTTCCCCTGCCATTCTGTGTCTACATTAAATGGAAGCCTGCAACCATTCCGAACTGCAAGTTGATAGGCTAAATTTCTTAGTTCTTTCATTGTTAAACCAAAGAGTCTCTTTTGCATATCCTTTAAAAACGAAACCAGTTCGAACTCTTGATCTTTATTAAAATCACACTGATATTTTCCAGTTGTTTTGTCAATCACAGAACCTGGATCATCCTTGCATTTTTTTACGTATCTTTCTGACGTAGTTTGCGGAACTTCGAACTGGTCTGACGCTTTTTTGTAGCCCATTGCGCCTCGAATTACCGCTTCTACTGCTAATTCCATAGATTTGGTGCTCTACTGCTGTCTAACGGTCTTTAACCTATTTGCGAACCATCTGAAAATGACACAAAACTCAATTTTAGATACTTAAATAAGGTCGAGGCGGAATAGGGTATAGCTCCATTCTGTCTTCCATTCTTAACTATTACTACAATACGAGGATTACGGAGCACAAGAGAAGCTGCAGGCTGGACAAGCACAAATGTCGGCAGTAGCAGAGCACGCTCTCTCCGAAGGTCACGACATCCTTTTCAACGAGGTGGATATATCATACCAATCGCAACGTTTCTATCCGAGACCAACGAGAGAGAAAGAGGCCATTGAGATCTTCAAACACGACAATAATTTCAACAGGAAGGAGCAAATTCCGTTTCTAAATGCAGATTGGAAGCGAGTTCTACGACATACTTCAAGTGCGACGAAACCCCGCGTCACAACTACTCCCACCCCAGTTTCTCCACTGCAGCTCGACGGCGGGGAAACAAAAATCACGAAGTTACCCACAGTCGAATCATCAACGTCGGGAAGCACGAGAGCACTTTGCCCATTGCCTCATCGCCTGATAGTAAATGGCGCAGCTGTAGACGAAACGTCAGGAAGAAATTCTATTGGACCACGCTGCTTCAAAGCCTGGAAAACACTTTAGATTGTATTTTGACCAACGATGAAAATCTTTGAAATTTTTAAGAGTATACCATTTTAATTTCTTTTAATTAAACTTTAATTTTCAATTCTCTGTCATGTCAATATAGGTAAAAGAATCCCAAAACTTTATAAACAAGATTTGAACATAACATGAATTAAACTCGTTGGTCTAAGATAGTCATAAGTTCTACAGGACAAGCCTACAAATATAGCGGTTTCATAACCTTGACAGCACATTGCCATGGTGACCAACAGAAATTCACTTTTCCCTTCAAAGGCTAATAGTGAGTTGCAGGCTGGAGTTTATTTACCTAATTGAACCCACTGTAATTCAAGCCTTCTTGATAATTTTAGAAGAAATAAAATTTCCTTACTAGCTAGTGGTTAATACTCATCGTTTCAATCAATCATCTGTCTTATTTTATTTAATTTAAAGTGAAAACCCAAAACCTTGAAACCCTTGGTCAAAAATTATGGAAAGAAAATTAAAAAGAGAAAACATCAAAAAATGGGCAACAATTTCAACAGGAAGGAGGAAATTACGTTTCTAAATGCAGACAGGAAGCGAGTTCCACGACATATGTACTTCAAGGGCGCCGAAAGCCCGCGCCAACCCTACCCCCACCCACCACTGCAGCGCAACGGCGGGGGAATAAATACCACGGAGCTCACCACAGTCGAATCAGTCAACGTCGGGAAGCACGGGAGATCACTTCGCCCATCGCCTCGTCGCCTTTGATAATGTTTACCGCAGCTGTAAACTAAACATCAGGAAGAAATTCCATTGGACCACAGCTTCAAAGCCCGGAGAACACTTTAGATTACATCTTTGGGTTGTTCTAAAATTTGACATTCCTATTCTTCCGATTTTGTTTCAACAATAATAGCTGAGCGGCTGTTTTCCAGCCACCTACTGTAGTAACTCTTGCTCATTCTTCTTTAACGTCCTTTCTCTTTTTTAGAATTACTTTTTTATTATTTTCGTAACGTACCTTCCTCAAAATTTGTCTTTTCTATATGCAAAGGGAGCTTCTTCAGAATCATATTCTAATATCTTGAGGATCTCTTTAACTCCAACTGTTGTTTAAGAATTTTTACTTTTTCCTCTATAGTAACAATTTCACTTTTTTGTTTCGTCTTTATGGCTTTTCTATTTCTTTATTACCAGTTTTTCGACAACTTTTTTTCACCGGCAATTCAGATATCTGTTCCATGTTGCTGTCGTTTTCTTTGTTACTTTTAAAGTATCTGTCGTTTGGTGTTGTTTGCATTCCACTTTTACTGGAACTATTTATGTCTTCTCTTCCTTGTCGTCTTTTTTACTTTTTCAATTTTTTCCTTCATCAATCAAGATTTCTGATTTTTTTAATCTTTTAAAAAGTGTTGGCTTAAAATAGGTCTTGAAATTCAACACGAGTTAAAAGTCGAATTTTAAAGAAACAATTTTGCTTTGAAAAGCCACATTTTTGATTTTTTTTTAACTCTTTACTTCTTTTGGACATATTTTTCTATAATTTTTACTTTTTCTACCTATAAGCTTTTCTTCTTTTTTTATTTAAAATTTTAGTTTTTTATTCTTTTTTACTTGTGCGAATTTTTATATTCTTATTCTCTGCCATCTTTTCTGCAATTTTTTATTTTTTTAATTTTTTTATTGATCAACATTGGACATTTTATTAGTTGTTGTAATTAGCGTCCTTAAGTTGTAAGTTGTTGGTGAAGTTAGCAGGATTGGGACAAATAATGCACCTCTTCTTTATTCGAAAATGGCTGACGTTTTGACTATATATTTAGTCTTCTTCAGGGCTATTCTCACTTAAAGAGGGTAGCCAGTTAAAAATCTTAGGCTCGACAAACTACACCTCCGCTGCATAAGGTACAAGATTTGCGAATGAATCATTGGAGTTTGCTATTTTAACCATCATGAATAGATTTTTAACTGACTACCCTCTGCAGGTGAGAATCGCCCTGAAGAAGACTAAATAAATAGTCGAAACATCGGCCATTTTCGAATAAAGAAGAGGTGAATTATTTGTCCCAATCCTGCTAACTTCACCAACAACATTTCATTAGGTTTGTAAGTGGGAAAGACATTATTAGAGTTAGCCTTATCACATATCAAAAAATATGTTAATAAAATTGGTCTTTTCAAGTGACTTTTTATGATTATGAAGACGAAGAAAAAGCAAAATCCGGTGGTGAAGAAATTACTCTTGATTTTACTGACAGTGAATAAACTAAAAATATGTGTGTTTATAATTTAAAATGTTCTGATAAGTGATTGCGTTATAACAAGCGTCAACTTATGAGTTGAGAAGATTATTTTTGACAATACCTGTGTAACAAACAGCAACTAAATCTAATTTTATTTATTAAAAGTTGTTTTTTCATTGGTCACTTTTATTTATTTGCTGTAATCATTGAAATTTTGTTGTTATGCATTAAAACAATTTTGACCCAAAACTGTGTTATTTAAATTAATGGTTTCTGATTTTTTAGGTTTTTATATATATTTTTGCCCCAAATTTTGAGTCACAAATAAAATTTTGCTGACATCCTTTTAATTCAAAAAGTATTTTTTTCTCGATTTTTGAAATAATATTGACCCAAAATTAGAAATATTTTATATTTGTGTCTCCTACTTTTGGATCTGTTTTTTGTGATTTTCATTTTTTTCCAATTTTCTTAACTTTGTAATTTTTAACTTAAGCTTTTGTACTTTTTAATTTTGTACCTCTCTTCTTGTTCTTTTATTCTTTATATGTCTAGCTATTCGTATTATTTGTCACATTTTGTAAATTTTTTAGTTCTTTATATTTATTTCATCGATCTAAATATTATTTTGCATTGTTTTCACCATTTTGAGGTAAGTTTGTCTTAAGATTGGATGTTTACAACATTGTAAATTAATTTCTATTGAAAAAATTTTAGGTTAAAACTATATTTTTAGGGCATGTTCTTCAAATTTTTTCATGCTTTATTAGCTAAACCTCCCCAACAAGTCGAAAATTAATTTTTGTTGAAAAAAATTATGATTTGAAATAGAACCTATTTTAGCTAACTTTTTGAGAGGTTTTAAAAAAATTTGTCCTAAAATGCATTTTAAATTTATGCCCTAAACTATCTGCTTTTTTTATATTCTATTTCATTCTGAAGATAACAATCCCAATTTGATGTTTTTCGTAGTTTTTAATATAATTTCTTTACTTCTTACTGTTCTTTTATTACAATCTATAGCTTTCCAGGCTTTGAAGCCGTGGTCCAACGGGATTACTTCTTGAACGTTTCGTCCACAGCTGCGGCAGATATTATCAAAGGCGATGAGGCGAGATGCGAAGTGATCTCCCGACGCTGACTGATTCGACTATGGTGAGCTCCGTGGTATTTATTCCCCCGCCGTCGCGGTGCAGTGGAGGGACTGGGGAGGGGGTACTGGTGGCGCGGTGTTTCGGCGCACTTGAAATATGTTGTAGAAATCGTTTCCAGTCTGCATTTAGAAACATAATTTCCACAGTCGAATCAGTCAACGTCGGGAAGCACGGGAGATCACTTCGCCCATTGCCTCATCGCCTTTAATAATGTTATCGCTGTTGTAGACGAGACGTCAGGAAGATATTCCATGGGACACGGATTCGAAGCCCCGAAAACACTTTAGATTGTATTTTGACCGGCCATGAAAGCCTTCACAGTCTTATAAAACATAGAGCAAGTTGTAAATTCTTAATTCTGCACTGCACAACCAGTTACGATTTTCTATGAGAATTTGTTTTTTCAATACATCAATTTTATTTCATTATTTCTCCCCAATTTATCACTTATTACCCTATAAGGACGTATTGAACTCTGTAAAAACCCAAGACCTTTTTGTGCCATATTCATGAATAATTGAGACGGTTGACTGACCATTCTTCTTTTATCTTTGATAATGTAAAACCATTCAATGGGTCCTTGAAGACGTGACTTGAATACTGGACACTTTTGTTTTTTATATTACCTGCAAGAGGCATACCCCATTGCTTCTCAAGCACTTTGCTTACAATCCCCATAAGAAGTTAAAAACCAGCAAATTCAAGCTGCTACTCGAGTCACTGGAATCTCTACAAAAGTTTAAGCATAATGGAAAGTAGCTTCCCACTCGCAGGGACTCAAATATTCATCTTAAGTTTACTTCACTTACACTTTTGAGTTTCAATATCAGTAATCCCATAAAGTTCTGTTTGAACTCTGGATAAATTTTCATTCATTCCATCTGGATCTGTCAAATTCTTGCGATTACCGTGGAGCCCAAACACGAGACCCCAGCTCTTAGTAGGTAACGCTGTAGGTTTTGAGCATAGTGCAAACTAGCAAAAAATTTAAATTAAATAGCCTTGTTTTAATTATCGCTCAACTGGACAAACCCGATAGCATTTTAACGCCCGAGTGAGGAAAGTAGACACTAACATGAAAATATTCGCCGGCTCTTTGCCATTTTGCAGCCCAGATAACTAACTTAGCGCCCCGCTGGAGCGAAATTAGTTGAGGCGAAGTTTCCAGGTAATGTTTCGCCCCAGACTAAAAATCAAGATGAAAACTTCGCGAAAGTTAGCCGAGTTAAAAAATGGACCCTTTTACTCTTTGCTAACTTTGCTGCCACGATATTTATCTGGAGACGTTCTTTAATCTAGTCTCTAAACGTATTCTTTACCCTAATTAAAAAAAAACTTAAAAGCCTGTGAAATGCATTGAAGCACATCGTGAATTAGTTAGTTCTTTATTTGTCCGTCAAACTTTCAAATGTATGCACCTTCACACTTTGCGAACGTTTTACTAGTGGCATACTCTTATGCTCTCCGATAGTGTTTCCATTTTTTTCTTAATAAGAATCTAAGGACGGGATTACATAAATAAATTTAAAAAAATAATAATAGCAATTGACATTGACATAATCCAGAATGTTGATAAATAAATAAGTCGGCGTTAATTTGTTTGATTTTTTAATTATTTACAGACTATAAGATTACATAGACTTTAAAATTTACTTGAGGTATACCCGAGTATTGGCTCCATTAAGAACTTCTTCGTCTATAATAGTTTTGCCTGCGTTGTCCACCAAGATACTAAGGGCTCTTTTGTTAAACAGACCAACTACCTCTCTGATCTTTTTGTACATGTTAAAGATACCATGTCCTTTCTCCAGTTCTTACATTTCCTTACATCTATCCGCCATCCTTTGTTCTTTTGCATTCTTAATTTTGTTCTTTACTTCCTTTTGTTTGTTCTTATATTCCTCAATGTTGTTTCTGCATTTTCGTCTTTCTTCCATGAGCTCCAGGATCTCTTCAGTTATTCATCGTTGTTTTTTTGGTTTGGTGTTGTTTGCTGTATTCTCCTCCATTATTTTAATGATGTATTCTCGAAATATTTTTCACGTTTCGTTTACCGTATTACTATTTGTTACTGTCATTGATATACTGACATACTCTCATACGAAAAGTCTTAAAATAATTAAAACAAGTATATGATTCTAATGTTTTATCTCTGTCGAATTGGAAATGGAGTGGATTTTCATACTTGCCTGTATCGTGGATACTGTAACATTTATGACATCATCCTCTTTCGCGAAAGAATAGCCCTGATGAAGACGTAAATTAAACGTCGAAACGTAGGCGTTTTTTCGAGAGAAAAGGGCGTTTTTATTTGTCCTAAACCCACTAAAACACGAGCTTTCACTGACTAATCTTGGGGACGCTAACCTGCATCTTTATTTAAAAAGTTGTTTGATTTTGAATTTTTGGCCGAAAGTTTGGATAAGTTTTTGGTAACGTTTTTTTATAGATTTCTATTTGATAAACGCTTATTTAATTGAGGAGTTATTGAAGAGGAGTAGCCTTTGAGTTTTAAAAAATGGTAAGTATATACAAGCTTAAGTTTTATTTTCCAATTAATTTTATTTTGTTTTGTCTTTACTCCTTTACTACTCCTTTATTCCTTGTAATAATTCAGAAACGGAAAAAAGGCTAGAACAACTACAGAATATTGTAGATTCATTGTGGGATATTTTGAAGAATCTATA
The DNA here is from genome assembly GCA_951812265.1 of Taphrorychus bicolor. NCBI lineage: Eukaryota > Metazoa > Arthropoda > Insecta > Coleoptera > Curculionidae > Taphrorychus > Taphrorychus bicolor. The sequence continues at coordinate 23,398,251 of OX638304.1, forward strand.
TCATCCTACTAAAAAACAAGCTTCGCAATGTCGGATGGGGACTATGCAAAACAAGAGCAACTGTGGGAAAGTTTAGTTGTGGAACTGAACTCGAGGGGAAGTGGAAGCAGAGCACCTAAATACCTAGTTTAACATTTCTTTCTTGAACCGCTGAATTAAACAACCTAATATTAGGCCATTGGAAGCTGGAAATCCAAAACTAAAGCAAAAGCTAGTGCTCTTCGCATAGAAGTTCAAAGGACTGGAAGGGGTCCAGTGAATGCTGCTACTGTGAACCTCTGAATGCAATTGAGAAGCGATTGATAGCCCTTTTGAGGTATAGATCAATCAGTGGTGATAGCAGTAAAGAATTCGGCATTGTAAGGATGAGTATTCTTATGAATCAAACAACATAAATTGTACTTTTTGCTTTATCTAAATTTTAGCCAATAGTAACTGCATAAGCAGTATCTGAAAGTGAACAACCAATTCCGTGGACCAGTCATAGTTCTTCTCTCTCTTCTCCTTTAGTGCCACTCGCTTTTATAAATGAATTATATACATATAAACTATGTATTAGTTGACTCCCCTGAGCCTGAGAGGAATGAAGAGCCATGTCAAGATATAGAAACCAAAAGTAGAATCAAAGAAGTAATAAAGAGGGTACACACACACTACGAGAAGAAGACTCGAAGATGTGTTAACATGAATACAATGCATGTGGAAATGATGATAAAATTGACAACCATTGAAACAAATACCAAGAATATGTCAAAAGCTTTAATCAGTGCAGATTTTAAGAAATACATTCAGTACGTGATCCTAAAAGATTCGGAAGATTAACCACCACTTAGTTTTAAATTTACTACTGTTTGTTCCTAATACAGAAAAAGTAAACGTTATTAAATATAAAGTGTATGTTTCTTAGTTTTAAAGATTGAGTTATATGTTGTTCACATGTCTCTTAGTTTATAAGATTGACTTATGTTGTTTCTTCTTCTTCTAGTTGTGCTATATCCGTTTAACAAATGTTAGATATCATGTTGGCTATAATGACTTTGTTAGCAGCAGATCGAAAGAGTGATTCCGAAGTCTCAGATTCCTCAGCCAAGATGTTCTTCTTCTTCCTCAGCTCCTCCTGCCAATTATTTTTCCTTGTATAATAAGGTGCAGAATGCTATATTTTTTCTGATGCCTAAAGTACTTTAACTTCCGAGTAATAGTTTTTGACAGCTTTTTCTTTCTTCATTCTATTTAAGACAGCCTCGTTCCGTACTCCGTCCATCCACCTTATTCGTAGCATTCTTCGATAGCACCATAGTTCGTTGTTTCTATGTTTTTTATTAATTCCAAATAAAAAAATAGAAAATGATTGTTCTGTACCTATATTAATTATTATGGTCATCCATCCCATGACCTTGAAGCCAATTTGCAGGTATAAACCAAGGAAATGCAAAGAACAACTATTATTTATGACTAGGAGCATTACATGTTACATTCCCAATTTCAGCTCTTAATCAAACACTCCTCTTAGTTAAAACTTAATTAGTCAATTAGCTGTTGCTGTCTGTGTTGGCCCTCTCTTAGTAACGGACCTCCAATTAAACCATGGTGCGGTTGGTCTTCCAGTTCTTCAGCAGGAGGTACTTCGTCTTCTTCTTCCATAAGTATATTTCCTCAAATACAAAAACTGAGTTTATAATTGGTCCTGCCTTATGTGGCTGACAATTTAAAATTATTTCTTTTTCTACATCAAAATCTCATCTTCAAAACACCTACAAAAAAATATTTGTAAAATACATAATTTACTCATCTTTCTAATATTCTTCCCTATACATCTTTCCACATAATTTCTAAACATTGTCAACGCTTGAGGGGGGCTCTGGTACACTTGAGGGAAGACGTTATTACTAATTTTTTACAAAATTTTTTTAGGAGTTAATAAAATGGACAAAATTTATTTTGTCCATGTCATTTATTATAGGTGGTGGAAAAAACTTTTTCTAATAACATCAATTTTTAGAATAAATATAATAATAAATTTCGCTTACGTGAAACAAACTATACAATGGAAGATGACTTGACTAACGTAATGTGAGCTGTGAGGTTATGTAAAAACCCTATTATGGGGATATAAATTGAATCGACATTTGTCACAAATGTCAACAAGTGACATTAGTGAAAAACTCTGGGTAACCTTGTAAATTATGTAGATTATCTTGAAAAATATGGTAAAAGTTATATTTTTTTCGTTGATCAGTTCAGTTAAAGACAAAGCGGCCCATTAGGGCCGCTTTGGCCATACAGGCTTAGATTGCTATAAGGGAACAAGCGGCCGCCAAGGTTAGGGCCGCTTTGTTTTTCTATGAGAAATCTTTTGGTTAGGTTAGTTCAGGTTAGTTTAGGTTAGATCAGGTTGGTTCAGGTTAGTTCAGTTCTAGTTTTCTTTTGGTCAGGTTAGTTAAAGACAAAGCGACCCATTAAGGGGGGGGGGGGGGTCGAAGACGAAATTCAAGCTATGATAAGAACTAAATTCCCAACATTAAAGGCCATTTCTAAATTTCTAATTTCAAAACTCTTTCCACGTTTTCGACAAATTTTATAACATGATTTGTATTTCTCCAAAGTGGTATTTGTAGGCGCTTTGAGACTACAAATTCCGACTTATCCCTCTCAATTTAAATTTATCTAGGCCATTATCTTAATTTGAATTTACCCAAACTCTCTAAATTTCTAATTTTAAACCCTTTGAGTTATTTTTGACTGGAATTTTGAACTGAATTGACCCAGAAATTTTTAATCTCCATTTTTGACGTTTTGAGTAATTTTTAACTGATCTTGGCCATTATCTTATTTTGAATTTTCCCAAACTCTCTAAATTTGCGTTTTTAAACCCTTTGAGTCACTTTTCACCGATTTTTGCCTTAATCTTAGTTAGACATTTTTGGACGCTCTGTGTAATTTCTTAATAATTTTTAACCCTAATCTTAGCCTGAATTGGCCCAGAAAATTTTAATCTGAATTTTTGGCGCTTTGAGTAATTTTTAACTGATCCTGGCCATTTTCTTAATTTGAATTTCCTCAAACTCTCTAAATTTGTGTTTTTAAACCCTTTGAGCCACTTTTCATCGATTTTTACCTTAATCTTAGTGTGACTTTCTCACAAAACATCACAATATAAATTTTTAGAGAAAGTGGTGTCTTTTTAACCGATTTTAGTCCTAATTCTAATCTAAATTTCTTCAAAGACTCAGCATTTTTGGGCGCACTGTATAATTTCTTAAATTCTTAATCATTTTTAACCATAATCTTAATCTGAATTGGCCCAGAAAATTTTAATCTGCATTTTTGACGCTTTGAGTAATTTTTAACTGATCCTGGCCATTTTCTTAATTTGACTGTAGCACTTTTTGGAAATGGTGATTCTGGATTGGAGTGCTCTCTACAGGTAGTTTTCAGGAAACCGGATTGGTGACTGATGACATGCTAGTTAATGCGATTGGTTGAAAATGACCAGTTAGTGATCAACCCAACCCGGATAGCAATTTCCAAGTGCTAATGTGCCCTTACCACACATAACAGCAAATTTATTGAGTACGTACTTACACGGTGTGGCACATTCTTAACGCAGGTTTCGTAATATCTCAAAATATTGATTTGAGACAAAGGCGGTATCATGAAGTAGGGCTAGAGCTTCATTTAGAAAATATTGACCTTTAAACAGGATGATTCAAAAAGTACCTAATGCCGATTCAAACATACGATTTTTATTTAAGTAAGGCACTACTACAGTAGTACATTTTTTTACTACAGTGTAACGGTTGAAAACTGTCGCTAGAATTAGTCATGCAAAAGCGGATATTTGTCGTCTATTTGGGGCTGAAACGTTTGTTGTTCTGCTCGAGTGTAAAGATTTGAGGTTGTTTATTTACCTTTTTTTGCTAACCTGTGGAAGGTGGATAGGGTTCACGTTTTGTCTTGTCAGGGGTCTCAGGACTATGCTCGCAGTGAGTTGCGCCCATTTTCCTTGCCTTTGTTTCAATAAGGGAGGCCACAGATTTTATTAAGTGTGGGAAATTATAACCCCAAAACTTGGAAAATAAATAAACAACCGACTTATTTCAAATGTCGCATTGATTGACTGATATATTGACGGATTTGTTGGGTGAATTATGTAGATATGGAGGTGACTGCCTATCCACCTAAGTGCTTCGGTTTCTTGGCCGGAAGTCCGCCATGTTTGAGAGGACTTTGCAAATTCTTTGCTTGCACCTAATAGCCTTTGTTAGCTGTTCGAAAGTCAAACGTTATTTTATGATAATATCACTAGATGAAATGGAAAACATATGGGACAAACTTTAAGTGGTACATTTTGCTTATTTTCTGAGGAGTAAAAAGGGTAGCGAGAGCAAGTATTTTGGGAGTCGTCCTAAAACGCCTTTCGATAACAATGAGAGTTGTCATTCGTCAATTGTTCGTTGCGCGCTGGCGCTCTCGACCAATATCTTTTCCCCTCCCCCACCTTTTATCTATTGAAAATCGGAATATTGGTGAAGTTCTTTCTTTCTGGATCAAGACACGTGGAAGACAACACTCATCTCTTCGCTGCTACTCATTTCGACGTAAAAGTGTAAACCACTACGTGGGATTTAGTCGATTTGTAGTAGTATTTCAACTTCCCTTAGTTGGTGTTAGTTTTGTGGTCACTCGACCAGTTTTTGGGACATTTTTGGATGAGGGAAGTTGAACCGAATTTCGGGATTGTGCAGCAAGAGGTAAGTTCACGTCGGCCATCTTCTTGGTTGAGGGGTTTTCTTTTCCTTCCACTGAGCCTTTTGTATTTTCTTTCTATCAGAGTTTGGGCCTACAAGCAAAGCATTTGTCAACCTATACTACGATCCAGGGCCACATAAGCCAATGTACCACGTGTCAGCAAGGTTAATGTGAGGGCTGAAAGCAGCAACACCACGTGTTTATTTTGTTCTGTTTTTGGAAACCCTCGTGGACGAGGTAATTATTCATTAATTCATCTATGTTAAGAGTTTTATGATTTTTCTTTATTTGTTCGATTTTTCCAATCCAATCTGGGGTCATTACGGGGTTAAATGGTCTGGGTGGATTTGTTTCAATTATTGAATAACTTTTGTTTATTTTATTTATTGAATTTAAGTTTACTAAGTCCATTTGATGTAAAGTAGTTCATGAGCAAAATTTTCAAGTTACTTTATTGGTTAACTTGTGTATGTAATCGCTTCACGAAACATACATTTAAAGGAAAAATTAACTAGATCAAGGGACATCCTAGTAAATAATGTCCTTCCTAGGGTGTTCCAAGGGGGCCTACCGCCACCAATTAATGTTCCAAGGGGGCCTACCGCCACCAATTAATGTTTCCAAGGGGGCCTACCGCCACCTTTAGTCTTTCCAAGGAGGCCAACAGCCACTTTTGTGTTTCCAAGGGGCTACCAGGCACCATTATTGTTTCTGAAGGTTAATCACCACCTTATTGTTACCGAGGGGTGCAAATCACCACCTTATTGTTCAAAAACCACCACTATTGTGTGTAAGAGGCAGACAGCTACAAACATAATTTTTGGAGGGCCAATAGCCACTACCTTTTGCGTTGTTTTGGACCTAAGGCGTCTAGCCTTTGTGACCATCTGTAATAGCGTCGTGTCAAGCTAAGTAGTAGTATTTAAGTTAACCTGTTTTTTTTTATTGTTACGCTTGGTGATCACCACTAGGGAGATATTTTCCAGACAATTGTGATAAGTAGAATTAAGGAAAATCTCTCACTCATTGACTTGAAGTACAATCATCATATTGTACAACATTGATTTCGTTCTTTGATATTATAGGACATAAATTAAACTTGTTAGTTTTATTTTGTTTGCAAGTACTATGGGTATTTTGGAAGAGGCTAAAGGGAACTGATCAGCTACCTAACAGCGTAGGATTTTTCCAATTTAATTGATTAAAATTGGTGGCGCCCCGAACTCACTTTACCGGCCGGTTTTGTAGCACTTTTTGTTCCTAACCTGATACTTTTCCCTGAGCACTTTTTTGAATATTCTAAGATACCTTAACTGAGATTAAAGTGTTACAACAGAAGAACATTTTCGAAAAAAATTAGTAATAGCGACTTCCCTCAACTGTAGCCCCAGCCCCAGCCCCCTTGAGTGTATCGACTTTCAGGGCTATATCTTGGAGCATCTCTTATCGGGGTCCTTAACTAGGGTTCTTGGGGATAGCCACTGTTATCCAACAACCAGCTGCTTTGGTCCCCTGCTGTAAAGCTTTGTAGTATGTGATTCCTCACAACAGAGATTCTCCAAACAAATGCGTCATGGGTTGCCCCAACAAAATCTGCATTAACATTCAAAATCAAAAAGTCCGAATCACAAATGATTTGCACATTTTTGGAGTGGTAACCTTTTCTATTGAAATGCAGATGTTCGTCTTCTAGTGGTTAAGATATTGCTACATGCGTTCCATCTATGCATCCAAATTTTCTCATAAATCTTAGTTCCTTCTGTTGTTTCTCTTCTTCTGTCATGGAAAACTTTATCCATCTCGGGCAATAGCTTCCATTCCTTGGCAAATTCCTCTCTGCTACTCAGAGTTTGTTGGGCCATAGCGACTTTGACTTCATTTCCCACACTTCTCTGATATGAACCTTGAGCAAAGAATCTTACTGCCTCGAATATTCTTATTATACTGGGGACATTTGTCGTGCGCACCCCCATATCTGAGGAAAGGGTGATTAATGCCAAAATGACACTAGTGGCCATTTCCACCAAGCAAATTTTAAGTAAACTTAAAGTTAAGGGCCCTTAAGCCATAGCTGTCAACATGAGTAACCATGGTAATAATGGAAGCCTTAACTAAGTATACTTAAAAATTGCTTGATGCGAACGGCCCTTAAAGATGCCTCGTGTCTTGATGTTTACGATGTAAGTGTCAAGGTGGTTAAGCATACCTCACACTTTTAACAATTTTTCGTTTTTGTGTCCTGCCATGACGGTCAGTATAAGATTTGGTGACATTCTTCACTGACTGAAAAAGGTAAGCTGTGTCCCCTCCCGCGGCAGAATACATTCCAATATGTAACTGTTTTTACTCGTATTTTGCGGGTATGGCGCGCAATTCAATTACCTAGTGATGCATGGCCATCAAGTCAAATGGTTTATTCGTTTTTTTTTTTTTGAATGTTTTTTTTTTTTGTTTTTGTTTTGTTTTGTTAATAATTGCAAGATGCACCAGTTTGGTGAAGCTTTTTAATTAATTTTAATTACGTTAATTTACCTGTATATTTAAAGTTTGTCATACGTATGTTGTTATTGTAGCCCTGAGGAAGACCTAAAAATTAAGGTCGAAACGTTGGCGATTTCGAGAAAGTGAAGTGGCTATTTGTCCTACACCTGCCATCCAACACCTTTCTAATCATTGATAGGACGCAAAGCGCAATATAATACCTCACACTTTTTTGACTCCCCTTTCGACTTACTTGTTTAATACTTGTATCAAATCTTCTACCTTTCCGGAAGCTTTCAAGTGCTCAATAGTTTATCCGCTATACAAGAAGGGCGATAAAAAGGACCAAGGTATCCAAGGTTTCAAGAAATATCCATGAAACTCTTATTCGGAAAAATATTTGAATCTATTTTGAAGGAAGACTTGCTAGATAAGAAATCAGAGTTTTATTTTTCAGCAAGAGGCAATGGGTTTTTTTACCAGGAAGGTCTACGCCTCTTGCCATTAGGGCGGTCATTGATGAGGTTGTGCAGGCGTTAGAGAGCGGTGATTGTGTTTCGCTATCGCTCTTCGACTTGTCTAGCGCATTTGACTGTGTTAATCACCAGTTGTTGCTTAGAAAGTTGTCGGGAATCCCTCTCCGGGATGTACCCTTACGCTTCTTAAGTTCGTATTTAGCAGATCGTTCGCAGTGTGTTCAGAAATTCGGCAAGACATCATCAGTTCTGCCATTGTTGCATGGTGTTCCACAAGGGTCCGTCTTGGGTCCCTTGTTATTTTTAATATATATTAACACTTTTCCTGATTTTATTGAGCCTATTGAATGCTCATTGTTTGCTGATGATACGACTATTGTTTGCAGGGGATCTTCCCTGCCTAACCTCGAAGCGGCTTCGTCCGCAGCCGAGAACCGAACAAATAAATGGTTTGCGGCTCACAATTTGTTAATTAACAACGAGAAAACTCAAAGATTGATTGTCTCTCCTTTTGCTTTTGGTGATGACAATGTCTTAGATGGAAACCTCAATGCATAGTTCGCACTATTCCACTCTCTGGAATGCAGTATGGCATCACTGCTTGGGGTGCGTCCAGTCATGTTTCTCGCGTGTTCCGAATGCAGAAGAGAGCCATTAGATTGATCCTGCGCCTAGGTCGTAGAGAGTCCTGTCGGGACTACTTTATCAGGGAGGGTAAAATGACCTTGCCTTCCGTGTATATGTACCACTCGCTGCTGGAAATTCGCAAAAAGAGAGAGAGTCTTACTAGTCAAGCAGCTAATCATGAGCTGAATACTAGATTTGCTAATCATATCAGGCTTCCCAGGTATAGATTGCGAGTCTCCCAAAAGGAATTCTCTAAATTTGACTCTTTACAACAAGATTCAACAACCACTACTATCACGTAAAGCTTTATGCTCTAAACGTAATTCCTCCATTCGTTCTTCAGCCTTCAAATCCCCAACAAAATTTAAAAATATTGGGTACATAAAAAAATATGAAAAAAAAATCGCAAAAAAGATATCAACAAATCAAATAAATTTATAGGTTAAAATAAGGCTCAACTCTGAAAAAACACTAAATTGAACTCCATAGAGAAAGCCATAAAGATTATCGATGGCCAAAGGAAAGAAATTTCTTCCCTTTTTGTCTCAATCTGTTTTATGTTTCTATCGCGTTAGAGTTTTCGCTTCAGATCGGTTTGATTATTACTATAAGCTTATTTTCAACCAACCTGATTTTCTGTCCTGTTATCAGTCATCAAGCTGGTTGGATGAAAATGAGCTGTAAAGATCAATCTGATCCAGGTTTGCCATTTTCAAAAAGTCCTACTGTATTGTGTCATTCATATTCCGATACTAATAGAAATATGAATGATGACATTCGAGTCACACACTTTGTCACAATAGGACTTTTCGGAAATATTGATCCTGGATCAGGCTGATCCTTACAGGTGATTTTCAGAAAACGAGACTGATGACAGTTTGAATCTGATTTCCACTCAATATGATTGGTAGAAACTCAGCTGATAGTTATCAATCTGATCCGAATTGCAGTTTTTGAAAAGGGTTTGTGTCTCCTATTGGTATCTGGAAAATTGACATATGGGTTCAATGGTATATGTGTTCAATGTGTTCAATAAGACTTGTAATAAAGCTAATGCTATTTTGTTAATTTATTTTGACTTTTTTATTGAGTTTTGGGCACATAACACTTAAAATATATGGGTAGTTAGGTGAACAACCACTTCTGGCGCTAGAGAAAAAAATCGCATTCATATGTTAACTGTGCTATTAATAGATTGCGCCACCTAAGCGCCCTGTCGATTAAAAAATAAAAATTATAGATCATATAAGAATAAAAGATGACTGCTTAGAACTGTCCATGTCTGTTTGACACATTGCGATAAGTGCAATATGTAACAAGGACAGTAGGGGTTACTTGGACATACTGCGCCATTTGTCTGAACCCATCAGGAACGTCCTACCCCCACCCTGTTACATCTGCAGGCTTTTAAGCCCCGCCCCGACCAATCAGAATCGTTAAACCCCAATCTGGCACCTATATTGGCCCTTAAACCCCACCCTCAACCAATCAGAAGCGACCTAACCGACCAATAGAAAGACGCAAATTTTTCCAAAATCTTAACTCCACCCTTCCCCGAAATCTGTCCAGAGCCGTACTCAGTCCTTCTGTGTCCTCTGCCTCGGAAACCATGCATCCTTGATAGGTAACACGATACCATAAATATTTTCGGTTGGTACGGTCCTGTAGGTAAAAATCTGTGCAACTATTCAGAGGCGTACCCAAACCTTGCGTCTCGAAAACCAAGTGTTGATAGGTAATACGGTACCATAAATATTACGATTGCTCCGACCCTGTTACATGCTTGGACACCCCACTAAAAATCTGTGCAGTCAAACAGAGGTGTACTCCAACCCTCTGACTCTGACACTCTGTATCGTAGTAACACGGTAATCTTTAAACGGTGCTAGTGCGGTTTTCTTTTGTTAAACCCATCTAATATATCTGCACCTGGTATTAAGGAACTTCACGAAGCGGAAATTTTACAGTTAAGGAATTAGAGAAATAAGAAAAACTGTATTATTTATGAAAATAAATTTTATTAAGCAAATAAATATGTATTACATAGAGTGCAAGTTAATATTAATGCCCCCAACCCCAATGTATTTGTTTATATTTAATTCTAGAGACAATACTTTTAATAAAACCCAACCATTATCTCTTTCTTTGACTTCCTGTGATTTTGTAATTAAAATTTGAGCAAATGTATCAAATATTTCTTCAATATCTGTACTTATTTTCAACAGCAGCAACTATGAGAGTTGCACTTATATTTTAAGTGTTATGTGGTTTTGGGAAATCATATGTTTCTCTTAACTTATCTACTGTTTAACAATAAATTAATCTTAGTTATTAAGCATATTTTATAAATGTATAAAATTAAAAGTAAGTTGAATAAATATTTGACGTATATATATGACAATTTAAATAAAAAAAAATAAATGAAATTAATGAAGAATTTTATGAAAAATATTTTCTTCAAGTCCTAGCAAAATCCAGTAGCTTATACAGGTATCCAGTTGGTAATACTTGAAGTGTCCTAGTAATTTTCCACCTTTAAAGAATATTGGACCAATCAGTCGGCCAGCTATGATTCCTGCCTAAACTCAAATTTTTTTCAGGCTGTAGTCCTTTTTCAATTATTTGAGGGGGGTTTTTACTACTCCAGGTATGTTTTGCGAGTTCACATAACCACTTAACTCAAACCTTGCCTCATCACTAAATATGGATTTTTGGAAAATGTTCTGGTTACTATCCCTATCAATATACTAATTGCAAAATTGCAGTCTTTGGGGAAAGTCAGCTTCATGCAATTCTTGCACTACTGTGAAGCGATATGGGTACACTTGCAGATCTTTTTGCAAAATTGCATGGGTGGCACCGAGAGAAAGGCCTATTTAATGGTGTAACTGTCGTATAGAAGTACCAGGCGCATTTTGCATTATTTCTTGTGCCTGTGCAACCACTTCATTGGTAAGATTCTTCTAAGATCCACTGCCTAGTCTTTGTAAACAACCTGTTTCTGTAAACAATTCTAGCATATGCTCCAAAGTTTTCTTGAACTGCATATAGGTAGACTACACCAAAGTTTGGAAATTCAGATTGGAAATCCTCCATGCAGTTTCAAATGGACTAAACCCATTTTTCTAGTGAACACCACGTATTATTGGACTTTGAGACAGAGCAAAACCGTTCATCTTAGCCAAGACAAAATGTTTCGTTTTATAGCCCAACAGGTTTTTTTATTTTGTCTGCAGATACCCATCATCAAGTTTAACATAATAAAAATCCTAATATAAAATATAAATGGTCGCACTCAGTCCGCCTTCTTTATACTTTTACCACTGAGATACCGACGTTATTTTTTAAGTTTATTGCCTCAGCTCGCCCTAAGCAGGAAATTTTTAACCATAAAGGTTTGGATAAAAAAGCGAGAAAGCCATTACAAAAAATGGAGCCGCGATTTAATAGGTTTTCATACAAAATTAGCAATAAATTATGCACTCCCACGTCCCAAATCAATATGCGAAATTGAATTAGAGCCTAACGGAAAATTCGGTCGGCACGGCGGTAACTAAATTCAATATTCGCTTTGAAAGGCCAACCCAATTTGTTGGGCGATAATGGTTACGATTTTTCGAATATGTTATTTATAATATCGGGAAAAGGTTGTTTAACATAGAGCAGTAAATTTTTTTTATGGCTCTGGTTTATTGCTCAATCAGAGGGCAAATTCGCATTTGAAAATCGGGTCGAACGTGTGCCGATAGTGTGCACTCTAATTACCATTCGAAAACTCGTCACGGCACCCAAATAAATTATCGGTCTGATAGATGGAGCGCAGCAACACGGTTAAATGTTAAAATGTGGTTATACGGAGCCCGGTTTTCGAGTGCCACTTAATTCAATACGAGCTAGCGAAAGCTGACGCATTTCATAATGTATACGATCCAATAATTCAACTTCCACGGCTGATTTCCCCGAAGCCATCTGCAATGTAGACAATTTATTGTTAAGCAGCCTCGAATATGTCGATAAGGATGATTTCATCAGAACTTGAAGACACATGGCTAATAGTGTTCTCCAGACGGCTTAAGCCAATGATTTAGACTTTCCAGCGAAAGACAGTGTACCAAAAAGACTTCCTGAAAAAGCTGTGACGAAATTTGCTGCGCAGTAGTCACAAGCTTCTCCAACACAAAAAATACATTTACTTGTCAAGATCCTACATACAGCAGGGAGGATTTGCTAGCTTCCTTGTAAGCTATATATAATATTATGGTATTTTACCAGTCTCTGATAACAGTACCAGCATGAGTGTACCGCCGTTGATAAGGACATTCTGGACCGGATTTATCGTCCTCCATTGTGTCGCCTCAGTTAAAAACAAAAAATGATGCCAAAGTTAACTTTTTTTAAAATTGTTAAATTAAGAAGCACTTCAGTACTGCAGATGGCTCTCAAAATTTGAATTTTGAGGTTTTTTTATGGGATTACCCTTCTAAGCCTCACTGAATAGTAAAGCGTATCTTGCAACTGTCGTATTTAGCTTCTTGCTACAAATATAAGTACGATTCTGGGCTTTGAGACACGGTATGTGTGTCGAAGTGAAAGTCAAGTGAAACAATGCTGGCGAAAGGAGGATCCAACAAGTTGAAAGGACGGAAATATTATTCTCTCTGGAAATTTAAGATGAAAAATCTCTTTTGACATCTTTGGGGAGAAGTTTGGGGTTTTTTTAGATGCAAACTCGGGTGGAGCCACATGTCCACGAGGCGTCAGCAGAAAAGACCAAAGCATATATTTCATTCAACCTCATTGAAGCGTGATTCAAGTAAAGCCAAATAAGAATAAACTTTTGAAACAGGAACATGAGAATTATCTGACTTACAAAACTAGAGATGTGTGAACATCGATACTAGTGTTGGGCGATTATGAATGATAGAATCAAAATATTTCGAAATATTCAAATTTCAGCATTATTTCAACTTTCAATTCATATAGAAAAACATTTATCGATTATGGCCAACAATAATAAAATAGAATTAAAGGATTAAACCTTACCCACTTTGAGCATTAGTATACACACTTAAATAGAACACCCGGTATAATTCTAAATTTATATTAACGCCGATAATTAATTGTTTATCTAATATCGATTTTGATCCAAACGCTTTTTTCCACACTTGCCAAATTGGCATTTTTAGACATTACAGAGATTTTCCGCTAATCCTAATCTTTTTTCCAGAATTTTTTAACATACTTTTTATGACCTTCTGAGAACCAAAGGTCAGATTAAGGCCAAAATTAACAAATTTGGCCTTAATCTGAACTTTAAACCCTTCATGTTATGAAGCCATTAGCGGATAAAGGTGTGATGTCGCACTTTTTAAAAAATTCCAATTTTTCGATTTTTTAAACTTTCCTGGTATAGATTTAACCTTAAATAAACCCTGAATATTATTTCCTTTTAAATTAAGGATTTTTTCGTAATGGATAAATGTGCTCACTAACAATTCAGCTTTAATCAATTGGAGGCAAGTCAAAGGAATTTTGTAAAAAGTGCGACATGACTCTTATTCACTTCTGTCTTCTTATATTTTCACACTTTCACCATTTTTTTCCGACTTTTGCCTCAGTGCTAGCCTAACTTTCTCAACAAACATCAAAATTTTTATTTTAGATAAGGTGGGTCGGGTCATTTTTAATCAATTTTAGTCATAATTTGACCAAAATGAAACACTTTCAGCAATTTTTGACCGATTTTGGATATAATTTGAATTTTTTTAAACCATCCAATTTATTATTTTTACACAATGAAGTATTTTTTACATATTTTGACCTTAATCCTAACTTGATTTTTTCAAAAAGAATCAAATACCGTCCAAATTTGTATTTTTAATTTTCATTGTTTAGAGACATGTTGTGTCATGTTTTAACCCATTTTAACCCCAATCCTAACCTAATTTGTGCAGAAACTCACTTTTCACATTTTTACACACTCTCATTTTTCCCAATTGTGACCTTAATTTTAGCCAGAAAAAGCATTAAAATTGTAATTTTTAAGAGAAGTAGCTCAATTTTAATTGACTTTAGTCCTAATTCTAACCTGATTTTCTCCCAAGACTTCAAATTTGCACTTTTAGATTACCTTTTAGATATTTATTTAGTTTTAACTCATTTTGACTTCTCTAAATCTTACCTGATTTTCTCCAAAACTTTTAATTTGCATTCTTACCAAATTTGAATAATTTTTCACCGTTTTAACCTTAAATTTAGCCAACATAAAAATAACCATTTTTGAGATGAAATGGATCATTTTTAATCTAATTTAGTGCCAATTCTAACTTAAATTTTTCTAGAGACTACAAATTCGCACTTTTAGATGCTTTGCGTAAATTTTTAACCACTTTTGGCCACAATCCTAACTTAAATTTCTCCAAAGGCTCCGAATTAGCATTTTTAGACACATTGTGTCATGTTTTAACTCATTTTGATACTAATCTTAACCAGAATCTCTTAATTTGCATTTTCAGACATTCTGTGTTTCTTATTTCTTTCACCGTTTTAATCTCTATTTCAGCAAAAGACGTCAAAATTTTCATTTTTAGATGAAATAGTTCATTTAAAATCAAATTTATGTCTAATTATAACCTAAGACTCCAAATTTGCACTTTTGGACACCCTGCGGCATGTTTAACCCATTTTGATCCTAATCTTAACCTGAATTTGTCCAGAAACATGCATTTTTACACACTTTGAGTCATTTTCACTTATATCTACCCTTATTTTAGCCAAAAACATTAAAATCTGTCATTTTTAGAAAAATTGGTTCATTTTAAATCAATTTTTGGTCCTAGTTGTAATGTGAATTTCTCCAAAGATTTAAAATTTGCACTTCTAGATGGTTCGTGTAAATTTTTAACCACTTTAGGCTCTAACTCTAACCTGAACTTTTTCAAAGCCCGCAAATTTGCAATATTAGGCATTTTGTATCACGTTTCAACCCATTTTGACGCTAATCCTATCCCGAATTTGTCTAGAAAATCTTAATTTGCACTTTTTAAACTTTGATCCATTTTCGCCAATTTTTACCTTAATTTTAGTCAGAAAACACTAAAATTGTCATTTTTAGAAGAAACGTGTCATTTTTAATCGACTTTAGTCCTAATTCTAGCCTGAATCTGTCTAGAAACTTTTAATATGCATGTTTTTACACTTATAGGTAAATGTATACGAAGTCATTTTTACAAATTCTTACCTTCATTTTAACCGAAAAAATATAAAAATTGTAATTTTTGGAAGAAATGGTTAATTTTTCTATCTACTTTAGTCCTAATTCTATTCCGAATTTCTCACAAGACAAAGACTCCAAATTTACACTATTACATACTTTGAGTCATTTTTCACCGATTTTGACCTTAATTTTAACTAAAAAAATATTAAAACATCATAATTTTTACAGAAAACTACTTTACTTCTAACCTGAATTTGTCCGGAAGCTCTTAATTTGCATTTTTACCCACTGAATTATTTTTCACAGTTTTAAGCTTAATTTTAGCCAACATAAGAATTACCATTATTGAGATGAAAGGGGTTATTTTTTATCTAATTTAGTGCCAGTTATAACTTAAATTTATCTAGAGACTCCAAATGTGCACTTTTAGACTCTGCGTAAATTTTAACCACTTTTGGCCACAATCAATTAAGTTTCTCCAAAGGCTCCAAATTAGCATTTTTAGACACTTTGTGTCATGTTTTAACTCATTTTGATACTAATCTTAACCAGAAGGTCTTAATTTGTATTTTTGGACACTCTGAGTAATTTTCTTCATCGTATTAATCTCTATTTTAGCAAAAGTCATCAAAAGGGTCATTTTTGGATGAGATGGTTCATTTGAAATCAAATTTATGCCTAATTATAAACCAAGACTCCAAATTTGCACTTTTAGACACTTTATGTCATGGTTTAACCCATTTTGACGCTAATCCTAACCTGAATTTGTCTAGAATCTCTTAATTTGTAATTTTTTTACACTTTGATCCATTTTCGCCAATTTTCACCTTAATTTTAGTCAAAAAACATTAAAATTATTATTTTCTGAAAAAAGAAGTCATTCTTAATCGACTTTAGTCCTAATTCTAACCTGAATTTGTCTTAAAACTTTTATTATGCATTTTCTTACACTTTGAGTAATTTTTACCCATATTTACCTTAATTTTTGTCACAAAAACAATAAAATTACAATTTTTAGAAAAAATTGGTAATTTTTTATCTACTTTAGTCCTAATTCTACCACGCATTTCTAAAATAAAAACAGAAAAACTTTAAATTTGGACTTTTAAACGCTTGGTGTAAACTTCTAACCACTTTTTGGCCTTAATCCTATCCTGAACTTCTCCAAAGACCCTAAATTTACATTTTTAGACCCTTCAAATCATGTTTTAACTGATATTAACTCTAGTCCTTAACTGAACTTGTCCCAAAACTCTAAATTTACATTATTACACACTTTGAGTAATTTTTCACCGATTTTGACCTTAGTTTCAGCCAAAAAGTATTAAAAAACTGTAATTTTTAGAAGAAACGCTTTGTATAATTTTTTTAATTATTTTTGGTTCTAATCCTAACCTGAATTTTTCCAGAAAATTTTAATTTGCAATTTCAGACGTTTTAAGTAATTTTTTTGACCAAAATCTTAATTTGAGTTTCTATAAATCCTTCAAATTTGTATTTCTACACACCTGAGACATTTTTATCGATTTTGGACCTAATCCTATCGTAGTTTTCTCAAAAAAACATAAACTTTTGCATTTTTTTGATGAGTGGAATTACTTTTAATCGATTTTAGGTTCCAAATCTAAATATATATTTTTAGATGCTTTGGGTCATTTTTTAACTCATTTGATACTAATTTTAACCTGATTTTTTCAAAAACTTTTAATTTGCATTGTTTCAAACTTTGATTTATTTTTGCCAATTTTTACCTTATTTTTATTGAAGAAATGGATCATTTTTAATCGGCTTTAATCCTAATTCTAACCTGAATTTCTCCCAAGGCTCCAAGTTTAAAGTTTTAGACGCTTTCTATACATTTTTAACTACTTTTGGTTCTAATGCTAACATGAATTTCCCCAAAGACACAAATTTGCATTTTTAGATACCTTGTGTCATGTTTTAAGCCATTTTGACGCTAATCTTAACCTAAATTTGTAGAGAAACCCTTAATTATCATTTTCACACACTTTGAGTCATTTTTCACCGCTTTAACCTTAATTTTAGCCAACAAACATCAAAGTTGGCATTTTCCTAAGAACGCATTAAAAATTCAACTTTTAACATACTAATGAATTGTTAAAAACAGCATTTTAAGGCACTAGTGTTAAAAGCAAGTTACTTTTAGGCACTAGTGTAAAGTAAACTACTTTTAACCTTCAAAACCCTCAAACCGATCTTGTTAAAATCAATGATTGTAGACTAACAAAAAACAGAACTTTAAAGCTAGTACTTTGAATAATATACGAATGTAGTACATACCAAAATTAAGTACAAGGTACACTATAGAAGTAAAGCACGGCGTTGACCACTATGGTATCCACCACTTTAAATTTAATTATTATTAGATAGTAGTAGAGGTAAAGAGATTGGAAATGTTATTCTGAAGCGTAACGCCAAAGGTTAATTAAAAATATTTTTTTAAGTTTTATAATAGACTCGAAAAAATAAATATCCACAAAATATAATAAAACCTATACATCAGTTTAAGAAAATGAAACTGTGAGTCATACCTTCTGAAATTATGAAGAACATGAGCGTTTATGATGTTCGAATCATATTATGATAAAAACGGCTGTTCCAGTTAAAACCTGAACTAACTTAAAAAGTAAAATAATGGTGCTTTTTTAGTTTAAAAATGGACTCCGAAAAACATAAACAAAATACAATAAACCAGTTATTATCAAAATTTAAAAAAATGTGAGTCACACCTTCTGAAATTATGGAAAAATAAGCTGTTCTGATATTCTATTTATAATATGACGAAAACTCCAAAGGAAGATTAATAGTATTTTTTTAGTTTTATAATCGACTCGGAAAAATACACCCAAAATACCGTCTCCATCAAAACCTCAAAAAAAAAGTGAGTCATACCATTTACGCATAAATTTTCGTATAAGAGGAGCGTAATTTTCAAAAAAATGTACGAACATTTTATGATGTCTAGACGACGTGTAATATCCACAAACTAACTATTTTGATTAAACCGTTTCGAATTAAATTAAAATAAATAAAATGTAAGTCATACCATCAGAAATTATGAACAATATTTTACTTACTCATCATAAGAGGAGTATAATTTTAAAAAAAAATTACGTAAATTTCACGTTACACATTAGACAATGTGTAATTTTCATCTAGTAAACATTTTGAGTTGTAAATTTGACTTAGAGATGCCAAAGTCGGCAATTCCTGTTTTTAACATTTGATAAAAAATAGTCGACATAACTTAGCACGTTGAAGGACGTTGACGCCAATCGGCGTCTTTTATTAGAAGCAAATTCTGACAGAAAGGCGTTCAAACTTTAACTGATAGTTTGAGACAGAACCTATATCGGCGTTCCATTTCCCATATAAATAGCAAGTACGGTCAGACACTGGCACATTTGGCACCGATGGCGTCAAAGTACGGTCGATTTAAGTCGGCTAAAGGTTCGTTAGAGTGATGACGCCTCCTGATGGTAACAAAAAATGCAAAAAAAGGGGACGCCGACAGACGTTCTCCATCTTCTATAACTTCCAAAACTTTAGTGTCATTTTTTGCTCAAAATTTGTTTGGACATTGCCCTTCAACGTGTTAATTTGGTGCATTAATGAAGACAAAATCGACAAAAATATAATGATACCCAATACAATATTGCTGTAAGATTACATAAATAATTTAAGTTTTATATTATTCAATGGCAATTATTGTGTTTAGTACACTTACATTTTATTTTATGACATATTACCCTTAAATACCACTTGTACACGTTCCACTCGTTCCTCGAATTGATCTCGAATAAATAACAATATTTTAAAAAAACTATCGGAAATGTTTAAAAACTCGTCATATTATCTCGAAAAATAACCCATTACAAGGTTAATGATCTTATGGTAAAGAGTAGTAGAATCTCAACCAGAAAGGGGGATTAAAAGTATTTTTTAGTTTTATAACAGGCTCGGAAAAATATATACATTGTGAGTCATACCCTGTAAAATTATGAGGAAAATGAACCGCTGCGATTAGAAGTAACTTATGGTAAAGACTGCACTTCTTATCAAAATATAGCCACACAAGTATATTACAACAGACACCGAAAAATTTACAAAAAATTCAATAAAACAGATTCTAGATTCAAGCACAAACCGCAAAGGTAGATTAAGAGTACTGTTTCAGTTTTATAACACACTCACACAGTAAGATACACAAAATAAAACCGTTTCTATTAAAATAAAAAAAATAAATTTTGAGTCACACGTTCTGAAATTATGAAGAAAATAAGCCATTATGATGTTCAAATCATATTATTGTAAAGACTGCAATTACAAGTCGAAGCTCAACCTCAATCTATCATTCCTATTTCAAGTGATGCATAGCTCGAGAATTTAGAAATTAGAATATAGAGATAACCAACGTTAATGATACGAGACACCCTGTTCGCCGTCATGGGTTGTCGACACTTATACTGACAAGACTGGGATAGACGCTAAAGAGAAAGGTAGTGATCAATATTTAAACATGTTTGCTATTAGAGTTTTCATAAGTGATAAAACGTTAAATTTGAATGTTATTGTTTACTGATACATTTAATATACACAATAAAACAATGGCTTGACGAATATCCTGCTCTACCCAACATTTTTTATTGCTGAAGGAAGTTTGCATACGAGCGTAAGGAAATTAAAAGGGGATAGTTAGTTGGAATATTGTAATAGAATATTCAAGGATAGTCAAGGTTACACCTTAACATCATTGCTAATAGTATTACTAACTCCATAGAACAGTGATGAAAGATAACTCTATTGCAACAAAAATTCTATCAGTTTTGGGTGCAGGAGCAAGATGGCTATTCTTCACTAAACCAATACTTAAAGCAAGGTCTTAATCTGACGAAAACACACAGGATACGATAAAACCGTGTTTTTGAATATTAAAAAAAATAAATTGTGAGTCATACCCTGAAAAATTATGAAGAAAATAAGCCGTTGTGTGAGACCGAGAAAACACAAGTTATATTCCTAAATCATATGACCCTTAAGGAAAGTGGATAAACCTAGCAGTAAAAACCTCTATCTGCCCTCAAAGTTCATCTTGGGCAATGGCTTATGGCACTCCTATTCAAACCATTATAAATTTTCCTTTTGGACGTCTCACAATATTGTTTTGCGAACATCTTGTGGCTGCTGAAATGGGTGCACCTAAGGCCATACAAATGTTACACCGGAAACACCCCAGACTGTGACTCGTCTCGATGCGAACCCATTTCGGGTAACTTTTCCGTTTCAACAACTTGGACGTTGGGTTATTTGCCGGCTTGGGACGACGGGAAATTTATGCCTTCGGGAACCCCATTTCGACGTTTCGTTAAAGCAACCGGAAGGCAATTGAGATCCGGCATGCAGAAATTGAATTTGGATCTGCTGAATATTCGTTTATCATAACTCGCGTGGATATGACGTGTTATTTGTAACTTTCACCGGGGGGTAGAAGTTTTTTTCCACCGCTGACAATTGAGTTATTGATTGGGAGCGAAAAGGAATTACGCCACTGAGTCATCGGGACGCAGAAAGTTCGATTGTGAATAGGTCCCAAGTTGACGGCAACAAAGTGCTCAATATCTTAAAAGCTCACCTGTTGAGCCGGCTGGAAGCGCGTCTTTCAGTGCAGATTGCATCATTTTTCTTTGCAAGTTTTTCAGGCTGCCGGTGTGACAGTTACAGGCTCCTTCTTTACTTTTATACTTTTTCGTTGTTTTTAAACTGTATAAAAATAAAAATGATATGGAAAATCTCCTATTAGTCTTAGAGTTAGAAAATCTCCTACAGCTCTCCTAATTATCTACTAACTTGAATTTTTAATCAAATTAAGAAAGGTAAAACCAAATTAACACCCTTGCTGAGATTCCTATATATATATACGCTTTCATTTACAATTTAAATTGCCTCTCATCGATCATTCTATCGGACTCGAATGTGCACATGTTAATTTTGCGGTGGAAAATATCAAATAAACATCGTTTCAAATTCAAATTTATTCGAAAGCGGAAACAGTTTTTTTTTATTTTAAGAGGGACTCAGACAGCCGGAAATGCTTTAGGCCGGTTATGCTTTACCATTTAAAAATGTTATGTTTTTTTCATTGAAGATGATGTAAAATAAACTTAAATAAGGGAGGTGTATGGTCCATAAATTATATCTACAAACACACTAAGCACACGTAGATTTTGGTACGAATTATTGCGGTTTCGGGCCTGAGTGGGCCCTACTCCACCGAGATAAGGCCCATTATAAGTTATGTGGGTTCTCCGTCCCCCGTAATGTCGCGCCAATTTGCTTTCTATCCCTGATACGGGCAATTATTAATTGGCCTAATTGAATACATGCATATATTTATGGGATTTCTCATACATATCATAGTATATTTACATTCTTCGTGAACATTTTTGGCAAACAGGAAAAATTGAACACGGCCTTAATTCAACTTTTCCTATTCGTTCCCTTTAAAGTTTGGTCTTCTGGCATCTATTTAATTTCCTACTGGTCTTTCGAAAATCTCTATTGGTGCTTGTAAAGTTTATGTCATCTCAATTTTTCAAGGTATTTTCTTTTTTTAATAGAAAATTACTGTCTATGAAACAGTTTAAAAGATCTTAGATGAGCCACTTTTCACTGAGGAACTAGAAAAAATAAATTGAAAATATACGATAAAATTGATCCAAAAACTATGAAACTTGAAACTAGGGTTAAAAATATATTTACAGCGATGCCAAACGTCAAGTTCATCAATCAAACCAATATAAAAGAAGTAGTACAATACTGTTCAACTTAAAGTTCGGCACAAACAATTTTTCGTGTCCCTTTCAATCAACTGTAACTTTTTAAGCAATGAATTGTTTTATATTTAGGTTTAGGAAGCGGATAATTCCCTGCAGTCCTGAACGAGCTTTGAACTCGTTCCGGACCGGAAATAATCCGGAAATAAAAAAAAATTACATAACTAATATTAGAAAAATTTAAAACATTATTAAAACTTTCGGGAATATGACAATCAAACACTGTGACGGTATAACTGAACTAACCTAAGCAGGAAAACTAGAACTGGACTAACCTGAAGTAATCAGACCTAACCGAAGTTAACCTGATTGAAAAATTAAAAAAAGAATAACTGGACAATACGCTTACTTGAAAATCACCAAGACCAGGAATAGGGCAAAGCTGATAAGAAGCCAGCTCCACCCGAATAGGAGGTCGTCCAAGATGGGTTTTAAGAACAAGATCACGCTGATCAAGCAGGCGATCCAACCACACAACAACTGCGTGGGGCTATGCAGCAAAAACACACCTGAAAGGTCTTGAGGCAGTCAATAATGTGGCTGTTAAGACCGGGTAGACGCACCCTGGTACGTTCATACAACGCGGACATACAAAGAGACCTGGCACTATACCACCGCCAGTGAGAGGATTAAGTGTCATGCAAAGCAGACTTACCATAAGACAGAAGACTACCCTAACCCATTGCTGAGGACCAACAACGATTCCGAGGTCGAGAGGCGGCATAAACGTCCCAGGGTCCAGCTACTAGATAACATGTAATAATTGCTTTTCTGTTTCAAATGAGGCCAAAACCAGGACCAATCAAGAAGACAGAAGAGAGTCAAAATTACCGACAAAAACCCCTTGGGACGCGAGATAGCACTCTCAAAGACTGGGTAAAACCCACTCCGTGGATAACTGGTGCTAACCACATCTTTCCACAATCCGAGTTCCCTCAGTAGATGGTACTTCTTTCACACCCACAGACTAAAAAAGTCTCTCCTTAAAAGTGTGGTGAAGATAAGTAGAATTATATAATTGTCTTCCCTTAACATAAAGAGTGGAACTGAACTAACCTGAGCTAACCCAACCTAAACGTAAAAAGTGTAACTGAACTAACCTAACCAGGAAAACTGGAAGTGGACTTACTTGGGATAACCAGACCTAACATGAACTAACCTCATTGAAAAATTAAAAAAGCAGGTCCTTATGGGCCTGCTTTTTATATAACTATCTACCTCTATCCTAGAGACTAGAACTGAACTAACCTAAGCTCATTTAACTCATTTAACTTAAACGTAAAAAGTGTGACGGAACTAACCTAGCCAGGAAAACTAGAACTGGACTAACCTGAACTAACCAGACATAACCTGAATTAACCTAAGTTTACCTGATATTTTGTTTCAATTCGTTCTATATTTGCTTACTTTTTTGATTCAATGGTTTTCGCTCTATGATTCCTGAAGTTATGCGTCTTTCTTATTTTACCATCTTTTATACTGCTACTGATTTTTTTTTCACCTAACAGCTGCCCTTTTCCACTTTTTCTTCGCAGAAGACTCCCCCCCAAAAAAGTTATATGATTCATTCTTTCTCGTCGGTTGTTTTCTTTTTTTGTTGTACTCTTACATTAATAAAGTCTTTGTTTACTTCATTTCAAGTGTTTTACTATGTTCTCTAATTTCAAAATCTTTGATTTTTGATAGTATCTGCTTTTTTTTATTTTTATTGGTTAACTTACAATTGTTTTCTCAACATGTTTATCCTTTAAATACTTGTAATATTTTCTCTTTGATTTATAATAACTTCAAAAGAGTCCATAATCCTTAATCATAAGAAAGTTTTCTTTTATCTTTTGTTCTTGCTTTAAAGTTTAAAATGAGAACATTTTCTTATTTTATTATTTAATGTACAGTACAGTACTTCGCTTCATTTATTTTTCAGCGAAACGCACGAAATTCTTTTAACCCATGTGATTAATCAAGTTTTTATGTCCGTTATTTCGTCTCTTACCTTTTTTAACATGTCTTCTTCTTTGTTTCTCTTATTTTTGCTCAAAGTTTACATTTTTCATAATCAACGGCAATGTTTGCTTATTTCTTCTATTCTTTATATTTTACTTCTTTTGTCTCATTATCCCTCTAATGTCCTACTATTTTATTACTTTTTAATGTTGTTAGCTACACAAAAATTTTTCTAGAAGATATTAAAAAAAACTTCTTTTTTAAAAAATATTACTAACCTATCTTCTTTT
The DNA here is from genome assembly GCA_951812265.1 of Taphrorychus bicolor. NCBI lineage: Eukaryota > Metazoa > Arthropoda > Insecta > Coleoptera > Curculionidae > Taphrorychus > Taphrorychus bicolor. Next base: position 23,422,891 of record OX638304.1, read on the forward strand.
CTTTTTTCTTATTTTATTGTTTATTCAATTTTAAAAACCGTTTTTTCCATTTTATCGATTTTGTAGGCTTTACAATTTCACTATCTACCATCCGTCTCTTCCTCTTACGTTTCTGCCTCTTTTGTTTTGCTTCTGTTAATACGGTTTTTACTCAGATATAGCAATTTGTTTAATGTGCTCAATTCATAACTTCCTGCGTTTATGTAATATTTTTTCCATTTGTCACCTTCATTCATGTTTTGTGCTCTTTTACTCGTTTTTGATTACATGGGTATTATTCCAATTTGTTTTGACCAAAATTTTGTTTTCAATATTAATTACTAAATGTCATTTGTTATTCTGGTTCTTTGTCAAGGTTTCCCTTCTTCTCATTCTAGCTCACCGAAGTTTTCTCTCTAGAATTTTTACCGTCCGAGGCTTCGCCATTTAGTATACTCTTTTACTAGCACTATATATGTTAATTTATTTAAGTTTTTTCTCTTAAAATTGCTTTTTTTTCTCCTCTTCTAATCTGTATTATTCTTTTAACACCCTATTTTTTTCTTTTTTTTTTAATCTTTATTGACAAAAACATTTTCTCTTTGAGACATTTTTCCTTTGCCGTCCATGACACTTTTTTTATTCAAACTATTTTTTTTCCATTTTGATGTATTTTATTTTTTCTTCTATTATCTTATTTAAATTCTTGTCTTTTTCGTATTTTTTTGTATTTTCATGTTTATGTTTTGTAACTATGAAAAAGTTTGCTGTTTTGCTTGTCCAATTTTTCCAGTATTCGTTCGCCGAATACCATTTGTTCTATTATATGGATAATGAATTTGCTGCCTACTGTTTGTTCATTCCTATTTTGTTTTTCTTCTATTGTGTATTCCTATGCTCATTTTTTGCCTTTTGGTCTTTTAAAGTGTAATGTCTTGTAACGGAACTTCCGCAGGTGGTAGGTGAAAGAAGACATCAAGAAGAGGAAAAGACAGTTGGACTCACTCCAATCGGAAGAGGCTTTCTCAAGCTACAGGCAGTCAATGTTGAGAATTGAGAAAAAAGTCTTAATACCCCCCCCCCCCTTTAAAAATTTTTTTTAATTTGCAAAAAAGCCATTCTAAAAGTGCTGAAAAATCGACCTCCAAAGGGGGTCTATATCCAAAAATACCGCAACTATGAAACTTCCGATGGTGGGAGCCGAAAGAGGACACCAAGAAGAGGAAAAAGCCGTTTGATTCCCTCCAATCGGAAGATACTTTCTCAAGTTACAGGCAGTTAAATTTGAAAATTGAGAAAAAATTCGTAATACCCCCCTCCCTTTGGACATTTTCGAAAATTTCAGAATTTTTTTTTGCTGTCTTTGATCGGAAGGGCACGTTTGCAATCCCCTAAGAACGTAACAAACTCAATTCGAATAAATTTTTTTCAAAAATGCTCAAAAAACGCGATTCTAAAAGTGCTTAAAAATCGACCTCCGAAGGGGTCTACCTCCGAAAATATTGCACCTACAAAACTTCCAATGGTGGGTGGTGAAAGAGGACATCAAGAAGAGGAAAAAACAGTTACACTCACTCCAATCGGAAGAGGCTTTCTCAAGTTACAGGCAGTCAAAGTTGAGAATTGAGAAAAAAGTCATAATACCCCTCCCCCGCGACTGGACATTTTCGAAAAAAAAAAATTTTCCTGTTTTTGATCGGAATGCACGCTTGCAATCCTCTAAGAACGTAACAAACTCAATTCAAACGAACTCAATCTCTTCCAGATTTTTTAAAAACGGTAAAAACACGCGATTCAAAAGACCTTAAAAATCGACCTCCGGAAGTATAGCACCTAAAAAACTTCCGATGGTGGGAGGTGAAAGAGGACATGACGAAGAGGAAAAAATAGTTAGATTCACTCCAATCGGAAGTGGCTTCCTCAAGTTACAGGCAGTCAAAGTTGAGAATTGAGAAAAAAGTCGTAATACCCTTCCCCAGTTTGGATATTTTTGAAAATATTTCAATTTTTTTTTTGCTGTTTTTCAACGGAATGCATGCCTGCAATCCCTTAAGAACGTAACCAACTCAATTCGAATGAATTTAACCTCTAAAGCGGTTTTTTAAAAATGGCCAAAAAACCCGATTCGAAAAGGCTTAAAAATCGACTTCCGCAGGGGTCTACCTCCGAAAATGCTGCACCTACGGAACTTCCGATGGTGGAAGGTGAAAGAGGACATCAAGAAGACGAAGAAGCAGTTGGATTCACTCCACTCGGAAGAGCCTTCCTCAAGTTACAGGCAGTCAAATTTGAGAATTGAGAAAAAAATCGTAATACCCCCTTTCCCTTTAGATATTTTCGAAAAAAATTCAGAACATTTTTTTTGTTGTTTTTGCTCGAAATGCCACGCTTGCAATCCACTACGAACGTAAAAAACTCAATTCGAATGAATTTAACCTCTAAAGAGGTTTTTTTTTAATGGCAAAAAAACGCGATTCTAAAAGGTGCTTAAAAGACGACTTCCGAAAGGGTCTATGTCCGAAAATATTGCAGCTACGGAAAACTTCCGATAGTGGGAGGTGAAAGAGGACATCAAGAAAAGAAAGAAACAGTTAGATTCACTACACACAAGCGGAAGAGGCTTTCTCAACTTACAGGCTGTCAAAATTGAGAATTGAGAAAAAGGTTGCAATACATTTTCCAAAAAGTTTCAGAAAAAAATATTTTTTGCTGTTTGTGTTCGGAATAGCCCGCTTAAGATCGTAACAAGCTCAATTCGAATGAATTTAACCTCTAAAGAGGTTTTTTTTTAAAATGGCCAAAAAACGCGATTCTAAAAGTGCTTCAAAATCGCTTTCCGAAGGGGTCTATCTCCGAAAATACTGCACCTGCGGAACTTTCGATGGTGGGAGGTTAAAGAGAACATCAAAAAGAGGAAAAAACAGTCGGATTCACTACGATAGATCAAGGCGTTTTCTAGTTACAGGCGGTCAATAAAGTTGTTACTGACGTTTAGTCAAAATTGTTTTTTTTTCTCCCGCCCCCCCCCCCCCCTCTCCTTGATAGAAGGCTAAATCCGCCACTCATTCCTTTTCTATATTCAGTTTATTTCCGGAGACTTTTTCCAAAATTAATTAAATTAAAACTTTGAAAGTGCAATTCCTTAACGTCGTATTATCTCAGGTTTTAGCCGTTTGATGCTTCCAATTTTGTGTCATTCATGAATTTGTTATGGTAGTCGGTAGTTTAAAATATTTTAAAACCCTTTTTACTTTAGTAGGATATTCAAATTAATAATGCATATTTTACATACTTTCCTCTTTCATTGTTTCTGTTAATTTTTATTTAATCTTTTGGGCTTAGGAGACTTTTAAAAAGTTGTTGGTTGTTCTTGTTTGTTTCTATTTTCATGTTAATCACAATCAAAACAAAGAGCAATTTTCTAACATGAAAATTACAATGCAATTAAATTATTCAAAAAATTTTTTAGTTTCCATGAAAAGATATAAATAATACCTTATTAGATTATGTTGAACATAATCGGTTATTATGCTAACATTATGTGGTAAAGATCACAGTACTGACCTTTCAAATGAAGGAGTAAGTTAGCCAAAGAATAATTTAAATAAAAAAACAGGAAATACAGTAAAGCCGTTTCTATCTGAAAGAAAATAAAAATATGAATCATACCCTTTAAAATTATGAAAAAAATCGTTGACAGCATGAGGTACTAATTATACAGGGTGTCGTAATAGGTGGTCGAAGATGAAATCTCATTTTCTTTCGTCGAATTCAAGAGAGGTCTGTCATACGTTTGCGTTACCTAACGAGTTTCGTTACAAAGTTACAAGGTGATAAATTCGGAGTTAAAAAATGCATATATTTTGATTATTCCGGAAGGTTTCTATACTGCTATTACGAAGGGATTCCATACTACATGGAGGCTATTTTTTACAGTAAGCTGTTACTTATAGCGAATTAAGAAGTTCCTGGAAAATGCTTGCTACAAGGTGGAAAAGTTTCTAGGATTTTGCTTTATAGGTACTCTGCAATAATTGATATCCAGTTCCAAATTAGTTATTGTAGTATTTCTTTGCACATTTCCTGCATCTTATATGGTGATATTTGGGAAATAAATACTTTCTAGTCTCTACTGTCTTTGAAACTGTGAAGTGGAAGTGAAGTAGAATGTGTGTGTAGAACGTCACAGCTGTGGTCCAGGATCACCAGTGACACCATTTAAAATATATAAAGAGATTTCATATGATTAAGTGGACATTTTCAATTACTTCACTGTTAGTATTCGATTTTTCGATGCGAATTTTGTTTTTATAAATTTTATTGGGCTTTAGAACAAATTTTGGAGTTTGTACTCAATTCAAAACTATATGATTTAGTGTTTCAAAACTGTGATAAATGCTCTACCCCTTTGTGTGCCGGGGTGCAACCATAACCTAAAGAATGGGCTTTAAAAATCGGTTTTTTGGTGTCTCAGCGAAGAGACCTTAAGGGAAAAATTGATTAAAACTATTAAAAGAGAAGACTTTGTGCATGGAGAACACAGTAGGGTAGTTGTACAACGCGTGAAGCCACCACAACAAAAAATTGTGGTTATTTCGCACATATCAAAGGAGTGCTCAAATTATTTTTATTACTTGGTGGTTGTGGAAAAAAACCTATTGAACGAATATTTCGTCGGTTTGTACACAAATATGCTAAATAGAAGTAGAAAAAACAACGTGGGGTTTTAAAAACTGTTAGTGCTCGATTGTTTTGTATTGTTTTGATAACAATCGTGTTCATTAAACTACATCGAATAAAAACTACTGTTGACAACAGTAATAACAAGTGAAATATTGTGGGTTCCCTAGAAGCAAAGCAGAATCCACCATATTCAATAAAAGTCTTATTACAAAAGTTTATAGTTTCCAATATCTTTAGAATTTTACTAGATATAAGTTATTCCAATGGCAAACACGTATTTCCCAAAATCCGTGTGTCAAAGTCATCACGACAATACACAATTAAGACTATTTTATTATGTGAATAACTTCTTAAGCCCCGACAAGGACCATTAGTTCTTATCTCGGCGCTTGTTCGTCGTTTTTTAGCGTCTTTATGAAGGTGCGGACCAAAAAAAGAGACCGAAAAGGGTAAAGAGCAGCCCTTGCGTGAATAGTGCCCTATTTAGTCTCCTGACACGTTTCCGGCGTATTGCTTGTCGAGCGACGTAACCCCGAACAGCTTGGAGTAAATTAACAAGGTTTTTGTTTTCTATTGTTGGTCGCTCCAGAACTTTTCTTATTTATTGCCGAAGCTGGAACGTTGCTGGTCCTGTTCATTTTTCTCCTCGTGGGATGACGGGGCAAACGACCCATTTTCCTCGTGTGGTTCTATAATAAATCTAAAAATCGTAACATACAATTCATAACAAAGAAATCCTTTATTTGTTATATGTGGTTGGTGCCTTGTGACAATAGTAATCAAAGGACAATATAATCAAAATGAAAGAAAGGAACTAAGTTTCACACCGCTAACAATAAGGCTGATACACTCTAAAGGGTTTTCCGGGCTTTGAAGCTGTGGTCCACTGGAATTTCTTCCTGATGTTTGTCTACAGCTGCGGCAGACATTATAAAAAGCGAAAGCGTTGAGATAATGTGCTAAGTGACCTCCTGTGCTTCCCGACGTTGACTGATTCAACTGTAGTGAGCTCTGTGGTACTTACTCTTCCGCTGTCACGCTGCAGTGGAGGGACTAGGATGAGGGTAGCAATGTTGCGAGGTTTCGGGGCACTTGAAATGTGTCGTACAACTCGCTTCCAGACTGCATTTAATTAATTTAAAATATAAAAAATTTATATAAAAAAATAATATAAAATTTTAATTTAATTTCCTCATTTCTGTTGAAATGATTGTCGTGTTTAAAGATCTCAATGGCATCTCTCGTTAGTTTTTGTTCCAGCCTGCAACTCTTCTTGTGTTTCATAATCCTCGTGTTGACACACCATTTTATGGTGCCAATGTAGACCGAGCCACAGATGCATGGAACTCGGTAAACTTCAGGTTCCAATACGGGATCTCTGCGACCGATCTCAAGCTTTATTGTATTGTACAAGTGGGTTTAAAAACAGTTGTGCTTTTCCAGTAGCCTGCCGATCCTGTCCGTTACTTTGTGGATGAGTGGTAGACTAGTCCATCTGCGTTATTTCTTCATTTTCTTGATCCCTGGGGTTCTACATTCCTTGGATGGACGGCCCTACCGAACTCGTGCTTGTTGTATCCATTCCAACCAAAAGCTCTTTCCAGATGCTTTCCGTTCCAAATCAGCCGGCATACAAATTCTCTTGGCTTTCACAGACAGAGTCTTTATGAGCTGTCTGACCATTTTCTGTCTGGGATGATGATTTAATCCGTTATTGAGGTATCTGTCAGTGAACGTAGAAATCTAGAAGATTTCTCGTTCACTCGTTCACACAAACTCGTTCGTAGATTATACTACACCGTTTCCAACTGTAATTCAGAAAATGGTAGTGTAATATAGAATAAATCAAGTGTAATTCAGAATAGTCAAGTGTAGTCCAGAAACCGTCACATGTAATTCAGAATAATCAATTGTAATTCAGAATAATCAATTGTAACTAAGAATAATCAATTGTAATTCAGAAAGTATCAAGTGAATTCAGAATAGTCAACTGTAATTCGGAAAGCATCAAGTGTAATTCGGAATAGTCAAGTGTAATGTACAAAACATCAACAAGAGCTTTTCAACAAGCAAAAAAACATTTTTTTTTATTTTTATTATATAGTCGTTTTCAGGAAGATATTCATCTAGCCACCCATGACATTGTAAACGCACCTTTAGAAACAATTGAAAAGTTACCAGAAAAGTTACTAGATCGGAGAGTGGTGCGAATCGAGCTTAACGAACGAATTTATCGGGATTTAACCTCAAATTTTGTAATTTTCAAACATAACTACTTTAGTTCTCAAATTTTGCTCAACTCCAATGTTATGCTGCGTTTGTAATGTAGAAAAAGTAAACTGACTATAAGCAACTAACTACCACACAGAACTATTAACACAATTCATCGCATGATCCAGAAAACTCATCTGCAACCCGCAACCTCCAACTTCTGCAAAATAAGATGCCAGAGTACCAGAGTTACAAAAATTGAGACAGGAAGACTGAACTTGAGAAGGACTGTACTGGACCATCAACCATGAACAAGATTTCCAAAAGAACCAAATATACTCACCAGAAATTACCTTAAGTGTCCAAATGCCCTGGGAATACACCATACATTTAACTATGCTTATGCCTATGTCTTATATAATATTATATAATTTACCACTTTCCAAGCTTAAAATTGAATGCAGATTGCAGTCAAGTAAAAATTGTTCCAAACACAGAAACATCACCTGAGAAAAGATTATGTTTCTACCAGACTGAATTTAAGTACTGGTACTGCCATATGATTTCGATTGTGTGATTAGGATCCGTGGTGAGTGTCCCACTGGCCTTTTCATATAGGTTACCTATATGCCATATGTCATCCATAATTCCTATATCCATACACCATCCATAATGTTCCTCGATGATCACTATGGATCGAGTTAATATTAGTTGAGATTATTCCCCATCGTAATGAAAAGAATATTTCCTACCAGATGAATTTCCTGTTATATCATTTCAGTTGTCATTTGGGTATAGCTCCATTATTGGAGGTCAACTTATAAAAGTTGACCTTTTCAGTTGTATGTGTCGATATTTAGAGAAGTGTATTTGTGTTTGATAACTATATATGATTATTGATTTTAAGTTATAAATTACTTACACAAAAAGATGTCTTGCCTAATTGAGCATTTAATTTCTTAAACTACCTAAATGTCAAGAAACTAAAACATTTGTGTAGTGATTTAATATGAGGTTTGTTCCAACATGCTAGAGAACCATTAAATGAACTTGAAAACGAGCAGAAATTCCACTGCTCGATACGTCGTGAAAAAACTCAATAAAGACAAAGGAAGTCCAAGATGTTTCATTTAATAATACATCATTGTCTACCACCTTTAAACAAATGCTGGAGAACCATTGCAGAACCTTTAAAAAAATCATTTTGGCCAACTAACTAGCAAACATTTCAAATTGAAATGAGGAACCATCTTGACGATTGCAGAACCACTCTGGACAAGCACATTGTTTATTTCAATATCATATTAGTGAGTTGTCAAGAATGATAGATCATTCTGGAATGGTTTCTTGGTGGAATGGAACAACTTTTCAACTAAGAGAGCTACAGTTCTTTAAAACTGAATGGCATATAAGCTGGGGCCATTTCTTATAAACTCAGTTGAAAATGTTTCGACTTATATGCATAGAGTTGTTGTAAATATTTTTTTCTCATAGTGAGCTCTAGAACATACCTTGGGCTCAAAAGATGCACTTGAGAGTTTGTGATTTGGATACAAAACTTTCACACTCACTCATGTATTGTTTTGGAATTTTTAATGAAATGAGTTATGAGAAAGAACCATGACATGACGTAAAATAAAAGGTTTCTGCTTGGTTTCTGTTAAAATCTCAAGTATAATTAAAAATTATATTTGCAGAAGAAAATAATTCCATACACATGCCGCTGGCTTTTTTCTAAGAATGGAAGATCCACTTCAAAGGCACATTAAGGGTCTTTGTAGTAATACATTATACAAAACACTTAAATGTATGGTGACTTAAATATTAGAACCCAGGATTGTAAACTTCAAGAGGCCCCTTTTGAGGTCCAGTCCTTAGCAATCACAATAGCAAAAAATGAATATAAATAATATGATATGTAGGAGTATGATAATATATAAAAACTTAGTGTTATTTTGACAAATGGTGAGATGTTGTACAGAGCATCCATAGATTTTTGGCTTTAAGCCGCAAACACATGGTCTCCAATTTCTTGAGAAGCCAAAGCTGTACTCATGAGGAGTAGACCCTGAAATGCAGATGGGTTGATCGACGAATTGGTGACTACCAACTCTTTAAACTGTTTTGACAAATGTTATATGCATCCTTCGGAGATATTAACACTTACATAATTAGCACTCTGTATAACTGAGATCACAATGGTCACCCTCAAATTGGTTCCCACACAATCACTTAACAAAACACTTAATTTATAAACGGAAACACACATTTTTTGTTCAGGTTAGTTCATCCTTCCTTTGGTACATTCACAGATAATTGAGATGGTCAAATGATCATTCTTCATTTGGATAATACAAAATCATTCAGTAGCACCTTGAAGATGTCACTTAAATACTGGAAACTGGGCAATTCTTTTTTTCTTTCTTTCTCAAGCATCAAGCACTTTGCTTACAGTCTTCATACAAAGTCAAAACGCAGTCGATGCATGCAGCTGCAGCTCTGCTACTGGAGTTAAGGAAATTGTTAAAAAATAGCTTCAATCTGTAAGGGATCAAATCCGTGGTAGGTCGTAGGTTTATTTCACTTTTTGCTTTTACTATATAAGTTGTTGAGTATTAAAGTAATCATATAAAGGACTGTTTGATGATAATATGCAATATGGAGTGTAGTTATTTGAAAATTATTCACAAAAATTGGAGTAAGACAAAAAGAAATATGAGAATTAAATTCACAATATTTACAAAGATGCATATTATTGCATCCAATGAATTGACGGACGTAATATTGCGCCCTCTTTCTCAAAATACATGCAGAAGAGAAGGATAGAAAGTAAGGGTCATGTCATTTCTTAAATTTTCACATAATGTGATTGATACCAATAGAAAATAAGAATTTTCCCAGATTTCAGTTGAAAAATTTTTGGAAGAAGGGCTGCCACTACAAAACCGATATTTCCATGGCTGGCTAGATAAATATCTTCCTGAAAACGACTATATATTTTTTTAATTTTTACTGGGCCACTATTTACAGATGAAAACTAGGTGCGCCACTGGATTCTACGTCACAAAAACTACTCTCTGCTCTCTGTTCAGCGAGGGTTCAATATGACGTCACATTGATCATCTCATTTCATTAGAAAAAATCGCCAAAAACCAAGCGCATTATTAGTTCTTATTAATAATAAAACCACCAGCTAAAGTCAGTTTGACACTTAATGTCAAAATGTCGTCAAAATTTAGAAATTCTAGATTAACCGTCACCGGCAAAAGAGTGTAAAATTTTGTGAAATGGTTACAAGATGCCTTGGCCCCACGGTGAAAAGGAACAAATTTTGATATGAAGATTGACTGACTACTTTCAGCGAGAAAAAGTGGCACAAAAAACAGTAGATGCAGTGTTCAAGGTAAGATTTTATTTGATGTATTTGAACTGACATTTTATCAGAGACAGACGTTTTTTTTGTATGACGTAATATTTAACCCTCGCTGAACAGACTATACTTACTTTTCATAAAACTAAAAAGATAAACGAGTTTCCAAATTGCAGAATTTTTAAATCCACCCTGTAAACTACGAATGCAAAATAGCGTGAAGTTTGTCAATGGCATCTTTTTAAAACAAAAGATGCCCAGGTTGTGCTTGTGAGCGTGAACCTTCGAAAATGAGACACCATGTACTTGATGCTTGCTGAGTTATACTTGATAATTTCCAAATAACACTGACCCTTTCTGAATTACATTTCATGTTTTCTGAATTACACCTTCTATTTTGAATTAACCTTGATACTTTCTGAATCGCATTTGATGTTTTCTGAAATACAATTGACCATTCCGAACTACACTTGATGCTTTCAGAATTACAGTTGACAATTCTGAATTACAAGCGACTGTTTCTGAATTACACTTGAAGATTTCTGAATTACACTGGACTATTCTGAATTACACTTTATGGTTTCTAAAATAAACTTGACTATTCTGAATTACACTTTATGGTTTCTAAAATACACTTGACTATTCTGAGTTATACTTGAAATTTTCTGCATTACAGTTGGAAATTGAATAGACTATACTCGTCCGTAGATAGATAGAAAGGTTCCGCCATCGAACACCATGCATCCAAGAAGTAGCAATTATGGAACTCATTGGAACCCCAAAAAGGACAAGTTTTGAATTGTTACATTCGATTTTGATATTGTTAGGTAAGTATACCTACAAAAAATTCGGAAAAAGAGCTCCTGAACTAGAAATATTGCCCAGATATTTAACGTACTACAAGTAGGGCGTTTATTTGAAAATGTCATCTAGTTGGCTATGAAATCTCAAAAGAAAATGATTTAAGAAATAAAAGTTTATTTACTTTGTTTATGTCATCCTTTTCTGTCAAAAATTCAAAGGCTTATAAATGACGTTTTCAAATGAACACGGGGTAATTAACAAATCTCTTATTATTAATATGCTTATACTATCTATAATTACGTTTATACTAATCCAAACTTAAACATGTTACTCACACCAAACTTCGTAGAAGCTAAAATATTATAAATTTTTCCAAAATTCTAGAGTATTTTTGAAAACAATTTAATGTGTTTTCAAATGGCTTTGAGGCAGTGGTCCAATGGAATTTTTTTCTGACGCTTCGTCTACAGCTGCGGCGATGTCAAGCTTGTTGTATCGATCGGCCAAAGACCTCAGAGATCCCCTATCGGCACCCGGAGTTTACCCAGTTCCTTGCAGCTGTGGCTCGGTATACCATTGACACCACAAAACGCAATGTCAACACGAGGATCACGGAACACAAGAGGAGTTGCAGGCTGGGACAAATATAAAGGTCAGCAGTAGCAGAGCACGCTCCTCCGAAGGTCACGACATTTTTTTGTCCTTCCAATCGCAGTGTTTCTATCCGAGGGCAACGAGAGAGGCCATTGAGATCTTTAAACACGACAACAGTTTCAACAGGAAAGGGGAAATTACGTTTCTAAATGCAAATTGGAAGCGAATTCTACGACATACCATGTGTTCATTAGAAAACTTCATCTAGTTGGCTGTGAAATGTCTAAAGAAAAGGATAGAGAAACAAGTCCATTTAATTCGATAACGTCATCCTTTCCTGTCAAAATTTTATAGCCTGCTAGAAAAAGTTGTCTAATAAACACTCCGTATTTTGAGTGTTTTTTCCCGAAACCCGCGCCTCCACTAACTCTACGCCAGTCCCTCCACTACATCGCGACAGCGGGACAATAAATATCACGGAGCTCACCACTGTCGAATCAGTCAGCGTCGGAAAGCATGGGAGATCACTCCGCCCATTGCCTCATCGCCTTTGATAAGGTCTGCCGCAGCTGTAGACAAAGCGTCCGGAAGAATTTCCGTTGGACCGCGGCTTCAAAGCCCGCAAAAACCTTTAGATTGTATTTTGACCGGCCGTGAAAGCCTTCACAGTATTTTTAAAGTTTTTTTTTGTAATTAAACTGCTCATTTTTCCCATAATTTCAGGCTTTCACTGCAAACGGTTTCATTGTATTTTCTGTATATTTTTTGAAAGTGTCATAAAACTGAAGAAATATTTTTGAACTACCATAATGGGAGTTTTGACTACTCCATTTCCAACTGTAATTCAGAAAGTATCAAGTGTAATTATTGTATAATTCAGAATAGTCAAGTGTAATACCAAGTGTAATTCAGAAAGCGAGAAATGTAATTCGGAAACCATCAAATGTAATTCGGAAAGCAGTATAATAAGGAATTATTAAAATAATTCTGAAGTCAAGACTTTTAAATTCATGTGGAACAATAACAGATTCTTATGTTTAATAATTAACGTAGAAGATTAAAAAGTAATATGAAAAACCACTGTTAAAAAATTACACCTGACCCTTTCTGAAATACATTTATTTTTTCTGAATTACACTTGACTCTTCTGAATTACACTTAATGCTTTCTGAATTACATTTGATGTTTTCTGAATTACAGTTGACTATTCCGAATTACACTTGATACTTTCCGAACTACACAGTAGACAAGTGACGTTTCTGATTTACACTTGACAATTCTGAATTACACTTAATATTTTCTGAATTACAATTGACTATTCTGAATTACATGTGATGGTTTCTGAATCTCACTTGACTATTCTGAATTACACTTAATGCTTTCTGAATTACATTTGATGTTTTCCAAATTACAGTTGGCTACTCCGAATTACATTTGATACTTTCCGAACTACACAGTAGACAAGTGACGGTTTCTGATTTACACTTGACTATTCTGAATTACACTTAATATTTTCTGAATTACAATTGACTATTCTGAATTACATGTGATGGTTTCTGAATCTCACTTGACTATTCTGAATTACACTTGATTTGTTCTGAATTACACTTGCTACTTTCTGCATCACAGTTGGAAGAGGTGTAGTACTGGAATGTACCATACTAAAATTCTAGGCTTATTTTTTTTATAACTTCAGAAGGTATGTCTCACATTTCGTTTTTTTTTAGTTATGAATAAAAACGTTTTTATTGTATTTTGTGTATTTTTCGGAGTTTTTAATAAAATCTTAAAAACAATTGTTATTTAGCTTTAAAGTTAAGCTTTGACTATTACTGCAGTCTCTACCAACATGTAATTTCAACATCATAACGCCTCCTTTTTATAACAAAACTGAAGGAATACTTTTGTTAAACCTTTGTGGGAGCTTTGACTAGTACTGCAGTCTTTACCATAATATAGCTATAACGGCTTATTTTCTTCATAATTTCAAAATTCCGAATCTCTATAAAATTTGAAAAATGCTTTCTATTTAGCTTTCGAGTTGATCTTTGACAATTAGCAGTATCTACCTTCTAACATCGTAACGGCTCACTTTTCATAATTTCATAGGATATGATTAACAATGTATTGATTTTTATTTTGATGGAAACTGTTTTATGGCATTTTATATGTATCTTTTATTTAAATAAAACCTCAAATATGTCATGGAATTAGAAAAGTATGTCTGAGATGACTTCTTAAAAAAAATTTAAAGTTGAAAATGTCATAAAATGTTCCAGTTTTTATTTTTTTATGAACTTATCTCATACAAGAGTTTTAATTCCATGGCTTGCTATGAGTTATTTTTATGAACACTGAACACCCTTTAGTTTTAATTTACCTTTATAACTGAGTTCTGCCTGGCACTGCACAACATTTTTATGAAAACGATTTTATATGTATACTGTATATTATATCTAATTTTGCAAGTCTATTGTAAAACTGTAAACTGTTTTGTTAGACCACCTTTGGGATTAATCTGTGACTAGTACTGCAATCATTATCATAATATATTTCTAACATCACAACGGCTCATTTTCTTAATAATTTTAGAGGGTATGACTCACAATTTATTTTTTTTAAGATGAATATGATTGCGTCCCAGAGAAATATATGTGAATGTAAATTAGATGTAAATTGGCGGATTGGGACAAGGCAGCAATAAGTACTACAACCTCTTCGCCGACGTTTCGTTTAATTTTACATTAAACTTCATCAGGGCTGTGAATGACAATAATAAGAACATTAGAGCTAATATTAAATTAATTGAATGGCATACAAACCTCGAGATCATCATGTACGTTGCCCGTAATCTTAAATATAAACATTAATAGAGCATGCGAGGTTTAAATGTTATTAACATGGACCAGTGAGATAAAAGTTTACAATCACTACTATACACAAAGCTATCCAACACTTGCTCCGTCACAATTAAAATTAAAATAGTTAAAAGTTCAAATACATCTACAAATTAAAAGATGGTAAACAGCCACCCACACAAGAATAGATAGAGTGTCACACTGATAAGTCCAGTTTTTCCCATGTTATTATTTACGCCACGATAAAATTCCAACATTCCACGGTTGTAAAGATTGCTCATGAACAAAATAGAAAAAAAATTGAAAGCATTCTGCCATTAGTGGGTCTTATGGAACCCTGCAACATTTTTATGTATTAATATTAAAAATAACCATTTAAGAAAAATGGAAACTTTAAAAAAGAAAAATAGCATTGTTAGTGAACAGTCAACACCTGAGTGTTGGACAGCTTTGTGTATAGTGGTGATTGTAAACTTTTATCTCACTGGTCCATGTTAATAACGTTTAAACCTCGCATGCTCTAATAATGTTTATATTTAAGACTACGGGCAACGTACATGATAATCTCGAGGTTTGCATGCCATTCAAATAATTTAATATTAGCTCTAATGTTCTTATTATTGTCATTCAAAGCCCTGATGAAGTTTAATATAAAATTAAACGAAACGTCGGCGAAGAGGTTGTAGTACGTATTGCTGCCTTGTCCCAATCCGCCAATTTACATCCAGATTTCTTTTTTTTGTGTGGCATAAAACTCAAAAAATACTTTTGATATACCTTTGTGGGATTTTTGACTGGTACTGGAATGTCCACCATAATATAATTGTTACATCGTAAGGGCTTATTTTATTCATAATTTCAGAAGGTACGACTCACGTTTTATTTTTTTTAAATGTTTGTTAAAATGGTTTTATTGTATTTTGTCTGTGTTTTTCCGAATCGGTTATAAAATAGAAAATGCGCTTTTTATTTAGCTTTAGAGTTGAGCTTTTTTTGTTTACAAAATTTTGTCTTTCATAATTTCTAAAGGTTCGGTGCGATGTTGCCCGCTCTCAGGGTCCAACTACACAACCCATATCTTTTTATGTTGTGTAGCCAAATGTAGCGGTACAGCACGATCAAGGCATATAAACCATTCACTTATTATTGCCGTCCAATAGGCGTTGAAAATCTGACTTTGACATTTTTATTGTATTTTCTCAACATGAGCCGAAAAGAGATAAGTATAAAAAAAATTAAGGTTTCAAAGGTAACGAGACGCCAAAAATAAGTGAAAGAGGTATAGGTAGAAAATCTTCTAAAACTGTCAATTCAATGTGTGTATCAACTTCATTGAACTGATGTTAGCCACAAAACGTCAAATGATTAACCATTTATTATTTTTCATTTTGGTTGAAAGGATTTTATTATACTTCGTGTGTATTTCTCAGAGTGCATCATATAGATGAAGAAATACTGTTAAGTTATTTCCATGACTGAACTCTGTCTAACGATCCAGTTTTTGTGATAATATGTATAAATTACGAAAAGTAATGGACCAAAATTTTTATGAAAACGATTTTATTGAAAACTACACCTAATTTTGCAAGTCTATTGTAATAAATGTAAACTGTTTTGTTAGTCTACCTTTGGGATTAAGCTATGACTAGTACTGCAATCATTATCAAAATACAATTATAACATCATAATGGCTCATTTTCCTCATAATTTCAAAAGATATGATTCATAATTTATTTTTGTTTAATTTTGATTGTTTATTGTTTGTTAATTTGAGTATTTTATGTATATTTTTAAAGTGTCTCATAAAATTGAAGAAATACTTTTAATATACCTTTGTGAGAGTTGTAATGACAGTAAATCTAACAAACCGTATTTAGAAAATGTTTGACCAATCAGTAGTGGAAGGACTCTTCCACTTTTCACACGAAGAAAAAGTCTTTTCACACGAGTTCAAATCAAAGACCGGCCATACATTGACCATACATTGGATACAATATTTAAGCATTCAAATTTACCAATATAAATCTGTTGCTGATGATTGTTGATCAATTTTTGTAGTCCGAACTCCATTTAACGAAATCTTTGGATCATACAACTCGCTTTTCAGCCTTAATGGTGCAGCTACAACAAATCATTTAAACCTTGTAGGTTCTTTATTGTATATCTCAATACCAATTATATGTATATTTCAAAACCAGCTTGTTTTTTTTTGCGTGTTTTTCTGCGAAATCCGTACCTTCTTGTCTTCTCCAACAAAGTCATTATTCTCTTTTCATGTGGCCATTGATTTGTACCCAAGTTTTGTATGCGATGTCTGTGTCGAAGAGGAATGGATTGCTCCATAACCTCATCAAAGGAAAATATTTTTTTCTTCCAGCGGACTAAAAGTACGGCTTTTGTTTTCTCCATACGCACACCTAAAGTGGGCTTTCAAATCCTGAGACCAAAAAAGTAGCAAAAATGTCCTAGGCAGTAAAAGTAAAGTCAAAAGTCACCGCTACTGTCATGGTGGCGCATATATAAATGATTTTCATTCACCACAATTATTTTAACACTAGTGGCATAAGGTCAGTGGCATCGATGTATGTTTATATTAATAATGTTTAATTGATTAGTATGTCTTGGGATGTCCTTAGTTATTATAATACGATAAGTGTACTACGACTATTATGGGTTGCAATAGTACGTCTTTTTATAACTGTCGACATCTGATTTAAAAAAATCTTAAACTTTTTCCTTCATTTATTAATGTTACGCCGCTGGTTTGTGACTTATTTAGAAACTGCAAACATTTGGTGCATATGTAATCAAGGTAAATGCAATTTTGCCTCAGCTAATTTAAAAAACAAAACTTGTTTCCCTGCTGCATGCTTTTGGAGATATTTGATGCTATATATTTCAATGCCTTTGCGTTTCTGTACTCAGTATATTTTTTTGAAACAAGCTGTGAGTTGCTCTTGACTCTAAGATTTTAAAAAGTTATCCATTTGCCAGTTTGACGTTAGTGCTTCTTGCTTTTGACTCTGTATTCCATTTCGCCGCAGTTTTGCTATACGATGCAGAACTACTATTTTCTTGAATTTGCTAGTGATGGTGACGATTCTGACGTACCCGGTGCTGTACAACGGTTAGAATGGTTTGTTTCCATTGATAAAACTGAAGTGGTGGAATATAAACAAAATACCAATGATTTGGAAAGACGTGAGTTTGCTTTGCAAAACATAGACCTTAACACAATAATGGAAACTTCGGATGATGAGGAAAGTGAAGATGAAGGACTAGCTATGGAGATTCAGTCAGAGATTGCAGACGTGGGTGAAGTGAAAGTAAGTGCAGTGACCCTTCAGGAAGTGAACCAATTGTGGTATGAAAGGAAAAGCTTTTGCATATTACAATCCTAAGCACAAATAACATCAATATTCGGGGGTACCTATGCCTTGTGTTTCCAGTGCAACTCAATTGGACTTTATGGCGGGACATTTGAATTTGTTAATTGCCATTACAAACGTGCCCTCGAATATAATAGCATAGACTTAAAATGTGCGATGTGTTACACACAGCTGTTCTTTGTAATACCACCGCAAGCCTGCATATACGGTAATTATGGCACAGCTGAAAATATGCATATAAAAACTGATGGGTCTATTCATGTCGATGTTTAATTTATTTTTATGCATTAGTTACTGTTAATAGTTAGGATCAATTTATGTTTTACTTAATTTTAATAGTTAAGAGATGTGCGAGGGGCAATTGATGGGTTATTTTTTAATAATTTTAGTAGCTAAGAGCAATTCGTGTTTGTTTTTAAAAATATACTGAGGCAAAACCACTGTAATGTTTTATGTCACAAATTCCTTAAACTATAAAACTTAAAAATTATTAAGCCTTCTCATTGTAAAAATATTATGATGTCTTCTTACATCTTTTGTAGTGTCAATCAAATAAGAATAACTTTGGCGACAATATGGACATTTTTTGACTTCAACGATGACAAACAGCATTTATCTGTCCATCTTATAATACATTGCAAACAAAGTTTATGATTACAACTATTTGGGTGATAGACTTCATTCGCTTCTTCAAAACAAATAATACAAGTCACTATTTCTTCATGTTGTTGCTCTTTAGTTGCATATTCCATTTGAAAATCGTTTCTGTCTTCTTCACTTGGATAAGGTGGAGAGAAAAAGATGCTCATATCTGCAGTGATCAAATTGATAAAATGATTTGGCCTTGGTAAGTCTACACTTGGATCAGTTGTATTATATGGTAAGTCCAAATCTAATTCAATTAATGGTGTCAATTCCATAAATTGAGTTGAGGGTTCTATTGGTTCATCTTCTTCAAATACTGGTATCAACTGAACTAATTCACTCATACTAATTGTAATAATATCCCTCTGCTTATACTTTGTAAATTAAACTGGTCTTGCACTTGAACGATCTGATGGTAAATATGTTGCGGTGGTGGTGGTTTTGTTGTGGTGGTGGTGGGGTTTTGTGATAAGTGTGAAGCAGTAACCTAAAGGAGGACGTAATGCGCATTAAAAAATTCGGAGGAAGTTGCTGCCCCATAGGGTGCTAGGCATGCACGTTAAAATTCGGAGGAGGTTGCTCCCCCATAGGGTGCCAGGCCAGCGCATTAATTCTGAGGAGGATCCCCCATAGGGTGCTAGGCATGTGCATTAAAATGAGGAGTTTGCTACCCCTTATTATCACTACTGATTTCACCAGATAAACCGATCTGAGTGTATTGCAATCTTTACATTCTTATTGAAAAAACAAAGGATAGGAATATTCTCAGAGCACTCAAGAGCACCACCCGAAACCGTTATTAGACGAAATCGCATAGGTTCTCGAATTCTGAATTCGTGTGTTAAATGTCATGCGCGTCATCATATTTATCTGTCAATGTGACTTTTATTAATTTAGTATTGAAAATAATGCTGCAAATTCTTAGTTTACCATAACCATTGGTTGTGATTTAATACCATTAAAACCATTGAACATTGAAAACCACCATTCTAACACATTCTATGTATTTTACAAATAATATACACCACTAATTGGGTAAGTACCTAGACCCGCTTAAAGAGGATGAGAGACCATTGCAAAACTGAATCACTCTGAAATAGATTTCTTATTTCTTGCATGCTTGAAAAAAAAATAGCATATGTTACTCGGAGTAAAAGGTCTTTTTGTGCTTCGCCCAGTTGCAGGCCTCAGCTTCGCTTCGGCCGTACAATCTCTGGGCTCAGCACGAAAAGACCCACTTTTACTCCTAGTGACATAATCTATTATTATATCAGCGTACCCAAGGTCTCGCGTCTTTTGACTGTAGACAGTTTCAAGATTAATGCCTTCATTTAGTGCATTTAGCATGTTCAGAAAAAAATGTTCTTTGTACATGAAATTTTTTTGTTGTTACTCGTTTTTTGTTTGGTTGGATTTGCTACCATTTCTTTTGGCAGGTTATGGATGGTTTTTCTGAAGAGTGGTTTGTCAGTCCCATTTAAAACCATATTCATATCAAGTACATCCCTTTTTTCATTGTTTGTTTACACGAATGGCTTATTAAGTTTATCTATCTTTTCCATTTAATTTAAACTTAACATTTGGACCATAATGTACTTCAGAATTTTATTCTGCAACATATAATGTTTCAGTTTATGAAATTTCAAAGTAGTGCCTGTTTGTAAGTACCAAAGTAGGCCAAAAGGAGGCAAAATTCATCCGAGAACCTCAACTGACCAGGCTGAAAATTAATTCGAAAACCGTCACATTCACAGGGCTGCGGCTCCCTTTGTCGGGCACACGTCAACCGGCAGTCTTCGAAAGCTCGCCCGGAGGGCTTTTAAATTATGAAATTTTAATCGCCCGAAAAGCTAGCCGGAACGATAAAGGCTGTCCTGTTTAGACAATAGACAACGAAATGCCTTGCACATTACCCTCTTTTGAAATCGCTGATGCCACCGATATTGTTTGCTCCCCTTTATGAGGTTTAATATTATTGGCATTCCATTCTCTGACAGAGAGGTGCGCATTTGAATATTTAAATTCCATTTTAATTCTAAAATATAATAATTCAACCGTCAATTAATATTTGGTTAGTTGTCGGTATAGATTTTGCGATATATTGGTTCTATGGATATCGTGCAATGTACTTTACCATTGCGTTTTCTACATTTAGAACAAGGAAGACAGTGTGAGAAAAACGAGTGACCCAGCATGAAGCCCTTGCCTTTTTCAACTTCCTGCAGAAAGATGCTCAAAAAGAATAATAAAAGAGCTTCTTTGAATGGGAAATTCCTTTGAAGAAGATGGCGAGACTTTGCTTTAAACTAGGAACGGTTAGAAGCAACAAATCGATATATCTAATAAGGGCGTCCACATAAAAAAACATAGTCAGTGTTTCTAATCGGTTTCCAGTGGAAAAACGGACCAAGATAAATGAACCTGGCTTCCGAAACGCTATTTATTACGTGGGGGATTTTGTTACCAACGGCGAATAATAATTGCACGCTCTTAGGAAAAGCATTAGTTATTTCTGAATAAGGCGACCAAAAAAAATCTGTTAAAAGCATTAAGATTTATGAGGTAGATTCTCCTTTTTCTATTTTCCTCGTTCGCTTCTTACAAGTATCCATCCATTTCGCCGCACAGGAATAACACTTGTGTGGTAATTGTGTAAATTATTGGCCTTTGGGGTGACAATATAACCAGAACTGGTCCTTTCCAAGCGTAGTTATCATCTTTCTTTTCCTCAATTTTTTCAACCAATAAATGTTTGCAATCAATTTTTCATTATTAGTGGCCGATTTCATGGCCCCAACCAAATGCTGTAGTATTGCTCTAGAGAACGGATGTGTCCAAAATCTTCTACCACTTCTTCAAAATGTGTACAAACAAGTTCATTCTTTTTTACCTGGAAACTTGAAAGACAGATCTATTTGAATTTGTTGGAAGACGCCATTGATCCAGCTTTAACACAAATAATCGAACACGATGACCATCACCGTGAAGAAAACATCATTATTCAACAAGATGGGGCTCCTCCGCACTACGCCGCTCCTGTTACCCAGTTTTTAAATGAAATATTCCCTCAAAAGTGGATTGGGAGAAGAAGACCTACAGAATGGCCTGCACGTTCCCCGGATTTGTCCCCGCTTGACTTTTTTTTATGGGGTCATTTGAAGTCCAAAATTTATGCTATACAACCGGATTCACTTGAAGACTTGCGGCATTGTAAATGAGTGTAATCTTATAACTCCACAAATGTTGCAAAATGTTCGAATGCACTTTGAACAATGTCTGTACTACTGTATGGAGGTCGGTGATGGTTATTTTCAACTAGTGCTCCTAGTTTCTCGAGAACAAATCATACGAACTTTAAAAATGGTGCGGCACTGAAAAGATAATTGATGCGCCCTTCAAAATGATGTATAACTTGACATCCCTTTCTATTTAAAATTTTTAGGGCGAAAGTCACCCCGGCTTCATGGTTTCCTCTAAGACAATAATTACATCAAAAAAATATGTCCCCCTAAGAATGAAAATTGACCGATCCGAGCGTTTTCGTGTCTTCTGCTTCATAGGCCAGAAAACCCTGGTGGAATGTTTTCGTTGGGCCATCCTGTATATGAAGCCGTTCTCTAAAATTAAACGGATGTTTTTAAAATTTGAATATGGCCCAGATAATATTCATCTTGACACATTTTAGAGGGTGGCTTACAAACATATATTTTTTTCCATTATTCCTTGTTTCCTCTTTTGCTGCTAATTGAACTTTTCTCGTTATTTTTTTTTTTGAATAAATTGCGCTAATTGCTATTGATACACGTGTCACCATCAAAAAATCAGTTTTTTTCCACTCGCAGGGTTCAAGGCAAAGGGCGAAAAAGGCCCCACATAATCCCTCTTTTAATCAGCTTGATTCCGTTTATTAAATTTTCAAGGGCTCGTTATTTTTTCATCAGGCTCGCAAATATTTGGAAAAAAAATTCCACCGTCGGAAAGTAATGGCCTCTAAATGGATATCAACAAATTTCTTTCGGTCCGATCGATCGTCTTTAAACAACAAGGAATACAAAGAAAATCTACGAGAAACGAGCATGGTAATCTGTAAACCTATGTAATCAAAGCGACAAAGCCGTCCACCCACATGCATCCGGACACACACGTTCTATTGATTAGCGGTAAACCATCAATATGGGCCTCTATGCGGTCTAGAGGAGTAATGTAATACCCAATATCAACCGCCGATTTGTGGTCAGAAATGATAATTTGTATTGATACCAGAGTGGTATTGTTTAAATCAATATCAAAACTCCTAAACTTCCAGGCTTTCGACATTTTTTATTCTCCTCATGAACGCTGTTGTATGATAAAATAAGAAAAATGCAATAAGTTCACAGTTAACAGGCCTCAATGGCATTCGATGACTTACCGTTTAATATTTTAAAGTCAAGGAAGGTCCAGTGACAAAACATATTTAACACGATGGGCACAACATTGTTACATTATTGTGTTGTGTCCATCGCGTTAAATATGTTTTATCACTGGACCCTTTTTGTCTTTAAAATATTAGACAGTAAGTCATCGAATGCCATTGAGGCCTCTTAACTGTGAACTGTGAACTTCGCATTTTTGTTTCATCGGGGATGTTATATGATAAAATAACAGAAATGCGATATGTTCACAGTTAACAGGACTTAATGGCATTCGATGACTTACCGTCTAATATTTTGAAGGCAAAGAAGGTCCAGTGACAGAACATATTAAACACGATGCACACAGGTTACACTATTATGTTGTGTCCATCGCGTTAAATATGTTTTGTCACTGGATCTTCTTTGACTTTAAAATATTAAGCGATAAGTCATCAAATGCCATTGAGGCCTGTTAACTGTGAACTCATTGTATTCTTGTTGTTTCATCGTATAACAGCCCTGATGAAACAAAAATGCAATACGCTCACAGGTAAGAGGCCTCAATGGCATTCGATGACTTACCATATAACGTTTTAAATTCAAAGAAGGTCGCGTGACAGAACATATTTAATACGATGGACACAACACAATAGTGTAACAATGCTGTGTCCATCGTGTTAAATATGTTCTGCACTGGACCTTCTTTTGACTTTAAAATATTAGACGGTAAGTCATCGAATGCCATTGAGGAGTTCTAACTGTAAACTTATTGCATTTTTGTTATTTTATGATATAACAGCCCTGATGAAACAAAAATTCAATAAGTTCACTGTTAAGAGGCCTCAATGGCATTCGATGACTTACCGTCTAATATTTTAAAGTCAAAGAAGGTCTAGTGACAGAACATGTTTAACTCGATGGACACAACATTGTTACACTATTCTGTTGTGTCCATCGTGTTAAATATGTTCTGTCACTGTACTTTCTTTTGACTTTAAAATATTAGACGGTAAGTCATCGAATGCCATTGAGGCCTGTTAACTGTGATCGCATTTTTGTTTCATCAGGGCGGTTATATGATAAACTAACAAAAATGCAATAAGTTCACAGTTAATAGGACTTAATGGCATTCGATGACTTACCGTCTAATATTTTAAAGTCAAAGAAGGTCCAGTGACAGAACATATTTAACACGATGGACAGAACACAATAGTGTAACCTGTGTGCATCGTATATAATACGATCTTTCACTGGAGCTTCTATGACTTTAAAATATTAGACGATAAGTCATCAAATGCCATTGAGGCTTCTTAACTGTGAACTCATTGCATTTTTGTTATTTTATCACGTAACAGCGCTGATGAAAGAAAAATGTAATAAGTTCACACTTAAGAGGCCTCAATGGCATTCGATGTCTTACCGTCTAATGTTTTAAAGTCAAAGACGGTCCAGTGACAGAACGTATTTAACACGATGGACACAACACAATAGTATAACAATGTTGTGCATAGGTCCAGTGACAGAATATATTTAACACGATGGACACAACACAATAGTGTAACAATGTTGTGTCCATCGTGTTATAAATGTTCTATCACTGGATCTTCTTTGACTTTAAAATATTAGACCGTAAGTCATGCCATACTGCCTAGTAAGCTGGACTTCACTGGGTCATGTTTTTTGGATGTGTACAAGGCTGGAAATGTTGACTGCTGATCTTGAAAGGTGTTCCACCTTCAAGCCTAGTTTTCTTATGACGGTTGAGAGCTCAGCCAGTCGAGAAAGTCCAAATTCATTAAAATTTAGATAGTGATTTGCATTCTGTTATGAAAGACGACGACACACGTTACACTATTGTGTTGTGTCCATCGTTTTAATTATGTTCTGTCACTGGACCTTCTGTGACTTAAAAATATTAAACGGTAAGTCATCGAATGACATTGAAGCCTGTTAACTGTGAACTTATTGCACTTTGTAACTGTACTGTGTTAACTGTACTTTGTAACTGTAACTGCACTGTGTAACAACACAAGTGTTACACTATTGTGTTTGTTTACACTTCTAGTTACACTTCTTTGACTTTAAAACAGTAGACGTTAAGTAATCGAATGCAACTGAGGCCTGCTAACTGTGAACTTATTGAATTTTTGTTCCTTTATCATATGACCCTGATGCTGACAATAAAAATTGTCGAAAGCTTGGAACCGATTACCTAAGAATTTCAGCTCTTGGGTACCTTGGGGGTCAAGATTATTCTCTCCACTATGTAAACGATACACAGGTAAATATTAATTTGAATTATTATCGAAGAAAATGTCAGTGAGGGGGGGGGGATCTCATTAAGGCCCCTTCCACTAGGGATTCATTACTTGGCTTGATTTTCAAGCTACTGGACTTTACTTGGCTTACTTGACTTTACTTGAGGAAGGAAATGTCAGTCAAGTCAAATCAAGTAGTTTTTCTTGCAAGTGCTTGAAAAATCAAGCAGTTTCAAAAATACTGAGCATAATTTTATTATTTTAATTAGCTGATATATACTGACGAAGTGTGAAGAGATTTTTTTGCACGTTCAATGACTTTGTCATGTCATCCGACTTTACCCCACTCGACTCTTACCTTTGAGATGCCTCCAAAGATATGGTTTACAAAACTCCAATAAACACTAGAGAATAATTACAAATGGGATGAAACAAGCTTTTCGGGACTTCGCCTCTTTTCGGATTCTATAAAAATTAGGCGAGATGTAAGGTACAGTGTTACCAGTCGAGTTTGTACAATATTATGTATGGCAGTCAATGGAAAACAATTTTTTGTTTTTAATATTTGGTTGTAATAGTTGTGTGTAGAGCGTCTAGTTCCATTGACCCACACCAAGTAATCTTCAGTCACACATACACTTGGGATTACCACTTGTAGAACAATTGTTTTAACTTAAATTTACCTGACTGAAGCCTTTACATAAACAAAGCCTTTGATACGTTTCTAATGCGTTCGATAACGTTTTTAGAGACCTCAGATCTTTGCCAAATATCCAGTAAAATTTGTTTTGATCTACGCAGTAATCCTGGAGAATAAATACGTCTTTAATAACAAAATGCAACTCACTATCTAAATTTTAATGAATATAGACTCTCTCAACTGGCTGAGCTCTCAACCTTCATAAGAAAACTAGGCTTGAAGGTATGGCAGCCTTCAAGATCAGGAATCAACGTTTTAGGCACAGACATTTTTGCAGCTTTCTAGACATCCAAAAAACATGTCCTAGTGAAGTCTAGCTTACTAGGCAGTAGTGTAACTAAATGATAAAGTTACATGTAGTGCCCATCCGAAGGTAGCGACATAAAGTAAATGCAATTACAATCGTTTCTTCAGCTCATTCGTTAACAAATTCATTACCGGAAGATTGCCAACAGCCACCAGTGTTTATTGGCGATCTCAACTGCAAGAACTAAGCATGGAACCCGGCAGTTGTCAACAAACAGGAATTCAAATTGTTGAACATGGCAAATGCAGCATTTTCAATTATCATGGGCCTAGAGGTGTTACCTTGGGTTGGATCCCCAATGATCTGAGATGGAGACGGTTAATAAAGGCACTTGTGAACACAACTCAATAACGCTAACCCTTGAATGGAATGGAATACAAAGAAGACGCGCGCTCTAAGCCACTAATGGCTGCGGCTCCAAGAAACACTAAAAGCCCTTGTAATAAGACTGTGAAGGCTTTCGCTGCCAGTCAAAATACAATCTAAAGTGTTTTCCGGGATTTGAAGCTATGGTCCAATGGAATTTCTTCCTGACGTTTCGTCTACAGCTGCGTCAGACATTATTAAAGGCGATGAGGCAATGGGCGAAGTGATCTCCCGTGCTTCCGAACGTTGACTGATTTGACTGTGGTGAATTGCGTGGTATTTATTCCCCCGCCGTCGCATTGCAGTGGTGGGACTGAGGTGGGGGTAGTGGTGGCGTGGGGTTTCGGCGCACTTGTCGTAGAACTCGCTTCCAGTATGCATTTAGAAACGAAATTTCTTCCTTCCTGATAAAATTGTGGTCGTGTTTAAAGATCTCAATGGTTTCTCTCGTTAGTCTCGGATAGAACCTCGTTGAAAAGGATGTTGTGACTTTCGGAGACAGCGTGCTCTGCTACTGGTGACTTTTGCGTCCCTTTTGTGATAGGGGATCTCTGCGGTCTTTGGCCGATCTCAAGTTCTCTTGTATTGTACGAGTGGATTTAAGGGTAGTTTTAACTTTGTGCTTTTCCAGTATGAGTTTGTGATGACTGAGATGATGACTTGATCCGTTATTGATGCATCTGTCAGTGTATGTTGGTTTTCTATAAACGGTGTGCGCAAACTTCCCATTCGGCCTCTTTGATACTAAATCGCCTTTGATAATGTCTGCCGCAACTGTAGACGAAGCGTCGAGAACAATTTCCATTGAACCACAGCTTCAAAGGGAAACACTTTAGATTGTAAGCTGAGCAACCCTTGAACCGTTGGCGTTGTAAGGATGCTGTAGAGGCGCTTGAAAGCAACAGCTTACTACAGGCTCTAGATCTATGGACTGCCACGTCGACCTTGATAGCAGGATGACATCGGAGCTAGTTTTGCAGGACGTAGAAATGGCCTAACTTGAACTAACCTGAACAAAACACACTCGAATTCAGTTAACAAAATTGTAGAAAATTTGGCCTGAACGTATCTCAAGTATTTGACTAAATTGTCTCTGCTTGAAACACTACAAAGTCTTGTTTATCGTACCTTTGTTAAGGTAAGAAACTGGACATTATGACTTGAATTGAGTCTTCACTATGATCATTATTTTCTTCATTCTATTGATCGCCATTTGAAATTAATCACCAATGTTTAAAAGAATAAAGTTAGTTTGTAGGTCCTGTGTACTGACCCCCTGAGTCTGATTCAACTTGATTTCGTCAAAGTCAAAAAAGTTCCAATAACAGAACATATTTAACACCATGGACACAACATTGTTACATTATTGCGTTTTGTCAACTCAATGGCATTCAATGACTTACCGTCTATAATTTTAAAGTCAAAGAAGGCCCAGTGACAGAACATATTTAACACGATGGACACAACATTGTTACACTATTGTGTTGTGTCCATCGTGTTAAAATGTTCTGTCACTGGACCTTCCTTGACTTTAAAACATTAGACGGTAAGTCATCGAATGCCATTAAGGTCTCTTAACTTGTTACTGTAGCTTCAGGTTCTGGTAAGGCAAAAAACTGGGCATTATGACTTGAATGGTGTCTTCACTATGATCATTATTTTCTTTATTCTATTGATCGCTATTTGAAGTTAATCACCAATGGTTAAAAGAATAAAGTGAGTTTGTAGGTCCTGGGTACTGGGTGAAAGTCTGATTCAACTTGATTTAGGTTTTTTTTGGCTCGTCCGGTTCATAGTAAGATGCAGATTTACCTAATTCTTTTCTTTAATTATTACTGAATGAAAAAAGCGTATCTTCAACAAAACCATTAAAGAAGGTTTAACCTTAGTGTGCTGAATACTCTTCGTTATTTGCTATCTTCTAACCTTTCGAATTTTTTAGGGAATTTGGAATACCAGAGTGAAAATGCATTAGCCATTCACAAAAAAAATCATCTTGCTCCCTTTAGAAATTTTACTTACATGTTGTTTGCTAATCTTCTTGAGATGAAACAAAAAAAGAGAGGCAGTAGAGAAAAAATAAACATTGCAATAGGGCGCATACTATTCCTCCGCCGAAGGCCCAAATCGTATGCAGACTGTTTAAGGTTGTAGCCAGGAACGCTAGAACTTTGCATAATAACAATCACAAATTAGAGAATATTAAGAATGAACTGGACTTCTAGATGGCAAATGATGAGGAAAAGAGTGCTCTTTTGGGTTTGAACCAGGCCAACTTCAAGGCCTGGTTCACGTCCTCAATCAATCAGAGTTTGCATTTGGATGATGATGATCTATTGGTCTTCTTTAATAGGAAGTTTGTCAGATCCAAAATATCTTGGACTTCGAAGTCAAGCGCATGAATATTAAAAGACTTGTTTACTCAACAAGGAAGCGATGGTAGATACTATAGTCTGAATAATCATCTTGTGGAATTACGTTATAAATCGTGACGTGTCCTGTATATGACAGCACGTCGTAAACAAGATTTTTTTTTACATCAAAAATTTACCTACGATTTACCTTTAATTGCAACTTTATTTTTAGGTTATGTTTTTCTAAAGGAGAATTTACATTCGTCGCATATTTAATCTGGAGCTTCAGCGTGTTTGAATAAAACTTTGATTGGAAAACAAGTTTTTTTTTTTCAAAAAAAGAAGAACCTTTTGTGCTAACTATTAATTAATTTAAAGCTAGAATATTACTAAGCAACAAGTTCGAGAAATGAATTAGAAGTTAACAAGAAATTTAGAACAATTTACGTCCTCTGATGATCAGTAACAAAAATGTGTATTCCAAAATCCTCAATGTTTAGATATATTATTAGATCTTGTTAAGTAATAAAGTAATAAATTATTATTCTCTAGAATATGGAATGGTTAGGGTAGGTAAGCGTTTAGAACGCTTACCTACCCTAACTACTACTACCTTATTCTACTACCTTATAATTTTTCTTACCAAAGAAATTTGTAGGCTTCAAAAAAAAACAACTTAAATTATGGAATAATTCTAAAAGTTGTGCATCAGTTCTTTATTTAGGAAGGATTTAATTTGTTTAAGGTGATCTATGCAATAAATAACAGCAAAAGTCTAAATTAGGTAACTTGTGTTCACATTCCACGCACAGAAAAGCCGTTGTCCAATGGAATTTCTTTTTGACGTCTCGTTCACCTCTGCGTCGGACATTAATAAAGGCTATGAGGAAATGTGCAAAATCATCCCTTGCGTCTCGAAATTGACTGATTCACTCCACTTCTCGGTACTGCCATGAAACGTGTCTTGAGTA
This sequence comes from Taphrorychus bicolor, assembly GCA_951812265.1. Lineage (NCBI taxonomy): Eukaryota > Metazoa > Arthropoda > Insecta > Coleoptera > Curculionidae > Taphrorychus > Taphrorychus bicolor. The sequence goes on from OX638304.1 coordinate 23,452,774, forward strand.
TTCCAAAAATCGCGAGCTCTGGTTGTGTCAAAGCCTCACTGATGAGCCTAGTCTGTGGATGGACACAATTAGAGCTTGCGAAATGATGGTTTATCAGTCGTTTAAAAGGTCGAAAACAGCGTTTTCATAGTACCGACGGCTAAAAATCGATTTCTGTATTTTACAGTAATCTGCATCATTCTTGACTGATTCAGTCCATCATTAAACGCTCTGTCATATTTATACTCTCACCGACAAGCTGGAGTGGAGGGGCCGGGCCTCATCAAGAATGGTGCATTCTGTAGGATGGCTCAACTTGGCTGATGGATCTAGTTCTCTCAGTTTCATTCGCCACTCTTCCATTCTTCAACCAATAGCGTCAACGCGGGTCAATCAGATACGTCATTTTCGATGCGTTGTAATCAAGGGCGCTTTACATGATCTCTTATGAACAAAATCAATCCTTTAGTTCTCTACTATCCTACCCACGTGAGCAATTATTCAGGGCCGCAATTTCTCTTTCCTCTCTTTCCTATTGAAGTTGTTCTCGTGCTTGAATATCTCAATGGCTTCTCTGATTAGTTTAGGAATGCTGTTGTTAATGTAAAATTATATCCACCTGGTTAAAAAAAAATATCGCGCTTTTAGAAAGAGAGCTTATTCTGCTACTGCTGACTTTTGTGTCCCAGTTTGCAGTTCTTTTTGTGTTCCTTTATTTCCTAATCCATCGAACCTTGTAAACTCCGGGTACTGATAAATGATCCCTCTGGTCTTTGGTGGATCTCAGGCTCCGTTGTTTTGTGCAAGTCGGTTTAAAAACAGGTAGTATCCATGTCTTTGTAGATAAGTCAGAGGTAAAAGGGGTCTTTCTGCATCTTTTTCTTTCGTAAAATAATCTATCAAATTTCAAATAAAGTTCTGTTCCCGTTCAGAAAATCAAGTTTTCATCTTAAACGATAATAAAACAATGTGTCAGTCTGATAATGAATCAATGACAAACATTTTTTTCGGCATTGTTAAGTGGCAGGTGGTACGTGACGTATGTTTATGACGTAATTTTGCTATTTCATTCAGTACCCATGAGTTAGTGAGAATGGAAAATTATGACGAAATTCCACAAGATGATTATTCAGAGTTTACTTAGAAAACTTGCTGGAGAGTCCTGGACCTGATTCACAATTTGGGGAATTTTAAGTAACCAATAGAGTTGCGATAAATGATTTTCTAATGTTGCAATGAGAAACATCCTAGTTGGTATCTTTTGTCCATATATCTTTAAAGCTGTGTAAATTTGTCTTCAAACTTTCATGGTAGACTCGTCAGGTACTATTTTACGTCTACCTTTCTTTAAAATTTCCTGTACCTTCTCGTTGTAAAGGGCAAAATTCATTAATCTGGTGGTGAAAGAAATTTGATAGATTTGTTTGTTGCTATTTCTTCAAGGCTGACTTTTCTTCTTTTGTAATGCTTCTGCATAGGTGTCGAAAGATATCCGGACTTTCAATTTGAGTTCTAGACTCTCACTGGTGCCTGAGGTTGGATCGACAACTGATGATAAAAACTAAAGCTGTCAAACTTTAAATTTTCCTCTATCCTTGCTGTACGTGATCGTTCGAAGTCGATTCATAAAGTTTGGCATTTTCACAAAATACTCTGTAAGTTCAGGTTAGTTTTGGATGGAATTACGAAGTACTTAATATTAATAAGTAGTAAAGTAGACAAGCACTGTAGAGATAGATAGATAGAGTATGATTAAAATTAGGGTAAAATGAGTTTTGGCCTCGCACTCCGGCTAAACTTGTTAAAATAACTTATCACCCACCGATAATAATAACACCAATAATAAAAGAAGGCGTCAGTGCTACTTCAGTCAGCGTCGCGTTTTACACGGTTTAGCACTCAGCTATGGCGCTATGGAAATGATACCGAGTTTACAACGGCAACTTTCCGAACTGATAGCATCCGGGCGTTGTTTTATCTCCCGTGTTCCGCAGTTATACTTTCCTTGAAGTAGGAAACTTTATAAGTATATCTGGGCAGAGCGCGGAGGTAGCTGAAGTTTAAGAGCGTTTCGTTTCGCTAATTGCCGGCAAGTTTTTGAAACTTTGACGTGGTGTTTATTAAAGGGATGTCCCTCCGTGTTTTGGGGCTCGCCTACTTAAAACTAAGATCGTTAATTTGCAATGGGGTTGTTTAGAGAACGAGGCTAAAGCTTTCTCAATTAACAAAAGTTTTTGGCTTACAAGAGTAATTTGATTGCACTGTTATTTCTTCTATATCTCTTAAGCGGTGGGAGACTTTTTGCGCATTTTAATCTTTATATGAAAAGAAAGAAGAAACTGAGAACTAAAATTAGCAAAACTATTTCTGAGCAAGTGTTGCAGTCAACAGCAATTTTTCAAAGAAATGCTCAATAAAAGTATATAATATGTAGGGCATTGCTTGACAAAGACTCGCAATTAAACTGTGGAAAATCATTGATGATATTAGTTAGGTTTGTTATTCTTCTGGTTAGATTCTCTAACAGCAGATGTTCCGTTCTGTCTTTTCAATGCGTCCAGTCTTGGTATCCGTTCAAACATTGACTTGGCTTATCCTAAATTCAATAAAGCCTCAAATAATTTACATATTGATAGGGGGGGGGGGGGGGGAATATTATCATGTCAGTTATTGCAAAATAGAGTACAATTAAAAAATAATAATGCAAGTAAAATATGATAAAAGCATTTAATTTTCAGGACAGTTTTTGGATGGGTTGTTTAGGGTAAGGTCTCAGACTCAGAGATTCAAAATAGGGACACTTGTAACTTGTCAATTATTCTTTGATTAGTCGAATGAGATATTTGCAACAAAAAAAGGCATCAAATTAAGTAGTTAAAAATATTTTTTCTTTACAAAAATAAAAAAAAAGTAAAAATATATGATAATATGTATATCATAATCAGTAGGCGAATATGCAACATGTGAGCCCTGTTGGTTAGGTCAGTTCAGTTTCTCTTTTTCTTTGATTAGGTTAGTTCACGTTAGTTCAATTATATTTGCCTTTGGTTATGTTAGTTCAGCTCTAGCTGTCCTATATATATACACTTAACATATTTAATTGACTTATTTCCTATAAAAAAAAAATATTAGATGACAATGTCGAATGATGACAAATAAAATAAAACTTTTAGCTTCTTTGGCAAAAAACTCTAATTTCAAATATGCAAACTATTCATAAAATTATTCTTTTCGTATATTTTAAATTGGGATGCAGCCGCTTCGTGTCACTAAAGTCAAAATTTCCTTAATACTGAGTCAAAACTTAAAAAATTTTCATGTTACTTTCGCATCAAAATTGATCAAAATGTAAACATTTTCTAATTTTATCTTACGTTTGGAGTTACGTTTCGACTAAAAATTTCTGTTACCAAAGTCGAAATTTTTTAATTTTGTGTTATGCTTTAGACTAAACGTTCATGTTACTAAAGTCAAAACTTAAAAACTTGATGTTACTTTCGGATCAATGTAATGATTTTCTGGTTTCTAAGTTAAATTTTTTTAATTTTGTGTTACGTTCAGACTCCATTTTTTGTGTTATTATAGTCGAAATTAAAAAATTTCGTGTTATATTTGGACTAAAGTTTGCTGTTAATAATGGTATAATAAATAATTTTAGACCACAATTTCTTGTTACTAAGTCAAAATTAAATAATTTCGTGTTACGTTTAGACTAACATTTCAAGTCAATGTTAAGAAAATTTGTGTAACTTCCAGACCAAATTTTCTTGAAACGTTTAGATTAAAATTTCCAGTTACTAAAGTCAAAATTTATAAATTTTTTATTACTTAAATCAAAACTTAAAAATTTGATGTTACTTTCGGATCAATGTAATGTATTTCTGGTTTCTAAGTAAATTTTTTTTAATTTTATGTTACTTTTAGACCACAATTTCTTGTTGCTAAATCAAAATTAAACAAATTTGTATTAGGTTTAACTAAGATTTCAAGTCAAAATTTTAAGATTTTGTGTTACTTCCGGACCAAAATGTCGTGTTTTATTTAAAGTAAAATTTCTTATTACCAAAATCGAAACCTTAATGTTATTTTCGGAACAAAACTTCTTGTTACTAAACAAATTTCTTTTATTTTTGTGATACGTTTAGACTACAATTTTGTGTACACTACAGTCAAAATTAAAAAATTTTGTGTTACTCACACTTAGACCAAAATTTCGTGTTATTGAGTCAAAATTTAAAAAACTTTGCGTTACGTTCAGACTAAAATTTCCTGTTAGTAATTATGACATAAATTATGACATTTTAGTTACTTTTAAACCAAAATTTCTAGTTGCTATGCAAACATTTTAATTTTCGTGTTACGCTTTAAACTAAATTTTCGTCTAAACTAAAGTCAAAGCTGAAATATTTGATGGTACTTTCGAATAAAAATTTTTTGTTACTACATTTTTTTATTTTATATTACGTTTAGACTACAATTTCGTGTTCCTACAGTCAAAATTCAAAAGCTTTGTGTTACATTTAGACTAAAATTTTATAATACTAAGGTCAAAATTTTTAAACTTTCTGTTACTTTTAGACCAAAATGTCTTGTGACGAGATTAATATTTAAAAAAAATCGTGTTACGTTTAGACTAACAACTCAAGTCAAAATTTTGAGATTTTGTGTTACTTTTAGACCAAAATTTCTCATTGCTAAGTAGAAATTTTTAAATTACGTTTTACCTTGTAGCTAAATTTTCGTGTTACTAAAGTCAAAAACTTAAAGTTTGAAGACTGTTACCTTTGGATTAAAATTTCTTGTTATTAAGTAAAAATGCTTTAATTTTGTGTTACTTTAGACTAAAATTTCGTGTTATCAGAGTAAAAATTTCAAAACTCTGTGTTACGTTTAAACTAAAATTTCCAGATACTGATGTCGAAATGTTGTGTTACTGTCAGACCAAAATTTTTTGTTACCAAGTCAAACATAAAAAATTTCGTGTTACGCTTTATACTTAATTTCCGTATTACTAAAGTTAAAATTAAAACAAATTTATGTTACTTTGGGATCAAAATGTCTTGTTACTCTGTAACTCTGTAAACATAATTTTGTGTTACGTTTAGAGTTACGTTTGGCCTAAAAATTTCTGTTATCTAAGTCAAATTTTTTAAATTTTGTGTTACTTTTAGACCAACATTTCTTTTTAACAAGCCAAAATTAAAAAAATCGTGTTATGTAATTTTGTGTTTTGCTTTAAACTAAATTTTCATGTTACTAAGGTCAAAATTTAAAAACTTGATGTTACTTTCGGAACAGTGTAATGCATTTCTGGTTTCTAAGTTAAATTTTTTAAATTTTGTTTTATATTTAAACCAAAATTTTCTGTTAGTAATATAAAAATTTTGTAAATCTGTATTACTTTTAGACCACAATTTCTTGTCACTAAATCAAAACTAAACAATTTTGAGTTACGTTTAAACTAATATTTCAAGTCAAACTTTGGAGAATTTGTGTAACATCCACACGACATTTTCTTGAAACGTTTAGATTAAAATTTCCTGTTACTAAAGACAAAAATTGTTAATTTTGTGTTTCTTTTAGACCACAATTCCTTGTTACCAAGTCAAAATTAAACAATTTTATGTTACGTTTAGACTAACATTTGAAGACAAAATTTAAAGATTTTGTGTTACTTCCAGACCAAAATTTCCTGTTATATTTAAGCTAAAATTTCCTATTACCAAAGTCGAAACTTAAAGATTTGATATTACTTTTGGAACAAAATTTCTTGTTACCAAACAAAATTTTATTTTACATGTTACTGCAGTCAAAATTTAAAAAACTTTGTGTTACGTTTAGACTAAAATTTCTTGTTACTAATGTTGACATATTTTAATTTTGTGTAACTTTTAGAACAAATATTTTCGTTGCCAAGTCAAAACGCTTTACAGTATGCTTTAAACTAGATTTTCGTCTTACTAAAGTCAAAATTTAAAAACTTTGAGTTACGTTTAAATTGAAATTTCCAGATACTAATGACGAAATTTTGTGTTACTGTTAGACCAAAATTTTTCGTTACCCAGTCAACCACAAAAAATTTCGGGTTACGCTTTAGTCTAAATTTCAAATAAAAATTTGATGTTACTTTCGTCAGAAAGTCAAAACTTAACGGCTACTTTAATAATTTGGTATCAAAATTTCTTGTTACTAAATTTCTTTATTTTGCGCTACATTTAGACTATAATTTCGTATTCCTTCACTCAAAATTAAAAAACTTTGTGTTACGTTTAGACTAAAATTTCCTATTACTAAGTTCAAAATGTTTTAGTTTTCTGTTACTTTTAGGATAAAATGACTTGTTACAAGATCAAAATTTAAAAAAATTTGTGTTACGTTTAGACTAACAATCCAAATAAAAATTTTGAGATTTTGTGTTACTTTCAGATCAAAATTTATCATTGCTAAGTAGACATTTTTAAGTTTTGTTTTACCCTGTAGACTAAATTTTCGTGTTACTAAAGTCAAAAATTTAAAATTTGAAGATGTTACCTTTGGGTCAAAATTTCTTTTTACTAAGTAAAAATGCTTTAATTTTGTGATACGTTTAGACTAAAATTTCGTGTTACTACAGTCAAAATTTAAAATCTTTGTGTTACGTTTAAACTAAAATTTCCAGATACTAATGTCGAAATTTTGTGTTGTTGGGGGAATGAAAAAATTTGATGTTACTTTCGAAACAAAATTTCTTTTTACTAAACAAATTTTTTTATTTTTGTGATACGTTTAGACTACAATTTCGTGTTACTACAGTCAAAATTTAAAAATTTTATGTTACTCACTCTTAGACCAAAATTTTGTGTTATTAAGGCAAAATTTAAAAATACTTTTAATTACGTTTAGATTAAATTTTCCTGTTACTAATATTTTTAATTTTTAATTTTGTGTAACTGCTAGAACAAAACTTTTCATTGCCAAGTCAAAGTTTAAAAATAGTTATAAATTTAGGCTTACATTTTAAGTAAACAATTTTAAATTTCGTGTCACGCTGTAAACTAAATTTTCGTCTTACTAAAGTGAAAATAAATTTCATGTTACTTTTGGGTGAAAATTGCTTGTTACTACATTTCTTTACTTTATGAATTACCGTTAGATTGAAATTTTCTGTTACTAAGGACAAAATTTAAAAATTTTCTGTTACTTTTAGACCAAAATGTCTTGTTACGAGATCAAAATTAAAAAAAAATTGTGTTACGTTTAGATTAACAATTCAAGTCAAAATTTTGAGATTTTGTGTTACTTTTGGACCAAAATTTTTCAATGCTAAGTAGAAAGTTTTAAATTTATTTTTACCCTTTAGACTAAATTTTCGTGTTACTGAAACTTAAAATTCTGACGTTACCTTTGAATCAAAATTTCTTGTTACTAAGGAAAAATGCTTTAATTTTGTGGTACATTTAGACTAAAATTTCGTGTTACTACAGTCAAAAGTTAAAAACTTTGTGTTACCTCTAGACTAAAATTTCCAGATACTAATATCGAAATTTTGTGTTACTGTTAGAACAAAACTTTGTTGCCAAGTCAAACATAAAAAATTTCGTGTCTTCTGTTTCTTTAGGGTAAATTTCCGAATTACTAAAGTGAAAATTAAAAAATTTTATGTTACTTTTGGATCAAAATTTCTTGTCAGTAAGTAAATATTTTGTATTTTTTTGTTACCTTTAGACTACAATTTCGTGTTGCTACATTCAAAGTTAAAAAAAAAATATTTTACTTTCAGACCAAAATTGTGTGTTTATTCATATATGTGTGTCAAAATTTAAACATTTTGCTTAAAATTAAAAAAATTCGTGTTATTTTTAGACTAAAATTTCCTATTACTAAAGACATTTTTTTTAAATGTTGTTTTACTTTTAGAGCTTAAAATTTCTTGTAACCAAATCAAAGTCAAAAAAATAGTAAGAAAATGTGGTTTCTAGAAATTTTTTATTAACTTTTTGACGTAGCCAAAATTATATACCTCAGAAAAGACACCGTTCTTATTAACGTCATTCTTACGTCGCAAAGTGACGTGATTTTAACGTCACAAAGTAACTTTGTTTGACGTTGCAAAATGACGTCATCGGTCTGTGACTTACGCCCGTCGTTATAACGTTGTTTCGACGTCATCTCATGACGTCTTTGGTGACCAATGCTTACCAAAAAATTACGTCAAAATGTCGTCACCTTCCCGCCTGAGCAGTTAAAGCTTTAGATAAAAATGAAATTAATTTGCAAGTACTGAAAGCATCCTTAGGCTAACCAAGTTCTAAACTATTTTGGACATCGTTGCTCAAAATTAATGTTTTCGTTTCGCCTAGTTTCTTAACAATCTCAATGGAAGCAAAAAAACTGACAAAAATTATTGTATTTTTATTGAAAACTATCCCAACAAATTAAAGAAATTTGAGCTCATAAACCGTCTATTGACTACTGTTAACAGGATCGTAATCGTAAATAGCGCAAAATTAACGATTCAGGTTAGGACTAGACTTTGAAGGGAAAGCAAGTTACGAAAACTCCAATTTGACTTTATTTTGACATATTTTCATTCCTTCTATTATCTCATACTATTTTTAGTAAAATATCTGACAATCAATTTTATCAAAAAAATTCGACGACTACTACAATCTGAAGTGTATTCCGGGCTTTGAAGCCATGATCCAATGGAATTTCTTCTAGACGTTTCGTCTACAGCTGCAGCACACATTATCAAAGGCTATGAGGCAATGGGCGAACTGATATCCCGTAATTTTCAGCGTTGAATGATTCGTCTGTAGTGAACTCCGTGGTATTTAATCTCCCTCCGACCGTCGCGCTGCAGTGGGGGGATTGAGATGGGGGTAGTGGTGGCGTGGGGTTTCGGCGCCCACAAAAAAACAGCGCACACAATGACAAAGCACACCATAAAAGTTATGGTTTGGTTTTTCTACCCTTTTAGCTAAAAATATACACTTTAAAACTCGCTGAATAGCTTAAACAACAAATAATAATAGCCGATGGATCGGCTCAAACTTCTCTAATTCATAACGAGGCAAGTTTCTGTGTTTAATTTACTTTACCAAGACAACCTCTATGTGAATACGATTCGCTCCCTATCGATTTCTCGACCCGAACTTACTCCATTTTGTTTCCGGTAATTTCGTTAACTGTCAGGGCATAATTGCAAAAACGAAACAATGTTATTTAGATGACCCCGTCGGATCTACCCTTGTTCAGTCTAGGGCACTTGTCATTGTTGGCTCACATACATGTGTCAAGTGGCTCTGCTGAAGTCCTCGCACAGGGGTATAAAACAAATGAAGGACCGAACTCGAGGGAGTTGCGAAAGGGAATTAAAATTTCCAGCGAGGTTGAAGAAAAAAAGTTGAAATGTCGCAGAAGGTAAAAATAGAAACCGGTCGATGTAAGGTCGCAAAGTCGAAATGCCCTTCCGCAACACGTTATTGCCACTGGCAGGTGCTTACTTCGGTTCCGAAGTTGTTTAAATGGCGACGCTGCATAGGGCACGTTCAAAGGCCAGTTCATTTAACGCGACTTAAAGTTAAAGTTTGAATTTTAAGCGGCATCTAATGGCAGTAATTAGGGAAAGGAACAGCGTTAACACCTACCTGGCAATTACACAATTTTTACCGATTCTAAAACGTTAGAAGCGTATAGGGTTTGTTAGATACTATCTTAAACATTTTCAAAATGACTAGATGAACTGTATTCTAAATTGTATTGTAGAGCGGTGGCGCGGGGTTTGGGCACTTGCATTTACAGCGGCAGGCGCATTTGAACCACTACCCCCTCCCCAGTCCCCCCACTGCAGCGCGATGGCGGAGGAATAAGTAACACCGAGCTCACCACAGTGGAATCATTCAACGTCGGGAAGCACGGGAGGTCACTTCGCCCATTGCCTCATCGTATTTGATAATGTCTGCCGCAATGGTAGACGAAACATCAGGAGGAAATTCCTTTGGACAACAGCTGCAGCTGAAGGTCGTACATAATCCGTATTGGCAAAACAAGTCCATTACCAATAAAAGTTCACTTTCAATATCAGATACGAGGGCTTTAGGCCTGATTTTCTAATTTTCTCCAATTTCGAGGCTGGTTTTGGTTTCTTCTTCAAGTGATTAAGTCGATCCGCTGACAGTCCTCAACACAATATTTCCGAACGAGGAAATGCTTATATTGCACTCGTCGGGTAGTAAAATTGTCACTTCGTATAATGACTAAAATAAGTGTTTCATTGCCAGTCAAAGTTTTTTCTTCAAGTGTAACCAGTAATGTTAACCTGGCACTAAAGGAGACTCTGCCATATTTGCTCTTTCTCACTGATTGATTTTAGTTTTCCAGATTCCTGCTAATTCCTCCAAATATCTGTCCATCGATCTTCCTTCAATTGGTAACGGCTGATGTTCTTCTTCTTGTTTGATCACACCACGACTTAATCCACCTCATCTAGTCCAGCAATTGCTCCAGGATTTAATCTTCTTAAAGCTCTTGTTGAACCTCCATCGTGCTGATTCTGTGGGAGGTGTTTAACTTAGACACCTAATACACCAGAGCTCGTATGAAAACATTCCTGGTACTGCAACGGTGAGTCATCTTCAAGTACCCTTTTCATCTTTGTATCCCCAACTCCTTCAATATTCTGCTTTCTTGTTAGCTGTTGTTATTTCCGCTTTGTTTTCCAGTTGTGCTATAGATGAGTTTTTATTACGGCGACAATGTCTGACTAGATATCTGCAGCTTTACCACACAAACCGGTTAGAAGATCGGTAGCTTTCCTGAGTCCGTCTATTCATTGGCTTCAAATTGGTATCTATGGATATTCCAGAAGTAAGTGCCGTCGAAAATTGAACGTTTAGTGGCACCAAATCTTCGAGTCAAATATGTAGACGATCCTGAATCTCTCGTCATTTATTCTCTGCCACCTTCTACTTCTTCTTTGATTGCTTTCACTTCTGCTTTTACTTCATCCGATTTAGTGTTTTCATATTCATGCAGCTCGATCTTATTTGTTTCAAAACCAGTCCTGATTCTGCAGCTTTCTTATCGAGTCGTCTGCGTTCTTTTCTTTTTCTCATTCTACCCTTCATCTTTGTTCCGCTTCACAAACACTTCTAACGATTCTTTGGATCTCTTCGCAGTCGATTTTATATTCGCCATAAACCAAACACAAATGTTCTAAAGTCATTGGGAATGAAGCTTGAACTAGAAGACTGTAAAGGCTTTCTCGGTTAATCAAAATACAATTTAAAGTGATTTGACACACTGACGTGTCATCTATAGCTGCGGCAGACATTATCAAAGGAGATGAGATAATTGGCGAAGTGGTCTCCAGTGCTTCCCTACGTAGACTGATTCGACTGTAGTGAGCTCCATGATGACTGGGATGGGGATAGTGGTGAAATTCCTGTTGAAATTGTTGTCGGGTTTAAAGATCTCAATGGCTTCTTTCGTTAGTCTTGGATAGAAACGCTGAGATTGATATAAGAGATCCACCTTGTTGAAAAGGATGTCGTGACCTTCGGGGAGACCGTGATCTGCTACTGCTGAGTTTTATGTTTGTCCCAGCCAGTCTGCAACTCCTCTTGTGTTCCGTAACCCTAATTTTTGGGTTGACAGAGTTGAAGTGTAAGCTGCCCAGGCGGGAAGGTGACGTAACTTTTTGGTAAGCATTGGTCACCAAAGACGTCATGGCATGACGTTCAAACAACGTCATAATGACGGGCGTAAGTCACAGACCAGTAACGTCATTTTGCAACGTCAAAATAATGTTACCTTACGACGACATAATCACGTTATTTGAACTAACCGAAGCTAAATTTATCTATAAATCATAAAAAAGAGCGTTTTATTTTTAAATCTCTAGGGTTTTAATTTCAACTTCCAACTTAAAGCCAAAACAGTTTAAAAGCTGCAAAAATTTGCTAAAAAAAAATCCTTTTTCAGACCATAATTTTTGAAATATAAATTGAACTTTGAATTGTTGTAGATATTTCGAGTCAGTACCGTGTAAAAAAAATCAAAATTTTTTTATCCTAAAAATAACTCATTTATAAGCCAAAATTGAACTATGAAAAAGTTAAATTTTTGGTCAACATTGCCTTGGAAGAATGAAAGCCAATAAAAAGTCGAATGAAAACAAATATATGAGAAAAAGCAAAAAAATGTAGAAAACGTGACCAAGAATAATAATAGAAAATCATGGAAAATCAGGAGCAAAAAAAAATATAATATCAACAAAAAAAAATATGATAAATAACAAAAAGCACTATTCGACTATTCGAATCTCGAGAATTTGGTCCCAAAACTTGGCCGAAAAAGTTCCTAGACTTATCCAAAAACCACCAGCGCAGGTTATTTAAATCTAAGTACACCTTAAAAAATAACATACACATTTTTGTCATTTTAATTACTTTGATATTTCCAAAGCATAAAACATGAGAATAAATGAGAACCATAAAAATACAATAAAAAATAAATAATTGATATAAAAAATGGACTTCCAAGAGAAAGGTAGCGGGAGAAGGACCCAAAATAAAACTTCTACGCTTCCACAGAAATTACCGACGTTACGGCGTTTGTTTTACGTCTTTTTCAAGGCTAAAAAATTTAAACAACACAATAACGAAGACGCCATAAAAATACTCACACATCTACTTAACAAATTAAAAATTACTATAACTACTAATTTTTAGTTTGTTAAGTAGATGTGTTTGAGTATTTTTATAGCGTCTTCGTTATTGTGTTGTTTAAGTTTTTCAGCCTTGAAAAAGACGTAAAATAAACGTCGAAACGTCGACAATTTCCGCGGAAGCGTAGAAGTTTTATTTTGGGTCCTTCTCCCGCTACCTTTATCTTGGAAATTAAAATCTTGAGGACGCTACACCTAAAAAATCGACGTAATGATCCAAATGTTAAAAAATCTGAAATAATCAGAAACGTATAGAAGAACAGTTGCAAATAGTTAAAGGCACAGATTTAAATTATTTCTAATTTAGGCCAAAATCATCTAAAAATTTGCCAAAAATAGAAAAGTTACCTTTTGTTGAGTTACTTTAAGATTTCACTTTAAGGTTGTCACATTTTCGGTAGTTTCCGAGTTATTTGGAAAAATGTGAACATTTTTCAAAACTTCAAACACAATAATCTCCTGTATTTTGTGAATTATTCTTGATAGACGAAAACATAAAGTTATTAAATGTAATAACTTTTTAATCTTTACAAAATGGCATAACGCATTATCATTATGTACTTTTTAATAACTGAATTAGTTACTTTTGTGTCAAAATTACCTCGAAAAAAAAACAAATGCGCAATGCAAAAAAAATATATGAAATAATAAATAATTAAACAAATCATGTTAAAGAATGAGATTAGAAAAATATAAACAAAAAAAGAACACTAAGAAATAAAAAAAAACGAAATTAAAAACTACGAAAAGCATCGAAAGTAAAAAATTTAGAGCAATTTGGAAATTACTGAAAAAGAATATGGAGGCAGATAGGAGCATAAATAGGGCCTTTTTCGGATCAGAATTTATATTAAAAAAAATTATATGGAACTCGTTTTAGTTCTTCTGTTTCGGGCCAATACCGTATAAAAAAAATAAAAATCGGGACTCATTAATGGTAAAAAACACAGTTTTGGCCCAAAATTGTCTCAATAGAAATAATTTTATTACCTCGAAAGGATGAAAACAAGGCAAATTGCAATTTAGATCCATTAAAAAAATATAAAAGGAAGTAATGTAACGAAACGTGACAAGTAATCACAATATGAATTAAATTTGAGTACATACTAAAAGAACAATAAGAAAAGAAATGAAGACCAGTTTAAAAACTTGTATTTCAAAAATTTATAATTACAAAAAAGTTAAGAAAAGTGAAAAATTATAAAAAAAATAAGTTTAAAACAGGTAGTGTATTTAAATTTTAGGTAGCAAATTATTTCCAATTTTTGGCCAAAATTGTTTCAAATTTCGGAAACTTTTATAATGAAATTCTTCTCAAACTCGTATAAAAAACTTGAAAAATCAGAAATAATTTTGTTTTTTTTTCACATTTTTATTTACTGCATAAAAGTCAATACAAAATTTTAAGTGTATTTATATATATTTACATTTTTTTAACAGCTTTTTTTAAATTTTTTGGTTATATCTTTTTTTCACTTCTTTTGCACTTTTTTTACACTTATTTTAACCTTTTTTCTACAATAAAAAATATGACGTCACTATGAGTCGTCATTATCCCGTCGAAAAATCGATGTTATTTTTTCGTCAGGTGACGTCGAATAACGAATAATCACCAAAAGTTGATATTTCGCAGTTTACATTGTTCAAGATCTTGAGTTAACAAAGGTCTCTTTAACACTTCTTCGTTCTTCATTATTTTTTTCATTAAATTTGCCCCAAAAAACTTTTTAAAATATCTTTTCTAGAATACTCTTGCATAACATCTTACTGCTTTTGCAAATCTTTTTTGTCGAAACGAACTGGTCTGCGATCTACTCAAAACCGTACTTATAAAGGGTAGACCCCAAAACTGGTATGCAGGTGGGTTGATCAACAAATTGGTGACCACTGCGCTCTTTGCGTCACCTAATTAGAGTATTTGCGTTTGACATATGACAACTCAAGGCAAAACTATCGAAAAACATCGGCGTTATTTTCGTCTTTGTATATGCAATCAACTCTGTTTTTTAGTGTTCAACTGCAATCATGAGTGAGGGAAAAAGATACTGGAAAGAGTTTTCCCCGTTGTGTATATACAACCAACTCTGTCTTTTGTTGTTCAACGGCAATCAAGAGTGTGTTAGAAAGACACTGGGTAAGATGCGTACGTGACTTCAGTCAGCACCACACTAAAATATTAATAGACAAGCTGTTACCACCTAGTAACTGAAATTTCATCAGACACATGGTAATTTTAATGCGAAACGTGAATGTATTCGTAGAGAACAATCTCGCTTACAAATTTTAGTTTTATTTCGAAACGTAGCAGATGCTATTCTATGAAAACGTTCGAATTAGGCTTTAAATTTGAGTTTCTTCATTTAATTAATTCCTTTAATTCGATGCTAAATTTAGAACTATGATAACTTTAAGAAAACACTACCATTGACCGGTTTTAAAAATGAAAACAGTTTCAACGTTTATGCTGTCCCAAAGAGGGAAAAGTCACAACATTTACAACATTCTAAGAGGAATGACAATAAAGATACAGCCACATGACGAATATTAGTGCCGAAGCA
The DNA here is from genome assembly GCA_951812265.1 of Taphrorychus bicolor. Classification (NCBI taxonomy): domain Eukaryota; kingdom Metazoa; phylum Arthropoda; class Insecta; order Coleoptera; family Curculionidae; genus Taphrorychus; species Taphrorychus bicolor. Next base: position 23,468,020 of record OX638304.1, read on the forward strand.
ATTCTTCGTCTTCTTCAGAGTACGTTTCTTACCTGGCACAAGCCTAGGGCCATTGCAGGAAATGTTCTGAGAGCCAGCGACTTCACCACCGTATTTGAGGTGCAACGGGTCAGCGCTGCTCGATACGACCGCGATTTCGTCCAGTTCGTGGCAGCCGCCCTCCGCCGCCCCCTTGCACCCCGGTCCGCCCACCAGACGTCCCGCCGAACTGTCCTGAAACAACGAAACGATAAATATTAAACCGATTATTATCTGCATCGTTTTTACCGGCTTTGAAATTTACATAAAAAGTGATTGCGAGTCTTAACAAAAGAACGATTTCCGTTCTCTGATAAGAAATATCTCGTCGTTAATTAACTTCACTTTTCTCATTTTGCAGATCGTACTAATGATTCGTTCTTTCAATGTTATCAGTTCTAGTAAAATATACTCGTCAAGGGTCAGTAATCCCGGCAAATGCTTAAATTCCTTCTCCCAGATTGTCTACAATAAGACGCTGCTGTTGCTTTTACGAGCAGTAGGAGCGTCTCTCTTTGTTTCGCCAACCAATGTTTTGAAGGCTTTATACTGCACTTTGTCCTACTCTGGCTGCGTCTAAAGCTCTTATCTTCCTCTTGTTGTTTGCGTTTCTCCTCCTCCTTCCATCTCCTCTCTTCTTTACCTTCCTCCCATGCCTTTGTTTGCCTTCTCCACGTGCCTTTAACTCTGTCATTGCATTTATTCTAAAGAAAATAATATTCATCCGAGGGAACTCAAGTAACCAAATTAAACAGCCAAAGTTAAAACCCATGTACTTGCACTTATCCCAATTATCTTTTGTTGTCAGATTTTCTTCTGTTTTCTTCAATGTTCAAATTGCTTTCTTTGTTGCGCTAGTTATGATCAATTGAACTAAAATCAACATGAATTTGCTTGAAGGCTCCTCCTCACACTCATCCCACTCAGATTCCCTAAGTTTTTCTTAAGTTTTACCTTGTTATGGATAGTGAGTGTCAGTGTATGTATTTTCATAAATTGGAGTTGTTCGATAAGTTTCGAGAGCTTAATCTATCTCTTTTATTCCTCACAAGTATCCATCATCATCACATCAATGAATTCATCTTTAGAACTGTCTGAGAAGTTACTGATGTTATCTGAGGCAAAATATGGTCCTTGCAGTGGTTACTGGTTACTGCAAATATAAACCAACTTTCTTCTGCCAGTCCAAGCTTGGATCCCTATCTGCAGGTTTCGACTCGTCTTTTTCATTATCTCCTTCTGATTCAATAGTATTGTCCATTTTGAAAAAAAGTCAAAAAAGTGCTGCTCTTATCTTCTGAGGTACCTGAAGCTTCAGAACCCAAAGCTCCTTCTAAATATTCTTCTTCCACCAGCAAGCTGCTTCTGTTTGGACCGTTTGTTTGGTAGCCAACTTTTTCCTTTTTAATCTTTTAAGGTACTTTCCTGAATTGTTTACTTTTGAACTCAGTTTCTTAACCAAGGTTGCCCTTTCTTTCAATACTGAAAAGCGCCAAGTCTGCAAGGGCAAAATATAGTACTGGGGTTTGTCATTAATGCTTGGGATCCTTGTTGGATTCTTGTTTGACCTCGAAAAGGTTGAATGGAAGTGCTCTTAAAAAAGTTACTGAGATATGGTCTCGTGGTATAGATTATCTTGTGCCAAACTTCTGTACTCTTACCAACCTTCCACACAAAAACATACAACTTTAATGGAATAAACGTTTCTTCTTCTCTTCTTAGAAGCTCTTAAGTCTTGACTCCTAAGTCTTGACTTGCCGTTGGTCATTCAGTATGATGCAAGAAACTTTAGCTTAAGGGCTGTCCTGTACATGTATTCCAAACATATGATGGACCAAACAGAGTGGATAGTAATCCGTTACCTAAGTAGAGCCTTTAAAAGACTATACAGCACTACAGAGAAGGTGTGCCTAGCAGTTCTCCTTCGCTGAAGAAATATTGCGATATAAAAGGAACCATATTACCATTTAAGTTAAAGAAACTACATAGTATCAAGGAAGATTCATATGCAGCAAATACCACTAAGATATCGTTCATGGGAAAGGAGAAGACAACTGTCCCAGAAGTTCTATCCCATTCTGTACCTGTTAACGAAGTCGTCGCCCGGTGCATTGATGGTATCAAAGGGTGTTGGACATTCATCTAAATATTTTTTATGTTTCAACAATTCTAAAATAATAATTTAAATGATTTGAAACTGTTTTAGCATACAGTATTTTTCAAACAAAGTTTCAGTCACGTGGCGAGTTTTTTTCTGCCGTCCCCATCAACTTACTGTCATCATCACCATCATTTCGGAATTGTGACAAAATGGCACCAATTCCGTGGTACAAATTCTCAGTAGCCAGAGCAAAAGTTCCCTCGTTTGATGGGTAGGACGCTACAAGTAGATTCTTCAATTCCGTGAAGGAATTCTGACAATTCTTGGTTAGTTGATGAGGCCCCGAGGTAAATAGAGCTTTAGCTGACTGACAGTTTGATCGAATTTAACGTGGCGAGTTTTTTTCTGCCGTTCCCGTCGACTTACTGTCATCATGACCATAATTTCGGAATGCTGACAAAACCAATTCCGTGGTACAAAGCCTCAGTATCCAAAGCAAAAGTTCCCTCGTTTGATGGGTAGGACGCTACAAGTAGATTCTTCAATTCCGTGAAGGAATTCTGACAATTCTTGGTTAGTTGATGAGGCCCCGAGGTAAATAGAGCTTTAGCTGACTGACAGTTTGATCGAATTTAACGTGGCGAGTTTTTTTCTGCCGTCCCGAACGACTTACTGTCATCATCACCATCATTTCGGAATGCTGATAAAACCAATTCCGTGGTACAAAGCCTCAGTGTCCAGAGCAGATTTTTCAATTCCGTGAAGGAATACTGAAAATTCTCTGTAAGGTGATGAGGCCCCGAGGCAAAGACGGCTTTAACTGACTGATAGTTTGATCAAATTTAAAATCTGCATCTTTTTTATAAGAAAAAATTTGCTAGAAATGATTGTAAATTCAATAGTAATACCTGTGAAAACAACAAATTTATAGTCTTTCAAATCAGAGCTGAGATGTGGAGAGAATGTAGAAAATCAAAAAAACTTTAATTTTCTTCGGATTTCCAATTGCCACGCCTTTTCTACAGGATGAAGCCCTGCTTAAAGAGAAAGGTTTGTTTATGAATGAAAAGTAAGGAAAACTAAAATACAAATTAAGTTTACAAAAGGGTGGTGATTTGTCTACTGGCCTGGCGAATTAGAATACCCCAGCTCAGATAATTCGGTGAGGGGGGGGGGGTAGGATAGCTAGCGCCACTGGCTTTGACAGAAAATCCAGAAACCTCTAATAATGGAATATTGCAACTCTACACCAAACCAAAATATAAACCAATATGTAAGTAAAAAACATCAACCTGATAGTTTGCTAGTGGTTGTCTGCATTATTATGGGTGGTAGCTTACATATAGTCTTCGATGCTGGTTGTCTTCCTACAGCGGTGAGAGTAGGTGGCTCGATACTAGGTACAGGTTGTGCTGAATTAAACTCTGAAAAAACCCTCTCTGAGGGTTATTTCTGGGTCTCTTCGTCAAAGTTCAAGGTCAGAAAAAAAAACATTACGCACATCGGAATTACAGCACGGGTCCCAGGAGGAAAGATAAGATGATGTCGCGTGTCACATGGCCAATCAGAGAAATCAATTAACAGCGACATCACGCAGGGTCCAAGCTCAGCAGATGAAACGAATGGAAGATAAATACTTAATCACTGACGTTAAAATTAGCAAAAGTAGTGAACAAATCAGGACTGGACCGACCCCATAAATCAGACATGAAACAAGTGAGGAAAAGGAAAAGAAATTAAGAAATTGATAATTTCTTCACTCAAACAGGTGAATTGAAACTGGCGCCGAATGAAGTCTCAACGGGAATCGCTTTAGAAAATATGATGAGTGCGTATATCTTTGCATCCTTATTCAACACAAGCCCAAGAGCGACGGCAATTCCTCCTCCACTCCAATGTCGATAGGCAAAATAAAGACAGCGTCATTGTCCAGTGCAACCAATCTGGACGCTTATTCTATAGGAAAGAGTGAAAGTGAGAGTGAGAATTTTGACAACCTTGATTGGTCAAAAAATTCTGTTGACGAATTCCATTGGCCAGCAATTCTCACTTTCACTTTCACTCTTTCCTATAGAATAAACGTCCTGGGAGTAATTACTCCATTTGGGTGTAATTTCTTTATGGGTGGGTATAATGGGTACAGGGGAGTAAGAAGGGGGTAATTCTAGTAATTTGCCCATTAGCGATTTTCAACCGATTGGATTCACCGGCCTGGCATCGGTCCTCATTCCGGTTGCCTGAAAATCAGCTGTAGGGATCAATCTGATCGAGAATCGCCATTTCCGGAAAATCCTACTGATTCATTTTAAGACTAGGAGTCATTGGAGCTAAACGAGTAAACAAATTTAACCCTATTTAGGTGTAGAAGTCACGTCATTAGTTGATTTATGTAATAAGAAAACACTAACAGCGTTTTCGGGTGGCAGCTTGACAGGGTATTGACAGTATTCCCATCCGTGCATTCTGGTTGGAAAACAAAAGATGGGAAGACTCAATACTCTCACAGCGATTTAAAGCAGCCACTCGAAAACCTGTTATACAAAATATATATTTTAGGAAATTTAATTTTTTCTCTATATTGTCTTCATGTTATTCTGAATATAATTGTTTTTTATAAGCGGGGGTCCTACCCATATCTCGGAAATACTATTGCTCAATGAATTTGAGGAGGATTTGCTTTTGATAATGCTACCTTAACTCGGTTTTTTGCTTTTCATTTTATTCTTCCCTTTATTGTAACAGCTCTAGTTATTGTGCATCTTCTATTTCTCCACCAAACAGGATCTAATAATCCAATTGGATGTCAAGAAATATTGACAAAGTTCCATTTCACCCTTATTGTACTATAAAAGGCTTAGTAGGAATATTAATTTTAATAATAAGATTAACAATTTTAACCCTTCAAGCCCCCTATTTATTAGAAGACCCAGATAACCTTACCCCAGCCAATCCTCTAGTTACCCCAATCCAAATTCAACCTGAGTGATATTTTCTATTTGTATATGCAATCTTACGATCAATTCCTAATAAATTAGGAGGTGTTTTAGCCTTAGCACCCCGCATTTCGATCTCCATCCTCTTCGGTTTCTCCATTCATCTTCATTTATGGCTCTATCCTTCATGGTATCCTCTATCCCTTTCATCTACGTCTGCGCCGGCCATCCTCTCCTTCTCCTACCTGCTGGGACATAATTCAGGGCTTGTTGTGGCCATCTGCTATTCTCCATTCTTCTGACGTGTCGATACCATATTAATTGTCTCGTTTCAATCCCCTCAGGTCGTGTGGACTCTATTTGTGCGTCTCCTAATCTCTTCATTTCGTATCCTTTCCATGATGGACACTCTGCTCTCCTTAGGAAATCCACTTCTACAGCTTCCACCCTCTTTCTAGCCCTTGCCGACATCTGCCAGCACTCCGCTCCATATGTCAGTATCGGCTCTACTGTTGTCTTGTAGAATGTAATTTTCGTTTTTAGTGTGAGCTGATTGGACCAAAGTAGTGAATTGAGTTTGCGTACGAATTTCTGTCTTTGTACTCTGTGTGTTATATCTTTGGTTGGTGTTTCTTCCTCCGATATTATGCATCCTAAGTATTTGTATTCTCTGCATTTCCTTATGTCTCTGAGTTGCAGGATCGGGTTCTCTTGCTCTTGTCATATGCTAATATACTCAGTTTTTATAATGTTCATGTTAATTCCGCACTTTTCGTACTCTTCCCCTACCTTCCTTAGCATGTAGTCTACATCTTCACTGTTTGCAATGGTGACTTGGTCATCGGGAAAGAAGAGGGTTGTTAAACACTTGTCACCTATTTGGATCCCCATTCGTGCACACTTCTTCATCCAGGTCTCCACGGCTTCTTGTATATACCTGTTGAATAGTGTTAGTGATAGGCAGCATCCCTGTTAAAGACCCTTTGTAACTTTAAATGGCTCGGACGTCTTCTTACCAATTTTTACCATGCTCTCTGAGTTCCTATATATATTCCAAATTGCACTTATGTATACTCCTCACTGAGGTCAATCTTTCTCAATGATTATTGTCAAAAAAAGTTTACTGAGTACAATAAGTACCATATTGGAGTAAAGTCGGGCATAATTCAGGTACCACAGGTGTTAGGAGTAAAAGTGGGTAATTTAGAAAATTTCTGTGGGTAATTTTGGTACAGCAGCTTGGCAGCACTGTCAATGTCATGATGCCAATAAGAAAGAAAAATAAGAGATACCAATATTGTTACGCCTGACCATCGATCCACCGAGATTCGGGCCAAAGCGGCAACGCCGAGCGCCGACCGCGACCCCGGGAACCCATCTAGACTAAACGAGAACCGCGAACAGTCGCCTCCGTTCTCGAAAGTACGAGAGTGTATTCAGGCCGGGTATATAAACCAGCGAGCAGCGCGAGATGGTATCGAATGGATAGTGCAGTGAAGTAAATAAGCGAAATAAGCGAACAAGCGAACAGTGCGAATTGTTAGTAGAGAGTAATTGTGTTTTAATCGTGTTATAATAGTTAAAAGTAAATAGTGTAGTTAATTAACAATAAATTATTGGATCCCGTATCCCGTAACAATATCAACAACAAGAGGTTAGGCTTATTTGCTATGTTATTGCTAATTTAAATTAATCTAATCAACTCGGAACAGGTTGGTAATCCTCTCCCCGTCACATAAAAAGCAATCAAAAGTCCTGAATGAAATATAAAATTACCATTCAAGCCCTGAGGAACATGCTCGTGGCTGCAATGCAACAACAGGCGTGAAACAAGTATTTCGTTTGTAAACAAAGGTAAGACATTTACTATATAGACATAGGCACTATTTACTACATAAAAGTAATAGTTCCAAAACAATAAGGCAGGCCAATGGTAATCAAACTACGGTCAGCAGCACGAAACCAAGAGAGTTCTCTCAGTGAATGAAAAGCAGGAGCAAACAGAGCAAAAATCAAAATATAAAAGTGAATGTTTGAAATGTTTAGCACAAATTTAATAAAGGGATACAAGGAAGACAGTTTACGCTTGAAAGCTCTCCACGCCTCCCAAAAAAGAAGGGGAGACTCTTTCTAAGGAGTGCTAGAAAGAAGGTAGGTACTCATTTATGTGTTTATTACCAAGTTTTATGAGATAGTTTTAGGTGAAACCGGTTGATAGCATGTCATTGTGGGAAGAGATACGAAGCATGGAAGCCATAAAGAAAACAAAACAGTTCTACCTCAAAAAAAAACCTACTACGAGAACATTTTGTTAAAGATATTGACTTAAAAATTGCGCACAATGGGTAGTTTAGTTGTTCCACCCAAAGACCCTCCTACCAGCAGTAGCAAATCACACAAATTTCCATCAATAACCAAACTAAGCTTTGCCCCTTTTCCTTTTCATTTTCCAAAAAACGACACCACAGTAATAAAAAGAGCAAAAATTCTAGAAACCATCCGCCCTGCAACATTGCGCCCTGCCCTACAACCGCTAGTGCTTTACCATCCAGCGAAATGCACTCCGAATACGATAGATTTCTAGTTAATTACTAGAAATTAAGAAAAGGCACTAATAGCAAAAAGTGACCGTGACACTGTGAAAACAAAAAATGTATAGACACTTTCAAACTGGAGCTGTGAGCTAGAGATGTGGAGAAAGTGTAGAAAATACAAACAAAAATTGACTTTTCACAGATTTCTAATGTTACAAAATCTGCTTTATATGTGACTGGTCAAGAAGATGACTTAGAAGTTGGGCGATACTGTGTGCGAGTTTTCTTTGTCGAGAAATAAGAGCAAAGAGAGCTTTTTTGAGTTAAGTTAGGTCAAATTTAACAACAGCATGGTTTTCATTGGAAAAAATAAGGTGAATATTATTACTCAATAAAGATACCTACTGTAAAAACCAGGAATTTACAGTGTCTTTCAAACTAGAGCTGCCATGTGGAGAGAATGTAGAAAATTAGAGAAAACCATTAACCACAGATTCTTTGATAAAAAATAATGAAACTTTTATTACTCAATTTCTGATTTTGGTGTGTTTAATTGATAATAATTTATAATAATTGACAGGGTGTCAATCTCATAAAATGTTTCTCTCATAAAAGTCAAGTTTTTCAAAAAAGATTTAATTCATATTTTGTAGACAAATTAAGTGTAAAGAAATATAAAAAAAACAGTATTCTAAAATCAAATAACATTTAAAGCATAAAAGGTTAATGTGCTTTCTTCCCCCTAGTACTTTTTTTGGTTCTAATTTCCTCCTTTCTGATAGAACTAACCTGAATTCAGACTGGCGCGAGTTCTGAAACATACATTATGTACACCATAGACTGTTACCGATCATGAAACCCTTCACAGTGTGATAATTAAACATCTACAATAACTTCTCATTGCATCTTATGGTACCAAACGAAAAGTGATATAACAAGAAAGCAAGTAAATTCAATCTAGAAGTATTTCAATAGAAAAAAAATTAGAAAACTGAAATATTATCTGCAGATTTAACCTGAAATTGAACATAAAAAAATAATAAAAAATCCAATTTTACTGAAAGATTCTTGATTGAAACAAAATTTCTGTGTGCCATAATAAATTTTATTGCAAATAGTTTTCAGTTAAAATAAGCCATGGGTGCAATTTTACTTTACACTCTAGAGCTTCATAAAAGTTTCTATTCAATTAGGGTCTCTATTTAGAGACCAAACTTGTCAATTTGAGGCAGATAATATTGGAATTTATCCATGTTGAAATTTAGATAAATTTTGCTTCCCTTATGACAAACTTGGCATTTCTGATACTGCATCATATTTGTAGATACCATAATTTGGAGTTGCAAAAACACACTTGAGACAAGGATGATAACCCTCGGGAAGGTTCAACATGGTACATATTTCTTTAAATGTATCACAAGTTGGTTTAAGAATTTTTGTAGGTGATTAGATCACGATTTCGAAATTTTCCTGTGCAGTAATGTTAAATCCAAGTTTATTGTTTATTTATACACCACACCAATTAAGATTACATTAACAGCGCTGCTTACACACTAAAGCGACTTTAATGATATATAAATGTTTAGTTTGCATCGAGGGGTCGACCATAATGCTGGGCACAATTCTATTTATATCTATAGTTATCGTGATATTTTACATCAGAAGGAAGTATTCGTACTGGGAAAGAAAAGGTGTGCCAGGACCCAAGGCTTGGCCCTTGTTTGGTAACATTTTCGAGAGTTTCACTCAAAAGAAAACCGTTGGACAAATATTTCGTCATACATACAGGTAGGCAAATTCAACGCTTTAATAGAACTGTCACTTGTAAAACATATAATTCAAGCCTTTACGACACTAGTCCATTCGTGGGTGTATATAGAACGAGCGATCCAGTTCTCATAGTGCGCGATCCAGAATTCATCAACCGTATTTTGGTCAAAGACTCAAACTGTTTTTTTAACAATGACTTTTCCGTTGATAAAGAATTGGACCCTCTGCAGGGCGCCAGCCCTTTCGAGCAGAAAGATGAAGAATGGAAAGCTACCAGGTCAATGTTGTCTCGAGGATTTACAAGTGGCAAGGTATCCTCTTCAAGCACTACTAACCTTAAAGTCTTCACTTAATTTGTTTTAGATAAAAGGTCTTCACACCTTGGTAAGCCAGGTTGACCAAAAGCTTGTTAAGTATTTAGATTCACTGCAAGACATAAAGGTGGGCCATACGTTGGAAACGCAGAATCTTTGCAGACGATATACATTGGAGAATGTGGCCTTGACTGCTTTTGGGATTGAAGGACAATGTTTTGAGTCAGACGAGTCTCAGTTTATGAAACTGGCAAATTCATTTATTGCTCCTGGAACGTTCGCCTTGTCCATGATACAGATGTTTCCTTTGATCAGTAACTGCATATCATTAAAGTTAGTAGTAGTAAAGCCTTTAGCAACTACTATGCTGATGACTGTATTATCTTACAGGGTAATTCCGAGAGATGTGGAAATTGGTCTTATTTCAATAATAGAAAGTGTCTTAGACTATAGACAAAAGCATGGAGTGGTGGTGAATGACTACCTGCAATTTATCGCAAATTTAGGGGCCACAAAAGGCATGACAGCAACTGAAATTACTGCCCATGCTGCCACCTTTTTTGAAGGTACACAGTTCAAGCGATTATTTAAACATATTTTGAATTAAAATTTTGTTTCAGATGGCTATGAAACTTCTGCTTTAGTAATGAGCTATGTCCTGTTCAATCTGGCTCAAATTTCTGAATGTCAGCAAAAAGTTAGGGCCGAAATTGCAAATTTTTTTGACTCGAGCGGCAAAATAGAATACGAAGCTCTGGCTGATATGTCTTATCTGAACGCATGCATTAATGGTAGGTGGTTTATAATCTCCGGCAAAACCCCTATATATTTATAAAAACTTCCAGAATCAATGAGGCTTTGTCCAGTCCTGGAACATTACACGAGGGTTTGCAAGCAGCCGTTCGCATATGCGACCTCGGACGAATCCCCTGGGCATTTACGACGAACGGCGGTAAACATAGATCCAGGTACAGTGTGCATCGTCCCTTTCGGAGGGCTTTGCCATGACGCACGCTATTTTCCGGACCCGGAAGTTTTCCGGCCGGAAAGGTTCCTGCACGCCGACGATGGCGGGACGAGCGCCCTTAAAAAGGTGTTTTATCCTTTCGGCGGAGGCCACCGAGTTTGTTTAGGTAGGTGTTGAGTCAAATTTCATTTGTCTGTGGTTTTAATTGAAGGTCACCTGAGAAGGTTTGAGTGTATTTCACTTTTTTTAATAATGTAAAATTAGTATCTACAGCTTCTTACAAGTCTCTAGTCTCCTTCTTACCAGTTCTCCAAATTGTCGATGTGAGGATGTGTTAATTTTTTCTTAGTGACAGCTACCCGAGTAGCACTCGTCTTCTTTCGAACAGTGCAACAGTTCTTCTTGCTACTTGTCCCTGTCTCTGCCTGTCCTTCCTGTGAACTAAGTATCATGGTGGACTGAAGTCATCAGCATCTCTGAACCCTGTTCTTTGCAAGGCTGCAATATCCGCTTTATGTCTTTTTAAGAGTTCATGTAAGTCAGTTTTCCAAAGTTAAATGCCATTAACGTTCCCTGATATTATCTGCAGGGATATGAGTTGTTCAGGTTAGTTTAGGTTAGTAGGTAAGCGTAGCATCCTCCTCCCCAGTCCGGTGCCCTGTTCCCTAACGCTTCAGTGATCACTCAAAATTTTCAAACTACATAAATAAAGTAAATAAAAGTTATTGCCAACAGGCCAACGCTTTGGATTGATGCAAGTCCGCATGGGAGTGATCCAAGTGATAAGAAACTATGAGGTCACCCTCAGCACCAGAACCAAATTGCCGTTCGAATTCCGGCCATGGACCGTACTAAATAAAGTGAAACATGGGGTGTGGTTGACTTATAAGAAACTACCACACAATACAATTTAGGTTAGTTGAGGTAAGTTCAGGTTAACCTACCTGTGACTGTTTTCTTCCCCGCAGACTTAACACCAGTCGCCGGGCCGTGGACATCACTGCGCCCTTGGGGGCGCCCGTGCAGCCAGCGCGGCCTCACGGGGACGCCGCACGAAGGCGCAGCACCGACGCTGCGCTGTCGTGCTCAGACTAAGCATCGCGCAGCCTTCCGACGACCGCTCGACAGGTCTTTCGAACATGAGCAACCGGTTGCGGTTTCGGATTTGAACCAATCACTTAACTGCATCTGGAAGAAGAAAATTGTACATTGTACCGAAAACTTTATACTGTCCTAATATACAGAGTGTTTATTAAATATTGGCAAAAATATATCGTTTGATGATTTTTGAATAGCAGCTTTCTTCGGAACCTACAGGGAAAAAAAATTGTCAACCATCAGGGCGGCCATAATAGTTTAAACCTTTATTTGTTTTATTTATAACTTCCAACGTGTCGGTATCTGCATGCAATTCTTATAGATTGCACAATGAAAAAACGCCCTATTACGTATTTAAAACTTTCATATTGCGACCATATTATTGTACAGCCGTGGACAATAGTATATTATCCAACAAGCGTATAATGTAGGCCAGCATTGCCGAAGGTGTCGCTTGGGCCCACGAGCGTAGCGAGTGGCACAATTCACCTGAGGTAATAATGCCTATTATATGCAATTTGAATACTAAACTTGATCCACAGCTTAATTTACAATTCTTACATAATAATTAATTACAGAACTCGGTCGTAACACGTGTTTTGTTTTAATTGTCGAAGTCGAACTCAGTTGGAACCCTCATTTGTTTGGTCTGTAATTTCCAACATGGCGGTATCAGCATGAAATTTCTATGGAGTCTATAACGAAAAAACAAAAGACGCAATGTTAATAATAAATATTATTCACGCTGTTCCAGTCCAAAGGCTGTTCCATTTCACTGACAAATGATGACCGTATTATTGTACAATTGGCAAAGTTACTATTTTGACCTCCATCTCAACGAGTACCGGAATTAACTGTTTTCTTGCGTCGCCCTTAAAAATTCCGTTAATTTCATCGGTAATTCATGTAAACAAAGCAGCAACGTTCAATGTTTCGGTCAATTTGGTTCCCAAAATGTGGACTCAACTCGGCTTCGACGACTCGCTTCAAAATTCCGTAAAATTACCGATAAATCATATTAACCAAACGGCAAAGATTACCATTTAAGTCAATTTGCGTTGCAAAATGTGGACTAAACCCATTAAGTCAGTTTGCGTCGCAAAATGTGGACTAGACCCAGCTACTGCAACGAGTTTTAAAATCCCGTAAAAACTGGTGAATCATGTAAACCAAACAGCAGCATTAAATATTTCAGTTAGATTTTGACTGTGCGACGCGCTTTGAAGTTATCAAATCATGTAAACAAGAGAGCAACATTAAATATTTTAGTCAGTTTGCGTCTCAAAATATAGATTCGATCCGGTTGCTACAAAATGGGTGATATTACCAATAAATTGTGTAAACAATGCAGAAGCATTCAATATCGAGAGAATAAGGGTAAATCATGTAAATAAAAGAACAACGTTAAACGTTTCAGTTAATTTGTTTCTCAAAATAAAGATTCTTGCGACGCGCTTTAAAATCCCATAAATTTATCACTAAGTCATGTAAAGAAAAGAACGACGTTAAACGTTTCAGTTAATTTGTTTATCAAAATAAAGTATCTTGCGACGCGCTTTAAAATCCCATGAAATTATCATTAAGTCATGTAAACCAAACATCAACTTTGTATATGTCAGTCAGTTTTTGTCTCAAAATGTGTACATCTTGTACACTCAAAGTGTACAAGATAATCATTTAATTAAGAAAACAATATGAAATATTTTAAGTCAGTTTGACCCGGTTTCTGCGTGAAACTAGTAAATCATGTAAACGAAACAAAAACGTTGTGCTTGTCAGTCAGTTTTCCTCTTAAATTTTGGACACGGCCTGGCTCCTGCATCAAAGCTTAAAATTACCAGGTAATCATGTAAAGATAACAACAACATTGAATATTTTAATCAATTCTAAATAGTGTATTCGATTCGGTTTGTGCAAAATGCATGCAGTGGCCACTTAGTCATGTAAAAAAAAACAGAAATAGTAAATATGTCAGTCAGTTGTGTCTCAAAATGTGAACTCGACACAGATCCTGCAACGCGCTTTAAAATCCCGTAAATCATGTTAACTAAACGGCAAAGTTAAACGGTTTAGTTATTTTGCGTCTCAAAATGTGGACTAGACTTAAGCTCCTGCGACACGCTTCAAAATTCCGTAAATAACGCTGAAACATGCAAACAAAACGCAACTTTATATGCCTGAGTCAGTTTTCGTGTCAAAGTGTGAAGTTAAGAGAATCACGTAAACAAGTCTGCAACATTGAATATTTCAGTACATTTGCGTGTCAAAAAGTGTACTCGACAACAACGAAAAAGAAACGTTGAATATGTCAGTCTAGTTTGTGTCTCAAAATGTAAGTTCGGCTCGGATCCGGCAACATGCTTTGAAATCCCCTAACATTTTCTGTAAATCATGCAAACAAAACAACAACGTTGTACGTGTCAATCAGATTTGTTCTCAAAGTGTGGACTTGACTCCGGCGACGCACCGTGAAATTACCACAAAAACATGTAAACAAGGCAGCAATATATGTCATACTAACCAAACTCCAAAGTTGACCATTTGTCTTAAAAATCCCGTAAAAACTGATGAATCATGTAAACAAAACAGCAGCATTGAATAGTTTAGTCAGACTTTGACTCGAAATGTGGGCTCGGGTCAGGTCTTGCGACGCGCTTTTAAATTACCAAAGAATCATGTAAACAACAGAGCAACATTAAATGTTTCAGTCAATTTTGGTCTCGAAATGTAGACTCGACTCGGTTTCTAACAAAATGCGTTGAATATTTCAGTCAGTTCGTGTGTTTAAACATAAACTCGAGTTGACCCTGCAACGCGCTTTGAAATACCGAGAGATTAAATGTAAATCATGTAAACAAAAGAGCGAGGTTTAAACGTTTCAGTAAATTTGTTTCTCAAAGTAAAGTCTCCTGCGACGCGCTTTAAAATCCCAAAAAATTATCAGTAAATCATGTAATCAAAACATCAACTTTGTATATGTCAGTCAGTTTTTGTCTCAAAGTATGTACATCTTGTACACTCAAAGTGTGCAAGATAATCATTTAATTATGAAGACAATATTAAATATTGTAAGTCAGATTGCATCTCACATTGTAGACAGTACTCTGTCATGTAAACCAAACAGAAACGTTGAATATTTCAACTCAGTTTGTGTTTCGTAAAAATCTCTCTGAAATCAACTCGGTCTCTGCCATACGCTTTAAAATCTCGTAAAGTTACCGGTCAAAAATCGTGTAACTAAAATAGCAAAGATAAACGTGTCAGTTAATTCGCGTCACAAAATGTAGGCCCCTACGACACGGTTTAACATGCCATAAAATTATCGATAAATTATGTAAACAAATTGTTCTCGACATTGTATATGTCAGTCACTTTTAGTGCTTAATGTGTAAGCTCGATTAGGCTCTTGCAACGCCACTTGTAATTACCACCGAACCTTGCAAACAAATTAGCATCATTATACATCAATAATTTTGCGTCCCAAAAATGTTCATTCGACCCGATTTCGGCAAAACTTCATGTGTGGACTCGACCAAGGTCCTGAAACGAACCTTGAAATTACCACAAAAACATGTAACTAAGACGGAAATATTGAATATTTCAATCAGTTATGAAATGTAAACTCGACCCTGTCTCTGCAAAACACACGGAGTTACTAGTAACTAATGTAAACAAAACGAAAAACCTTGCACGTAGACTCAATTCGCTTTGCAAAATATGAACTTGACTAGAATCCCGCAACGCACTTTATAATCCCACAAAATTACCGATAAATCATGTAAACCAAAAGCAACGTTAAACAACAGTCAATTCATATATCAATATGTGGACCCGACTAGGATCCTGCGACACGCTTTGAAACCCGTAAAATTATTGGTAAATCATGTAAACAAAACAGCAACGTTGTACGTGTTAGTCAATTTTCTTCTTAAAGTTTGGACACGGCCTGCTCCTCCATGGTACCTTAAAATCACCACGTAATCATGTAAAGGTAACAACAACAGTGAATATTTCAATCAGTGCTAAAATGTGTACTCGATCTGATTTATGCAAAATGCATGGAGTGGCCACTTAGTCATGTAAACAAAACAAAAATTGTAAATATGTCAGTCAGTTGTGTCTCAAAATGTAAACTCAAAAAAGTTAAACGGTTTAAGCTCCTGTGGCACACTTCAAAATTCCCTAAATAGCGCTGAAACATGTAATCCCCTAAATAACACTTTGTATGCTCCAGTCAGTTCTCGAGTCAAAGTGTGAACTTAAGAGAATCACATAAACAAGGCTGCAACAGTACATCAGTACATTTGCGTGTCAAAAAGTGCACTCGACAACAACAAAAGAGAAAACTAGAAAATGTCAGTCTAGTTTGTATTGCAAAATGTAAACCCGGCCTGCAACACGCTTTGAAATTCCCTAAAATTAATGGTAAATAATATAAACAAAACAACAACGTTGTACGTGTCAGTCAGTTTTGTTCTCAAAGTGTGCACCACACTCCACCACACTCCAGCGACGTACCGTGAAATTGCCACAAACACATGTAAACAAGGCAACAATATATGCCATGTTAACCAAACTGCAAAGTTGACCATTTCACTTTGTGTCGCAAAATGTGGACTATACCCAGCTACTGCAACGCGCTTTAAAATCCCGTAAAAACAGGGGAGTCATGTAAACAAAATAGCAACATTGAATATTTCAGTCAGATTTTGACTCAAAATGTGGCCTCGGGTCAGATATCCTGGGACGCGCTTTCAAATTACCAAAAAATCATGTAAACAAAAGAGCAACACTAAATATTTCAGTCAGTTTACATTTCAAAATGTAAACTCAATCCGGTTTCTGCAAAACGCGTAAAACCAGTAAATCATGTAAATAAAACAAAAACGTTGCACTTGTCTAAAATATGTACTCGATCCGGTTTGTGCAAAATGCATGAAGTGAAATTACCACAAAAACATGTAAACAAGGAAGCAATATATGTCATGTTAACCAAATTGCAAAATTGACCATTTGTCAGTTTGCGTCGCAAAATGTGGGCTAGACCCGGCTCCTGTGACGCACTTTACAATCCTGTAAAAACGGATAAATCATGTAAACAAAACAGCAGCACTGAACACTTCAGTCAGATTTTGACTCAAAATGTGGACTAGGATCAGATCCTGGGACGCGCTTTGAAATTATCAAAGAATCATGTAAACAAGAGAGCAACATTAAATATGTTTCAGTCAGTTTGCATCTCAAAATGTAAACTCGATACGGCTGCTATAAAATATGTGATATTACCAGTTAATAGTGTAAACAATGCAAAAATGTTTAATATTTCAGTCAGTTGTTTGCCAAAACGTAAAAACTCGACTAAGACCCTGCAACGCACTTTGAAATACCCGCAGATTAAAGGTAAATCATGTAAACAAAGTTGCGACGTTAAACGTTTCAGTTAATTTGTTTCTCAAAATAAAGTCTTCTGCAACTTTGTATGTGTCATTGCCTCAAAGTGTGAGCTTAAACCGGCGTCTGCGTCGCACCTTGAAATTATAAAATAATCATTTAATTAGAAAAGCAATATTAAATATCTTAAGTCAGTTTGCACCTCAAAATGTAGACACTACTCTGTCTCTGCAATATTAAACAACAGCTAATTTGTATATCAATATGTGGACTCGACTAGGTTCTTGCGACACGCTTTGAATCTCGTGAAATTATTGATGAATCATGTAAACAAAATCATGTTTTCCTCTTAAAGTTTGGACACCGTTCCGCTCCTGCAACATACCTTAAAATTACCAGGTAATCATGTAAAGGTAACAACAACATTGAATATTTCACTCAGTGTGCGTGCTAAAATGTGTTCTCGATCCGGTTTGTGCAAAATGCATGAAGTGGCCACTTAGTCATGTAAACAAAATAGAAAGTGTAAATATGTGATCAGTTGTGTTTTAAAATGTAAAAGCGACACGGATCCTGCAACGCGCTTTAAAATCCCGTTAAATTACCCGTAAATCATGTAAACTAAACGGTTTAGTTAATTTGCGTCTCAAAATGTGGACTCGACTAAGCTCCTTTGACACGCCAAATTCCGTAAATAACGCTGAAACATGTCAACAAAATGCAACTTTGTATGTCTCAGTCAGTTTTCGTGTCAAAGTGTGAACTTAGGAGAATCATGTAAACAAGACAGCAACATTAAATATTTCAGTACATTTGCTTGTGAAAAAGTGTACTCGACAACAACGAAACACAAACGCGGAATATGTCAGTCTAGTTTGTGTCTCAAAATGTAAATCCGGCTCGGATCCCCTGCAGCATGCTTTGAAATTCCCTCAAATTATCGGTGAATAATGTAAACAAAACAACAACGTTGTACGTGTCAGTCAGTGTTAGTCTTAATGTGGCTCGATCCGGCTCCTGCAACGCCACTTGTCCTGCGAAATCAGCGAATCTTGTAAACAAGGCAGCAATATTGAATATTTCAGTAAGCTTGCGCCTCAAAATGTGGACTCAACCTGACTTTTACAAAACTCAAAGTGTGGACTCAACTCTGGTCCTAAAACGCACCTTGTGATTTCTATAAAAACATGTAACTAGGGCATTATTGAATTTTTCAGTCAGTTTACCTTTCAAAATGTAAACTCGACCCGGTTTCTGCAAAACCCCTGAAACCAGTAAATCATGTAAACGAAATAAAAACGTTGTGCTTGTCAGTCAGTTTTCCTCTTAAAGTTTGGACACGGCCCGCCTCCTGCATCAAACCTTAAAATTACCAGGTAATCATGTAAAGTTAACAACAACATTGAATATTTCAATCAATGCTAAAATGTGTACTCGATCCGGTTTGCGCAAAATCCATGAAGTGGCCTCTTAGTCATGTAAACAAAACGGAAGGAGTAAATATATCAGGCAGTTGTGTGTCAAAATGTGAACTCGACACAGATCCTCTAACGAGCTTTAAAATCCCGTAAACCATGTAAACTAAACGGCAAAGTTAAACGGTTTAGTTAATTTGCATCTCAAAATGTGGACTAGACTTAAGCTCCTGTGGCACACTTCGAAATCCCCTAAATAACGCTGAAATATCTAAACAAAATGCAACTTTCTATGCTCCAGTCAATTTTCTTGAAAAAGTGTGAACTTAATCATGTAAACAAGACTGCAACGAAACGCGAAACGGTAAATATGTCAGTCAGTTGTGAAGGGAGCGTAGGTAGTCACCAATTTGTCGATCAACCCATCTGCTTACTAGTTTCGGGGTCTACCCCTCATGAGTACAGCTTTGGCTGGTCGACAAATTGATGACCCATCTGTACACCATCTCATCAGTCGGTTGTGTCTCAAAATATGAACTCGATATGGATCCTGCAACGCGCTTTAAAATTTCTTGAAATTACCCATAAATCATGTAAACTAAACGGCAAAGTTAAACGGTTTAGTTAACGCATCTCAAAAAATGGACTAGACTTAAGCTCCTGTGGCACACTTCAAAATCCCCTAAATGACCCTGAAACATGTAATTCCCTAAATAACACTTTGTATGCTCCAGTCAGTTTTCGTGTCAAAGTGTGAAGTTAAGAGAATCATGTAAATAAGACTGCAACATTAAATATTTCAGTAAGTTTGTGTGTCAAAAAGTGTACTCGACAACAACGAAACAGAAACGTCGAATAT
This sequence comes from Taphrorychus bicolor, assembly GCA_951812265.1. Lineage (NCBI taxonomy): Eukaryota > Metazoa > Arthropoda > Insecta > Coleoptera > Curculionidae > Taphrorychus > Taphrorychus bicolor. The sequence continues at coordinate 23,487,420 of OX638304.1, forward strand.
GTCAGTCTAATTTGTGTCTCAAAATGTAAAACCGGCTCGGATCTTGCAACACGCTTTGAAATCCCCTAAAATTATCGGTAAATCATGTAAACAAAAAAACAACGATGTACGCCGTGTGGACCCGACCCTGGCGATGCACCGTAGAATTACCACAGAAACAGATAAACCAGACAGCAATATAGAATATCTGAGTCGGTTTACGTCTCGAAATATAAACTCAATCCAGTTTCTGCAAAACACCTAAAGTTACGAGTAAACTGGCTAAACAATACAGAACTGATAAATATTTCAATCAGTTTTTGTCTCAAAATGTGGACTCAAATCGGATCCTACAACGCTCTTTAAAATTCCGTGAAATTGCCGTTAAATCATGTAAACAACACAACAACATTAAAGGTTTCAGTTAATTCGTGTTTCAAAATGTGGACTCGATTAAGCTCCTACGATGAACTTTAAAATCCCGCAAGATAACCGCTGAATCACGTAAACAAATGCAACTTATATATTTCAATCAGTTTTCGTCTCAAAGTGAGGACTTTGAAGAGTCATGTAAATAAGGGAGCAACATTGAATATTTCTGTAAATTTGTGGTCGACTCGGATCTTTCAACGTGTTTTCAAATCCCATGAATTTATTGACAAATCATGTAAACAAAACAGCAACATTAACGTGTTTCACTCAGTTTGCGCCTTAAAATGTGGATTCGACCTTGCTCCTGCTGCACGCCTCAAAATCAGTGGATAGTACTAATTAGTTTATGTCTTTAACGTCATTTTATAGATTTCGAACCTGCGAATCTGAAAAACGGATTAATAAAGTCGCCAGGGCCTTACCACGAACGAAAACCGCCTTTTAAAGTTGCTCAATTTTGAAAATCGAATATCCACGAATTTGATACATATTTCACGGCTCGCCTCTCTGTTAATAAAAGTAACTTAAAAACAGTGTAGTGAGAACACAAGGGTGGACTGATTGGGTCAATCGAGTGTTGGGTGTGAGTTTCCGTGTTCAAAGCACTCGCATTGACATTGATGTGGACATTTACGTTGACAGTGACGTAAAGAGGTGGAGCAGCGGTTTCTAGGATTAGGTTAAGCCATAACGAGGTTTAATTTTTTTTTGTAATTTTAATATTTTACAACAAAAAAGTTGATAATTAAAATCAGATTGTGTTGTTAACTGAAATAACGCAGTCACAGTGCAGTGAGATCCCAAAGGGTGGACTGATCAAGTTAATCGAGTGTTGGGTGTGAGTTTCCGGGTTCAAAGCACTCGCATTGACATTGATGTGGACATTGACGTTGACAGTGACATAGGGAGATGGAGCAGCTGTATCTCGACGCTTATTCTATAGGAAAGAGTGAAAGTGAAAGTGAGAATTGCTGACCAATGGAATTCGTCAATTCAACAACAAAATTATGTTGACAAATTCTATTGGCCAGCAATTCTCACTTTCACTTTCACTTTTTTCCATAGGATAAGCGTCCAAGGGTTAGGTTAAGTCAACACGAGCTTTGATTTCTTTTTTTGTAATTTTAGTATTTTACAAGTAAGTTAATAATTAAAATCGAAAAATAGAAAATTAAAGAAATTTTTATAGACATGTTACTTAAGGAAAAGAGGAGAGCTTTTTTACCTTCGCCATTTTATGAAGACATTTTTAAGATCATTCAATTGTTATTCTGGAAATTTTTAACTTATTTTTATTTATGAAATCTCAAATCAAATAAGTAATAGAGTAAACCTTGCAAGTTACTTATGTTAGGCAGGCTACAGTTAAGCAGGCCCCAGACTTTTTAATTAGGTTTACAACCGCCGGTGCTTTCGTTTTTTTTTCTTAGTTTCAACAACAGTGTTCATTGTACTTGCTAGAAATCCCTTAGTACCGAGTACCCGAGTACTTGCTAGAGTCGATCTTTTTCTCCCAAGAGAGGCAAAGCAGTGATACAATTAAGCACTTGGATTAAGTAGAATGCTGGATGAAAGCACGAGGCACAATATCCCGAAAGTCGATAAACTCCGCATCCCATCAAACATCTCCATTCAAATTTCTTTTGCACTTTCGCCTATAAAACGGCTTTCGGAGCGAATACTTTACAAACAGCCACATAAAATATATCAAACATAATGGTTCCACTAGCGTTTCGTGCATGCAAATTTGCGCACAACAGTGTCGCTCTCTGGATAGTTCGAGATGCGGCTTAGGGACCTTTCCGGATAAACTTTTATAAGGGATTTGCTTGTACCATTTTTTCGTTAAAGATATTTTTAGTGCTATTATTTGAAGAAAAGAGCATTCTTTTATATATTTTTTTTAATAAAGAAAATTGAGTTTGAGTACATGAAAACAAAAAGACATTGATAGACATTGGAAGAATATTCTCTTTCATCAAGAGAATAACCTGCAAAGGTAAAGTAGAAACTTGTTGCAAATATTAATTTTTCTTCTTGATACAGGCTAAATCAAAGAGCGATTTGACTATAATTTCTTAATAACTTCGCACTGCTGTTCTTAGTCAAGGTTGCAACTTACAGATTTCTGAAGCACCAGTGGGCGAAGTGATCTCCCGTGCTTCCCGACGTTGACTGATTCGACTGTGGTAAGTTCCGTGATATTTATTCCCCCGTCGTCGCGCTGTAGTGGAGGGACTGGGGTGGGGGTAGTGGTGGCGCGGGGTTTCGGCACCCTTGAAGTATGTCGTAAAACTCGCTTCCACTCTGCATTTAGAAACGAAATTTCCTCCTTTCTGTTGAAATTGTTGTCGGGTTTAAAGATCTCATTGACCTCATTGGTGGCATAACGTAACAGCAGTTTTTAACTTGTTGTATCGAGTGACTGTGTCCAAAACAAGAAAGTTGAGCCCCGTAAGAAAAACCTTTTTCAGAGTTTAGGTTACTTAACTGCTTGAGTCTCTTCTATGATATTGAGGACCGCCTCGATGCTCCTAAATATTCCTGAGAGCCTGCAGCCTAACCTCGTCAACGAAGGTGAAAAGGGCTCTATTCATAGCCAAATGTGCGAAATGCAAGGCCAAGTTAAATCCCACAGATGTGGTTAATCTTCGCGCTTTAGATAAGGCAAAAAAAACAAATCAAAGCAAAGAAATCACACGAAGATTCTTTAATAGAATCAACTTCAAAATCCCCTCAGGTGAAGGACGTGGGTACCAAAGTATAAAATTAAGTTAGTTCGTAAGACGCCTGCAATTCGACGGTCTGCACCAAAGAAGAACCACGAGTAAGACGTTTGTCACTAGTTGAAGGAAGAGCAGTAAAATAATAGAAGGGACGACACGACCAATCGATAACGATTTCAACATTACGCATGCTCGAGCTCGATAATATCGAAAATTAATAATTTTCACAAAAGGAGATATTTTACACAACAGAAACAATAGAAATGATATTTTGGATGCCACCCAGAGTTTCCTCAAATAATGACATACGGAACAATGCCAAAGGCCGATCAATTAATTAATTAATTCGCTAAACATAGAATAGTAAATTAAACCTACCGCCACTCCGCCACAAGAATAGGACAGCTAGGGCAGCACCATCGACCTTCAAATTAGATAGACTCAGTGAGTCAATCATAAATTGTCAGGTTTGTTTACTTCCAATATGCATATGGACCACAGAAAGAGCGCGTCGCGAGGGGCATGAAAAAATGGCCGCCGAGTCGGGTAATCGATGAAAACATGATATATGCAGTTACCTGTGATACGAAAGATTTCTGTCCCACTTTTATAAATAGAAGTCTTACATATGCCACAATATCTTACCAGAATGATAAAATCTTTAATAAAACACCAAAAAATCGCACAAAACGTTCGCAAGCACTGTCTCAGCTTCAAACACTAAAGCTATTTTTCACTGGCTGCACTAGTGCGCACTATGTGTATTTCTGTCTTTATCTTTTGAACGAATTGAGACAACATTGTAGCCCGCCCTAACCTCACAATCTAAACCGATGTAAACACAACAAACAGGTGCAAACAAGGATATTACGCCTATGTACTTTGTACTAAAAAACGCACATTTAAGAATGTGAGAGTACACAAGTACAATTGACCAAAGAATAGTACAATCAACAAAACTTGGAGTGGAGCACGACGAGCAATCGCACTTGCTCCGATTACCGTCGAAGTGCAAAAAAAATTATTTTTACATATAAACCATTCACTTATTATTAACATCAAATAGGCATTGGAAATCTTGACTTTGACATTTTTATCTTATCTTCTCAATATGTGCTGAAACGAGATAGGTATAAAAAATAAGATTCAAAGGTAATGAGATGTCAAAAGTAAGTGAATTAGTTATAGTAGTGGACATAAGATAACAAGGAAAAAATAAAAATAGGTGTAAATGCCAAAATTCACATATTTACTGTAGCAAAAAGCTACAGAGACACCAAGTTTTCAAAAAAATGAAAAGTCAATGTAGTGTAATAGACTGAATTTCCAACAAGAGTAAAATACTTCTCGAGGCAAGTTATTCGGGTAACATAATGTCTATGTAGTCTTTCTAAATCCATTGCTACGCCTACAGAACAGTGAAATCCCATTAAAACTAACACAAATTTAATCACGATCTTAAATAATTGTCCAAAAAAACTGTATTGAAGTTTTAAAGACTACAGAGACATCGAGGTTCAAATTGTTCCTTGACAGGAATTTTGAAGGCTACAGAGACACCCATTTTTCAAAAAAATGAAAACATATTCCAAGTTGTATAATCGACTGTATTTCCAACAACAAGAGTAAAAAACGTCTTTAGGCAAGTTATTCGAGCAATATAATTCCTCCGTAATCATTCTAAATCCATTGCTAGGCCTACAGAATAATGAAGTTCCATTTAAACTACCACAAGCTTAATCGGAAGATTAAATACTTGACCGAAAAAACTGCACTGAAGTTTTAAAGACTACAGAGACATCGACGTTCGAACTGTTCCATGGCAGGTATTTTGAAGGCTACAGAGACACGAAGTTTTCAAAAATATTAAAACTTGTTCAAAGTAGTGTAATAGACTGAATTTCCAACAAGAGTAAAAGACCTCTCTAAGCAAGTTATTTGTGTAATAAAATGTCTATGTAGTCTTTCTAAATCCATTGCTACGCCTACAGAACAGTGAAATCCCATTAAAGCTAACACAAACTTAATCGCAATCTTAAATACTTGACCGAAAAAACTGCATTGTTTTAAGGACTACAAAGACATCGAGGTTCGAACTGTTCCTTGACGGATTTTGAAGGCTACAGAGACACGAAGTTTTCAAAAATATTAAAACTTATTGAAAGTAGTGTAATCGACTGAATTTCCAATAAGAGTAAAAGACCTCTCTAAGCAAGTTATTCGTGTAATAAAATGTCTATGTAGTCTTTCTAAATCTATTGCTATGCCTACAGAACAGTGAAATCCCATTAAAGCTAACACAAACTTAATCGCAATCTTAAATACTTGACCGAAAAAACTGCATTGTTTTAAGGACTACAAAGACATCGAGGTTCAAATTGTTCCTTGACAGGGATTTTGAAGGCTACAGAGACACGAAGTTTTCAAAAATATTAAAACTTGTTCAAAGTAGTGTAATCGACTGAATTTCCAATAAGAGTAAAAGACCTCTCTAAGCCAGTTATTCGTGTAATAAAATGTCTATGTAGTCTTTCTAAATCTATTGCTATGCCTACAGAACAGTGAAATCCCATTAAAGCTAACACAAACTTAATCGCAATCTTAAATACTTGACCAAAAAAACTGCATTGTTTTAAGGACTACAAAGACATCGAGGTTCTAACTGTTCCTTGACAGGGATTTTGAAGGCTACAGAGACACGAAGTTTTCAAAAATATTAAAACTTGTTCAAAGTAGTGTAATCGACTGAATTTCCAATAAGAGTAAAAGACCTCTCTAAGCAAGTTATTCGTGTAATAAAATGTCTATGTAGTGTTTCTAAATCTATTGCTATGCCTACAGAACAGTGAAATCCCATTATAGCTAACACAAACTTAATCGCAATCTTAAATACTTGGCCGAAAAAACTGCATTGTTTTAAGGACTACAAAGACATCGAGGTTCAAATTTTTCCTTGACAGGGATTTTGAAGGCTACAGAGACACCGATTTTTCAACAAAATGAAAACATGTTCCAAGTTGTAGAGTCGACTGAATTTCCAACAACAAGAGTAAAAAACGTTTTTAGGCAAGTTATTCGGGCAATATAATTTCTTTGTAATCTTTCTAAATCTATTGCTAGGCCTACAGAACAATGAAGTTCCATTTAAACTAACACAAGCTTAATCAGAAGATTAAATACTTGACCGAAAAAACTGCACTGAAGTTTTAAAGACTACAGAGACATCGACGTTCGAACTGTTCCATGGCAGGTATTTTGAAGGCTACAGAGACACGAAGTTTTCAAAAATATTAAAACTTGTTCAAAGTAGTGTAATAGACTGAATTTCCAACAAGAGTAAAAGACCTCTCTAAGCAAGTTATTTGTGTAATAAAATGTCTATGTAGTCTTTCTAAATCCATTGCTACGCCTACAGAACAGTGAAATCCCATTAAAGCTAACACAAACTTAATCGCAATCTTAAATACTTGACCGAAAAAACTGCATTGTTTTAAGGACTACAAAGACATCGAGGTTCGAACTGTTCCTTGACGGATTTTGAAGGCTACAGAGACACGAAGTTTTCAAAAATATTAAAACTTATTGAAAGTAGTGTAATCGACTGAATTTCCAATAAGAGTAAAAGACCTCTCTAAGCAAGTTATTCGTGTAATAAAATGTCTATGTAGTCTTTCTAAATCTATTGCTATGCCTACAGAACAGTGAAATCCCATTAAAGCTAACACAAACTTAATCGCAATCTTAAATACTTGACCGAAAAAACTGCATTGTTTTAAGGACTACAAAGACATCGAGGTTCAAATTGTTCCTTGACAGGGATTTTGAAGGCTACAGAGACACGAAGTTTTCAAAAATATTAAAACTTGTTCAAAGTAGTGTAATCGACTGAATTTCCAATAAGAGTAAAAGACCTCTCTAAGCCAGTTATTCGTGTAATAAAATGTCTATGTAGTCTTTCTAAATCTATTGCTATGCCTACAGAACAGTGAAATCCCATTAAAGCTAACACAAACTTAATCGCAATCTTAAATACTTGACCAAAAAAACTGCATTGTTTTAAGGACTACAAAGACATCGAGGTTCGAACTGTTCCTTGACAGGGATTTTGAAGGCTACAGAGACACGAAGTTTTCAAAAATATTAAAACTTGTTCAAAGTAGTGTAATCGACTGAATTTCCAATAAGAGTAAAAGACCTCTCTAAGCAAGTTATTCGTGTAATAAAATGTCTATGTAGTGTTTCTAAATCTATTGCTATGCCTACAGAACAGTGAAATCCCATTATAGCTAACACAAACTTAATCGCAATCTTAAATACTTGGCCGAAAAAACTGCATTGTTTTAAGGACTACAAAGACATCGAGGTTCAAATTTTTCCTTGACAGGGATTTTGAAGGCTACAGAGACACCGATTTTTCAACAAAATGAAAACATGTTCCAAGTTGTAGAGTCGACTGAATTTCCAACAACAAGAGTAAAAAACGTTTTTAGGCAAGTTATTCGGGCAATATAATTTCTTTGTAATCTTTCTAAATCTATTGCTAGGCCTACAGAACAATGAAGTTCCATTTAAACTAACACAAGCTTAATCAGAAGATTAAATACTTGACCGAAAAAACTGCACTGAAATTCTAAAGACTACAGAGACATCGAGGTGCGAACTGTTCCATGACAGGGATTTTGAAGGCTACAGAGACACAAAGTTTTCAAAAATATTAAAACTTGTTCAAAGTAGTGTAATCGATTGAGTTTCCAATAAGAGTAAAAGACCTCTCTAAGCAAGTTCAAGTAAAACTTGTTCAAAGTAGTGTAATCGATTGAATTTCCAACAAAAGTAAAAGACCTCTCTAAGCAAGTTATTCGTGTAATGAAATGTCTATGTAGTCTTTTTAAATCCATTGCTACGCCTACAGAACAGTGAAATCCCATTAAAACTAACACAAACTTAATCACGATCTTAAATAATTGTCCAAAAAAACTGTATTGAAGTTTTAAAGACTACAGAGGCATCGAGGTTCAAATTGTTCCTTGACAGGGATTTTGAAGGCTACAGAGACACCCATTTTTCAAAAAAATGAAAACATGTTCCAAGTTGTATAATCGACTATATTTCCAACAACAAGAGTAAAAAACGTCTTTAGGCAAGTTATTCGAGCAATATAATACCTCTGTAATCTTTCTAAATCCATTGCTAGGCCTACAGAACAATGAAGTTCCAATTAAACTACCACAAGCTTAATCGGAAGATTAAATACTTGACCGAAAAAACTGCACTGAATTTTTAAAGACTAAAGACGTTCGAACTGTTCCATGACAGGGATTCTGAAGGCTACAGAGACACGAAGTTTTCAAAAATATTAAAACTTATTCATAGCAAGTTATTCGTGTAATAAAATGTCTATGTAGTCTTTCTAAATCCATTGCTACGCCTACAGTGAAAACAGTGAAATCCCATTAAAACTAACAAAAACTTAATCACGATCTTAAATAATTGTCCAAAAAAACTATATTGAAGTTTTAAAGATTAGAGACATCGAGGTTCAAATTGTTCCTTGACAGGGATTTTAAAGGCTACAGAGACAACCATTTTTCAAAAAATTGAAAACATATTCCAAGTTGTATAATCCACTGAATTTCCATCAACAAGAGAAAAAACGTCTTTAGGCAAGTTATTCGGGCAATATAATTTCTCTGTAATCTTTCTAAATCCACTGCTAGGCCTACAGAACAATGAAGTTCCATTTAAACTAACACAAGCTTAATCGGAAGATTAAATACTTGTCCGAAAAAACTGCATTGAAGTTTTAAAGACTACAGAGACACCGAGGTCGAAACTGTTTCATGACAGGGATTTTGAAGGCTACATTACACCGAATTGAAACTTTTTCAAAAACTGCATTGAAGTTTTAAATACTACAGAGGCATCGAGGTTTGAATTGTTTCTTGACAGAAATTTTGAAGACTACAGAGACACCGGCGACACCAAAAATAATTGAATGTAGCGTGATCGACTGAATTTTCAACAACAAGAGTAAAAAAAAATCTCTAGGCAAGTTATTCGGGCTACATAATTTCTCTGTAGCATTTTTAAACCCATAGCTAAGCCTAAAAACCAGAAGTTCCATTGAAACTAACACAAACTTAATCACAATCCTAAATAATTGTCTGAAAAAACTGCATTGAAGTTTTAAAGGCTACAGAGACACCGAGTTTTCAAAAAAATTTAATTTGTCGAAAGCAGTTTAGAGAGAGACCTATCCTGAACTAACCTGAACAAGGAAAAAACATAACTGAACTGACCTAACCGAAGCAAAAACCTAAGATAACTGACCTAGACCAACCTAACCAAAGGGCTCCTCATAGAGAATTACTTCTCTGTCCATCGGCTCTCACTGTCCACTTTGCTCCCAGCAGGAAAACAACGGGGTCCTGCATGACGGCTAAAACCTAAACTAACCTAACCAAAGGTAAAAATATAACGGAACTAACCTGGACTAATCTCAACAGAGAAAAAATGTAACTGAACTCACCTGAACTGACGTAACCAAAGGACTCAATGAAAAAAGCAGAATGGCCCTAATAGAAAAACACTTGGCAACGGCGAATTGACTTCAGAAATATCACGTCCATGTATAAACCATTCACTTATTATTGACATCAAAAAAGACGTTGGTAATTTGACTTTAACATTTTTATCGCACCTTGTATACATGTGCTGAAAGGCGATATAAAAAAATAAAATTTCAAAGATTGAAAGAGGAAATGTAAAAATTAAGTGAATTACTTATACTTTGAACTCAAAAATGCACATATGAGACTACACAAGTACAACTAAACAAAAAGTAGTACAATCACCAAACTTGGAATGGAGCAGGATTCAACAGCACGACGAGCAATCGGAGTAAGTGTCACTGTCAGACTTTGAGGTAATAATTATCACCAACAAAGGAAAAATGAAAATTGTTGAAAATGTCAAACTTCACATATTGACAATATGGCGAACGCGCCAAGCTAAAGTACATTGTAAGGATAAAAAGTACAATTTAGCCGCCAATATGGGTACACTTTCTCGCCTTCCTATAACAAACAACCCTGGGTGCAAAACGGGATTCTGGGAAACCTGTAAGCATCCTCTGCTCAAAGAAATTGTGAATCTAGCCCGAAAATACAATATGAAAGTTATAAAACTAACCCTCGAGAAACAATGAAGGTCGCTCTAGCTAAAAACTGATAAAAGTGGATTCAAAACAAGGCAAAGGAGGTAAATTTTAACCAGAAAATCTACTAGTAAAGCTAGAATTATTTAACTTAACTTTGGTAAGTTAACACAAAGTACATTTCAGCTGGTTAGTTACCAGGCAACCAACAGGTCCTCTCAAGAACTAGTGAATGAAACTGAACATATAATGGAAATGTAACAATGAGCAAGGTACTGTAAGACATTAACAAAGAACAAATAGCAAAATGTAGTATTAATTCATAACAAATATAACGAAATCCATAGTGAGAAAAATAACCATGACCATGACAGGGTGTTTTGTTTATAACTACACAGGACAGTTTTTGATCAGACAAATACCTAGTTGATTATTTGTGAATTAATGGATAGAGAGTTTGTAGAGTAGCTGTGTCAATTAAGCAGTTTGTAGTTGTAGAGGTCTTAATTAGTATATCATATAAACATTTACAGCGTTTTGGCTCTCAAGACGTGAATTATTTCTTGCACTTTGTGTGCCTTTGATGTCCGTCAGCTTTTTCCCTTAATGTTTATTTATCAGCCTTTGATCAGCCGCAGACCATTGATCACAGACTGATAAATGATGAAAATAGCCAAAGACTACCCGAGATTAAGGCAAGAGGTGGTGCCCAGGTTAGTTACTATTGTGTCACATTCAGACAATTTATTTTTTGTTTTTAACTTCATACTGTATCACTTAACACACTTTTACATACTTAATTTCAGTGTGAAAAATAGCTTTTTACGGTACTGGGTACCGTAATGAAATTTTCCAGTTCTGAGTACCATAATGAAATTATACTGAATTTTTCAAAAATATTCACCGGGTATAAAACTAATAATTTTCTTTTTTTTTAAACTATGATGCAAGTTCCTGAGACCCCCATTTGTCTTCGTTTTCAATTATAATGTTTGTTTGCAATTTTTGTGACAATCTTCCGTAAATAAAGTTGCGAGTAAATTAAAATACCATTATTATTAACTCCTTGTTGTTACAGACCTAATTTCGTTTACAAAACAAATAATGGAGGTGCTTGCTTTGTAATGAATGAAAGCCCTGCACGTCCGTACACAGAATGGAAAATTGTGTTTTAGGGAAAAACCACAATGAAAAATTTAAAACTCAAAATCCTGCTAACACGGTTAAAGGGTACTAAACCCCGATTGTACACGAGGGAATGACTAATGGCATGGCTTTTGACATCCCTGCATTTGCAGGAAATAATGGATTTAAACGCAATACTATGTTTATGGTTTTTGACCAACGGGCTTTGAATATTTGTAAACCATTTAAGCGGCCTTACCAACGCACGATTCTGTTATTTGCACATAGAAATGTAATTTTCTTTTTTTTTTTAATTTTCAGAAATTGTTATCATCGTAATAAGAGCTTCAAGCAAAATGTCAATACTGTGAGTCGTCTAAATACCGGCCCCTGCTGATGGGAAAGAGGATCGATTTTTTGCCGCGTCGAGGGCGTCGTGGTGGTGTCACCGATCTAAAACTTATTGGAAAAGGCATCGCGACGCTACGCTCGAACAGCCCTGGCTTTCTCACAAATGAAATTCCACTCTATATTATCGTTTCTCCGACACATAACCTCTGTTTATTCATGTTTCTTTTTTTGAATTAACTAGATATCTGCTTATGTTCTACAATTCATTTCTCTTTCGATTTTCTGTTTAAATTCGTTCAACTGAATTAAACGCGAACGACTAAAGCAGATCTCGTTGCAACTTGACAAAATTTTCCGTTCAGCCGCAACTAACGAGAGTTTAAAATTTTTATTGATGCGGGGAAAAGTCGAGTCGGAATCGGGCTTAATAGAATTTTTAGTTAGTAACTGGCCAGCCGATAAAATTAGAGCTCGGATTTAATATTCTAGTTCATTAAAAAAGTGTCGTCCGTTTCTGAGCATCCCGACCGTATAAAAGAATTAAGCTCCGGAAGGTCTCTTCTACTCTGCTGACCCCATGTAAAGTAAATTGCGTTTGATTAAAAAGTTCCATGGTCCACCTGTTACCTCCGTTATTTCGCTGAATGCGGAAACTTGCTAATTGAGTGCCCTAAAAACAAAATTTTATCTATCATAGGTTTGCTCAATCTTAGCAAATACTGGTACCTAAAAAAAACCAATTGCTTTTCACGTTGCTTCCTCTTTTTTTTAAACAATTGACCTCCTGTCATAAATAATTCGCCGTATCTAAAAGTGTCTACATCATCAGATCGTCACTAGCACTATCGACATGTCTAGCCGGAAAAGGGCTTATAGGCCAATAATCCAACCCGTCAGTCACCATTCAAGAAGGTGCACCCTCGTCATATAGTTAATTCTAAACCACTTCCTCTTCGGCTACTGTCAACACTCCTTAGATCAAGATTAATATTTCGTGAAGTGGATGATACCCAAGTTGTTTAACCGCACACCACTGGTAAATAATGGATCTCTTTGCAAAAAAGAATAAAAAGCGTATTGGGTTTTGTAATCTTTGGTTTGTAATTATACAAGGTGCTTCTGAGAATAGCACCATAAATGTAACCACTGTATAGGCTCCAAAAAAAGAAAAATCTTTATATAATCATAGATCGAAATAGTTATTTTCCTAACAAGTGCGGAAAGTGATATTTTCCGCATGCGACTGCAGCCGCACGCGTCGTTCGGCCATGAAGTCGAGTGTGGAAAAGATACTTTTCGCAAGTGTTAGGAACAATATTTTTTCTACGAGTAAGGACGGCTTTTACACCTATCAGTAAAACTTCAGTTTGAAGTTAAAACACCAGACATAACGTGCATTGCATTGCTTACCTGACAGATAAACAACGCAATGTACGTCATATCTGGTATTTTAACTTCAAACTGAAGTTTTACTGATAGTTGTAAAAGTCTTCCTAAAACTCTGTCAATATATTGGTATTTATTGCCTCAGCTGCGCGACGAATGATGTTTGCTTACTTTTATCGCAAATAGCAATAATTAAAGAAATCAACCTTTTTATTTAAAAAACGTTGAGATCGATATCCTGTCTTTTTTTGCAAAACTAAAATTAAAGGTGCAGTACAGGTTAGTTCAGGTTAGTTGGTAGTAGCACCATTCCTGACAACTATAAATTATGGTAGTTTTACTGTTTCTTATTGCGTTCTTCCATACCAACCATAGTAAACAAAGTTATATAAAGCAAAAGTGCGGAAAAATACAACTTTCCGCACTCAAATGCGTGCGAAAAAGCAAACTTTCGAGCCATTTACCATACACAGGGCATAAAAAGTTAGGTCTTGCGGATGGCTTTTAATTAGTATTTCAATTAATATTTCAGAAAAAAAAAGTGTAGACAGTTAATTAATTAATGAAATTTGGTATATTATCACAAATTTTGTGTGCCCTTTCTGCAAACTAAATATATGAACACATTTGTCCAGGGGAGGGTGATACAATAGGGTAGTGTTTAAAAAAGTATCTAAACTTTTTTGTGTGTAAACATATTGACAATTTATTAGAATAATTGGCTAATCTGAAGGTTTTTGCTTAAAAAAGGTATTTTTAAAGTCGCGCTGCTGTAGAGGGACTGGGGTGGGGCTAGTGGTGGAGCGGGGTTTAGGCGCACTTGGAGTATGTCGTAGAACTCGCTTGCAGTGTGCATTTAGAAACGTAATATCCTCCTTCCTGTTGAAATTGTTGTGCCCATCTGCGCTTTTCTTCATTTTCTACCGTTGTTCCTTCCTGGCGCTCTACATTCCTAGTCTACCATACGTCCACAAAGACGACCATTTCAAGAGGAAGGAGGAAATTACGTTTCTAAAGGCAGACTGGGAGAGAGTTCTACGAGATACTCCAAGTGCGCCTAAACCCCGCTCCACCACTAGCCCCACCCCAGCCCCTCTACAGCAACGCGACTTTAAGAATACCTTTTTTAAGTAAAATCGCTGAAACTCCGTGTCACAACTACCCCCCCCCCCCCCAGTCCCTCCACTGCGGCGCAACAGCCCCGGGGGGGAATAAATACCACGGAGCTCACCACAGTGGAATCAGTCAACGTCGGGAAGCACAGGAGATCACTTCGCCCGTTGAAACGTCAGGAAGAAATTCCGTTGGACCACGGCTTCAAAGCCCGGAAAACACTTTAGATTGTAACATTGATAAACTTAATAAGTTGAAAATTCTAATTAATAGAGATTATTTATTGAAAATTAAAGAAAAAAGTAGTACCCTTCAGGACAATTTTGAAAATATTTTACCAGATATTTTAGGTTTTCTAGGAAAATAAAATTTAACAATGGTAAGCAATAGATACATCTTAGTTGTCATTATTTTTTCTCAAATATATTTGGGCTGGAACGGTAAAAGACGTTCCAATTATTGCAAAAAACACCACCGAAATGAAACATTGGAAACGGACAAGAGTTTAAAATAAACATTTTAAAGAGGTTATAAAAAATGTAAAATTAAACCATAGATTATATTTTAAAATATACAAGCAAGTATTATAGAATAACAAAACAAAACCTAGCACTACTAGCTCAAATATTTCAGCTATTAAAAAAAATAAATAAAAAATATATACACTTACCAGGAAACATTAAATCCAAAGGGACCGGAACTTAATATTTTTAGATTTTGTAAGAATTTCTAAGCATCGAGAAGCTTTTGCCATTGAATATTCTCAAAAGTGATCAACGGAAGTATTGCAAATATAGAAGGTTAACTGACTAATCCAAGAGAAGACCTGACAAGAAAATGAAGACATATTGAAGGTGGTTTCTGTGAAGTAAGAATGATAACATGACATATATCCAAATGTCTATTTATTGGTTGAGCAAGTAGGCTGTGTAACGGTTGAAAACCATTACGTCGAAACTCATTTTGACGTAAAAGTGTAAACCACTACGTGGGATTTAGTCGATTTGTAGTAGTATTTCAACTTCCCTTAGTTGGTGTTAGTTTTGTGGTCACTCGACCAGTTTTTGGGACATTTTTGGATGAGGGAAGTTGAACCGAATTTCGGGATTGTGCAGCAAGAGAGTTTGGGCCTACAAGCAAAGCATTTGTCAAACTATACTACGATCCAGGGCCACATAAGCCAATGTACCACGTGTCAGCAAGGTTAATGTGAGGGCTGAAAGCAGCCACACCACGTGTTTATTTTGTTCTGTTTTTGGAAACCCTCGTGGACGAGGGTGTTCCAAGGGGGCCTACCGCCGCCAATTAATGTTCCAAGGGGGCCTACCGCCACCAATTAATGCTTCCAAGGGGGCCTACCGCCACCAATTAGTGTTTCCAAGGGGGCCTACCGCCACCTTAAGTCTTTCCAAGGAGGCCAACAGCCACTTTTGTGTTTCCAAGGGGCTACCAGGCACCATTATTGTTTCTGAAGGTTAATCACCACCTTATGGTTACCGAGGGGTGCAAATCACCTCCTTATTGTTCGAAAACTACCACTATTGTGTGTAAGAGGCAGACAGCTACCACCATAATTTTTGGAGGGCCAATAGCCACTACCTTTTGCGTTGTTTTGGACCTAAGGCGTCTAGCCTTTGTGACCATCTGTAATAGCGTCGTGTCAAGCTAAGTAGTAGTATTTAAGATAACCTGTTTTTTTTATTGTTACGCTTGGTGATCACCACTAGGGGAATATTTTCCAGACAATTGTGATAAGTAGAATTAAGGAAAATCTTTCACTCATTGACTTGAAGTACAATCATCATATTGTACAACATTGATTTCGTTCTTTGATATTATAGGAAATAAATTAAACTTGTTAGTTTTATTTTGTTTGCAAGTACTATGGGTATTTTGGAAGAGGCTAAAGGGAACTGATCAGCTACCTAACAGCGTAGGATTTTTCCAATTTAATTGATTAAAATTGGTGGCGCCCCGAAACTCACTTTACCGGCCGGTTTTGTAGCACTTTTTGTTCCTAACCTGATACTTTTCCCTGAGCACTTTTTGAATATACTAAGATACCTTAACTGAGATTAAAGTGTTACAATTTGGCGCCCAACGTGGGGCCCGGAATCCCTTTCAATACCTTCTACCTACCAGTAGGGGGGTTGAAAGAATGGGAGACAAGAAAACCAGCCGGATATATGGGAGATAGACCGGAGGTTAGAGAACCCTTTCAGGCCATAAGTTTGGATTTTGTTGGGCCTTTGCCGCGTTCCAAACGTGGAAATACCCAAGCATTAGTGGTGTCGGATTATTTTAGTAAATATGTTTTGATTTTCCCTTGTAGGGCAGCGAATGCTAAGCTATTAGTTAAGAACATTGAGGAAGGTGTATTTCTGACCTATGGAGCCCCACAGTATCTGACTTGTGATAATGGAACACCTATGAAATCCAAGGAATTTCAGAAGCTTTGTGACACATATAAAGTAAAAATTTGTTATACAGCGCACTACAATCCTAGAGCAGACCCCGTCGAACGTGTAAACAGGGTAGTGAAAACTATGTTGCGGACTTATGTGAATCAAAGTGATCATAGGACTTGGGATGATCATTTGGCCAGTATCGCTTGTGCTATAAGGACCGCGAGACATGAGACAACAGGGTATTCACCATTTGATATAACATTTGGGAGAAAATATAGATTGTACGGACAGGACTATAGTGTTAGACCTAATACTGAGACGGAGAAAATGGATGTGGACGAATATGTTAGAGACAAGGTGAATAAAATGCAAGAGCTATATTCTAAGCTGATGAAGCGACACAAAGCGGCACGAGTAAGATCCCAGCATCATTACAATTTGCGAAGGAGACCCGCCGACCAGTTCTTTGTAGGACAGAGGGTATGGCGTAGGAACAAGGTACTTTCTGATGCTGCAAAGTACTATAGTGCAAAGCTGGCTCCTACATATGTGGGACCGTTTTTGATCAAGCGTCGTACTGGAAGTTGTACTTACGAGTTGCAGGATGAGGATGGTTGTAGCAAAGGAGTTTGGCATGTCGAAAATCTCAAACCAGTAAATTCTCCAACTGCTTAGCCAAGTTTGCATGAAGAATTCATGTCTGTTTATTAACGTCCAAATATATTGTAACAACTTCTTAGTCTCTGTTTTTGGGTCGGTGTCTTGTGATATGTCGGCGATTCATTTGTTGTTGATTCGTGTATTGTGTAATTTTGTTTTGTTAACAGTGGGTAGGGTTTCATATCAAAATCTTGCGAGGTCTCATTTCTTTCAAGTATAACTAATCTGCAGAGGTAACTGCGCGGTAGTGTGTTGAGTACTAGTACAGTAGCGTTGTTTTCTATGAAATGATTACCTGATGGTGTTGTTTAAATTTTGTGCACCTCCAAACTGTTGAGTTTTCTGGGTAGATGTGAGTTCTCGAACGTCGCATTCCTGTGTCAAGCTTTCAGCTGTGAGCTCAGTTCCCGGATTCTAAATGAGTAAAGTAAACCTAATTGTATGTAGTGGTTTTAGTTGGAGCTAATTCTTCCATTTTTGAATGAACATCCAACTGCACACCATAGAGTGAGTAGCTTATTTTTTTTTTGTTTCTAACTGGAGAAAGTTTTTTTGTTTGGGACTAGAGACCGTCATCGTCGGTCAACTTCAATAATTGAAGTTTCTCTCCTTCCTGGGAAGAGGGGGGATTGTAACGGTTGAAAACTGTCGCTAGAATTAGTCATGCAAAAGCGGATATTTGTCGTTTATTTGGGGCTGAAACGTTTGTTGTTCTGCTCGAGTGTAAAGATTTGAGGTTGTTTATTTACCTTTTTTTGCTAACCTGTGGAAGGTGGATAGGGTTCACGTTTTGTCTTGTCAGGGGTCACAGGACTGTGCTGGCAGTGAGTTGCGCCCATTTTCCTTGCCTTTGTTTCAATAAGGGAGGCCACAGATTTTTTTAAGTTTGGGAAATTATAAGCCCAAAACTTGGAAAATAAATAAACAACTGACTTATTTCAAATGTCGCATTGATTGACTGATATATTGACGGATTTGTTGGGTGAATTGTGTAGATATGGAGGTGACTGCCTATCCACCTAAGTGCTTCGGTTTCTTGGCCGGAAGTCCGCCATGTTTGAGAGGACTTTGCAAATTCTTTGCTTGCACCTAATAGCCTTTGTTAGCTGTTCGTAAGTCAAACGTTATTTTATGATAATATCACTAGATGAAATGGAAAACATATGGGACAAACTTTAAGTGGTACATTTTGCTTATTTTCTGAGGAGTAAAAAGGGTAGCGAGAGCAAGTATTTTGGGTGTCGTCCTAAAACGCCTTTCGATAACAATGAGAGTTGTCATTCGTCAATTGTTCGTTGCGCGCGGGCGCTCTCGACCAATATCTTTTCCCCTCCTCCACCTTTTATCTATTGAAAATCGGAATATCGGTGAAGATCTTTCTTTCTGGATCAAGACACGTGGAAGACAACATTCATCTCTTCGCTGCTACTCATTTCGACGTAAAAGTGTAAACCACTACGTGGGATTTAGTCGATTTGTAGTAGTATTTCAACTTCCCTTAGTTGGTGTTAGTTTTGTGGTCACTCGACCAGTTTTTGGGACATTTTTGGATGAGGGAAGTTGAACCGAATTTCGGGATTGTGCAGCAAGAGAGTTTGGGCCTACAAGCAAAGCATTTGTCAAACTATACTACGATCCAGGGCCACATAAGCCAATGTACCACGTGTCAGCAAGGTTAATGTGAGGGCTGAAAGCAGCCACACCACGTGTTTATTTTGTTCTGTTTTTGGAAACCCTCGTGGACGAGAGTGTTCCAAGGGGGCCTACCGCCGCCAATTAATGTTCCAAGGGGGCCTACCGCCACCAATTAATGTTTCCAAGGGGGCCTACCGCCACCAATTAGTGTTTCCAAGGGGGCCTACCGCCACCTTAAGTCTTTCCAAGGAGGCCAACAGCCACTTTTGTGTTTCCAAGGGGCTACCAGGCACCATTATTGTTTCTGAAGGTTAATCACCACCTTATGGTTACCGAGGGGTGCAAATCACCTCCTTATTGTTCGAAAACTACCACTATTGTGTGTAAGAGGCAGACAGCTACCACCATAATTTTTGGAGGGCCAATAGCCACTACCTTTTGCGTTGTTTTGGACCTAAGGCGTCTAGCCTTTGTGACCATCTGTAATAGCGTCGTGTCAAGCTAAGTAGTAGTATTTAAGATAACCTGTTTTTTTTATTGTTACGCTTGGTGATCACCACTAGGGGAATATTTTCCAGACAATTGTGATAAGTAGAATTAAGGAAAATCTTTCACTCATTGACTTGAAGTACAATCATCATATTGTACAACATTGATTTCGTTCTTTGATATTATAGGACATAAATTAAACTTGTTAGTTTTATTTTGTTTGCAAGTACTATGGGTATTTTGGAAGAGGCTAAAAGGAACTGATCAGCTACCTAACAGCGTAGGATTTTTCCAATTTAATTGATTAAAATTGGTGGCGCCCCGAACTCACTTTACCGGCCGGTTTTGTAGCACTTTTTGTTCCTAACCTGATACTTTTCCCTGAGCACTTTTTGAATATTCTAAGATACCTTAACTGAGATTAAAGTGTTACAGCTGGTGATTTCGAAAAAGCTGTTTGAAATGCTGGGAATGTTTTTGACCTTTCCTGGGATGTGCAGGCAGGGCCGTGCCTACCCGGTGGTGCAAGTGGTGCAAAACACCAGGGCGCCAATGCGTAAGGGCGCCAAAACGCCGCCCAAATTTTAAATTTTATCTAATTGTTTATCTAAATTATTGAAAACAATTAAAGTCGTTTGTTCCCGGTAACAAGGCCATTGTAATTTATGCAAAATCCAAATCTATAAACCATTTATGTCAGTAATATGTTGTCAGCAAGTGTCAGGGTTAACTTTCTAGTCGCAGTAGAACATTTGGACAAATTAAAAGACTGTAACAAAATCCTATCAGCACCTCCCTACCGATCACACCTGGCATGGTATACACATCTCTCCTAGTAGATGGCACCTGTCAGTTGTCATTAGTATTATAATAAGAGTACACTTGCTCAAGTCCTTATGACCACGTTCTTCCACGTTTTATAGTAATTCACAATGTCTATACTTTTCTTTGTTTCTTTTGTTTAAATAAACTATGCCTACCGTTGTGAGTGAGTTTGATACTACTGCCAAACAGTGTCCCCGACATCATACATGAGCCTCGACAGGGTTAAGCGAACTCAAGAGATAACCTCGTGACAAGACACTATTGTACAATTTCGAACAGATGAACATTTTATAGTAGCTTTAAGTGAAGCATCTCAATTAGCCCGATCTCTTGGGGTTGATGATAGTTTTTCTACCGAAAGTGATGTTAGCAGAAGAAAGAAAAAGAAGCAGTTTAGTTATGAAGGTGAAGATGAAATTACAAATAGCCCAGAAAATAATTTCAAAATCAATTTCTTTTTTGCGGTGTTAGTTGCTACTATAAATGCTTTATCGGAAAGATTTCAACAACTAAAGGCTTATGTAAATAACTTTAATTTTTTGAGTGATTTCAGAAATATAAAAATAATTTCAAAAGGTGGTCTGAAAAATTTCTGCACCGACCTTGAATTAAAGTTATCAGAAGAAAATGATGAAAAGTGTAAAAAATATGTAATCGGTGTTCATTTGTATAACGAAATAGAAATAATCCTGAATTTCATTGAAGTCATGGAACTATTCACACCTGAAACTGTTTCAGAATGTGTTTTAAAAAATAATCTCAGCAGCACGTTTCCTAATCTAACAATAGCTCTAAGAATTATGTTGTCTTTACTCCTTACTGTAGCAAGCGGTGAACGGTCATTTTCAAGTTTAAAATGTATTAATATTTATCTGCGCACAAGTATGATTCAAGAAAGGTTAAATAATTTCGATAGAAGTGAAATTAGCGGGTGTAGGACAGAAATAACTACTTCACATTTGTGAAAGAACCAACGTTTCGATTTTTATTTAGGTCTTCCTCAGGGCTTTTTCAATATGCGAAGTTTGTCAACTAGGAACAACATTCCACTGAATATAAAACATCTTCAGTTTCACGAAAAAACGAGCAAACGAGCACCATATAGGACGACACACACATTAGCGATGGCTGAGCTACAGCTAGGTTGAAATTTGGTATTTCAATGGTTAAATAATTTAGGATAAGTATCTATAGAGAATGCTATCTGTGAATAATTGGATATGACAGATATTATAAGAGAGTTTGCTAGTATTAAGGCGAGTAATATTGACCTTTTTAACAGTTTTAATAATATGACATATAGGTCGTACATTATAACTTTACTTGTGCAGGAGGCCATGATATTTTTCCGTTATATTGGTACTCCTGAATTGTTAGCTCGTATTTGCCGCCCTGCTCCTTTAGGCCGAGTCCAAACCCACGTCTATAACGAGGTGCGAAATCAAAATCTTACAATAAAATAGATTTTTGACAAAATTCAACCAATCGTCTCCAAGGAGTCTGTTTACCTATAAAATTAGCTTAATGTCAGTGTCAAACGGGCCACCAGCAATCACTTCTTAAAAATTGGATGTTGTCTAATTTTTTGATGGTTTCAAGTCCGCGTATTTCTAAATAAATCCTGTTAATTTGAAGATCTACCGTAAAGTATTCACTTCTGTTTGGTTACCCGGAACGATGACCTGGAGGGAAGACCTAAGCCCGATCACTTCAGAATTATGTACCATCAAGTAATGTATTATTTATACTGAGCAAATCGTTAATGTGTGGCATGAGAAGTAAATAGTATCCAACTGGCAAGAAAATTAGCTTCTAATATTCTAGGTAAACGACAAAACTAATTCCTCCGACTCAAACTGGTAGCTAGGCAAGAAGTAGGTGCAATTTTCGAGAAAATTATTAATTTTACAGTTTTAGCTAGTAACTAGAGTAGCATGGGTTTGGAGACTGAATCGAAAGAGGAAAAAAGTTTATTCACTGCAGAAACATAACCCAACCTAATCCAGCTACAATTTCTACATATTAACGTATTGAAACACCTAGAGCAGTCGACGGGAATAACATGATAATAATATGAGAAACCAGAAAGAGTAAATGTTAGGAAAGTACAACAAGAATACACTGTGCCTACCTTCTCGTAGAATGATAAGGTCCATCAATACTAAATTTGTTATAAACGATAATTATTATTCATTAATAAAAATCAATTTTCTTTAAAATTCATATTTTATAAAATGAAATTAAAAATTATTAGTCAGATGGTTTACATTAATTTAAATCGTCTTGGCAACCATGGACCCAAAAATTATAACCTCTAAAATCATAAATATAACCTAAAATACATGATAATGCCTGTCATAATATACAGGGGCAAAATGTCAAATTTACATGACCTACTGCGCAAGTAAAGTTATAGTGTACGGACTATATGTACCTATGTGCACATGTGTGTTTTTATTTACATTTCTAGTTTTTCCTACAAAAATATAAGGGCCTGTTTCTGTATCTATTGATCTTACACCTAATCCGTCAACACCGCATTTTCATCTCTCACTATGGAAAGGGCGGCAATTCTTAGCTTGCACCTTGGCGCCCACCACCCTAGAAACGGCCCAGGACTTTTCAGAAATTCCTAAAAAGAGACTCTTAGCTAACTGACCCCGGAGTGAGCCGACAATCCGAGTCGGCAAAAGATATATTTTTATATTTTTCTTGATATTCAGTACTTTTACCCGATTTAAAAGCATTTTTTGCTCTCTGTTCAAAAGACAAAATAACCGTCTAGAAAACCGAAACGTCTATTCACATTTTATCTGTACAAGTGTATTCCTCTTAAAAAAATATTTAGATAGGTTTTCACAAATTTCATTAATTTTCTATACATTTTTTTATAAATGCATCATTTTGGTTTTTCCAAAATTTCTCAAAAACCTGACCGTTTAAACCAACACCGTTTTTGTCGTTACGATACTAACACACACATTCTACACACAAGTCTAGAATTTTGCCCTTTTAACCAACTTCAAAGTTCTTATAGTTTCCGAGATACCAATATATAAAAACCCACAATTTGAGTCACACTGTATATAATTAAATAATTCCGGGAGAATTTTCAAAGTCCAGATAACTAATAAGGTTTAGGTAATACGTAGGGGTTTCTAGAAAAGCGATCCGGCGAGTTGTTCAGAGAAAAAGAGTAGATATGCAGCGGGGCTTCTGACTCAACTTCAGTCATATTTTCATGTAAATTCTGCCACGCCTTTTCTTCAGGATGAAATCCTGAATAAAGAAAAAAAAGGTCTATAAAAAAGTTAAGCAACAAGGGAAACAATTCAAGTTTATCAAAGGAGTGTGAGACGTCTAGTGCTCTAGTAGCCGGCAGGGTTGCCAGTTTTTACGTTGAGCAATCGGCAAAATAAATATCAGATGTCGCCCAAATATCGCCAGCTCCGCCAGCTCTAACCAACACACCACTCAGTTCTAAAATGTTTTTTTAAAGTTAATAAAAAAAAGATGACACAAATTTAAGGCATTTCTTTATTATTTTATTTAACCAATCTAAAGTTAATTTTAAACAGGTCTAGAGATACACAAGGCATATCGCATATATCTTCAAACATTTGTATTACTGTTTTATCCTCAATAGTCGTATAAATAGCCAATTGCCAATTGTCGCAAAATCACCCATTTAATATCGCCCATTTGGCGACAAGTCGCCCAAACTGGCAACCCTGCCTGGCAAATTAAGTGTGCCCAGCTCAGATAATTCGGAGAGGGGGGATTAATATTTTTAAGGAATTACGAAAATTGTGGCGAAACCGGTGAACTATCAAAGGAGAAGCCTAGAAGCTGGCAACCAACCAGACGTGGAAGGCTGACTTATTGTACCACATACTTGCATAAGATACAAGACATTGCCTATCTTTTACGTTGCTGGCCTTGGACTGCGAAAGGAGGGGATGGAAACATAATACCTTGTATATTTGAATTATTGCACATGCCGAAAAATGAGCGCCCTTTTGAAAGTGGTTGGACCCACGTGCAGTTAGATCCACGTACTCTCCACGAATCACGAACTAGGCCGAAAGCACTTGGTTCGTGATTCGTGACATCCAATGTTGCCGATACTTTCACGTGTTAAGGTATGTGATTATAACCAAGTACGTTTCGATATTTGACAACAACCGACGCACACGCGCATACTGAATCGGATGCAAGTCCGCATATTTTGGCCTCAAGGTCACTAAGGAATGTCCTGTACGTATTGACGTACTTGGTTTGTACAGGCGATAGGAGTGGCAACGTTGGTGTTTTAAGGAGGATGTGGCATCATAGCACCTGCTAACGATCATTGTGGGAACGAGACGCAGTGTAGGAGACCTACTCGGCAGAGGCAAGGACGGAAATGTTGCAATTTAAACAATAAAACACATAATGGCTGGCCAAGCAATTTTGAAATATCCTGACTCCCTGACTACACCTTATATAAGTTTCCTAGTATCTAGACAGGATCAAGAAAATATGACGGTACATTAACATGCTAAGTATAAGTGTAAGTATCCCAAACTCATAGTTGTTTATGGGGTATTGAATACAGTTGCTTGCAACCCGCTTTTTAGGTCTGCATCAACGTACTACTAAACCTATCTTTGAAATCATAACTATTTGTATTATTACTATTTCATAGATCCTTTCATACTTATCGACACTTCTAAGATGTTATTGTTAACTGATGAACTTTGGTGGTTAACTGGTGATTATGTAATCAGAAGCACAGCATATGTCCAAAAACTATGCGTCCGCGGAATAAACTCTTAATGATATATCTCACCAGAGCACTAGTGTGACGTCACGCCGCGGGTATAGAAAAAGAGGTAATCGGGCCGTCCTGTTAGTCTAGCGTCCTTGGGATCTGCCAAGTGACATTGAAAGCTATCTTCCGACGCTTGCGTCAAGCGGCCAGTAATGGCGTCAACGTCGGGACAATTTCGTGTTTTGTGCAAGAAGCTGCTAGGTTTTTGCTTTAAATTCGTCCCAAATCGGCAGATAATGGCAAAATACGGACTGCTAGGGTCACTTGTGATGTTTAGCTACGATAGTGACTTATTAAGGGTAAGTGATAAGTCATACTTCTTGACGTAAAATTTAACATCAAATTATAGCATTGAGCTGGCCATTGCACATTGGCTTGCGCTGCGGTTTGTCGTTTACTGTGTTTCAATTATTGCATATTTAGGCGATTTCTTTTATTCATCCTCATTTTGTGATGAAATCCATCGCTAATTAAAGTTGATTTAATGTACTCCCTTTTCTTTTGATAACCTTAATTCAAGGAACAATTTTATGCAGCGTTTTCGGGTTGCGTTTCTTATAGAGTGCTGTGAGAGTTTATCCATCCTTTGTTATCTCACTAAGAATATAAGGATGGCAATATTCTCAGAGCAGCCTAAAGCGCGGCCGATTTTGTTTTGTTAGATACCATTGCGTACCATTTGTTGCTATGGTGAGTCCTACATTGTAAATGAGTAGGGGGTGTTCATTTACGGTGGTACAGGTTATTGTGGTACGGTGGATTCGAAGTGGTGAGGTGGTTATTTTATTTTCTCTGTGAAATAAAGATAAAGAAGTTTTGTTGAAAAAGGAGCTGCCATTCGTTTTTATCCTAACACTTGTTGTGTTGTGGAAATGTTTCTGGTCCAGTTTTGTCATTATAAATTGCTAAACTTGTAAAAAAGGTAAAAACATTCCTGAATTTCTTAATTCCAATGCGTACGTTCCGCCCACGGCAGCAGCTGAGAAGTTTAGTCAGCGAAGCCTGAAATTGGCCAATCAGGTGACGATTTTCAGCGTTCGCTGACCAAACTTCTAAGCTGCTGCCGTCGGCGGAACGCACGCATTGTCTTTTCTGCTTGGACATGTCAATTATGATTTGGAGTTAGGATAACAGGCAACTGAAAAAAAGTCTACTTTGTCTCTACTAAGGTCGCATGAAGAAGATGACGATCAGTTTTAGGCCACGTACCAGAAAAGGGGTGGGGGAAAAGGTGTCACGTCACTTACGCCAACATGTGATCACTTTAAGAAAAATAGGAATGGCAAAACTCCTGCATCCTTGTTTAACGCTAGCGCAAGGACAGAGCCAAGACATTCTATCGAGTGATTAAGTGACATTTAAAATGAAGGACGTCATTACTGTCAATATCAGCAAAGATAAAAATGATAAAATAATTTTACGATGAGCGGGTGCGGACAATGGAGGTTGGACCTTCGCGTCTCGCGGCCTATCCGGGCGCTGCAGCATGGGACTGTCATGAGTGATTTATTGCTCTGTTTATTTAGAACGCAGTTATTTACGACCTTTTTTATGTGTCTCTTATCAATTATTTTTCTTCTAAGAATGTTATAGGCTTTTCTGTATTTTTAGGATTTTGTGTAAAAGGCGAATAGCGCCGCCGTTAGTAATAGTCTTATTTTAATCGAGCTATAGGTAAGCTAAACTACCAAACGATAATAAAAATCTATAAAGTTTTAAGTAGTGAGCTTTTTAGTAGTCGAATTGTCTTGTGTGTATTTGTGGGATAAATAAATAGTGTTTTCGTGTTAAATCGCCACACTGAAACTATTGAACCCTGAGTTCGCAACAATAAGTTAGGTTTGATTGTTATTTAATCAAAATAGAAAATAATGGCATTAACAAGGAAAAGGATGTTTAACCTATCCCTGATATGCAAGAACAAATCAAGAGTCCTGAAAGAATAATAAATAACCATTCAAGCCCTCAGGAACATACTCGGAACTGCAGTGCCACAACATGTGTTGCAATGTAAACAATGACCCACTAGGTAAGAAATAGTATATTACAATACTAGATGGGAAGTCTTTCATTACTGTCCAGAGATTATGTTATAAAATCTTGAGACAGTAATGAAGCTTCCCATCGAGTATATGTATACTATAGTGCATACACTATAACTTTACTTGTGCAGTAGGTCATGAAAATTTGACATTTTGCACCCTGTATATTATGATAGGCACTGTCAGATATTTCAGGTTATATTTATGAATTTAGAGGTTATGATTATTGTGGCCATAGTTGCCTGGACTATTTAAAGAATTAAAACTTTCTGATTAACAATTTTTAATTTCATATTAATAAATTTGCATTTCAAAGAAAATTAAATTTAAGTAAAAAAATATATTAATTTATGACAAGTTTAATAATAAAAAAATGTTTATTGAAAGCACTATTTTACATAAGTACAATGGTTACAAGTAAAATGATACTTGCTGATTATTGTTTACATAATCGATATCCCTTTTACAGACCAACAAAATAAAACTAACTCGGACCATTGATATAAGTAGGCAGAGTTTGAGCGTTCTGCGCCATGTCCCCAGGCCAATCAAGAACGACTTACCCCACCCTGCTACCCGTGTAGGCTTTTAGGCCGAACCCCCAAC
This sequence comes from Taphrorychus bicolor, assembly GCA_951812265.1. Lineage (NCBI taxonomy): Eukaryota > Metazoa > Arthropoda > Insecta > Coleoptera > Curculionidae > Taphrorychus > Taphrorychus bicolor. The sequence goes on from OX638304.1 coordinate 23,515,166, forward strand.
CAATCCGATTCGTTAAATTCCAGTCTAGTACCCGTATAATCCCTTGAGTTCCATCCTCAACCAATCACAAGCGAGCTAGCCGACCAATATAAAACACAAATTTGCTCAAAACCTTATCTCCACCTCTTTCCGAAATCTCTCCAGAGACATACTCAGTACTGAACCATGAATCATTGATAGGTAACACGTTACATACTTATGACTCGTCATTGGTAGGTAATACGGGGCCGTAGCAACGGCAATATTTAGGATGACGTGTTATCAATGCTTTGGGCAAATTTGTGTCTTTCCATTGGTAGGCTAGGTCGCTTCTGATTGGGGGGGGGGTCAAGCTTAAAAGATTATACAGGTACCAGACTGGGATTTAACGATTCTGATTGGGGGGGTGGGGCCTAAAAGCCTGCACAGGTAGCAGCGTAGGGGTAAGACGTTCCTGATTGGCTTGGGCACATGGCGCAGAACGCTCAAACTCTGACTACTAATATATTAGATATATTTTATTATTCTACGAGAGAATAGTGTGTAATTACAGTGTATTTATTAAGTTAAGCTAATTTCATAGATAAACAGATCCGTTGATGATGATTGGTTGAATTTTTACAAAATCCAGTTTTATTGGGAGATTTTGATTTTGCATCTCGTTATGGGTATACTTATGAATTCGACTTAAAGAAGCAGGGTGGCAAACAAGAGGTAACAATTCAGGATTGCCAATCTAAAGGAAAAATACCATGACCGCCTGCGCAGGTAAAGTTATAATGTACGAACGATATTTTATTTTCAACCACACTTTCTCATTACCATCAAAAAATGTTCTTGAATTTTGAATTTATTCATATAATATTCTGGCTCAAATCTTCACTCAGGAGGTGGAATTTTGATGGTTGCTATGGTATAGAGCAAAACCAACAATCAGGGTTTTTGTAATTCCCTGAAGTTTTTGCGCTTTGTTTGCATGTGCATTACTGGTCTAGGACGGGAAGTAACTACTTCCCGTCCTAGACCAGTAATGGAATTACTTCCTGTCCTAGACCCGTAATGAGACACTTCCAAGATTTTAAAAAGACAGAAATGTTATCATGACATATATGGTTGCAAACAAAATGCTTTGTCCACGACCACTTAATAATATACTGATATTTAGCTTGTTAACAAAAGTTAAATAGGGCTCATATAGCGTCAGAGGGATATATGAGTTGAAACAGCGGGAATAATATCATTATTCCTGCTCGCCCTTTAAGTTATATATGTTGCCTTGGCAACCAGTAGGAGTAGGCAACAATGCAATATCAAATGCCGCAGTGTAAAAAATGCACTGGTGGCACTGGTTTTGCCGTCAAACGCGAGTGTCACTTTGATATTTCAATAATTTTATTTACACTACCTATAGATTTTATAATTTGTAATTATTATTAGACAATGGCCGTGGACAAAGTATAGTATTATACTCGCTTTTTATGGCCATTATTCCCACGGGAGGCTTGCGCCCCTCGCCTACGGCTCGTGACGCAAACGTCCCCTTAAGGGAATAATGGCTATCATAAAAAGCTCTTTTAATAATATACTATTAAGGCATAAAACTAACAGTTTGATAAAAATCAGACAGGCCAAAGGAAAACAAGACCTCAGCAGCAGCACAAAACCAAGAGAATGACTTCAGTGAATGAATAGCAAGGCCAAAATGGAGCAAAACTGGATAAGTACAAGAGTAAAAGTAAAAGTGTATGATTCACATGTGTGAAGCATAAACTCAATAAAGAGATATAAGCAAACAGTTAAGGTACGTTAATTGTTAAAATCAAGAAGTAACACTAATAGCAAAAAATGACCGTGACGATTCGCTTACGGAAATCTAAAGTCTATTTTGCAGAAAATTACGCGGGACACAGGCCCAAAGTGTCATTTTTATTATTATCCTATCCTTTTCCGTTATAAAATCATAAGTTTTTCCAATGAACATTCCTACTACAATCATGTTGATATTTTTAAGATAAAAATATTGATAACATTTTTTTGTATCTAACAGCAGCTTTCTAACTAAATTGCTTGTTAATTTATACCAAAAATCTCAAAAATATAAGAATGCTATGCAAAATGGGCAAAACTCAATCAAACAACAGCATAAAATAGCAAGAAAATATTATTAAGTTTAATAATTAATAGAATAATTTGGAGAAGCAAAGAAGGACAAATCGAAGAGCTAAAGTGAATCAGTGAACAAAATTAAAATAGAAAATAAAAAATGATATGGAAAACAATACCCGTATGAAGAAAATAATATAAAATTACTTTTTCAATTTTCAGTTTTTTTCTTGTCAAAATCCTCAATTTCCAAACTTTAATTAAAATTGTAGGAATAATTATCGAATAAATAAAAATTTTAAATATAAACTAACTTCCCCTATATCGCAATGAAGCAAAATTTTACTAAAGGATGTTTGGTCAAACAATATTAAATTTACATGCACTTGACTCATTTATTACATCCCGACCTGTATATGCAGATTTGAAAGAGCTTTGTAGCCAGGTGAGGATAACTCTTTAAAGAAATGTATATGTTAATTTTGGTTTTACTCCCATTTGAATATAAAGGGGTGTCTAGGGTTATTGTTGGGACTATAAATGCCTGATTTTCTAATGGAATTGAACTTTCTCCTATGGAAGGGTATGTAAATTCTTTTGAGATTTACATTTAGATTATCAGAATTAGATAGCAATTCCTGACTAATTTCAAAATCCTTTTTGAAGTCCAGTATGTTGTAATTTAGAATTGATGGGGTGAAATACTTTGGCCTCACTGAGGTTCAAAGTTATATTTGAGTTCTTTGCCACAAGACGAGGTGGATCTGTTAGGTTTCTGATATCCCGGGGTCAGAGATCAAAAAGTGCTTCCCACATGAGGCATTAAAACCTTGACCCTTGAGCTTATAAATCTCACTCTTTGACAAGTGGATAAGGCTCGGGAATTGATAATGTGAGATTTACCTGAACTCTTAATTGGTGATTTTAGAAGACTATAATTTCCTTGGATTTTTATATTTCTAGGAAATTATACAGGGTGATTCAAAATTCAGTACAAAGATTTTAAAGGCATATTTGTGGGGTCAAAATAAGACTTTTTTTCCTATAAACATGGGTCCTAAAATGAACCCCCCCCCCCCCCCTACGGACGCTGAAAGTTGGGAAAGGAAAAATATTTTTTTTTAATTGTGGCCATATTTATTCATGAAAATTCTTGAAAATTTGTACATCCCCGTTTCTCAACAAGCTTTTTTTCATTCCATTTCTCAGAAATGGCGAAATTTTAATTATTTGCAGTTTTTTAGGACTTACTGTGATTATGATGACAAACATTTTATGTTTCCCGGGAGTTTTGTTAAATTCATCATCACTATCCAGTAGGCCAAACAAATGTCTGTAGTTTTGATTTCTTGAAGATTTTTGATTAAGCTAACCGTTTTCGAGAAAAACTCCTTTGACTGAACAGCTGCAGTATCAACATCATAATAAGGAAAAACATAGGAGGCTGGGACTTCGTAGTTATGGCAACTGTTGTTTTTTATTTATGCTGTCAAATTGTTAATGTCAATCTTGTAGAATCGAAAGCTAGAAATGTTAACGGTTTTTTAGTTTGTTTGGTCTAGTTAGATCTTGTTTGTTGTTCTTCATTCATTTCGTCTATACGCAATACGATTCCCTAATCGCCGGGTCCCCAACGTTAGAACATTTTCAAACTCTCATCGTCACCTTTGCGAATTTGGTAACTTCAAAACTCCCCGGAATGATGCGGGTAGGCCGCGAGAAACCCGAAATTCAGACATTGAAATTCAAGTTTTAAATGCAGTAGACGACAATCCGAGTCTGAGCACTCGACAAATAAAAAAAGATTACGGCGTATCTCAAGCAACGGTCTGGCGGATTTTGCATGAGAACAGCTTGTACCCCTATCATATTCAAAGAGTTCAAGGATTACTTCCTGGGGACTTCTCGCGACGTTTGGAGTTTTCAAGGTGGCTACTTCATAACTTGGCTAGAGACGAAAATTTCTTGTCCTGCATTCTTTTCACGGACGAGGCTAAGTTTTCACGTGACGGTGTTGAAAATTTTCATAACATACATGTCTGGGGCTATGAAAATCCACATCAAATTAGACATTGTCGTTACCAAAAACAATTTGGCCTAAATGTATGGGGAGGAATAGTGGATGATGAACTAATTGGTCCAATTTTTTTACCGCGAACATTAAATGGCGACACTTATTTAGACTTTCTTATTAATGAATTGCCTGCATTGTTGGAGAATGTTCCATTGAACATCCGCAGGAACATGTTTTTCATGCACGATGGTGCCTCCCCACCTTTTTCAGGTTAGAGTTCGGGAAAATTTAAACGCAAGGTTTCCAGATCGATGGGTCGGTAGGGCAGGTCCTATACTTTGGCCTCCACGTTCCCCAGACTGTACACCACTCGATTTCTTTTTATGGGTATACTAAAGTCATTGGTGTATGATGCAGGACGAATTGCCACCATCGAGGTGCTTCGCCAACGTATTATTGATGCCTTTCAAATTATCCGAAATAGTCCCGGAATATTTGAAAGAGTACGTGGTAACATGAGGAGAAGAATGGAGGCATGTGGCGTTGCAGGTGGGGGACATTTCCAGCACTTATTATGAAAGCGGTCTCAAAAATCTTTTTGTGTTTTGTTTGCGCAAGTACCATTTTTGCTATTTTCTCCGTTCCTAACAGTCATGACATGTGAAAAAGGTTTAAAATAAATCTTTAAAGTTTATAAACGTCTGTAATTGGTAATACGTAGAGGCTGGGGCTTTGTAATTTACGTTAAATTACAAAGTCCCGGCCTCCTATGTTTTTCCTTATTATGATGATGATACTGCAGCCGTTCAGTCAAAGTTTTTCTCTAAAACGGTTAGCTTAATCAAAAAACTTCAAGAAATCAAAACTAAAGATATTTGTTTGGGCTACTGGATAGTGATGAAAAAACTCTCGGGAAACATAAAATATTTGTCATAATAATGACATTAAGTCCTTAAAAACTGCGAATAATTAAAATTTCGCCATTTCTGAGAAATGGAATGAAAAGAGCTCGTTGAGAAACGGGGATGTACAAATTTTCAAGAATTTTCGTGAATAAATATGGCCACAATTAAAAAAAAAACTTTCTATCCTTTCCCAACTTTCAGGGCTCGTAGAGGGGAGGGGGTTCATTTTATGGCCCATGTTTATAGGAAAAAAACATCGTATTTTGACCCCACAAATATGCCCTTAAAATCTTTGTACTGAATTTTGAATCATCCTGTATAAGTGGTTTTGAGTTGGTACTTAAAAATCCCTTTTTCTCCACCATGTTCAAGAGTTTCTCCATGGACATGGTTGTCAATTCGGCACTTCACTTACTCAGGAACGTTATTCATTTCTGGCGCTAAAACGCACATCCGTCCCTAAGG